>CM067064.1:2945000-4145000 GCA_033980235.1 Diadema setosum
CCTAGTCGTTACTCTTAGCTTACCACTAACCAGTATTTAGCCGGGGGGTAATTGCCCTCTCGGGGTAATTGCCCGGATACGGTTTGTTTGTCTGTAATGTATTTTACAAATAGGAGAGTGAAGTCCCATTAAAAAAAAAAAAAGTATATCAGTTTCTATAGTAACAGGTATATGGTAGTCAGTTTGGTGTCATCCAGTCGTTGTTACGTTCACTGCGGCCCATTCATTATACGATGTAGTAAAACACACACACACACACAACAACAACAACAACAATAACAGCAATTTATGATCTCTCCATGAAATTGTTCACTAGAGAAAATCAAACTGACTTCATTCCGTCATAGGGTCGACAAGTACAGTCAAGCACACTGAAAATCAAGAAAAACACTTCGTTCCACTTGTTCTTAAACGTTATCAATGACCATTCTTTATTTTCACTCAAGCTCTAATTTCTACATAACCCTTTGGATCACGTAATACTACTGCACTTGACCCCTCTAAACAACACATACTTCCACACTGAGAATAAAACTAACTTCTAAATCCCATCCAAAGATAAAAAGAAACCTCTTCACTAAAAGAAATGATAACTTTTTCACTAGAGGCATTTATTGTATATACAGTATACTAAGTTGTTGGATTACCAAAGTTTACTTGAACGATGGATGACTCATACCTGCAGACTACTGTACATGGTATCCTACGCGGGTAGCAAGCAAACTAGTGGCTATATGAATGATATTTTACATAATGATACCTTTATCCATACATCAGCCCCAGAAATGGATGGATGAGGCTGACACAATAGTGCCATTGACGTACATAGTCAAGAAAACTCATTGATGTAGAGAACATTTCTTGGAAAACATTTTTGGATTTTTTTTCTCGGTTTTAGCCACTGTTCTTAAACAATAGATAATATGATTATACCACTTCCATACATGCAGCGAGCACCATTTTATAACACTAATTGGTGCTGATAGTCAGTCAAGCATGGATTAGGCTGTCTACAACACTGGGTGACTGGAAGAAAAGAAAGATAGACAAATGACCTACATTTCAGGATTTTTTCCCTCTTGGCTGTTTTTCACTATACTGTTTGCGCGTTATAAACAGAGACAAAAAAACTCGATGTGGTATGAACTTCAAGTTTAGTGCCACATTCACACTTCTGGATTTAAGCCTAACGCATAGGCCCTACAGAACATATCTTTTTTTTTTTATGGTTGCGTAGAATGTATCGCTAGATTAATAGTTGACTAGCTTAATCAATGTATACAAGAAAACATCTTCCACCTGTATCAACTAAATAAAACGAAAGATGCGGAAACAAGACTATTACCCGACTTGTCGCCAAGAATCATTCCCTGTGTTGATTAGGCCTACACTGCAATTTCAAAGAAATGTTTCATTATACAACGATCAAATAATGTAATACCAAAATCTGTTTATAAAAGCAATTACACACAATAATACATCTATTCTTTTCATTACAAGATACACACCGCGTATTTACAAGATGAAGCAAGCTTATATTGTTGTGACAAGTAAAATCAAGCTGGTAGTTGTACACATTCTGTTGTCTCGAATTTGCACAGATTTCGATATATTATATGCCTTGTTTTTCATGATAGACGACTACAGGGAATGATAACCATCATCATCATCATCATCATCATCTCCGGAGAGACAGTGTCCACTCTGCCTTTGTTTGGACTGACTTTAATTGATCATCAGAATTTGGAAACAAAACGGATTAGTCTTGAAAATGCTGGATACAATTTTCGAGAAACACTAAGGCAGAATCATTCTCTTTCCCCCAGATTTAACAGTCAACTATTAAAGCGTCATGTGCTCTGAATGATCTTTCTGGCTCTCGCTTTATTTCAAGATACCTTTAAACCCGCAGTAACAGAATTTGAAAAGTGCACGCACCCCGATTTTCTTTTCGCATTGTTTAACAAAAGCTTTGTGAGTGCAGTCACAGAGAACTTATGGCGTAATGAGTTTGTCTTCCATGCTCACAGTTATGGTTTCTGCATGAACTCAATCGTTAACATTCCCACCTACACAAAGAGAGTGAAGGCAGCCTTGTGATGCACACGAATCGCCTTCTTCGTGCGCGAGGCGCATAAAGTTACAGAAACATTGTTTCACGTGGGGCCGAATATTCCCTTTCTTTAAAAGTAATTCAAAAGTAACAATTGTGTATATTTTGTGCATTGAAAAGAGAACAAAAAAATCAGTGCATAGGACGATCACTGAGTTAGCTCTGCCACGGGGTTAATATTGATTAACCTTATACCACGAGAGATGGGTGGACTATACCGCAACTGTCTTCTATTTAAAATCTTCATAAGACCACTCTCAGCAGCTTAAGTGAAAAGAAGCGTAGAATCTGCAGCACTGCAACATCATTTCCCAACAAAATTTGGGCACCCATCTGAAGCATTCATATTTTCCTGCCCCATAATAGTAAATAGGTTATACAGAACAAGATTCATTATTAACCTCAACGGCAAAACAAGCGGAAACGTGAGCGTTAATTTTGACATATCAGCTTTGATTACCCGTGAAATATTTAAATGAATTATGGCGAAAAGCTGTATAAGCTTTGACATGGTTGTATGATGTTGGTGAAACCACAAAGCCCCGTTGATATTCAACATGGTCAGACTGATCACACAAAAAAAAAAACCCAGCGAAATAGAACTTTGTTCTTTCTCTTTCAAGTACAGATTACGTCCTCGTATATAAAAGAAATACTACAATGTATACAGATGGGACATTAAAGATGCCCACATGGCAGGTCGTAACATTTCAGGCCGTGCCTTCACCAACCGGTAAGGGTCAATATACGAGGATGACATATTTCAAACACGATGTATTGTCCATCATTACCAATGTCTTGGTGTTGGATAAAATAGAGGAATGCCGGGGTTTTCAAGGCGGGAGGATTGTTCACCAAATTATTCATTACGCTTATGACATTTCACACTTATGGTATATTTTGCTCCGCTATTGTTCAAAAGTTAACTTTTACTGTTCTTACTACTACTCAAAAGGAACTCAAGGTTACAAACTAATATATACATATCTATGTACACACATTTGTGCTTTATCCGCAGTGAAAAACGCGCTTCTCTTAACAGACGATGATATACTATTAAGAGGTCTCGGCACACACAAACAATAATAAACAATTGCAGAATATCAGAATTACAAAGCACTTTAAACATAATATAACTGTATACTTGTTGAATTCCACGACATGTATTCATTTTGCATGAGAGGTGAGTTCCCTCAAATATCTGCGTATCAAATCAATGTGTGAAATTACTATATTATACTAAAGTTGTCATGATATTGTCAAATGTCAGTTTATACAACTATTCATCATTTCAATGTTTATCATGGTGAAATTAAGCCTCAGGAGTCATGAAAGCACAACTTCTTGAATTGACTTCAAATAGTACAAAGATATTTAACGTAATGATGACATCAACTGCAATAAAGCAGATAGACTCCTACTGTGATTTACTCAGATCTATGCGTTATTTACCAATCAGTAAATGCAAAAGAAGATAATGCAAGAACATACGTGAGAATATAAACTGAATACTGTCACAATTTGCTCGTGTATAGATCTTGTTAAATACTTAATAGATGTGCAGTTTCTTTTCCTCTGACTGTAATCACTTGATAATAATCATTATGTTTTCTTACTCAAATCTAGCGGAGAGTCGGAGTGGCTGGAAAACTTATCATACCCTCTTTGCTGACCAGATGGTACCGAGAAGCTCCTGGACAGGTCAATCGCAGACCCGTGCGATACCTCTGTCCCTGGGCTCGACTTGGGTGTCGTACCGTTAATTCCAGAAACCAAAGGCTGAGAGTCGGTCTCCACAGCTGATCGCTGACTAGGGTTCCCTCTTATCGACGTCATATTGAATTCGCGTCTGGATAATTGTAGCAGATTTTCCGTTGTGGGATTGAACTTATTTGTAAAGCCCCTAATTTTACAAGGTATTGACCCATTGGTTGGTTTGGAACACAGTTCTCCGGGTACAGGGACTTCGGGGAGCGATGCGTATCGTCGTTTTTGGGGACGATCTTGGAAGTTCCCTGTTGAGACATCCCGCATCCCGCTGTTGAGCGCATCCCTACGCGGTTGCACGTTAACCGGAAGCTGAGAAATATTTCTTTCTCCTGGATATCGATACGGCGGTGGTAACCGAACTGGTAAAGGCAACAAGTGGGCAGGGGGTGAGGGCTGGTTTGGAGACACTCTTTTGGCCATGGTGCCCTGAGGAATTACTGGCGAATCAGGGATGGGCGTCCGTAACCTCAGAGAATGCGGTGCAAGATGGCGCTGGATAGGCAATCCTAACTGAGGAGGCATCGGGTGCGGGAAAGAGAGAGAAGGGGAGGGCCTCTGGAAGGAGGGCCTTGATGGAGGTTCCGTAAACATGGTTGCTGACGAAACACGAACATTTCCGAGCCTCGGCATACTGGTATTGTTGTTAAACTGTGCAAAGCTTTGATAAAGGGACTCGGATGGGAGCGAAGCTACTTTCTGCGAAGCTGATGCCACGCTTGTTGAGAAATGAAAGTCGTTTTCTGATGTACCTGGTACGTTTTGAGCGATTCTCATGTCAGTTTGTTCGTGACTGACTGATGATTGGTAAGGTCGAGGATTGGCTCGGGGATAAGGTGCAAGAATTGGATTAGGCAAAAAGTCTGAGTTTGGAACAGTTTGAGATTTTCCATTGAAGGGATATCTTGGTGGAAGTGTGAGCTTTTCACGGAGTGGTGGATGCCCGCTTCTGCCATTAGCCCCAGCTGTAGCGTTGTTTTCTCTACCCAGTCGATCTTTGAAAGGGTAATCTGGAATTCTCATCTCTGATCGGGGAAGGAAACCTTGCGAATATTCCCCTAATGAATCCTTATCACTGTTTGCTGAGAGAGCTTGTGAGTAAAGTTTGTCCATTTTATCCAGCGACTCGGAGAGTGCTGTGAGCTTTTCATAATCAAGTGCCTCCAGTTCATCTTGGAAGATATCATCCACTGCACCTTCAGAATGAAGACCGTATTTCTTTCGCAATCGAATCTCTTCCAGAACGAGTTCTTGATGAAAAAGGCGCTCAGATTCAATTCTGCGGATTGCATCCACCGTTCTATCAACATCTGTGATTCTTTGCATCGCCAGTTGTCTAGCTTTTGGGCCTTCATCCTCTGCTATCACGCCATATCGCTTTCGCGCCGTTTCATCTTCAACCATGTAGCAATCAATGTCTGGTTCTTCTGGAGGGAATAGGGTCGATTTGTAAGCGTTTACAGCACCTGCATTGTTATGCCCACCAGACAAGAGTTTCTCAAGCTTATATTGAGGAGGTCTGCCAAAGTTTTCAGATGCAGGGAACCCAACATCTGTCACTGGAAGAGGTCGTGATCTCATATCTTTGATACGTTCAGCTCCTGGCTCGATCTGCCGAGGAACGAGGCCACCACCAATAGTTTCTTTATGTCTGTTTTCAAGCTGCTCAAGACGAGATAGAAATGGATATTTTGGCGGCATATATTCTGCTGGATGCCTGATGTCTGTACCTGATGGGGAAGTATAAACTTGTCCCACAACCTGTGGGGTTTGAGAGGACATATTTTCAACTAAGGGTGTAACGACATCAGCTTTTCCTCGTTTCGAAGATTTATCATCCTTCTTAGTATGGAGACGTTCGAAATGCCGGTGCAGATTGGACTTGATTCGGAATTTCTGCGTACAAACGCTACACTGGTATGGTTTGTGTTCATTGTGTGTCAGCATATGCCGTTCCATAGTGCTCTGGTTGAGAAACCTCCTGGAACAGACAGGACAGAAGTAGCGAGGACGAAGATGGGTTAACAGATGCATTCTCATGTCCTGTTCAAACTGGAAGGACACTTTGCATGCGACGCAACGGAAGAAACAGCCATGGTCTGTAAAGATTGTTTCTGTGTCGGGAATTTCTGTCGCCAAACTGCTTCTCCTCGATTTCATCATACTAAAACGTTCCCGGGGTTTGCGACGTCCAGGTGTTTTCTGCGTTGACGCTTCCTGTGCAGATTTCGTCGATTCCGGAGAGCATTTCGGTTCTGTTCCGTCTGCGAGATGAACGCTGCCGCTATTGTTTTCCTGCTGTTCTTCTTTTGTCCCGCCAACTGAAGATGCTGCAGAATCTTTCGACTTTACCGCAGAGTCAGGATCTGAATTTTTCCTTTCTGTATTTGCGATTTGAGGATCATTCGCTTGGTTTTCCCTTGGTGGTTCTTTAGGTGCCTTAACTGTTTCTTTAATGATTGTGGTGATAAGAGAGGACAAACTTATGTGTGTCTCAATAGGGCTTACTTTTGATTTGTCCTCCGCAGTGGAACAGCGCTCACATTTTTCAGGCAGATCTGGAGCAGCATCCTCTTGATCATCTCGCTTTTCCTTTTCGCTTATTTCAATGCACTTTTCTTTTTCTAGTCCTTCCTGTTCTGGATTTTCTGCTTTATTTGCAATAGTATCTGCTGTAGCTCCAGCACCTTGCTCGGTAAGGCTTTCCCCTGCGTCTTGCTGACTGACAAGGGCACCGTTCTCCTGGCTGCCACGCGAGTCTACCGATCGCAGAATGTCGGGAGCTGCCATGCTGTTTTCCACTGGGTCCTGTTTCGTTGAATCTGTTTCAGCTTCCGAAGAAAGCTGGCTCTCGGATGCTGAGGAACTCATCCCTGGTTGGTCTATTTCTAGTCTTCTGTAATCATATTGTCCATCCGGTAATCTCAAAATTAAAACATCAGGAGGGCGTTGTCCCTTTTTGATTTGCAATCCTGTTTGATGACTCTGGCAATAAACACTTTCTCAGTGGCGCTTGAGGAAGAAAGAAATACGAAACATTGTCCAAAAATGCATGAAGCATATTGCAGGATGACGCAATAAAGTTGGTCTCATAATCACGGAATCAAAACTGGGAAGATTTGCACTTGAAACACTCTGTGCAGCAGCTGCGGGAGACACAATGACTGTAAATTGTCCTGTGATTGTTGCACGTAGAATGTTTTGCAGTGCTGTGCGATCATGTGGCACACCTCTTGGTTATCAAGGACGCATGGCTCGAAGCTTGCAGTCCAAATATGATTTGGCTTCCATTTAGCTTGGTACAATAACTCTCAGAGTTATGATAGTCTCCTCAGTGGTTGCGCAAAAAGTTCCACGGCTACCCACATGTCTCTGTTTGACAAAAGGCGCACATAATCTTTCTGAATGGCAGCTCCCCGCGGAAACGCATCACTGCGTTTTGGGAGAGCTGCGTTGTTTGGTAGAGACAAACCTATAGACACTGATTCTGCTTGCACGGGGCAATCTATTGCAGTAGTCTGACCTTATGGTAAAATATTCCATTCTTCTCTTAAAGAAAGACAGCTTGACAATATGAAATTACAGTGTATTTTAAAAAGCTGGGGTATTCCCATGGCATGATGAAAAAGGTTGACAAGAGAAAGGCAATATCCTTTATGGCACAGTGTTGAATGGTATACAGCAGAATCGTTTACGGACAGGAAAGTAATGCGGTACACAGAGGGTTAAAGTTCGAATGTGTCTATATCCTGAAAGTAAGATAAAGTTGATGCTTTTAATTAAATCAAAATTAAGTTTCGTTCAAACCAATTATTTGTTACCAAGTGCATTTATAATAGGGCCTTCTTGTAGGCCTTTTCTCGACGTTTCTTGAAGAAAGACCCTTTTCGTTTCCCCGCACTGAAAAAGTAACATTTAGTGAGCCTTCTTTTACCTCGATTTTTTTTTCTTTAAGAACATTGCAAGCACTTGGAACATTCACAAAGTTTCATCTGTATACTTGACGTTTGTTTTAGAGGAAGGTTTTGCATGACATTCATAACGATAACCCACTGGTGTGACAAAATGACAATAAAAGGTCGTTTTCCAAGGTTTAATAAATCTATATAGCCATCTAAGCATAAAGGTTGATACCTGACACTTATTTAGGTAAACTACAAAGGGTTCAAAACGCATGTGCTTGATTAGTTTGCAATTCTCCTCGTTTTTCTCATTGGGTAGTTCACTATATAACTACCTGCGTTACATTGGATGACTGTAAAACAACCAATATATTAAATACTATACACTGGTTGCCTGAGAATCATATTTAAAACGTTGTTGATTATGTTGAAAGTATACATAGCTATTCATGGTACAGCACCGGTGTATTTACAGGAACTTGTAGAGTTAAAATCATCATCTCAAAAATTTTAAAATATCCGAAGTTCACGGGATAAAACACTTCTGTTGAAATATCCCACTGGGAAAATCAAAGGCTACCCTTGGTGACAGGACGTTCTTGTACTATGCTGCACCGAAATTATAGAAAAATATCACTTTGATTGTGAGGCAAGCAGCTATTCAATAAATGAGTTTAAGACCAGGTCAAAAAACTCATCTTTTGAATAATGCATGTCATATCTATTATTTCATAATGCGCATGCCGAGCAGTAGAGTATCATTATAGTAGCAGCGCAATGCAAATGTCCTTTATGATTATTATTAATCCAGCAAGTCATAATTAATCTGGATTGATTCGACTTAGATAGGATCTGCACTGATTTTAAGTTCGACGAAGTAAGCAACCATGATTAGGATGTCTTTGGTGTTGAGATTCTTCTTCATGGAATTTGATAATAAGGACATTATGTTTCTCATGCGCAGGTACAACGATCTACTCCGAATGGGGCAGAAGACATTACGTTGCGACTTTGTAAATCACACACATACACCTACACACACACACACACACACACGAAAACACACATACATACACACATACACTCACGAAAGCAAAAAAAAAAAATCAAAATTCCATGCCGATACCACAGCATATCTCTTGTATTATGGCTCGTCAGCATGTGCAACGGCAAGAACAAAATGCAAAATTCAAATAAACTGTGCGTACAATATATTATGTTTGTAATACATAATTCTCACGGTATATAACGTGGACTGACTTTCTACAACTCAGCTGTGACGGAGCGTTGTTTGAAAGCCCTTTTGAACGAGTCGTAGCCCCAGAGAAGGTTCTGTAGAAGACGAAGATTTATATCGAGTAACGCCGGAAGACACCCGACATCACGTAGGCTTAAACTACATTATGTTTTGTTCATGCGAAGTCACACGAGTTCAAAATCGCGCGGACAAACCTCCTGGGAAAAAAAAAAAATGAGTAGGGTTTGTTGCAGTATCGGCCCTCCTCCGTGGAAAAGCATCGATTTACAGGCTGGTGAATGATTATTTTTACCCATCAATACCATGGCATTCGATTAAGACACTCTTCTTCTTTCGGCGATTTTTATCATCTTCAATTTTTTTTGAATAATCATTTCGTAAAGCGTCATATTCCATCTAATTCCGAGAGATTGGGAAAGCTTCACAGTGTGAAGCACAGAGTGAAGCACAATGTGAAGCAAAGTGTGTCGAACACATCGTGAACACAATGTGAAATCTCTTCATATTGTTACATTCGACCATTTTACATTGTGAACACATTTTGAATCATCAATTCAGTGTGAAACAGAACATTAACTCTGTGAACACTGTGAAAAAGCACACCACAGTGTGAAATAATCTTTATAAAATTTCAGCGTGTTCACATAGCCGACTATGTGAACACACTGTGAGCACACTGCTTGACAATGTGTTCTCTCCAGTAGGGTTATCTATGAATTAATATAAAATATGCATGGTATCTTACTGTGAAATATGGGGAAATGTATATATTGAGGCACAACATTCTTCATGTTGGTTGATGAAGGTAAAAAAGAGAAATGTTGGAAATTCTTTATACGTTTACGCTTGAGACATTTATCATAATCACTTATTTTTTGCTTCTAAAAAGTTAGCATGCCTGTACAGTGACGGGGCGATCGTTAACGGCCCGTTAACATTTAGTATATATTATTAATTTATCACTTAGTACTGGGCTTGTACCAAGTCAAATGAAGACTGCCAAAGTTATACCTATATATAAGAAAGGGGAGAAAAATGATGTCAATAATTACAGACCAATATCGTTATTAACTTCAATTTCTAAAATTTTGGAAAGAATAGTATATATCCGAACTGTAAAATTTTTCAATATGAGTAATATATCTACGAATTTTCAATGTGGATTCAGAGAAAATCACAACACCACCCACGCTTTACTTACCTTTGTGGAAAAGATTACACATGCACTTGATACATTTTCGCATACAATAGGCATCTACCTGGACTTTTCAAAGGCTTTTGATACGATTAATCACGGTATACTTCTTTCTAAGTTATCCCATTATGGTATTCGCGGAAAAGCCTTGCAATGGTTTACGAGTTATTTATCTGACAGATTTCAATATGTACATGTCAACAGTTTTGATTCTTCTATGAAGAAAATAGAATGTGGTGTTCCGCAAGGAAGTTTGTTAGGCCCACTGTTATTTATAGTTTACATTAATGATTTTTATAGATCTTCAGATAAACTCTCTTTCATATTATTCGCGGATGATTCCAATCTTTTTTATTCCCACCCTGACCCTAATACTTTGATTAGTACAGTGAATGATGAATTGAAGAATGTCTCACAATGGATATATGCAAATAAATTGTCACTGAATATTGAGAAGACAAAGTATATGTTTTTCAGTAATTCTTTAGATAGATTACCAGGTAATGTTATATTTGACACTACTCCTCTAGAAGAGGTTTCGTCTATTAAATTCTTAGGTGTTTGTGTTGATAATAAGTTATCATGGAAGTGTCACATAAACAATATTTGTAAAGTAATTGCACGTAACATAGGCACAATGAATAGATTGAAATATTATCTTCCTTCTTCGGCTTTGATTACGCTTTATTCAAGTTTGGTATTGCCGTATTTGAATTACGGAATTCTTGCTTGGGGGAATACATATTCGACATTGTTAGATAAACTTTTTCTTCTGCAAAAGATGGCGCTCAGAATCGTTTTTAACCTTCATATCCGAGCACATACTGACAAGCTTTTCCTTGAGCACAAAATTCTGAAAATAAATGAGTTGTATTTGTTACAACTTGGTCAATTTATGTTTAATTACAACTGCAATCATCTACCCAAAATATTTTATTTTTTATTTCACCGTAACAGCCACATACATAATTATCCCACTAGACAATCTAAAGAATTTCATCTTCCCTTAGTTAGAACTGTACACACTCAAAATACATTTGTTTATACCGGACCCAGATTTTGGAATAGCTTAGATAATGATCTAAAAGAATCTGTGAAGTTAATTACATTTTAGTATAAACTCAAAAAATATTTGTTTTCTAAATATACCAGTTAATTCTGTTCAATTAAAAAACCCGTCATGTTTCACTTTTCCTTGAGATTTTGTAGTGTGTCCACAGACCTTTTCCATACCTCTCCTTTTCCTTCTCTATTCTTCCCTGCTACTTTTTCCTCGTTCTTCGTTGTCCAGTATCTGTCTGAGTGCATTTCCTCAAATTTTGTTATTTCTGTGTATTGTGTTATTGTTGTTGTCGTCGTTATGTTTTTTGTGGCCGATTGCATATCTTCCTTTCCATTCAATTTTCCTGGCACACCTGGCCCCATAGTGTCTGTGCCACAAATGTGATATGTTATATAGTTTATACGATTGCATCCTAAAAATCCTAGTAAGTATTGTTCATCGTATCAACATCATTATATCAATTAGTAAAATGTACAATAGTATATAGAAGAATTTAAATGAATATGTCTTATTGGTATAACAAATTGGTGCTGTTGTTGTTTTGTTCCAGTGTTCCACGTTTTACAAGCGTGACTTTTTTAGTGGAACACTGTTTTCCATCATTGTGATTATTTACTATTTTTGTTGCCATGACAAAGTGCATTGTTTCTTTTTTACGACATCATTCGCGTATAATATACTTTATATTGTATTGAAAAAATCCTTTATCGGACGAGTGTAAGAGAAATGAAAAAAAAAATTGTATCACTTTGGATTATGTCAACTTTTTCTTTTCTTTTCTTTGTGATGATGGAAATAAATAAACTATTGAATTGAATTGAACATTACACTGCACATTACTTGAATATGAGACCATTCTGAAGCAAATAATTTTCACACAACAATAGATATATAATGCACTCTTAAATGAATCCCACAAGGATTGGAACAATCATCCCCCAGCATTCCCTCTGGTTCCCACTGATAAGTTACTAGCCATCCCCTTTAAAGGGCTCTCTTTCTTTTCTGTCTGTTAGTTGCTGACCTGAAGGTACACGTGACTGTCCGGTGCGCTTGATGAAAACATGAGCAACGAGCTGCTCAGAGGTACAGTAATATGAAGACGCTGTTGGTTACTATATAGTCCCCAGTGTGAGAGGAACAGATACGTTTGAAGTTTATATTTGAATATTTCTGCAGCTGAATAGGTAACTGATTCCACAATTTGGTCCAATAACGGAGAAATCACGAACATTTATGATGATGATATCATGAATTTGAATAGCTCTTTTCGTGCGAGCACTCCTCTACAAGTGGTATTGCCTTTCCATTCAATTCTGTAGAAGTGCAGAAATATAATTGCTTGCCTATATGATAAGAAATTAAGATGAAGGACCATGTAGAAAGATGTTAGGTACGGGACAAGGCTTAAGTGTCTCTCACTAAAAGTCTAGTGTGTCACCCAAAACATGAGTGTTCTGTCTGGTATCATTTCATTGGTGAAAAGTTGTGATAACCGGTCTTCCCATAAGCTACTGTTTGGCAGATGATTCAGGAAATTCATGAAATTACGTTAGAATTACTGAATAAATGTAATGCCCCTTCAGGGGGATAACATAAGTATATATTCTGCCACATTGTCATACACGCATGGACAGATACGTAATAATATTCAGGTACATATCAACCCACATTTCATTTAAAAGAGGCGCACGCATGGGCGGATGTTGTCTATATAGTTGAGAGTGAATAAATCTATTTTTTCAGACTATAAAAAAAAAAAAAAAATCCTCGTATATTCTGTCCAAGGAGGTGAACCTCCCATGTGTACCACATATTCAGAAGTTGCGTTTTATGTTTGTTTCGTTTTGATCCGATTTCATTCGTTTTGTTTTGATAGAGATGTCCGGTGCAAGGAATTACTTTGTGTCCTTCAGATTAAGAGAACTAGAAATATACTATAGCAGAATCCTGTTGAAGGATTGTGTCGCAAGAGAACCTTGTTTATTATGATAGCTCTTACAATTCATTGAGCACACTCGTTGCATTTCTTTGTATTGTCTTCAGTAGACCTGCAATTCCTCAAAAAAAAAAAATAACGATATGAAAACATTCTGTTTAAACCTCGTGTGGTTTTCAAACATGAGACACCAAACAAAATAATGAAAATGACAATTTTGTCCATGAAATGTCAGTGCATAAATGTAATCATCCATATTTGCGAAATTCATCGTGTCATGCACACAGTAATAATATCCCTGTTTTCGAGAATTTCATAAGGTTGTTTTCACGACAGTGTAATTTCCATACGAAGGTAAGAATTCAAACACTTTTCTACATTGCCACGATTGACTGACCCCACGCCAAAAAACAAAAACAAAAACGCACAAACCAATGCCTTCAGATTCATGAAAAGAAATATGTCGCTCTGAAGGTTTCATCAAGGATTGTTTGTGCTGAAGGAGTGAAAGAAGAATATTAACTTGTAACCTCCTCTGCACAAACTCCAGACAGTCTGATAGAACAGCTGACCTCCCATAAGCGTTATCTTTTCTTCCATTCAAAAAAAAAAACGAAGATGAGGAATTTCTACTAATTAACGAACTGTAAAGATCTTCAAGGGATACACTAGATCGTCTCTATGACAAGTACGCCTTCTCCTCCAGTAGCGATACCACAGTTTTGACTCTTTCTTCTTTCTAGTGTGTATTCATTTTTGATGGAAAAAGTATGCTTCACATTCAATAGAAAACAAACGCAACAGAGAAATTATTTAATCGGTCTCATATACATGTACGCTTACACTGTAAACTCATACTCCATTGTCTCGTTTGTCTTGACTTCATAACAATATAATAGGCCTACTGATTAAAGAAACTTTGGCTGTCTTTGATATACCAAACTACATTTTAAACCAACTTGTTTAGATGTCTGATGTATATTCTCCCCCTCCCCCCCCCCATCACATTCCTGTAGTGCCTCAGTCATTTGAAGAATCGTCCTCGGATTTTTTTTTTTAATCTTTTTGTGGATGAAATCATAATCACGAAGATTTTACATTGAAGGCCTAAAAGAGGCCGGTGAACCGTGAAACCGATGTTCTCAAGATATTTATTCAGAAAATGGTAGAAGATTGTCAAACTGACAATACTGAGAGTGATTTCAAAAAAAAAAATAACGATTTTATTTCTAGTAGTGCCAGGCAAATTGTCATAGGTAAACATTTCGGGGTCATAAAACACCCATGCTTTATGTGACCCACGAATTCGATGTTGAAAAAATGGTCCATGAGGCACACAATCCATGAGCTGGGCCCCGTTGCTAGAAACTTTGCGTTTAAACGCAACTTGCAACTGATTGTCACTGGCCAATCAAAATCATTGTTGCATGCATGTCTTCTTAATAGGGCAGACCCTGAGCCAATCAGAATGGTTGTTTCAAAATTAGCAATTATTTGCAATTGATTGCAACTTTCTTGCAACGGGGCCCTGGACACTTATAGACAGGCAAGGCCCACGTGTCCGACACTTGGCGAAAAAGGCTCATGAGTCCGACACTAGTCAAACAGGCCCCAGAGTTCAACACCAGCCCATCCCCCTCCCCCTCCCCCCCCCCCCCCCAAAAAAAAAAGAATGTCCACTAGATCGACATTCCGTCAATTGGCTTCATGTGTCGGTCTCGTTGACCTTCTTTTTTCTTTTCTTTTTTTTTACTGGACCTTTTTTTTTTTTTTTTTTTTTTACTACTGGGCCTTGTTTGCCTAGTGTATCATGGGCTGTATAACATGTGGGCTGTATGACTCGTGACGTGTATGACTCGTGGGCTATAATATGACTCGTGGTGTTGAAGTCGTGACGTGCACCAAACATTTCAGCTGTAAAGAATGATGGAGAGTTTAAATGGAAAATATATACTGGAAGAGGTCAAATATCAGGTTTTCATGGAAAATGAATATCTTGGGTGATCTCTACAGATCCCGTTTCAAAGTCTGTCTTATGTGTGATCTCGGGACAGCGATGTGGCACTCACTACACGTCACTTGGTCCAGGTGTACACTGGACAAGGCATGGGCACCTGGCATGGCTGGGGCAAAATAGTTTCAATTTAATTTATGTTCCTTATTCAGTAATACAAAAATATTACGACTTGATATTAGTTACTTATACATCATGTTAAAAAATAGCAAGGAGTCGAACAGGAAATTACATTCTTTTCAAAAGAGTGGATAGAATTGCAGATAACTGTGTGGTGCACTTATGTAGTTAATGCAAGTAGTGTGTTGTTATTTTCCATATAACAAAGTAAAAGAAGATAGTGGATTCTTCCTTTCTGAGAGCTTTAGCATGCATATCTTTTGTTCGAAGTATAAGTATCATATTGCAACCACAGGAGAATTAATGTATGCAGCTGTGCCTAGTACACAGAATACGTTACGGTGAGCATTTGATGCATTATCTAAATCTTAACGGCTCAACAACCTTCAAATATCACAGAAATGTTATAGCTTTACAATAGTCCTGTCATTCTGGTGGACTATATCATGTTCTGTGCTATTTGGAAAGGAATGCCAAAGGGATGACCCATCTTTAAATCTCTTTACGATCACAGGTGAACTATTTCTTGATATCCTACAAGTCATATTTGTCATCATCAACGCCGTCATCATCTTCATCATACTCATTATCATATATAGATTATCATTGCTAAAGGTCTAGGTTACAACATTAATCCTACTACAACTGCTGTATGTCAAAGAAAGCTTATCATTGCCGATACAGATGGCGTGTCGAGAAGTAAATGAGCAATAATACAACTTGACGGAACAAAAAAGTCGCAAAGAGCTGTTTATATAAAAATGACAAGTATAAAGAAACGGGCTTATTTTAACAAAAACAACCGTGCAGGGACTATCGTAGCAGTGATTTTCGTGTGACTGAGGAACATCCATCCATTCATCCATTTATTCATTCATTCATTCATTCATTCATTCATTCATCCAGTCATCCATTCATTCACTCATTCCATTCATTCATTCATTCATTCATTCATTCATTCATATATCCATCCATCCACCCATTCATCCATTTATTCATTCATTCATTCATCCATCCATTCATACATTCATTCATTCATTCCATTCATTCATTCATTCATATATCCATCCATCCATCCATTCGTTCATTCATTCATTCATTCATTCATTTGTTTTTTCCATCTCCCCCTTTCCCAAAAAACACCAAACAAACAAACCTTGTAAATACATTTTTTCACGTAAGTTATAAGTAGGGCATACATATATACATGCATGTCAACATGACAAAACATAACAAATATGATAAATGAAAACTATGAATATAAATAATTGATAGGATGAAAAAGAAAAAGCACCAAAAAAAAAAAGTTCTGCAGTTACGAAAATGCAGGTGATGAGCAGGATGCTGAAGAGCATTCATTCAAACATCATTTGCCAGTTGATAGAGTAGAATTGCAACAACAACAACGACGACGACGACGACAACAACAACAACAGCAACAACCACAACTGTACCTTATCCTGGCTGTTAAAGTTCTCAGTTGTTATCATTTTTCGTTTTAAAGTTATTCTAAACAGTCTATGTTTTACAACAATTTGTGCATCTTTAGCAATTCTTGTATGTCGAGCTACAAATGGCATTATGGCCAGTCCAGCAAAAAAAAAAAAGAAAGAAAGAAAAGAAAAGAACAACAACACCCCAAACAAAACAAAACAAAACAAAAATTTAGGAACAACAAACAAAACAAATATAAACATTATAAAAAAAAAACGAAGAACAATCTGATACTGCATCAGACGACAGAAATTCCAGCGGTTACTGATCTATCACAAATGATAAAACATTTACGTAACTGTGAAGTATTCATGTTGTTTGGCCCTATCTGGCTATTTAAACCACTGTCCCTACGGTTGATTGTTTTCAGATAACCTCGTTTTCATCATCATCACCAACATTAACAATACATTCTGGGCAGCAAAGTGTGACAGTGTGACGCAATCAATGTAACCAGAATGAGTGCCCAGTCTGTCTTTCTCTTGATATTATGTAAGGACTTATTTCTCATTTCTTTTTTGGGAACAGTTTCGGATTATCCCTAACACACGCCACAGTTGCCACACATCATGAGAATCAACTAAAAGAAAGAAAGTATCTGTGAAGATGTCGATTCAAATAGCATGCTATTCACATATGTAAAACTAGACTAGTACTGTAGCTTAGATTTGTAATTTTTTCGTAGTACTAAAAAACAAAGGCCTACGAAACCATTATTACATCACGGTGCATAACGTACGCAAGACGGTCTCGTTGGTCTAATTTGCCTAGTGTTGGTCTTGTGGGCCCAATCTGCCTAGTGCCTCCTTTAATAAAGCTTCTGGGAGGGGGGACGATGAGAACATGTTTTTACTCACACAGCAATTACTAAAATAGAGAGCAATTACTCACTGGACCTCACAGCAACACAAAATTCTTTTACCTAACAAGTCATTGCATGTACACAATGAAAGAAAAAAAATCAACGCAAGAGCAATTTTTTTTTTCTGACTTCTACCAATAGCTGGCGCTGCACTCTACTACATTTTATTCAAACACCATCTGTCCTCATTCTTCGTAGCCATCTTGGATTCTGGATCTGTCATCATCATTAGTATTATTAGCCACAAGACGTCATACTTGAGTTTTCTTTCAATCCAATTACAAATGCATTTTGGCTTTAAATTACCCCGAAACGATGGTTGTACCTCATTCGGGTTTGAAAAGAAAACAGATAATACTCATGTGGCATTTAAAGTAGAATGACACTTTTGATATGACTTTCATCATAGGAGGAACATCAAACAAAACTAAAACACTGCACAACGGTTTAATGCAACGTTTTAGTTTCATATGATCTGACAAAAATTATATTGATATTAAGCACGTTGACTAAGGTCAAATTACTACATGCAAATCTTCATATTTTTCCTTTTAATACAGTCTCTTAATCAAAAGAAACTCCTTCTTTCACAGTTGATTGTTGAAAAGCAGTCATTATCTTTAACAACGATTCATCTTATGATTTTGATTTTTAAAGGAGTTTATATTGAATAACTGATTTATCGACGAGGGTATATTTCATGTGTATGTGTGTGTGTGTGTGTGTGTCTCTGTGTCTGTATCTGTGTGTGACCATTATGGCATTGTTGTGAAATGATCATACAATATGATCTCCTAATCTTTATTTACCGATATGGTTGCATCCATAAGCAATGTTCGTGCAAATATGTGAGATCCCATAACTTTCCTTATTTTATTTCATATCTGTAGTTTAATTTCTTTGATCAAAGCCACATTATAGTGACTTTACAAACTGTTAGAACGAGCGTTGGGAAACACGAAGGTCTCATTGTCTTTTCCAGACACTGAACTCTACATGAAAGCGCTCTGTGTCTATGGACGCAGAAGTGCGTTCTTTGCAAAGAGGTTCTATAGAACCTCTTTGGTTCTCCGAGACACCGATAAGAGCATCTACGTATAGCACTGGCAAAACGTGTGTAAGTGTCCAAATCCAATGTCCAGGGTCCAAATGTGCAAGCGTGTTATTATATAATGTGTGTGTGTGTGTGTGTGTGAGTGTGTGTGTGTGTGTGTGTGTGTGTGTGTGTGTGTGTGTGTGTGTGTGTGTGTGGGAGTGGATAGGTGTGTGGCTCATTTGATTCCCCCCCCCCCATGCAAAAATTTCTGCGTTCCGATGAGCTCCGACGAAATCGGGTCGTGTTGAACAGGTGAATATCTTTAATCGTTCTTATTATTAACATGTTAGATCTTACTTCATTATTACTGAAATCAAAGTCAGTAGGCCGAGGGGCAGACAATGATAGATGTTGGCGAATCGCAAAAGTCCTGATTCCAATCTGGACACAAGAACAAAGTAAGTTTTGTGGACCATTGCTGTTAATCAGGACTGTTGAGAAAATACCTGTTCACCAGACTGGGACATACGTATTGTGCAATGTTCAGTGATTCTTAGCCACATGCACATTCTGTAGAATGAATAAAACCATGTAGGAACGTTACAGAAGCAGGGAAAAACAATCATGAGGGGATAAGTGACAATAGGTGTTGCCGAAAGAGTGCAACTCAGCTGAAATATTTTAAGGTTAATCACGCTTCACTCATTGATTTCGTCTAACCGCATATAGTTTTCTGGCTATTTTTTCCTCATCAAAAATAGACCACCTTTATGATACATGGGCAATAATATTTTCACATTCTACATGTTTCACTTCTACATAGCCACTTCCCAATTACTATTATCATTATGTGTCTATATTCTGCTCTACTCTTTCTCTATTACCCTTTTAGTTTCGTTCTCTCTCTCTCTCTCTCCCTCTTGTTCTTTCTGATTCCTAACAAACCTGATTCTTTACAAAATAAATGTGATCAATCAACAAAACAAAGTTTATTTATATCGACATGAAGGGTTCAGCGAGTAAGATTGTTCTATGTATGGACGAATATAGTGGGGGCGCAACCGGTGCACCCCCCCCCCTTTAATTTTCGTAAAAAAACAAAAGAAATAAAAAGAAAAATATGAAATAAAACCCGGAAGTGGCACCAGAAATATTAGTTGCGCCCCCCCCCTTTAAAGAATTCCTGAATCCGCCCCTGGAATATGTGGCATGTACTCCGATACACCTTCCACTCTGAACATAACTTGCATGCTTCCATGTTACTAATATGATTAAAGATTTGGTACATCGTTTTTTGTTGAGATGAGTCTTTAGGTTTCCAATGTCTTTTAATGATGATTCTTTTGAGATAATTAGAAACCTCTTATGAAATATGGAGGAGCATATAATTCTATTTGGAATTCAAACTTTATTTGATGAAAATTAGTTTTAAAATGGCTTAGATATCTGAAACAAAAGGATTCACTTTGTTTTCCTTTTTTGTATCTCAGCCATTTCAAAACAAATTTTCATCAAATAAACTTTAATTCCTCTTAGAATTGTATGCTTTATGCATTCTAACGGTTGCTGCCAAATGAAATCACCATTTACTTATTTGAGCTTCCTTATCTTAACGATAGTGTCTTATTTCTACTCGGGGCATGACCTTTTAAAAATAACAGAGTATGACAGAGTGGTTTTAAATGGATCAAACCCGGAGCTTAAGAGGTTTAAAGCTCAACACAAATATCCGTACACGATAACGGTAGATAAACACCAAAATGCGAAGTGTCTTTATACGGACTTTGACTACTCTATGGAATTACAAGTCCATGTCTTCAATCGGTAGGCCTACTACATACAGTGGAAATGTCGACCGTGACCCACAAGCTTGAACTACCTCAGTCACGATGTCAATAGTTTCGTCTAATATTAAAGGAGCTATGCAATGCAAATGCATGTTGACTTGAATTGATTCATAATATATGTACTACTGATCATCACTTCAGTGTTTAAACGAATATCCTAATAATGTGCTGTAAGTTTTCTTCAGGTTACTTGGACACGCCCTCAAAACTCTCCCAACCCAAGATTCTGCCAGTGACGTCATCTGTCAATCATTGCTAAAGTACTGATTTGATTAAGAAAAGACACTTGAAAGCGCCTTCCTCAAGACCGAGCATAACCTGCATGTTTCCTTGCGATGTTTTTTGCTAATCATACCAGTAAGATGGGAAATATTATAAAACATATAGCACATATTTTGATATTCATTTAACAACATGTTGAAGGGTGTCATGAATCAAGACAATGCATTTACGTTGCATGATTCCTTCCGCTTTGATAGGTGATTGTTACATTTTGTCAAGAGTTTTCCTTTCACTTCGTATTTCGTTTGATTTCAGACGAAGGGCTTGTCAATTTGCCATTCAGTAGTATTCCTCTTTTCTCATCCTTTTCTGTTTATATCTTCACCCATGTCATTTCTTTTTGTAGAGTGCTGATAATTCTCTCAGTTTCTAAAATATTGTAGCTAACCTCTTACTACATTAATGGTGTGTGTTATGTACATGTACATGTAATCATTGTGTATACCAGTGAGTCAACTCACTACGCTGCCCTACTCAGCAGGGGGGGGGGGGGGGGGGGTTGGGTTGGGTTGGGTTGGTGGGTGACGAATCTGTTAAAGCCGAATGACTGATGTTTTTTTACAAAATTGGAGTAGAAATACTAATCCTACAGAGATACATATGAGGTGAGAAGCCTGCACGTCAGTGTAATTCACAGCACAATTTCTTCATATAGGGTCTACAAGAAATCACAGTTGTCAGTTGCCAGGGTGGGGCAGCACAGGTTGGATCAGTATGCTAGGGCATCATACAGTGTTATGATCATTCCCGGGGACCGGGTAACTTGCATCAGCAAAATGCAATTCTCATGAGTACACCTAAATAATAAGATACTCGCTCATCCCATACGAGTATGTATACACCCATGATTTTTTTTTTTTTTTTTAACCATGGCTATAACTCAAAACACTGTAATAAATCGGTGCCCATTTAGGTCCATGAAGGGCACTTTGTCAATCAGTTGCAATAAAAACAATTTGACGCAAGAATCATACAAAAGTTCTATTCACGGATGCTTTTTATGTTATGAGGAAGAAATGACATATAAAAAGGCTTTAAAGACGCAATGTTACGTTCAGAGAATAATGAACTTCATATGTTTATTACAAACATTGTATTGCAAACACGTGATAAACGGTAAACTTATTAATAATTCTCGTAATGCACACATATTTGGACAGAATTGTTAATCAAGATGAGACAGTTTAAAAACAAACTTTGCTTGCAGCAGTGTTTTCACGACAATGCAACTAGGTCTAACACAATTTTTTTTTATAAGTGAACAGAAAAGGTGCGTGCAAAAGTAACATTACAGCAATGTGTGTGGGTTTTTTTTTTTAGTATAGAATGATAACATCTCGAATGTGATTGTTACAGACAACCAAAGCAAGTGTCAATCAAAACAGGGCGAGTAAAATATAATGGTTTTATAGTCATCTTTCCTTTAGCACAAATTTAATTTTGATGGAACACAATATCAAAATGGTATACGGAAAGGAAAATAAAACCGTTATTTTCTACTGATAGGCCATCATGCCGAGACTCGAATGTGATATTTTGTCAACGTGACAATCCTATAACTCTCAGATATCTCTTATGAACATCATTATGGTGAGTAATCTTAGTCATTCATACATCTCACAACATCGAAATATGACGTCTAAAATACTCTATGCTCAGTGATACAGACATATTACCGTGGAAAATGTGGTTATACATGTACTGAAAATTCAGACCCTAGATTTTTCATCAATTCAGAGATTGCTGAAAAATTGTGTGAAAAGTTTGGCTGCAAATGAATATCACAATTTGATATTCCAGGACAAATATTCAAGCAAATGGCAAATAGTATTGTCTTAGAAGATGTCCAATTTGAAGAGTTAAATTAATGGGAACTCATTTCGTTGCCAATTTGGTTGTGTATCATAATGATCTTCAAACTGGAGAAATTCCCCTTATATTTGACTGAATGTATAGTTTAATATGATAATCACACAATAGCTCAAGATTTAAAGGGATGGTGCAGTTTCGACTCAGATGGGGCTTTAGGTTTCCAACATTTTTGATGATGATTATTTTTTAGACAATGAGAAGCCACTTGGAAAAGCACATAATAAATTCTAAGAGGAATTCAAAGTTCATCTCATGACATTTTTTAATGGTTTTGAAATGGCTGAGATATCCAAAACAAAGTGATCCTAATAAAAGGTGGGACCTACCTTTTATTAGAATCATTTTGTTTTACTTTGTTTTTGGATCAGGCATTTCAGAACTGATTTTCAGCAAATAAATTTTGCATTCCTCTTAGAATTGTATGCTCTGTAACATTTAATAAAGTTGTTTCTAAGTAAATTGCACAAAAAAAGTTAAAGACTGAATCATCACCTCGACTAATACTATACAACCCCTTTAAGTTACGGGAGCAATGATCATTACTTGTATGGTTGGATGACTATTCCTTACTCTGTGATGGCTTAAAAGGTATTTTCTCTCTTCTCACATACACACAAATTTCACCTTTGTCTCCTTTGGCAAGCATCGAATAAAATGGAGACTTTGTGATAAGAGAAGAAGTGGTAGTTCATGTCACAATCAAAGGCTTTGTATGGACAAGTCCTACAAGTAACCACCGGTTTGTGTTTCTTCAAATAGAAACCTCATATTAAAAATACTGTGGTGACACAAAAGAAAATGCTATGAACCTTTTCAATTTATGATATTCCATTCGGAAAATATCATATCTCATTTATAGAGAACATGTACAGAAATGAATAAGACGTAATGATAACGGGCAACGGTGATCAACACCTTGGTTGATACTCTAGTATTGATGTACTCGAAGACACATCAAGAAATGAAATTGCGATTGATACTACATGGTATGAAGTTTGACCATATTGCAACCTCGAGCTAATGTCAACATCTTCATTTTGCCACGGTGGTTGTATTACTAAGAGCATGTCTTCTGCCATCTTCCATTGACTTTGTGTGCAATTTTTTAGGCCTGCATCTGAGTTCTTGGAACCAACCCGCAACATTAAGGTTCATTGGTCTTATGCTGGATGTGCTCATCTCTATAACTTGCTCAACGGCGATGGCGTCACTCCGCGTTCGGTTCGGTGAAGTATCGGAACTCCAGCCAACAATGGCGGGAAGGCTGCGTGTCGTGTTCAGGGTCGGTCTCCTAGTCGAAGGAAAATTCTGCGACCCTCCTACTTTCGGTTTCTGTCCATCGAGCATGACAAGTGGATATCTTGTCCCATAGTAGTCCTTGGGTCGTGCTTGCATGTAGGCTCTCGAGTTAGGTGACACAATGATACGGATGCCGCGATTATGTTCGTCTTTCTTTGAACCAAATTTGCTGGTGTTCGTCATGGGGGACGTTTGCGAGTTCGGCGAAGGTTTTGACGGTGGCATGAGTCTCTTCTCGAGTTTGCTGATGTCAACCCACGAGGATTTTGTTCGAGGAGACAGAGCAGTGATGCATTCAGGGAGGTGGGTTGAGTCCGTCATATCTGCACGCATCACGGTGGGTATGCTCCCCTGGAAAGAATGTTTGATGACCGGGATCCTTGGCAACGATATCGGTTTGGGGTTCAAATACATAGCTGCTGTCGGGATGGAGTCGACACCGTGGTCCACTCTCGTCTGTGGACCAGAAGCCATTCTGTCGGGTTTGATCAGTCGGGAAGAGGAGGTGTCTTTGGCATTTCTTGAATTCCGCGTCGATGTGGCGATGGCGGGTGCAAGCAGGCCAAGCGACCTGGCTTTCTGATGCAGCTCGAGTTCCGATGGGATAGGCCCCAACATGTAATAGTCGTAATCGTCGAAATCCATCATGTCGTTACGTACCGGAAACGTAACAGGGCGCGGAACAGGGATGTCTGTTTGTTCAGTTCGCTCAGGCGATGTTGAGCGTCGATTGGAATCGGAGAATGTCTCTTGATACTGCGATTCTTCTCGTTGTGCTTGATTCACTCTGCACTTGAACCCCCGCAGGCAATGTTCAGCTGCGAATGGCATAACTCGCCATTGTGTCGACAGGGGACATTACAAACAATGCACCCAACGCGTCGCTGTTTACATCTACACGATGCACTTGTTAATTGTTCGGGCGTAATACAATTTCTCAGTCTGTGTGTACTTCTCGAAATATGACAGACAGGGCCCAGTCGCTATGGTAACAATTCAAAGCGGCGTTTTAGTATTTGCTATCTCCGTTGTTTTGCATTCAGTCACATGCGATTTTTGCTTCCATACGTGATCGATCCATAATATCTTCATTTCTCCCAAACAGTCTATTCCCATTTACTCTGATCTTACACCCCTTTGCCCCAAATCGAACGATATTATATCATTCAGTGACATACCTCCGCGCTCGCTTCGGGGTTGCTAAATTTACCGTGGTGTTGTGAGATGTGCTACAACGCACACGTGATGAATCTTTCGTAAGTTCTTTAACACGCAGTCGTAACCATGTACAGTCTGATGATGAACAAGTCCCTGAATTAGTTCACCAGCAACAGAACTTACGACGATTAGATCAAACTTTTGGATGATTATAGTAGTATCTCCACAAAAATGTCGCATTCCGTGCAATCCCGACGGTCCACACAGTCCTTGTATTTACCAAGGGGGAGAGGAGAAGGAATCCACGACGGCACGTTAACCGGCGTATAATGGACCAGGCAACTCCATGTAAAAGCACAGAAATATAACAGCATCGCAGTAAACACCCTTTTGCTGATTGCACAGTTCAGCAAAGTTGTTGTGAGAGAATTCTTCTCCTCATTCCAAAAATCATCTGATCAGTCTGAAACAATGTCAGATTCAGTACTTGTGTCTGTCGTTGGTAAAAATATCCGACTGGATGTCGTCGTGCCCCCTGCAGTTCCCCGTGTGCTAAGCGACACTCGGTACAGAGCTTGATCAAACGTCCTTGTGAAGGCATTGACTATTGTCAACCTGCTAACAGACTATAGCGATACCATGAGAACCATATCGATTGGATCGAACGTCGAGTAGGTCCGAACCACGCGGCGCGATGAATGGAAGATGACCAAGACCACAATAAAGTCCTGGACCAGAACGGACCAGACTTTACCTGGTCGATTTGCTCGCCGCAGCTTTATTGGCCAGTAGGCCTACTCCATTGAAAGCGGCGCAGATAAATAATCAATCGACTAACACATCACATTTCTCTTCCCCCCCCCCCCTCTCCCAATCTCATTTTTCCTTTCTGTTACGATGTATCTCATACCTCTGTGCAAGATGTAAGGAAAAGACACTCGATATCATAAGCAAAAGGTGGACTAGATTTCATAATCATGGCCAGGAAACTGCGCACATTAAAGGCATAATTTACCATTTGCAAAAGAAACAATTAAAGACCCCGCACTATAGTGCTTTAAAATAGTTCTAAAATGTGAGTTAGGGATAGAAACAACCACTGTAAAAATTTAATCCGTACAATCGATGTTAAGTATTGTTAAATACACAAAATGTAAACAATAGTTATAATAAAAAATGTTTCCAGACTTAACCGTCTACAGTTATGATATAATGAGAAAAATACTGATATCTCCTTATATTTTAGGGTTTATTGGAAAATCTTATGTGGTAGGATATTTTGTGATACAACAGACCTACACATATGCATCAAATGTGATATCTTGAACATCTTTTAAATCACTGCTCCCAAATAGGACCTCTAAAATATTGTCATCTGTCTTGCCGGCTCCGTTTGGTTGCGGTGTCTCGTCACTTCCTCGGAGTTCTTTGTAGATCACTTTCCACGCTCATTGCACACTTTTCAAAGTTAATTCAGATAATGTTCACATGAGGCAGCACATAGAAACGGCTTTTCAAATGTATGAAAATGTGATTTTTTTTTTCAGTACTTTGCGAACACGCCTTCATTTTTTGTTCGTTTTTTTTTTCTTTCTTTTTATGGCAGATGTTCTGTCTGCTGTAAAATCAGAGAGGAACCTCCCTGGTAAAATGAAATGAAGCGGTATGAGAGAGATTAGAAAATAGGCCGCCGCATAATGTTTGCTTAAGTCTATTTTTCCCATGACCTTATAGCTTCAGCCGTACATTTTCGTCACCTTCGTCCCACTTTCAGGTTTTCTCCCACCCCTCCCCCCCCCCCTCTCTCTCTCTCTCCGTTTATATAGTACCATTTTGTTGTTGTTTTTATCATCTTTGCTTACATAGTAAAGGTTATTTTCGTTATCTTTCATTCTATAGAGTATACACAAAAAGCCAGCTTGCCTACGGCATGATCTTTTTTTCGGTTACGCTGTATCATACCGTCCGAGTACCCAACGACTCACCAAGGAGAATTCGATATCGTTTTTGTTGGTGCCGGTCTGAATGTTATTCCCCTGATACTATACAGACCAATATGATGCTGCCCATTTGATACCACTTCTAAATAGTCCTGATATCGGCTTATCGATGCAAATGAAACGATTCTTTTGTGCCCTACCAAGGCAGTAAAGCCCAATAAGAATGACATTTAGCCCCCTAGGCTTGGGTATCGATTAAACTATCTAGGATTGATCGTCAGGAAAGTCAGCATTGCCCACTGCCTCGCGAAAAGAAAAAAAAAAAGGTCTGAGCCGTCTCTGGTCAAAACTGATTTCCTTACTCCACTTAAATGTATTTACTATCATTGGCTTGGTACAGTATTGGTGTAGCTGAGGATTGAGATTTTAATTCTTTTTTGTGAGATACCAAGATACCACTTATGAAATAGTACAGAGCATACCATTCTAAGAGGGATTCAAAGTTTATTTGATGAAAATCGGTTTACGAATGGCTGAGACTTAAAAAAAAAAACAAAGTAAAACAAAGCGATTGTAGAAAAGGTGGGTCCCATCTTTTATTAGGATCGCCCTCTTTTGGAAATCTCATCCATTTCAAAACCCATTTTCATCAAATAAACGTTGGATTCCTCTTGGAATTCCATGCTTTTCACATTTCATGAGATGTTTCTCATTGTCTCACCAAAAAAAATGTTAGAAACACGAGGTTAGGTCTCAACCAAAACTATAAAATCCCTTTAACTCTCCCTAACCATTATTACAGCCACCTATTTAGATTTAACTTGATATCTCCTTTATAATTTCGTCATACATTACGCATATTATTTTCGTAACAAAAGTCACCCATGATTAGAAAAACAACTTCAGGAGTGACATTTAGTACGGTCTTATTTATCCAGTGCATAGCCTCGTCAGTGTTACCACTGCTCTACCAGAGGGCCCTGCCACCATCATTACCCGAGCGTTGCCAGCTACCCATTTATACGCCTGAGTCGAGAGGGACATGGTGGGTAGAAACATTTTGTCCAAGGACGTAAGCACTAGGCTGGAATCGAACTCGGGTCTTCCGACTGGGAGTTTTATATGAGAGTCTCATCCACTGTGCCACAGCGCCCACCAAGTTAACAGTTATTAGCTTGGTGGTCAGGATAAAACATGCACATGATTTTGAATCATGAAACTCAGCCACTCTGGCTGATTGATAATTGTTACAAATTTTAAAGGTATAATGTTTACCATTGGGAGCAGTGATTTAATAAAATGCTCGAGTTATCACATTAAATTTTGATGCATATTATGTGTAAGTCAGTTGTATCACAAAACATCCTATACCATTTCAAAAATTTTGCAATAAAGCCTAAAACATAAGGAGATATCATTTTTTTGTGTATAAACAATAACTGCAAACGGTTTATTCTAGAAACAATTTTATCATAACTATTGTTCACATTTTGCATATTCAACAATATTTGACATCGAACATACTGATTATAGTAGAGCAGATAAGCCCTCAAAATCACGTGAATTGTGCAAAATTTGACTAAAGCATGAAACTTTCACCAGTGTTAGTACATACCATAAGATTTATTTTAAGATCGGGAGGTAAGTCTGATTTGACCTCTGATGACCTCCAGAGGTCAATGTACTTTAGATATCAGAAAATCGATGTTTTTAGACATTTGCAAATGATATATGTGATTATGTTGCACTAAACATGCATTTATACCACAGAGAAATCATTTCCAGATTCAACAGAGCACTGACAGGTTTTTACCTTTGATCTCTGATGACCTCCAGAGGTAAATGAACTTTAAATATCAAAATGTCGATGTTTTTAGACATTTGTGAATGATATATGTGGTTATGATTCACTAAACAGGCATCTATACTTCAGGGAAACCATTTTCTGATTCCACAGAGCATTGAATTGACAGGTTTTAACCTTTGACCTCTGATGACCTTTGGAGGTCAATGACCTCAAAATATTATATTGATCTGTGATGTCATTGGTTAATGGTAACCATTATTAAGATGTACAAAACAAGCATATCTGTCTTACAATGAAATTGTCTTCATATTCTAAAGAGCAGACAGGTTTCTACCTTTGTCCTCTGATGACCTTGAGAGGTCAATGACCTCAGAATATCAGAATATTGAAGTATGACATCATTGGTGAAAGGTCAAACATGGTAAAGATGTACAAAACAAGCATATCTGTGTACAATGACATCGTCTTCATATTCCAAGGCACACAGACGAGTTTCTGCCTTTGACCTCTGATGATCTCGAGAGGTCAATGACCTCAAAGTATCAGAATAGTTTGGCATCATCAATGGTAAACATGATGATGTTTTAGAGAGCACTCGTAGACCCTGTTTATTAACGAGCCATTACCGTTCACCTATGAAAATCACACAAGGTCAAATACCTCGAATGAAATGTGAGGATGTTAATATTGATATTGCGATAAATAGTTAATAATTGTTTATAATGTAGGGCTTACAAACCATGCATTTCTGTTACCAAAAAAGTGGCTACTCATTCCGCAGAACTTTTCAGGTAATTATCTAAGTCGGGTATGTGCACAGAGCAAGGGGTGTCGATCTGTTTTCACGTGTGGGGGGGGGGGGACTTGGAAAATATGTAAAAGCATAAGTTCATGGTGCAAAGGAATGAAGCGGAGGGGGAGGGGGAGGATGTGGGTGGGGGATTGGATTTTTGCAGGTTTAGACCTGAAATCAGTGATTCAGTGTAGCTCTTGTTTAATGTGTGCGTCATCACTTATACGGAAGTTGATGGGGTGTGGGCGCATCTCACCTACCCTCCTCCCAAAGACGAAGTTTTTTGTTGTTTTTTTTAAGAATCTGATGCATACGTTTTGGGGAATATTTGGAAAAGTATGGATCACCAAGGTGTACCAACTCTATATGGATGGGAACCCAGCAAGCGCAGCGTTGGCGAGGGTAGGGTATTCCACTCCCATTCGACAGAGCTCTTGTATTTTGAGAAATGAGATTCAACGACCTGGCACACAGGCACTTTTGAAGGAATACCTCGAAATTGTATCAAAAAGGTGTAGTAAGTCAGCCATCTATGGAGGAAGACCAATCGACAGAAGGATGTGGGTGGAGGTATCCCCCTCCCACATTATGGGGCTTTTGCATTCTTTTGTTTGCAATTCAATGATCTCGTGCCACTCTTGGTTGAACTACCATTTTGAAAAAAAAAGTCCATACCCAAATGTGTAGCCGTAATCAATGCATGGAGGAGGTTGATACGGCGAGAGGAGGGTATGAAAGGGGCTGTCCCCCAATCCTTCCCATGCGAGGGAGCCTTTGCAGTAAGAATAGAAATGTTAAAAAAAAATCTAGTATACACATTTATGATGGAATATTTGGGAAATTATCAGTAAAAGGAGTGTACCAAATCTAAGGGTAGAAACCGAGGAGGGATTGTTAATTGAAAGATACACTACCCCCTCCAACAAGAGGGATTTTCTTTAATATGTCGGAACTGAAATTAAAGATCCAGTACATACTTTGTGATGATATAGAACAAAAAATGGGACAAAAGCACTGAGCGTATATGGAAGGGGACATAACGAAAGATAGTGTGGGGGAGGGGGTATGCAAAGGAGATTCTGCCTTTTAATCTGGTGCATACTATAGCTGAAATGTTCAGTGACAATTCATTTTCTGTCAAAAAAGTGAGAAAAAAAATCTCAATCTCAGGAAATACTTGGAGGCAAAGTTTTATGTCCCCACCATTCCCCCTCCCATATTTTCTCGGGAGGCGGGGCAAATGCCTCTTGCCCTCCAAAATGAACAACCGTGCATATATAGGAAAGCCTTTTCATCTTTGGAATTGAAATAAAAATATCTCTTAAAAACATTTTTCATAGAATAAGGGAAATTATCATTCCCCAAAGTATGTTATATCTGTGGAAGGAACCAAGCAGGGGGAAGGAGTCTATCGAAAGGAGATATCCCCTCTCACAGAAGGGAGATTTTGCATTTCAGAATTAAATTTTAACAATCCGATGCACACTTAAAGTGAAAAACTTGGGCAGTTTTCTGTCTAAAAAGCAAAAAACAAAAAACAACAAAAACTAACAACAACAAAACATAGTCCACATCTCAGCAGTAATGGGGTGGGGGTCAACTATCCCTGCCACCACCCCACCCCTCCTCCAAACTGATGCCCCGGTATGTGCATGTGTTTTATTCCACTTGTTGAAAAGAAGAGAGAGTTTTAAGAAACAATATTGTTCAGTGGTCGCTATCCCAGTCAAGTTAATTGTTTATCAATAAGGTGATTTCCTTCACCTGTATACCTTAAGATGATGTAGGCCTGGTATTTGCCTTGCACGTTATTACATCTATTTCTTTTTTAGTATTTTCATTTATATTTTGATGTGAAAGTTGTTTACTTTGCCACGATTTTATTTGTACATAGAAAAACTAATCCAAGACTGAAAATGAAACTGAGACAATATTTAATGATTGACATGATGCACATATTGTGTATTTCTGTAGCAATAAAAGTGAGCAATTCAAAAGGCGTGTACTCATTTCACATGAACATTAGCGATGATCCTCTGACCCCTGGAGGATATTGAAAGATATGCATCAAAATGTAAGAATATTGATGTCTGGTCTCATTGGTTTGTAATGGCCAGCTGCTTATGAAATAATAATTATATAAAAAAAAATGCATTTTGTGTGTGTGTGTGTGTGTGTGTGTGTGTCCAAAATTGTATGCAGAGTATTCCACACACAGTTCAATTTTGACTTCCATCTAGGACAATGAGCGGTTACTTTTTTTCTCAACTACACTGTAATATCAAAATCTATTGAAAAAACACGATGGCGGCTGGGTCTAACACATTATCATTCCTTTTCGTTGGAGATCCATGCGGGGTGGTCAAAACAAACATAAAAAATAGATATCTGACCTAATTGTTATAACAAAGCATCATATCCTCATATACCCAACCCAACCCTCTATGCCCAGACAATGTAAACCACCCCATGGACTTACTTGGAGCTTTAGAATATCCTTTGTCAACAGAGAGAGACATCCAAACCTTTGCAGTGCCGACTAAGATCTGCCATGGAACTGATTGGTATTGGCTCTGCATCATTGACAGCAGATCTCGTTTCCTGTTCTCCTTCTTCTTCTTCTTCTTCTTCTTCTTCTTCTTCTTCATTATACTGTGTAATCTTGTAATATTCTGCCATGGAGCCTTTTCTTAATTGGTTAAAGAAGGTATCCAAAGAGCTATATGAAGCAAAAAACAACAAACAAATGCAAAAACAAAAATAGAGACATATGTATCTTTAATAACAGAGCTGAATATTGAGTATCTCTCTCCTGAAGTGTTTCAAAGAGATACAAGAGACAGTGGCCGAGAGTAGCCGCCACCTTTTTGGGAGTAGGCCTACTTTGTGTTCTTGCAAATAATGCCTGACATTTTTGGTCATTTGCCCTTTTTGAAGAATGCAGCAATAGAGCCACAACTTCCTGCGGAGTGAATATTGTGGGGTTCTTGATGCAGAACATCATCGCTGAATTTGCCTGAGCTGTACTTTCTTACAGGGATTGCCATTGTAGTTTTGTTTTGTTTTGCTTTGTTTTGTTTTTCAAGTGTGGCTGTAACACTGCTTGTTTTGCATATGATGGTCATTGCAGCTAAAGAGTGCATATCTTCTCTGGATCATTCCAAACTTCATGATGTTTCACCTGGGTGAATGGATCCCAGATGATGCATGCATATTCCAGGACAGTCCTGAGCGGCATGGAGTAGCAAAACACCTGAACTTTATGATACTCGTATCTTCGTCTGGAGAGAGTCTTTGGTTGAAGTATAACCTTTTTAAGCTGCTGTGGTGATTTGATTCCAGCTGAGCCTCCTATTGGAACTCCAAAATATTTTGCACAATCCGCTTTCTCCATGGTTTGCCATGAATGCTTATCTATTCCCTGGGTAGGTCTCGGATGGCAATAGCTAGTTGTAATACACAGGATTGCTTCATGTGGAATGCATGTTGGGCCTCACAGTATGTCGAAGTTTTCAAGATGGTCCATGATGTCGCAGCTGTGGACTGTATACTCCAGGACCATGAGTCATTCATCGCAGTCATACTGTAACAACCCACCAGCTTTACACCGGCCAATACAGGCCCACCAGCTGGAAACTATGCAAATATTGCCCATGAGCTTGACACTTAGGCAAACCAGTCCCATAATGAGTCCGACAAATGGGGGAAAAGATCTATGAGACTTACACTGAATAGATTAAACACTCTGTATATCAGTCTCGTGGGCCTTGTTTTCCTCGAGTGTCGAGATAATGGCCATATTTGCCTATATTTGCTAGTCTACATAACTAACCCAAACATAACAGTTGTATTTGAGGTCACTGCCATCACTCAAGAAACTTAAGCTTATTTCTGAAGTAATTGACCTCTCACATTTCAGAGACCTGTTACTATAAACCAATGCTCTGTGGAATATGCATACATACTTTGATCAAAACATCAGTGCGTGATTTGTACATGATTAAGCATTTACGATTACACCAATGAAGCCAAACATCAATACAGGTAAGCCTACACATGTGACCTCAGTGACCTCTCATTGTCCTGAGAGGTCAAAGTTGGATATAATGCACAGGCTAATGACCAATGTTCCATGGAATGACAAGATTCTTCTATTATAGCATAAATGATTATACATCGGGTATTACAAAGTTGACCATTGACTATACATAGAATATCAATATTCTGATATTTTGAGGTCATTGACCTGTCACCTTCCTCAGAGGTCAAAGGTAGAGACACGTGAGTAATTTCTCTTGCTCTGTGGAATAGGAAAACAATTCAATTGTAATACAAATGAATATAACATCTAAATCATGTTTGTCATCAACCAATTGCACCAAATATCAATGTTCTGACATTTTGAGGTCATTGGCCTCATCATAGGTCATCTGAGGTCATCAGAAGTCAAAGGTAGAAATCTGACTCGAAAGGCTCAGTGGAACATTGAGGCAATTCCTCTTACAAAAATTAGTTTTTAGTACATAATTATCGTGTTTCAGTTATGAGTGACGCTTTAAAATATCAATTTTCTGACATTTTGAGGTCATTGACCTGTGAAGGTCATCAGAGGTCAAAGATAGAAACCTGTCAGGGCTCTGTGGAATATAAAGACAATTTCACTGTGACAAAAATTAAGTTTTAGTACATCATTACTGTGTTTTATCATTAACCATTGATGCAAAATAACAATTTTCTGACATTTTGAGGTCATTAACCTCTGGAGGTCATCAGAGGTCAAAGGTAGAAACCTGTCAGGGCTCTGTGGAACATAAAGACAATTTCACTGTGACAAATATTAAGTTTTAGTACATCATTACTGTGTTTATCATTAACCAATGACGCAAAATATCAATTTTCTTAGATTTTGAGGTCATTGACCTCTAGAGGTCATCAGAGGTCAATTCAGACTTACCTCCCGATCTTAAAATTAATCTTATAGCATGTACTAACAATGGTGAAAGTTTCATGCTTTAGTCAAATTTTGCACAATTCTTCGGCTTATCTGCTCTACTATTAGCATTTTTTTTACATTGGTTGTTTCTATCCCCAAATCACATTTTTAATCTATTTTGAAGCATTAAAGCTGGGTTCTTGTTTTTTTTAAATAGATACTTTATTTTCTGCAAATCAACAAATCAATCAGCAAATCAATATACATAAGGCACATGATCATGAACATGTGGGAAATATACAAAATAGATTCAAAACAGAGTCGTTTGACTTGCGTAAACAAAGATATAAAAGGTAATTAATGATACAATATACAGTATGCATGTCTATGCAGCGGGGATTACAACAATTATAATTATGGAGCGATAATGCAGAGGGCCGCCATTGTAAGCATAGCATAGTTTCATCTGCAAATGGTTTGTTTGTTTGTTTGTTTGTTTGTTTGTTTGTTTGTTCATTTCCATCTAAGAAGATGGCTGGATAGCCCATATTCAGCTACGTTAAGCTGGTCTTCCATGGGGTCCAGTTGGATGTGAGGTGGGACCACTTCACCGGGTTAAACACCCTGCATCTCTTTGCGATGGATGAATGAAGCGGTATTTTTTACGCGCATGAGTTGTGACTCTCTCATACACGGGACCTCCATTTTATGTCCTATCCGAGGGACAGAGTGTTTTGCCTCTTGCTAGAGGGGACGGTGTGCTTACACACAACATTGCTCTGTCCAGACTCGGGTTCGAACCCGGTCCGCGTGATCGTGAGGCAGACGCGCTACCGACTGAGCCAACTCACCGCCCTAAATAAATACCTTTAACATCACAGGCAAAGATGGGGAGGATGCCCTCCTCCCGCTTTCTTTCGATGTGAGGGCCATAAATTCCCGTCGCACCCAAATTTTCGAAGTGTTTAGTGCAAAACCAATGAAAAAAAAAATCATGGGCATTCATACTCGGTGCGATATGTCCATGATAAATAGACAGAGAGTGGTTGACACACATGAACATATATCTTTGTCATACGGAGTACAAAGAGAGACATAAACATTATAAATATAATTATTTGTATCTTTTATGTTTTTACGTTTAAGGGTCCGGAGTGGTTATACGCGCCAAGCATTTTTTTTCTTATTCTTCCAATTGGAGTGCAGTACACCATTTAGTGAATTACTACTTACTCGCCCTTATTAGTCTGATTTAATTGGCACAACGTCTTGCAGATTCACGATTAGAATGGATTAATTCCAACTGATAATGACAACATTCTTCCTAAGGGCAATATGTGAAGTCGTGCATGCGACAACATTCAGAGAGGCTGCTCTCCCCACTATTACAACTCTGCAGCCTTCTTTTGGATCTCTTATTCTTTAAAGAAAGACATGTTCATGTTTTACTCCAGCTGCGGAAAATATTTCATTGCAAATAGAGATCATCACCGTGGCATCTCCCCATGGCACATGTGTAGTTCGTCCCAGTATAGCTTCTTGGGAGGAGCAAAAGGGAGCATAACTCATCATGAGTATCAATGCGTTCAGTTCAGTACGCCGATCTGACTGTCTGATTAGAAGACTGCTTTCTCCTTCATGTCCTTCGCTGCAGGGCAGAAGGACCATCAACCCTCTGACTGCCACATTCTATTAGCTGGCCATAGGTCTGTGTGTGAGAGTTGTGCACATTTTATTCATTGGCACATAAAGTGTTTAAAAGAAAATGGAGATTCAAAGATTACCTCTTATTTGATCACTGATACATCAAGGAGTACATCATTACCTTCAGCTCACATTTGCCACAAACCATTGCAATGCTCAACGCATTCTACAGGATGATTTACGATGGGAATTTTGGGGCTGAGCTAATAGTTTTATTACTCAAAAGGGCGTATCCCTCTATCACAAATTTTTCACGAATTCAAGTCTCCACCGATATGATGGAACACAAAATTGTTCTTTGATTTGTGTTTTAAAGAAATACTTCGGACATAAACTGATACGTAACCAATTTCATCACTCAATTTTTATATGAAGAGTTGTATTTTGTCAAAGACTGCCACAGTCTGATCATGAATGGAATTTGATTGATAAAAACCTAGACTATTAGAGATTATTGATTTAAGATTATAGATCCATTATTATGTCCACAGCCATTACATCCCCATTCCAACAGGACGTGCTTAATGGTGTAGCTCGTTATCATGCGTTATGAACATACAAGATTGTTTTTGCAAAGATCTACGACGTGTACACTCCCTCTTGTTAAAATTCTATGACTGTAATGCATGCATGCCTTCATTATGTGAATTGACAATACGAGACATACTGACATACCAGTGTAAATTTTCAAAAGCGCTTAAAGTAACTTTCATGATCAGCTTGGTTAATTTTTATGGTGTGAATTCATTCATTTGATTCTGAATAAATCTGCCGGTGACGATGTGAACCCCCATACCACAATACCCGCACCACAACCCTCCACAATAACTTTTCCACAATAACCCAGTCATTCTTGAAACAGAGTATAACCAAAATAGCTCTGGGAAATGGGTATAATCGGAATATACGTTAGATTGCGAAAGAGATGTGTAATATATCTGGCATTTAGTAGACGAGGAGAAGGGATTCGGGGTTGGTCTGCCTTTGAAAATGCTTTTGACAACATCGGGAAGAGGATGAAAATGATTTGACGCAGATGGTTAGACATGGTGACCAAGGCTTGGATGGAGAATCGAAGAAACAAAAATAAAAGCAACATGAGAAGGAGGATGAGGAAACGAGGAACGTAGAGAGTGCTATGAAGACATAGATGGGGGGGGGGGGGGGTGAGGGGTTATGTTCCGTATAAAGGAGAACAAGACAGGGAGATCTCGACAAGAGGGGCACAACGGGACGGTGTCGGCGCCGACTCCAACCGACCAGCACCCCATGTGGTCCCCGATAGAACCCGGCTGCAGACAGGATGTGTGTTGGGGTCGTTGTTTGAAGCTGGGTTTCTCGGCTCATTGTGAAAAGAGAGAAAGTCTGAGGAGTCCAACATGTATGAAAGATAAAAACAGACGAGAGTCGAATGTTGATTTGATTTGGTTTTAAAGGATCCAGAAGTATACGCAGTCAAGACAAAAATAGTTCATCCTATATGTAGGTGTGCCGTTTTGATGAAATGTTAACCAAAAATAATTCGGTCTGTTTACAAAGCATTGGAGCGACATGCACGAAATAATTACAGGCGAACTCTTCACAGAATGTCGGTCTACATCTACAGACAATAGATTCTGGTCTCGTTGTTCAGTCTATATTCAGTGATGTGGAAATCGTTTCGAGTTTCAAAGTCCAACAAATTCCAACTCTTGGTAGGTTAAAAATACAGCTTCATGGTGCTAAGATTAGGTACAATCTTACCACATTTTGCTAAAAAAAAGGGTACAGGGTAATGTTTTTGATGAGCTTCGTTTCACATCCGGTGCGAGATAGAATGCAGAGCCAGTTATACATTTCCTGTTTACACTGAGTTCTAGACGTTCCTATTTGAGAATAGAACCTAATTTAAAGGACGAGTTCACCTTCATAGACATGTGTGTTGAGTGAATGCAGTGAAATTGTACATTGCTGTTCCAAGTTTTAAAAAGTTGCCTAAAACGACGCAGGCAGCTACTTGATGCTCTGATCACATGGGGCGCTTAAAATCAAAGTGACACAATTAACAGTTACTGATGCCACACTAACAGGAGTGGAGATTTCCTTACTTTGTCCTTATATAGCTGAACCGCTGTAACGCCATGAAAATTTACTGGTGTACGTCTTCTTATCCAGTTATGACGAAACGAGTTACTATAATAACCGACATTGAACAGCTCATAACTTTGAACGGACCAGTATCATAGTTTTTGAGGATGATATTGTGGATGGACTGTAAAAGTAAACAGTAAAAGTAACCATGATGAAATGTTGTCAAGAGGACGGGCATAGACCTTCCCTTAAAAGAAAGGAAAGATGAGGATATATATACACAGTTGTAGAGGTGATAATTATCGTAATGACTGCAGTGAGAATGAAAATAACAAGGCAAACAAATCACATAATAGCAATCTAGAAAAAAGATTCTTCAGAGTTTTACTACCGTTTATAGTACATTTTGCAACCGACGGTTGGATATAAAATCATGTACACTCGAATCTCAAAACGTGCAGATTAATTTGCGGCACGTTTTGATATTCTTTGTTTAATCTACTATCGACATAATTGATTTGACTTATCCTGGTTTCACGTTTCTGTAACGTGTCGTGTCCAATGGTAAGTCTAGTATCTGGTCTAGTATCTTTGAACTGGTCCGTTCAAAGTTATGAGCTGCGCAATGTCGGTTACTAGTAACTCGTTTCGTCATAACTGGATAAGAAGACGTATACCAGTAAATTTTCATGGCGTTACAGCGGTTCAGCACGAATGAATATCATGTTTATAATCTCAGCACCACTCCCCCCCCCCCCCGATTTTTAAAGCTTAACATTCTGATTTTTTTTGTTGCAATTTTTAATGCATTTTGTATCTGCGAACTTGTTCAAAAGTCAAAAGATAAATGTGATGGAAATAAATCAATTTTAGATTGACAATTTTCTAAATATTCCACCAAAAGTATGCGCCACATTGTTCAATTTCAGTTTGAAAAAACGCTGAAGCTAATTCATATTGGAGGGGATACCCCTCCCCCCCCCCCCCCCCCCGCCCCTCCCATGTGCACTCTATTCCCTTCGGTCCAGCTCCATAGAATCTGTGTACAGCATGTACAGTGAAGATGTACAGGCAGATTAATAGGTGATATACTATGATTTCATATTCTCCATTCTTTTTTCTCCATTTTTTTTCTCAAAATGTTCTATAAAACTGTCAGATCGTTGAATTTCACTTCCAAAATTGCAAAGATGCCTGGAGACATCCCCGCGCTCCCTAGCTTGCCTGCCCTCCCCCCCCCCCCCCATACACACACATACCACCACCAACACAAACACCACAATCTAACCACCTCCTCAGAAGCCTCCTCCTCCTCCCTCCTCCTCCTCTCCAAGGAAAGAAAAAAATCCTGCATACGGCTTTGCATATACTCAGGTATCTTTGGGCGCATATGATATATTTCACCGCGCTTATAGGGTAATATTATTTCGCTTTCGATATCTCCACCTCCGCCCAATCCCTCACTACAATTCGTTACATGAAATTGCCACCACTGCTCAGTATAAACCTTCTCTTGTTTGAGACATACTGGTAACAATGTTTCAAAGGAGTACTTGTAGGCCTCCATGATATGTACATGTAATTGACAACGGAGCGTTGAAAATTAACCGCTGTTACCAGCCACGCCTTCCCGGACTGGCATATATTCGTACATTGTATTGTACGGGTGCGCATGAATCTTCACCATCCGATGCCTATGTGCTGACGGCCCGCCCCGCCGCGGGTGTCTACTTAAAGACGGTCTACGGTTACAGGATTGTAAGGATTCCCGCCGGGAAGAAACTATAGAAATTGCTGCCTCAAAGGTAAAAACTCTCTTTTGCATGCCTCCATTATCACCTACACTCCAATTCTCAGCTGGCACTTGGTATCAGTAAATATCAAAAACTAGTCCGAGTTCAAGGAGAGGAAGAAGAAGAAGTAGAAGAAGAAGAAGGAGAAGGAGGAGGAGGAAGAGAAAATGTATAGGCCTAGAAGCAGAAGAAAAAGGAGAAGGAGAAAAGAAAACTTAGAAGGACGTGAAGAAGGAAGAGGTAAAGAAGGAACGAAGCAGGTGAATAATAATGAGGAGAATTTAACCAACAACAACAACAACAACAAATAAAAGCTTCTGCAACAAGGAAAACAAAAGAAAGAAGATAAGAGTACGGAAATGGGTCATCCAAATTCTTCAAAGAACGATTTTACCTTGATTGTCACTTATGGAGCGTCCGAGCTTTTCTCAGCAAGAGCCCGCCCTCTTGCAGTAAAACATAGAGAAGGCACAATGAGAGCATCGAACATCTCGCTATATTTTCTGCAAATTTCTCAGAGGCGTGGAGTTTGATCTTCTCGCTGTTGAACCGGCTGTGGCTCTTCATTGAGTAATCGGAAAGATCATTGACCGCCCACTCCAAAGGGGCGTGACTGACCAATATAAATATAGTTCAGAGGACAATGATATTTTTTTCGATTAAGCTAATGTGAAGACATCATTGCAAATTGTCTGAAGAAGAACACTATCTATCTAAGCGCAAAAACATATAAATCAAATAGAACAGTTGCTTGAATATTTAGCCGCGGCGGTCACAATGGAATCAACAAATGTCATACCAAATTAAATCAAATGTTTTACAGTGAAAGGTAGGAAAACATTATTTTCTTTGCTTGAATGTTTTATTTTAGCCGAAGCTGTTATAATGGAAGCAAAAAATGACAGACCAAATGATATCAAAATATTTTACAGTAAAGAGTAGAATGAAAAGTTAATCTTATTTGTCATTACAATCTTCTGATGCGTGTTCCACCATCTGACAAAGATGTTTGTTTGTTCGTTATTGTTGTTTTGGGGGTATTATTGCTAAGCATTGATAACTTTTTATTCAGACCCTTGTCTAGTTTTCGTGCGTTTTTTTTTATGTGCGTTTACGTATATTCTTGTGGCTTCAAAATATTTCTGTCAGTATTGATATATTCAGCAATCAATGTCATTTGCTACAATGCATTGACATTTAAAGGGATGGTATGGCTTTGGTTGAGACTTGGCTTCAAGTATTAACTTTTTTGGTGAGATAATGAGAAACCTCTTACGAAATATGAAAAAGCATGTAATTCCAAAAGAAATTCAACGTTTATTTGATGAAAATTGGTTTTGAAATGGCTGAGATATTCAAAACAAGTGATACTAATGAAAGGTGGGGCCCAACTTTTATTAGGATCGCTTTGTTGTAGGCCTACTTTGTTTTCTGATACTCAGTCATTTCAAAACCGATTTTCATCAAATACACTTTGAATTCCTCTTAAAATTGTATGTTTTGTAATGTTTCATGTAAGTATCTCGCAAAAGTTAAAGCTGAACTCTCACCTCAGCGAATACTTTACCATCCCTTTAATCACATTTTTGTGTCAGGTGTCCTGCAATGACATCATAAACATCTGGAGGAATTTGTGACATGCGCATTCTTAGCAGTCTAATCAGTGTTAGATTTGATACGAATTGTCAAACAATGTCACTAGTTGTTATTCTTTCAATTTTGACGCGCGTTTCGACAGTCTCTAGACTTCCTCTTGGCACTGTTAGCTCGCGACCGCCGATGATTAAACTATTATGATCGAGGTTCATTGGCGGTCGCTGATTAAGCTGCTCACCGGGTGTCGTGCGTCACCTTTCCACCAATACGTAGATGCTTTGCTCAACCAGCGATAAATTTAGACAGACCAATTGTGGCGGGGATGTTTGGTTGTCGAAAACAAGAGTGCTGCATTTTTAGACGATGAAACATCCCGTATGTACACTCACAATGTCAAGCGAAGAAATGTCAGGAAGAAATGTTCGCCCTCAAAGTCTACTGATCCCTTCAGCCACGATATATATCATTGCCACATTATTCTCCCTCTCATTCATACATTGCCAAAGTAGCAGGAAATTTTTCCTAAATGCCGGCGGCTCGACTGAATGTATTCCCGAATTTCTCTCGTGAGGCTATTGTCCAACTGTCGAACATGTGGATGAGAGCCGTGGTGTCGGTCTTGCTGCTGGTCATTGTGGAGAGTTCGAGGTCAACCACAAGAAGCAGCACGGTGCTCCTCACAAGACCCCGCCCTGTTCTCAAGCCGAGCGATCGCGTCCAACCCCTTCCCTTGCTGGAGGATCCACGGGACTACACCCGACCACAAACACGTGACCTGCTGGAGAGCAAGCTGCGACGAAAGCTGGGCAACGCTCTCAACGAGCGATGGATGTCGATCAACGAACCGACGTCTGAGATCGCAAATGAGGTCGCCGAGTCGTCCGGTCAGCGGAACACCTGGCTGCGACGGCAGCTGAACTCATTAAACCTCTCCAGGGACTCCACGATGTTAAATTTGTCCAGTCAGGAGGTGTCGTCGTTGGAATCCTGGTTGATGTCGAAAGCGAGCTGCCCCGTGCACCACCGCTGGGTGTACGTCGGGCCTCTCTACTGGCCGCCGTGGGTGAAGCACGGGTCCTGCCCGAAGAAACCGTGTTCCTGGCCGGATGGTATGACGTGTGTACCGGGGGAGAACACCAACATCAGAATGCTTCGATGGCATTGCCGTGGTCGTCAGACATCGACGGTGAGTAACGAAGAGTTGCAGACGAAGGCGGCAGGAGGGTCGTCGAGAAACAGACAGTGCAAATGGCTGAAGGTGCCGTACGTCATAACTGTTCAGTGCATATGTAGCTGTGTGTAGCCACCGCAAAGGACGATTTTAATAACACCAAATTAAGCAAAAGTATTGTGGACAAAATTGTACCTTTCCCTTTTAGAATATGTCAACAAATTTACGACATGGTGTTACTATGTCGCAGACCAGCATTTGATAATACGACTTTTACAACTCGTCCAAGTGTAAAGCAACTCTGCTTTGGTTATGCCAGGCCAGCGTTTGTGATCTACACCATACGGAGCAAGTACGTAGATTATCCGCTCATTAGTTCAATGATTTTGACCCATTGACTTATCTAGAAGTATTCGACTAATCTAGGCGTAATTTCTTTCCACGTGTTACTTAGTGTAGCCTCATAGCTTGCTGCAAATTCGCCTAATAAATTTACCCGATGAAACTATGACTGATATTGTAAAATAGTTAAAGAAGGAGATTGGAGAAAAGCAGGTGATTTGAATCCCCCCCCCCCCTCCCCCGATATTGAGGCCTGAATCATATACCAGTGTAAATTTCCTGTTAACTACTCAATTGATAATGTTATGTCAGTACGTCATATAGTACATGAGTATAGACAACATATTGTACTGATACACACCTTGTTAGTCCACACGAACCGTTGTCACGTCAATACAAATTGACGCTCTTGTTAAGTTATGCCAAGCTTATTAACAAATCTACCATCTGCGCAACATCTGTTTGGTGAACAAAGCCGAGAATGCTGGGAACATTTGCTGCAAGTAAATTGGGACGTCCTAGATACAAATCAAAGAGAGAAAATTGCGAAACATAATACCAAAAGAAACGAGTCCATTAGTAGTCAATCATTATTCGATATAATTGTGTTCGTTTATCTAATGACCTTTCCATATGCCAAATATTATCTTGAATAACTAATGGTACTGAAATTTTGAGTTTAAGTCCAGTCTTTTAACTGAATTGGTGAAGAATAGTCTATATTCCTTGACCAGGGTAAAAATGAGGTTCGATAGTATTCTTAACTTGGCTAACGTGACATCTTAACCACAAGTTCATTGTGCTCAAACAATACTGACACTGTGACGACGAAGTCGAGTTGTAAAAATTGTTATATATGAACTGTGTTGATTAACTAATGACTCCTCAAAACTATCATTTGATTTTTCGCAACTACATTGCATGTATCGTTTTGTGTAATGTATGCATATCTTTAAGTTTTGTTTATGAAACCCTTTGCAATTTTTAATTATTCTCTCCCTCTATGTCTTCCAGAGAACATTTTTTTTTTGCGAACATTAGAATCATGACTTTCCTACCAAGGGAATTTGATGATTACATGAAAGATTGAATACTGCGGCACATAAGCAGAAGATACAAACATGCAAATTCATCTCAAGGTGAAAGATCTCCGTATAGATATATTCGTTCCCGCAGAGCAAATTCAAGAATGTTGCAATCCAATTCCGTTGGATATGAGAAGGTTACTTAATGTTAGTCACAACGTTACATTTCTTAACAAGCATCATGCTATGATTCCGGATGGTGTCCTTGTAACAATTCTTAATTGATATGATTATTCGTCACCACAATCGGCAAAGAGAGAGAGAGAGAGAGAGAGGGGGGGGGGGGGGGAGTATGTTCGTTCTTCTTCACTTGCACGAATGTGTTTTCTTATGAAATTAAACATATTGTGTGTTATTGTGCTAGTACGTTATCATCCCATTGCAACTTTACATCACAAAACAGTATTTAAGGTTGTGACTTAAAAAAAAAATACACGGTACTGTGTTCCATTTGAGTCTCTTTTCAATAATTCTCAGAAATGGATTTGTCACAATTAGATGAGACGACATTAGTTTGTTTTGTTTATACACCAATATCAAGTTGCAAGACAATTGTCTTTTATATACGGCAATTCGGCCGTCATAATTATAATGTCGTAATACATGTCGTCTAGTTCATATAAACACCATATGGCACAATCACTATGCACTTTGTGGTCATGTGTTAGATGAAAAGTACACTATCCTGATGTGATTTATTCTGGTAATTGTTTTGCATGTTTAATAAGAGTTGTGTTGTATGTGGCGAAATAGCTAATCCTGCGTTACTACGTGTATTCATTGTTATCGAGTTGAGAGACTGTTATTCTCCAAGTATATAATGAAAGTCAATAGCAATAAACTTTCAAATCATATCATGCAATTGACATAATTCCTCCAGTCTCGCACTAAATGACTTGTTTGGTAAACACTTCGAATTATTTTATCGTGAGTGAATTGTGTGACATCTACTCGTTTTATGTTAAGACAGTGTTGGTATAGGAACATAACGTTGCAGTCCATCCAATATGTAAAAGCTCTCTCCAGAATGTTGACATTATCGTTCTTAATTGCATTACAACCTCACTGCATGCTCACTCCGCCATATCATTCAGAGACTCATTAAGTCATTGAACTTTTAAAGGGCGCCTTTGATCAATTAACTATAGAAAATTAATAGAGATGACTTCGTTCTCTTTGTTACTTTCTTTTCCATAACGCGTCATCATAATTAGAAAATGAAACAAATAATGCACTGTACAATAATTGTCAAATAGATAAATTATGACAACCTAAGCCCGCTTACCAACGATCCGTTGTTGGGTATCATGCCAATGCCATCCTTGGACGTTCCGGGGTAAAAAAGAAAAAAAAGAAGTAGGGCCCAAAGTGGTGACACCTTATGTATTCCTTTGTATGGTAAAAAAAAGGTGCCCCCCCCCCCCCCCCCCGTTCCTCTGGTCCTGTCATCAGCTGTGCATAATGGCCGAAACTATCACCACATCCATCATTGAGTCAAGTGAGTTTTACGCGGTGTTTTCAGCTGAAGGGTGCAAAGAAATTTCTAACTCATAAAAGTAGTTTTGAAGAAATATATACCCGATCAAAGAAGTTACTTTCTTTACTCCTTAAGAGGAATATTAAAGGGACTGTACAGTACTGGTTTAGGTGGGGATTCATGTTTTGAACATTCCTAAGTGGGATAATGAGAAACCTCTTATGAATTATGAAAGAGCATGTAATTTTAAGGAGGATTCAACGTTTATTTGGTATTCAAATGGCTGAGATATCAAAAAAGTGATAATAATAAAAGACTGCAGGCCACTCCTTTTATTAGGATCTCTTTGTTTCACCTTATTTTTGGATATCTCAGCCATTTCAAAACCGATTTTCATCAAACAAACTTTTGATTCCCCTTAGAATTGCATGCTCTTTGACATCTCATTGAGTAGTTTCTGAATATCTTGCAAAATGTTAAAAGCTAAATCCTCACCTCGACCAGAACTCTACACACCCTTTAAAGGGATGGTACAGTTCTGGTCGAGGTGAGGATTGGGCTTTTAACTTTTTGCGAAATACCAAGAAAACAAGTTAGTAGAGAGCATACAATTTAAAGAGGAATTTAAAGTTTATTTGATGAAAATCGGGTTTGGAATGACTGAAGCATCCAAAAACAAGGTAAAACAAAGCGATCGTAATAAAGTGTGGGTCCCACACTTTATTAGAATCGCTCTTTTTTGGATATCTCAGCCATTTCAAAACCAATTTTCATCAAATAAACATTGAATTCCTCATAGAATTACATGCTCTTTCCTATTTCATAAGAGGTTTCTCATTATCTCACCGAAAAAATGTTAGAAACTTGAAATTAGGTCTCAACCAAAACTGTACAATCCCTTTAAGGGATTGCATACCCTGTGGGTGTTCCCGTTATCCAGTGAAACACAGCAACGGATTTATACTGGAAACTTTTAACCAAAATAGGACAAAACTAGGGGAGTCTTTATAGAATATTGAAATGTTAATAAATTTTCTCCCATATTGTAAGTGCATTACTCAAGACAACAGTCGTCTAATATTTGTATCCTCGTCTTACATAATCTGCCTTCTTTTTTCCTCAAAAAAATATGAATGAATCTTAGTCTGGTATATCAAGGACACCAAGAGATTTCACAACGTCAAAGGAGGTTTCATTCATTCATAGTCAAGAAAACAGTGTGTATGTGTTTTTTTTTTTATCTTTGCGAATGACACAAATTATCATTCGTGAATGTGTGTCCCTATAAAAAGAAGTAAAATCATGTACAAAGTTTATAGTATATGCCAATTTGAAAGGCAATTTCTCTTGTTTTTATTCTCTAAAGTGGTCAAGTGTCTGATGATCTTAAGTGTAATCTATGTTTTGCCAAAGACAAGCTGACTTTCTTTAAGAGGGTCTTTAATTTCCAAAACAATGATTAGCATGTATCTCATGCACTGTCCAAAGTGTATCAAAGTACAGTGTTGCCCTTTAATACACGAACAGCTCAGTATGAGGGTATTCACTGTGTATAACAATGTCACGTAGAACAATTCTGGGTATCACCAGACAGCGATCCTTATTACCCTGAACTTCAGTTTTGCCAGATGTAGGCCCCTAACTCATGCAGCCAGTTGCCTTCTTCTTGTCTCTCTGGCGAGTTGCAGCGGCGACAAGACGAGGTTTTTCATCTAGCTTACAGAGTTCACGACATCAACCTCGGTCTCCGAAGCGTCATGCAAACGACAGAGTGCGACAAATAGAGACATCATTTCGGGCCGACGGAGATCGCGCCAGGGTGGCCCGACTAGGCGGTCTTAATACAGACGATCATGGCGAGGGGACAGACCGCTGAGAAATTTGGCGGTATGAACTGCGCGCGAACCGCGCAACGAACAGACCACACATCTTGTTCTGGCTGCCTTACTCAGTCTTTCTTTCATGTCTTTAACATTATTCTCCAGCCAATAACTGTTTTAGATTGGAAGGCGAGAAAAACGCGAGGGCCGTGTTTCATGTGCCTAATCTGATCAGCTGCCACATGTCGAGATAGTAGTCATTTGTGTCGCCTTTTCAGCGAGTCCCATGTTGATTCCAGTCATCCGCGATGGAAGTCCACGTCAACATCATGTCAAGTTGAATTCATATCATTGGAAACGGATTCCATATGAATTAGATGATCATCTCGTCAAACACGCACACACACAGACGCATACACACACACACACACACACACACACACACACACACACACACACAGCAGACTAACATGAATCATGTCAAGTGTAACGAGCTTGGAATTATTTTTTCTTTAGCTACGATTTACTTAATTTGAGTTCTCCTTTCTGATTTGACTGCAAGGGAAAATCTCTCTTTTTTTTCAGAATCAATGCGCTTTTAACTTTTAGGCGACAACGGTAAAACAAGTTAACATGCACATAAGATGAAGGTTTATATTGTTGGTTAATATATAAACAGTTGTATCATCGCAATGTCAAAAGAGAAAAGTTCCACTGATTTTGTAAAGTCTTCACGTTGATTGACAACAGAAAAGAACCAGTGAACATGAAATAAAGACACCAAGATGATGATAAGACGTGACAGTTATACAGGAATGTGAAACGTGAAAGAATGTATTAATGTATACACACTTACGATGAAGACGTTGTTTATGAGAGTAGGGCACAGTGCATGAAACATGTAACTAAATGGGGTTCTTTCTGGTATCAAGTTACGTGGATTGGATTCACGTGTTTGGATATTCATGTTTATAATATAGAAAGGAAAGGGCAAAGGAGACAGCTATGATAGGATGCCATGAAGGGAGAAGGAGAAGTTTGCACGAAATAATTATAGTTTCGTGGCCTAATCTCACATTGTAGATCTTTTCAAGGTCAGCCAGAAACACTGAAGCACATCGGCAAAACCAACGACAGCATCGAAAATGAAACTGCTTAAATTCATAATCATCTGGGTTATTTTTACCATCGAAAATTTGATATCTTAATCACCTTACTGAAATTCACCCGGACATGAAAATATGCATCCATACACACGTACACACACACACACACACACACACACACACACACACACATACACACATACACACATACATATGCACATGCACGTATACATGTATACTTGTACTATAAAATCTAACCGCCGTCAACACTTTTCTGCCTCCTTGACATATACAGAATATATCAAGGGAAGTGAAATACAAGTGTACATTCGTCCGCTCTTTTCAACTTCATGTAAGGAGCTGAAAGAAAAACGGGAAAGCGTTCAGTCATTGTACACACAGGCTTAAATGTGTGTAGCGCCACCATGCGTTCGCTGTCACGAAGTGATCATATACTCAATCGGAGGAATAGACAGAGGTGTATTTCTATAGGGAAATCTGTATGCTGACAAAGTTTCAAGTCTTTGCATACGTTAATGACTCGTTGATAATATTTGATCTCAATCAACTCGTTTGCACTTGACGGGCGATAAGGCGCCGTCGATAAATATCAAAAGTGATGTGATGACTAAACGCATGATTTCAATTTCAATTCAGATACATTTATTCCAGTCAGATCAATCACAAATACAGGGATACATTCACATTGAACATGACAATTATGCGGTGATCTGACAATGAGCGTATGTCCAACGAATTTACACAAACAAGTAACTTCTGTTGGGATGCCGTGATGTAACAGTGTGAATAAAATTGATGAAAGAATTAGGCCTACATACATATATGCACACATATACATTTACAAAAAGAAGAATTGAAAAGAACAAAAAAAAAAGAGCAAGGAACATGTTCACATACTTCTCCATTTCAAAAATGAATAAATAAATAATAAATTGTGTACATTTATGTTTGTTTATCCACCCTGGAGCAAACAATTCTGGCAAATCTTACAGTGCATTAATCGATAACAGGTAGATGAATTTCTTGAATTTGCTTTTAAATACATAATGTACATTGATAGATGAGACGCTGGTGACATGCAGGAGTAGTGAGTTCCACAATTTGATTGATGAAGTATAGTGAAAAAGTACGAAAATAAAACAAAAACAAAAACAAAAGTAGCACTTTTACCAACAAACATGTGGGATAGCGTTACAGGTGCCATATATGACCCCGGCAAGAAGATCCGAATGGAATGTAGTTTTCCTTTTTGAACACGTCATGGCAGTTTCTGCCCGTTTCGTTATGCAGAGTGAGCCAACCACCACCACCACCACCAAATACCACCATGTGTTTGTGTGTAATAGACGTATCTTTAAATGACAAGTTCACCTTTGCGTACGTGTGGATTGAGATAATGCAACAATATAGTAGAAACATCAGTGGAGTTTTAAGGAAAAATCGCTGAAAGAGAAGACTACTATACAGTTTGTGATGTCACATGCGTATACAACGATATAAAGAAAAAATGTAAAGCAAATTCAACACATTTTCACTTTTCTCGCATAATAAGAGAGCACTAAACTTGTCTCTTTCCGAAGGCAGGAGGAAAACATTACCCTTAAAATGCGTCAGTAACTAGTCGAGGGAATAATTATGCACTTTAAAAAAAACCTCAGAAATTTTGTGGAATTCTCTTTTCATTTTCCTTATATCCACTAATCAAGTGTATATCGTTCTTCGCATGTGACAGCATAAACTGTGGTAATCTTCTCATCCAGCAGCGACTACACAGAAACTCTAAGAATTAATTAATTGAACGCGTTGTCCTATTTTCGTCAGGCTTTCACTGATGTGCTCTACTGACAACTGCTGCATTACTTCAATCCACATGAATTTATCCTTTAATAATTTGACGGATGCGACTAACAAAACCCCTCCCTTTACCTGTTCAGACGTGTGTGACGGTAATTTGAGGTCTTCAGGTACTCTCAAAATTCTTCCACTTTGGGTTCATTTCAGGTGAAGTTGCGCCACAACAAAATATGAGTTTCGTAAGTATACCGCAGCCCATGACGTCATAGTCTCATCGAGTCATAATATGCTTATTATTTAGTTCAAACTATAAACGCTAAATAGGAGAGACATTACTACATTGTAGCAGTTACGGCTGGTTATAAAATTCAAAGAAATGGGCAGTAGGAGGTAAGATTTATAGCTTATAAGAAAACACGAAGTGATAAAACGAAATTCCAGACACATAAACTTGTTTGCTTATGTTTCATAATCGCAAATTTTTAGTCGAGTCACTATTCATAAAGGAAACAATAGTTACGTTCTCTAACAATACGTTGTACTTGCATAGCTTTCAAATTTTGTCTCATATGTATAACCCAGTTTGATTTCGGTAACACAAAGTGAAGTTTTGTGCTGTTTGTTTTCTCTGGTAGTGTTGGAACAGACATCGCAAAACAGCCAGTCATGAACGTGGTGTTACGAATAAGCCGTGGTCAAAGGTGAAACTCGAGGATGATCACACTTCCTCTCAAGTACATACCTCCAAGTTTTCATATAACACGGTAATTTGTTAAGTTTGGAGCTAGTTCCATGGTTTTAGCATGGAGGTGGAAAAGCTCTTTCCACCAGCTTGGTTTCAGTAAGCCCTGTATCTTAACAGTGGGACAATGGTCCATATTTCGTGGTGTCTATAACGTGTGATGAAATCTGATTATTGAGACATCGAGATCGCGTCTTAGCAGCCCAGCAATGATAGATAGTAAGATTGATTGATTGACTGATAAATATAATGTTAAAGTTATGTTTCGTCATAATTGATAAATGAAATGAATAAGTCATTATGAATCATCAAGTGACGCAAATTTCTGTCAGAATGTCAATTAGATTCCCTTCTTCATTATGATTGTACACTGTAATCCTTTCGCACAATCTTTTTTGTTTTGTTTTGTTTTTTTGTTTTGTGTGTGTGTCTGCGTGTGTAACTGCGTATGTGCTTTTATTTACTTCATTTACACTGCCGCGTAGTAAATTCCTCAATGCTTATGGTTTGTTATTCCGCAAAACACATATTTCCCATAATAATACATACCTATAGCTGTTCGTTAACCCGTACATTAAATGTGGCGTTACTAATAGTCCCATGTTTCGTTAATCCGAAAATAAAATAATACCCTTGAATATTCTGCAGATTCGTCAATCCGATAATGAAATACGGTTCGTTATCCCGAACGTTGTTTGATTTGAAACTGAAAATAAGGTGCGTATGATACTTAGCAAACCTGCGGAATTACGAAACTTAATTTGGATTTCTGTCGGAGGACCCAAACCAGGGACCTCGGGATTAAAATTCAGTGGTTTTTCACTGATAGGGAGTCACAACTTAAGAGACTGTACAATAATATCTTTGACCACAGCAAAAATTGGCATTACCACGCATCTGCCATTGTGCTGCGGTTTATACTTGCCATAAATGCCTTTCCAATTATTGTTTTGATGATTATGTTCGTCAATCATCATTGGGAGGATTAAGAGGCGATGAAAGTCTCTAGTCAGGGACTTTCGGTTAAAAAAAAGAAACACAAAAACTGGCATGAAACCAAGTACAGTTTAAAGGGATGGTACAGTATTGGTGGAGATGAGAATTGGGCCTTTAACTTTTTGCGAGATACCAAGAAAACACTAATGAAAAAGTACAGAGCATGCCATTTTAAAAGGAATTCAAAGTTTATTTGATGAAAATCGGGTTTGGAATTACTGAAACATCCAAAACCAAAGTAAAACAAAGCGATCGTAATAAAGTGTGTGTCCCACACTTTATTAGAATCGCTCTTTTCTAGATATCTCGGCCATTTCAAAACTAATTTTCTTCAAATAAACGTTGAATTCCTCATAGAATTACATGCTCTTTCATATTTCATAAGAGGTTTCTCATTATTTCACCAAAAAATGTTAGAAACCTGAAATTAGGTCTCAACCAAAACTGTACGATCCCTTTAAAAAATGCAGCTGAGTCGCAGCAATTGTGAGTACAAAATTACTCCATGACCTTCACCCGGCGCAGTCATCACTAATGATGATACTTGTAACTGAAACACAAAGCAAAATGAAGATTTAGTTCAAAATTAACAACTCAATTCAATTCAATTCAATTCAATTCAATTCAATTCAATTCAATTCAATTCAATTCAATTCAGTTCAGTTCAATTCAATTCAATTTAATAGTTTATCTACTTACATCAAGAAAAGAATACATGATACAAAACGGTACATATTATGTATGTGTCAAATCGACTTTCATCCACTAGGGAAGAACAGATGATTGAAAAGCTGTAGCTCCATTCATGGTAACAACATGTTTATAATGATAATAATGATAATGATAATAATAATAATAATAATAATAATAATAATAATAATAATAATAATAATAATAATAATAATAATAATAAAATAAGAAGAAGATGAAGAAGAAGAAGAAGAAAAAGAAGAAGAAGATGAAGAAGAAGAAGAAGAAGAAGAAGAAGAAGAAGAAGGTCTTATTTACCCAGGGTAGCCTCTTCAGTGTTACCACTGCTCTACCAGAGGGCCCTGCTATTATTATTATCATCCTAGCGTTGCCAGGTACCCATTCATACGCCTGGGTCGAGAGGGACACAGTGTGGGTAAAAACATCTTGTCCAAGGACGTAAGCACTGGGCGGGATTCGAACTGGGGTCCTCCGATCGGGGGTCCGGAGTCTTATCCACTATGCCACAGCGCCCCCGTGTTCATTTTATGTTCGTCATTTGCCTTCTGAGCCATAGAGTGTCTTCAACATCTTCCAGTCTGTATGTTTGATATCGTAGCAGAATTTGCTTGGTAAATGAGTTCATAGTAAAGAAAGTTTATTGATCCAATGTACTGTTTTGCAACATGAACGTTCGCCAGGCTAGTTTTCAGAGCTAAACCACGTGGTTAGTCTGTTACTGCGATTTTCAGGTTTCGCTTTTAAACATGCATCATCGTTTTCCAATTCAATTCAATTCTATTTGTCTTCACTCAACCAGTACAACAATCTGGATATTTTTTTTTTTTCAAATAAATGAGACGAGGAGACATTGGAAAAGAATAATTTCTGAGGAGAGGTCTCTCTGACAAAGGGGAAAACAACTCATTTTCTTCTTGAAGATCAGTGGTCAGTTACGGTAATCACAAATCATTATGATCTGAAATATATTGTAGTCGACCTTTACTCACATTGAAAAGACAACGCAAACAGCACAGCACACTGAATGAACACAAGGGTTTGTGTACTTGTCCGGCAGAGTACCAGGACGGTCCACCCACTCCCGACGAGAAGATAAATACACTCACGGGAGACTCCACGTGAGGACATCAATAAATTAGTCTGTAGATCAGCTGATTTCCTGACATGCATCATCCATGGTTAAGGAAACTTTTAAGTGTCTGGAATTGAATTGAATTGACTTGAATCTCTGAAACTGTACTGGTCTTCGATATATAAATATTTTTTCAATACACAGAATATATGGGATATAAAGTATATCATTAGACTACACACATTTTATTCCTTTATTGTGACCCTACATAACCTCACCATTAGGAAGTTACCACTAGATGGAAAAAAAAAATAGTTTAAAAATGCTACCGACTTGTTCCTCGGCCTTCTCAACTTTTCGGGTCGTAAAAGGCGAGAAGGTGAGATTCGAGACCTCTTCTTCTCGACTTTTTGGAGCCTAAAGGGGTATAAACAAGATTTGATATCACAACTCGCTTTCTCAGATCCCAAAAGGTTGAGAGAAGGGGAAAAATATATGGGCCCCTTTTCGTAAAGGGTTGATACGATGGTAACTCTTGCTGGAATGGCAAATGTCATGGTGATGAAAAAGAAAAAGAATCCAGCTTCCTGATTGGCTGTTGCTATGGGGAGTTGCCATTCCAGCAAGAGTTGCAATCCTAAGCTATCAGCTTTTATAAAATGGGGCCCTGGTCTTCTAAGTCACCTGTTGGAGGCATAATGAGCTTCCATACAATGTACTACAAAACATCAGCCTTGCGTAACGAAATCAAACAGCTAGAGACTATCCAACTCATGCAGTGACGCACGAACTCTTTAAGTCTGTGTATTTTATTTAGAATGTGGTCACGTGAGACCTGAAAAGACCGCAGTTGTGTTGGCTTTCCAATATAAAGCATCGGTGACCGAACTACTTATGACAAGATTGGTAGATTCACGTTTCAGTCCACGCTGACAACAGCACACTCTGTATAGTTTCCGACCTGTTCCGCTAGAACGGACAAACTTAATATTTCGAGAAATGCCAATTATTTGTAGTTATGAAATTCGTCACGTGAGCGTATGTAAACACTGCACTTGAACTTTCTATCTACTTTCTGATTTATGCAACTATAGTGAATATAAACCGCGCGAAAAAGGAATTTCCTCTAGATCTGAGTTATCGTCTGCTGCTTTGTAACCTACGTTTACCGCAACAACGACTCACCATCAAGTCCAGTACCATTTTCGAATCTTTCAGGCCTTCCTCTGAAGACGATCTGTCAACTTTTTCAAAAGCCTTCTATTGGTAAGTGACTTACAGCATACAATACTTATGCTAAATCTTTGAGTTTTTTTACTCGTCTAATCATACTTCATAAATTCATTTTGGATACATTGATTCATCCGACGTTTTGCATTTCTCAATTTGTCGCCTGCTTTTACGTACGTGTCAACTTGATTAGCATGACTCTACATTTCCGTTTCAGAAAATTTATTTTTTTATTTTAATTGTCTCTTTGTCTACCTAACTATTTTGCTACTGAACTTCAATTACAGACTCTTATCAAATTTCATTCGTATGTGTAAGTTACATTACCAAAACAGTAGAGCCTACCTTTAAGTATCAGAGGAAGTATTCGTTCAGTGAGATTTTTTTTTTTCATTCTTGTAGATATTAATCAGAGTGTGTAATATACTGATACATGAAGGGTCATACAATGTATTCATCTATCAATATCGAGTTTTGCCTTTAGATCTGCGACGCGAACGCTAAGACGACGCAGCCTCCCGGGTCGGACAATGGAAAAGCTGTCTCGCGCTTGTGCAAAACACCTTTATTCTTATTTTATTTTTGTTTTTGTTTTTGCTGAATTAGCGTTGTCTTGTTTCGCGATCCAAAGCTCGTTGTTAAGACTGGCCTCATATTAAAGCCGATTCAGAAATTCTTCACAAAGATGTTTGTAATCATGAAACTTGAGCTAAATAATCTGTGACAGTCTGTAGATGTGTTTCATCTCTTCTCCTGCAAGATCCTTTTGCAATTTCTGTGATTTTGGTAAATAGGAAAATGACAAATCACTGAGAAACAATGTTCATGTATTTCAGCTCACTAATACACACAACACATACATTGAATGTGTTGTGTACATTGGTATAGTATAGCTACTAGTATTTGCGCTTACAAGTGTACTGTACCTGACTCGATAGGTTGCCTTGTAAAACTAGATAGGTTGCCATTACATGTGAAATCTGTGACTCACGTTATTTACTGTTCTCTGTGCATCAGAATCATAGGGACAAAGAAAAACCAACGATGTCAAGTCAAAGCGACCCTGTTTACATCTTCCTGGCCTTCTGGGTGTTCATCGAATACCTCGCCGTGGTCGTCATCAACGTCCTAGCGTCGCTTCCAGACGACCCAACGGGTGAGCAAAAATATATCATTTTCTTTGTTATAGAAGAAAAAGTGAAAAACACGATGGGGAACATCGTGTGTCTTGCCTCTTATTGATCTCGCCATATATCCATCAAGACATATCCCAAATCTCTAGTGGCATCACCAGGTTTAGCTATTGGAAATGTGATGTCGTCAGTTTTCTTCAGTGCTTTGCGGGTCTTTCATCCACCCCCTTCATATACTCATGTGGCTCTTACGTAATGACCGTTTGCTATGCACATACAAACAGGATCTATAGATATATAACACTTTATATGTTTATATATGCCATAAAGGTAATTTGACACCGTAGGAGTACTCTTTATCTGTGTACTGAAACACGTTTATGGCAGTTGACTAACTTGTTAACCTCGAGACAGTTTGCAACCAGGGACTACCTCCTTGCTGCAACGTATCGATAGCAAAAAAGGCGCCATAACATTATGAGCGCGCGTTTGTGGGTGCGAAAACTGTCGTCTGCTGACAACTTGTCCGCAATAGTGGCGCGCATATTGAAAAGAGATCAAGATTTGCTTACCGAGTTCGCTGAACTTATGACTTCAAACTCATAAGGGGATATCAAAATGTCATACGTCTGATCCATTGAGGTTGAAATGGATGTTACATGATAGGCATTCACCTCTATTTTGTTGTATGGATCCTACCTATAAGGCTTTGAATCGACACGTGTGAAATGGATTGCACATCAGTTTTTACACATGCGTAATCTGATTCTGATAACGATTTTTCTTTGGGGGGGGGGGAGGGGGGAGTCATAAACAGTTTGTGTGTGTGTGTGTGTGTGTGTGTGTTTCTTATCACTGTGATGTTGTTTCATGCAGTACTGACAAGGATATGCTTACTTGTAACTTATAATTTCTGAGTGCCATTGATATTACTAACACTTTAATTATTTGCTAATTGATGATGTTACAGAACAATAATTTTTATGTTATCTGTCTGAAAACCTTTACAAGGTTGGTTCAAGAATCAAACGGGCGACATATCTGACAAGTACTACGTAGATATCAACCCAGCCGGCTGGGCCTTCTCAATATGGTCAGTCATCTACGTATGGCAAGCACTTTGGATCATCTACGCCATCGTCAACATTTTTCGCTCCAATAAGTTTGGGAAGGTGAGAGTTCTCATCTCTTTCCTTGTTTGTTTCTTTGTTTGTTTATATGTCTTTATTTCCAAAACAGTAAAATAATCTACAAAATAGACAATGTTAAACATGACAATAATTGAAACATGAATCAAGGTTGAAGTATCAAACATATAATAAAAACAAACTGACATGTGACAATGATGATAACATGTAAAGGTTGAAGTGGAAGTACACAAAGCAAACCGAGAATTTCAGTCATGGTATATCCTTGATGTCACTTGGTGCAGCTAAAAGGCGATTCAATTTTTCTTCAAATTAGGAGATAAGACACAATACAATCTACATTTTACAGAGAGAACAAAGGTATATACAGAATGGTATCCAGCGGCGCATCCAGGAATTCGATAAGGGGGGGGGGGGCACAAAGCAAGGTGCTACTTCCGGGTTTCATCAGCTGACAAGCAAAGCCCCCTGGATCCGCCACTGGTATTTTGATAAAAAATTATGCCCTGTTTCTCATCTTTCGGTTTAAACTTGGTGTTTCCGTTTTATACTACAGCTTGTGAAAGTTGACTAATTATATTAATCTTAGACAAAGTTGATTATCACGGCAGCTGTACATGTAGACTCAGTTTTCATATGAATACAGTAGTTCAGTTTTGTTTTGTTGTTGTTGTTGTTTTAATTCAATCAAATTGATAATGACATTGCTCGCTGCGAGCATTCGATAGAATCTAGATAATGTGAGCTTGTCTAACATCCAAACGTCTCATCGACAGGTCTATCTCAACCCGCCAACCGTTTCCCCGGTCTTTCTGGTCACATACTCGCTCAACCTCGTCTTTAACATCACGTGGTTGTTTCTATGGGACCGACAGTATCTTCCGATCGCCACACCCTGTTTAGCCCTCATCACCTTCACGCTCTACCTGTGCCTGTGGTTCAACCACCGTGCCGTGGCCAAGTACATCGATCAGCTGCGAGATCACAGCAAGTAAGAACGATGACGACAATACCACCCCCTTTTTCCTTGAATTAGATTTGACGTTTAGTTTCTTACCAACTTCTGAATATACATTTTTGTGGTGGGTAATGTCAACATTGGTCAAAGAACTTTTTAATTTGTTAGCTCTATACACGAGCTCTTAGTATTTAGGTCCGTGTAGCAACTTTTTAGTTAACAAAACCTGAATTACTTATGCCGGACACAGTCAGTAACATGCTTAGTGCTACTGGCAAGTATAATGATTCAAATGGTCGATGTAAGGCAATCTACAGGAGTATGATGGAATTCGATATTCCAGTAACATTCATCGCACGCACTCTTTTTTTTTCACTGTTTTCCACAATTTAAAACCATAGTGTTTATCCCTCTCTCTCTCTCTCACTCTTTCTTTCTCTCTGTTACAGGGTCGACCTATGGTTGAACCGAATTTTGATCCAGAACGGACTGACCACCTATGCGACCTGGTGTACGATCGCCACTCTCCTCAATTTCACGTCGACCATTGTCTACTTCGCCGATGTCGAGCAGAAAACTGCCTGTATCATCTCACTCTCCATCCTCACGGTCGAGCTCCTTCTCTTTGTCATCCTCGACAACTTCGTGTGGGACAAGTACCTCAGGTCCAACTTTATGGCCTACCCGGTGGTCATCTGGGCCAGCACGGCCAGTCTGGTGAACAACTGGAACCCGGAAAACCCCGTGTCCATTTTCAACGCAGTGGTAGTTGGGTTGGCCGGTGCCGCATTCGTCTTCAAGAACATCATGCTTGTTGTGCGCGCGTGTCGCGAGGAAGACGCATGCGCGTCGAAGACCGACGGTAACAAAGTGCCACTGCAGGATGTTGCGTAGAGAAGAACAATATCAACAGACAATCGTCTGCAGTACGAACTCACTTACCCCTTCCTGTACCAGGGACTTTGTATAGTGTGCACAACGCTTTGGGGTTTTCTGTGCTAATAGGCACTCAACGGACACAAAGGCCCGAATTCACGAAGGTGGTACAAATGAAACCATGGTTTAAACCATGGACAAAAACCATGGAACGCCAAGTGTCGCATGGAATATTTCGTTACGAAATGGGTCATTTCGTCGACAAAAATGACCGTTTCGTTAACGAAATTATCATTCCGTGGACGAAATGTTCAATTAGTTGCAAAATTTTGTTATTTCGTTACAAAATAATCATTTCATCGACGAAATGACTGATTTCGTAACGAAATAATCCATGCGACACTTGGCGCTCCATGGTGTTTGTCCATGGTTTAAACCATGGTTTCATTTGTACCACCTTCGTGAATTCGGGCCAAAGTGTTAAGGATAGTAGACTTCGCGAATTCTGATAGTTTTATATATATATATATATTGGGCCATGACGCGAGAAAAGGGCCCTTAGCCCCGCTGCGCGCAAACGCCAGAAAACGGCGCGGAAGTTTGACGAAGCAATACGCGCAAAAAAGATCAACTAGCTAACTGCGCGCACATGCATAGACGTATCAAAAAGTGGCAAGACTTGGACAAAACATTCTTTTTGAATGTCGTCATGGGGTCATTTAGGATTGGAATTTCAGAAAATGGTTTGCATATCTAAATACGTCAGAGTTCATTCTACAATGTGGAGGTGAAAACTCATTTTCGGTATATAATGCCCTAAGGGCCCTTTTCTCGCGTCATGGCCCAATACGTAGGAGTATGCGTAGTAACTTATTCATTTGCATGTATGAATAATAGTAAGGATGAAGAAACTTCATTCTTTGATATAATATATATATATTTTTTTGTTTTATATTATACACTTGAATGCAAATCATTGCACTCTGCTATTCTTCTTTGTTCATCGACAATTTAGGTGCATTTTCGTCATTCGGACTGCCTTTCTGCGGTGCTGAAGGTGCTGAAGCACGCATTATTTTATTATATTTCGAATCCCGCACATGTGGACACAGTAAATCTTAATGACAGGGAATTATGATAGGAGTAGTAGTAAAGACCTCTCCCCTTTTGACTTTCCTGCATAGGGAAAACCTTAATCCCTCTAGAGAAGTTAAAAGTTGTGTATGTGTGTGCTCGTGAGCTGGTTAGTTGTTTCAGCAAGAAGCTTCTTGAAGCTCCTTGATTGCAGTGTTTACAAAATCATGCATTAAGTAATAGATGAATAGACTATTTTATACCGAGTGTGCATTACAATTTTCGAGAGAGGTCACGAGTGGGCCTTGGGACAGTTGTAGGGTGGATGTTGGTATCATAGTGAATCAACGATTTGAATAAATGATTCGACCCTGTAGGGACCTGATGACTTAGGTTCTGTCGTTTGCTATACATGTACTGGACATTGACGCATTGAGTATAAGACTGTAGAATGAAGAAAAAAAATCCTATTCGCATTATGAACATACATGCATATATTAAAGTTAAAAAAAAGTCTCTACAAAGAGAACTTGTGGCGATTGCGCCTTTGATACATATTCATGTAGAACGCGAAGTGTGTGAGATGAAGGTATACAGAAACAGAACAAAGGGGCAAAGACAAAATCAGAGGAAAAGTTGGGACGCACATTATTATTATGGACATTGACACTGAGGGAGAGCCGTCAGGCAGGAAAACAATTCATATTACTGTAGTGACAGTAATTATGTTCAGACGGTGATCCTTAAAAGCTAACTTTGAGGATAAGCTCTATGGGGCGCCAAGTGTCACACGGTCGATTTCGTTACGGACTCGGTCATTTCGTCGACAAAAAGGCCATTTCGTCTTGAAATCGATCGTGCGACACTCGGCGCCCGATATAGACCTTATCCACGAAGTTAGCTTTCCTCGAGGTTTTTTTTTTCTCTCTCTCTCTTTCTGTATTTATTGAAACGTATATACAATGTATATAAACATACCAAAGATTACAATATAAAATCATGGGGCATACACGTACATGTATACAACCATACATTTTGTGATTTCAAACACGTATACACCTACCAATCACAAAACATATTGACCTTTCCTTGAGGTTAAGGATCACCGTGTGTCTGAACGTAACTAGTGAAAAATCAACCATACTCATTCAAATCACCATCCATGCTGACATTGAAAATTACCAAAAAAATGATAATACGGAGTGATCGTGAAAGACCATACTATTATGTCTCTTTAGCATTCTTTTGAAATTGTTCGGCAAAATACCACTTGTTATGAGGAGGACTCTCATTGTTAGGCGTTAAGTAATACATCACGCTTGATCTACCCCACTCATCCCTAAATCTAAAGTGTAAGGCAGTTTGTGTCAAGTGTTGAGAAGTACATGCACAGGAAGGCAGCTCTCAAACAGATGCCAAACTCCCAAGAGATAATTATATTTATGTCTAAGACAAATATAGGAACAATTTAATTGTCCATGACTATTAGCTATATTTAAGGATTAATCTGTGGGACACTCGTTCGAATTATGGATATCTAGTATTTATTGAATTCTAGCTTTATCAATTACATTCTTTCTTTCTATGGTATCAAGGATAGCATCAGCAACAAGGTAGACCTTAGGGGAAAAGTTACCTACTCAACCACACACAACAAGAGAAAACTCTATGCTCTCTCCCGAGGTGTGAAGCCCTGTCATTTCAGGGAGCGAACGAGGAGAAATTAAAATGCCGGACTCGCGAGGACCAATATGCCTCTCCATCATAAGATTGTATCGAATATATAGGGATCACCAAAACGGAGTATGCTGTTTATGAGTACAAAGTTACTGAATTTCAGGGTCTCACACTAAAGAATAAAGAAGTATAGCCGTCATATATGCAAATTACACAATTGCACCTTTTGATAAGGACATGCGATTATTCTCCACTTGACTAGCTATTTTTAAAGGCTCTCACGCTGTTGGCAGCCCCGACATTCCGAGAGCAGCAAGGCGAAGCCCAGTTCGCCTCGCCTAGCTCTCACAATACACGTCCACAGCTTGACTTCGTTTCGCGTGACGACCATCTGCTAACTTTTCATACAAAGTATGTATAATTACCGATAACAGTGAAAACGCCTTTGATAAAGGATACCATAAAATTCATGTCATGACCTGCACACGAATCTTAACAGAAGTTTGTGTGTGTGTGTGTGTGTGTGTGTGTGTGTGTGTGTGTGTGTGTGTGTGTGTTTTACGTAAGGAATGACGTCATGGTTTCATTCCTACACCTTGTCGTGACCACTACCACTATTTCATTAAATCGTGTGAAAGTTTGAAATTCCAATACTTTGTAATAATGGAATCAATGATTTTAATGAAACCTCTACTATTCTGTATGTACGATTAAGTATAAATTATTTCTATATGTCACACATAACACGGAATGACAGTTCCTTTTGTAATTTATGTTTAGTGAGCAACAAGATTTATTCAATAACATTTTACAGGACAAGTAGAAATGGATTGTCATCAGATTTTGGTGGAGGTGAGAGAGGAAGGAGTCAGAATACTCGACGGAAGACAGAGAAGGTGAATGACGAAAAAACAACCAAGTGATGAGGGAGGAAAAGACAGAAACAGATCGACAGACAGACAGACAGACAGAGACAGAAAGAAAGAGAAATGTATACATCAAACTCTTATGAAAGCGAAATAATCTGATTGGATGGCAGGCTGAATGACGAAGGACCAATAATTGACGAGATAAACTGACGACATAGATTGTAAGTTAACGTGACAGATTGTATTCACACTCGAGGCTGATGGAGCAGGCAGGAACATCCAATCTATATCATTTCGTATTGTTCACAAATCTAATCATGATATAAGTTTATATTCATATCATAAAAGTCAAACTGAATGACTTTTACGTCTAAAAAGAAATTGTGTACTATGTTTTCTGCAGGCTATTTCATCAAATACAAACATACAAACAAACTTACTGAGTTTATTCACATGGTGAAAATGTGTAAGTGAATACCTTTTGGCTGTTGTACAGTGAATTTTCTAGTCGAGGGAAAGATCTCATATCCGGGAAGTAACGATTTGTGCTGGTAATAAAAAAAAGAAAAGAAAATGACAGCAAGAAAATGTTAAAACAGATAGCACATTTTACTTACTATGTCAATTCTTCGCGGAAGGATTACGTGTATCATAATGACATCCGTTAAGAGAAGAAAAGGTCGGATATAGGTCAAAACGTATAGGAAGCTTTACGACTAGTGCGACTATACCACCCCTAAGAGAAATCAAGTATTATACAGCTATTTTTCGGTCAAACGTATGACGCATTCACACATCACGAGACAACCAACAAACGATGAATCCACAAGGAACAGTAGCTCCATGAACCCAACCAGGAAAAGAAAAAAAAAAGGACCCATAATGCAGAATTTTTGATAATGAAACAACGCACTACACATACAAGAAACATATGCTTGAGATGATATAGGCCAACGCAAAGAACTCATTTCAATATCATTATCTGAATTGTAAGTTATGTAGAATTTCAAAAAAGTCTAACATCTAACCATCTCGGGCACTTTTGCGTATAAAACTTTTTTTTTTCGCCAGGGTTAGCACTTAAATATTTAATCATTCGGATTTGGCAATTGGCTGGTGCGCATTTATGTGGGTTTAGGGGGCATTTTACACTTAAATAAGAAGTTTTGACTGACTTTTGTTTGCTTGTCCTGTTCCCTGCACACAAAATAAATGTTGACGAAAATATTGAAAGGGATATTAGTGAGCAGCTGCTCGCTTTGGTTTGTTAAAATTGTGAGAGAGGAGTGATGTATACTTAAACTAGGCCGCTGTCTTTGTCAAAGCAATTATAAATCAACACCTGTAATAGAGTTCATAGCTTCTCCGCAGCACGTAGCATGGCATGAGTAAGGGAGAGTTTCTCGTCTTTTCTCCTTGATATAAAGCCTATCCCATACACTGCCCCTTTTTGAAGGACAGCGCCTGCATGGAAGTACACGTGCGGGCACTCAACTGAGGCAAGCGCTGAGGATTTACTTTGAAATTGGGGAAAAAATCCCGGCGTTACGAAACGAATATTTTCCGCTATTGTTTGGTTCCAGAGAGAAAATTTCAATAACAAAGGAGAGTTTGCACAGAGTGAATGTACGCCTTGATCCTGACTCGATACGGTGACAGATGAACTGCCGCAGACACACCAAATGGTAGGATTTCCGTTCTAGTCGTGACATCATAGTTGACCAGAAAAGTACGCGAAGTTACAAAACGAAATCTATGACGCTGTGTGTGTGTGTATAAACCTATAAAACAGCACACAATACGTTGACTGTCATTCGCACAGTACGTCAGGGGAGTGAAAGGACAGAAAGGTGGAACTTCGCAGCGTGCAGACGTAAACAAGGTTTATTCATATTCGAGCTCGTACCATTTCTTCGCAAACTTTCAAGTTCCTTCTACGACGCAGAAAGCCGGGAAGAGCGTGATTTTTATTACAGGTGAGAGTAAAGATATATCTTTTGATAGATCATCGCTTTATATCATCTTCCAGTTTCATATGTTACTAGTAATCTCGATCTGGTTTGATTCCTAGATGTTCAGGCTTTTGTTTTGCAAGTCCTCTTGACATAATTTGCCAAGTATGGTCGTCAGTATTAAACCTGTTTCATAGTATTTGTGATTGCTGCATATCCTTTTAATTGACATGTAATTAAATTATTAGAGTGATGGAGAATAATCGATATTCTCTGTTTCTATCGCAAGTGACACGACAAACATTTACACGATCCGCATAGCGTTGCTTTGAAGTGACCGTCTTGACCAAAAAGGAATGCTTGATTGACCCATTCACCTCCCCGGCCCCTTCTCTTAATCCTCTTCTCTGCCTGTTGATGACATGAAAAGGTTTCACCAGCCAGTACAGTTTAGAAACAAGTTGTCACCAGCAACTTTACTGCACATTCTGTGCAGGATTATTGTCTTTTGGTACCAGCCCGTGAACAGGTGCAAACTTTAAAAGATACACATAAACAGGTGCAATATATTTTCATCAAGGCGTTAATATATGCATCAAGGTTAGAACACATTGTCTGAAGAGATGACGTCTGAGGAGGGGTTGACAGAATGCGGGGAAGACGATCGATAATTTCCCTTTCACCCGCTTTGGATTATACACATCGGCCTATTTATTTCGTGTATGTAGTACACATCCCAGCTCAGGACTTTCTTGTGTTCACTGTATACGCCGTCAAGCATAGATCTTTTGCCAACGAGTGCATTAATTGTTATGTGTACCCGTCCATTAAAGCCTTGATTATACCTGTTACCGGTAGGTGTAATGGTAAGGTTCTCCGATGTTGACCAATTGCTGATTGTGACGGGTTGTTCCGTTTTTGTTTTTTTTTTAAGGGTGTTTATCTTGATTCCTCACGCCGATAGTGTCTCACTACATGTACTACTCTCAGTCTGTTCCCGTATCATACCTGTATACACTGTATTCATTTAGCTTTTATCGATATGTCCATGAAGGAAATGATGGGTTGTTTGGAAGGAATAGGGGTTTGCCATTGACGTGCTTAATACATTTCATCATACTTGTGCATGTACTGTTTTGTACAGTGAAAATTCGTACCTTGACTTTACTATAGTATTTAAATCTCTCCCTATTTTGTATGTGAAGCATGGCAGTTTGTGTGCGTGTTGCGTATTATGCGTATTATGTTCCTCAGCCAATTCTACATATTATTATATGCTGTTGTGGTCCTTGCACTTTCAGAGCAATGTTAGACTCAAAATCCAAGATGCAAAGAAAGACGAGTGATCCCCTATACGTGGTTCTGGCCTGTTTTCTCCTGCTCGAGTTCCTCGTCGTAGTCACGTTGAATGGGTTGTCGAACGGCACACCGGGTGAGTGGGGATCAGCCGATACCATGGACGATTTTGAGAATAAGTCGTGTTGAATGATGATAAAATTAGATCTCCAATAACCATCCAATCATCTGAAAAAGTCATGAACATTGTATATACATAAAAATACATCACGGTAATGATAGAGCAAGGCCTTTAGAAAGATTATCCAGTCGAATCATAACTATTAGCATTGCTTCCCTTTCCTCACATCCTCATTATCTCAATCTCTTCTTTCCTTGTATTCCCTTTCGCTTTGCGTCTGCATTTATACGCACTGCTAACTAATTATGGGTGTCGGTCAATCGTGTTTTTAAACCTGCTTATTTTATATCTCCCTCTCTGTTCGTAATTTTCTTATTCATCTTCCAGTCTGCACTTTTATCTAGTTGACATTGATTGCCTACAAGTCTCTCTCTCTCTCCCTCTCTTTCTCCCTCTTTCTCTCTTTCCCTCCCTCCCTCCTTTGGAGAGTGCAGTTTATATTAAATTGAGGTATATAATTTACACCTCTATTCGTTTTTGGATACTAATACATGCGTACATTTTTGTGCAACGAACTAGCACCAACGTTACCATAACTACCAATATTTTTATCAAATATTACAACTTTGACGATAAAAATATTAAAGACAGCTACAGCTAAATCTATAGTATGACTGTTAACTGTGCAATTGTCACCTACCATTATTACTATTCATTACTACATCAAACTTCTCAATCTCATTTCTTATGATAACGCTGTGCTCGTTTATACTCTTTTCCCCCCATTTGAAACACTGAAACAGGTTTGTTCCTAAACTCGACTGGAGACATTTCAGATCTCTACTACGTGGATATCGTCCCTGCTGGATGGGCTTTCTCCATCTGGGGTCTCATCTATGTTTGGCAGGCTCTATGGATCATCTACGTGGTCTTCAACATCTGCCGCAGCAACAACTACGGCAAGGTCAGTATAATTCTAATGGCATAACTACTAATATTCGCCTCGAACTTATCTGGATGACGTCAAATGATGACCTTCACATATGGGGGGGGGGGGGACTCAGGGTAGTCTCACCTCTTCTACCTCAATTCTGCTGATTTAAGCTTGTACACAAAAAAAAAAACAAAAAAAAAAACCAACAACAAATAACAAGCATGACTTGGAACAGGAGGTCGTGAAACTTTTAAAATCAAAATCTGCTTATGGAGCAGTAGTAGGGTAATCACATTTAACATGAGAATGATAATCTTCATAATAGGTTCTAGGCGAGTTGTAGCAATTATGTAGACAAAAAGCTTGTTTTAGGACCTCTATATTCACGCTCAGATTAACCAATTTGCTTACGGTATTTGAGTGGATTGAATCGCTTTATTGCCCCATTTAATAATTGACTCTCTAATCAAGCATCGAGCTCATACTGACCAGACAATACATCCAAATATCAAAATGATGGCATCAGAGGAGTCACTATAAGATATTATTAGTTAAGCATTATGTGAGTTAAAGGCCACATTCAAAAAGATTGATTGGGCCGGTTGAGACTCGCTTAGAGGTCTTGTTCAGGATGAGAGGGCAGTTTTGAAACCTTGTTTATGACAAGACGACAAGAAGACCCTGTCGAAGGCGCCAAATCTCCTGTTTATTATCTAGTACTTATAAGGCGCCCTTAATAGCAACTTTCATCAAGTCGTATCTTATAAAGCGATATAAAAAAAAATATACACAAAACCCGCAAAATTAATTCACAAGGGTTGTCCGACTTGACTTTCTTGTCTGCAACAGGTATACCTCAACCCAGCCACGGTGACTCCCCTTTTCCTGATCGTGTACATGATCAACCTCGTGCTCAACGTCGCCTGGCTGTTCACGTGGGACAGGCAGCACGTTCCCGTGGCCTTCGCCATCTTGGCTCTCACTGCCTTTACCCTGTACGTGTGTCTCTGGCTCAATCATCGGGCCGTCCGCCAAAACATCGTACAGATGCGCAACCATCATAGGTAACTCGCACGACGTTCGAATTGCCATTCCGTCCGCTGTCTGGCTACATTTGTGTATGTGTGTGTGTTTGTGTGTGTTTGCTTGCTTGTTTGATTTTTGGTCTGTTTGTTTGACAATTTGATCACTGAAAAGTCAAAGGGATGATGCAGAACATTTAAGGTTTGTCATGGGAAATATAGAAAAATTGGCGAAGAACAAATTCATGATACAATACTGCTTAGCAAGTGCGAAATTCTTCATCAGAAGAGTGGTAGAGCCAACATAAACTCTTTATGAAGATGGCGATAATAAATTATTCAGTGAGCTTTTTTCCCCATTTCTTGTCATCAGAACATAAGATAAGTGAAAATGCAATAAGGTGAAACCCCCAAATGCTTGTTGTTCTAATTGTAGGCAAACAATTTAAGAGTCTTCTAACGCTATTCTAGACATGGTAAAAGAAAATGAATTTTGTGAGATTAGTTCATAATTATGTCCGATGTGAAGATCATTTCACTTGTTTGCGTAGTGAGCTCAGAACTCATAATTACCATCGCTCAAACAAAAATCACAGTACTGAAAAAGAGAACAAATGGACTAACTTCAGCGACATTGTGTGTGTTACCTTACTCTCAGGGTCGACCTTTGGTTGAACCGACTGCTGATTCAGAACGGACTGGCCATATATGCCACATGGTGTTCCATTGCCACACTTCTTAACTTCTCCATGACGCTCCAGTACTTCGCCGATGTCGACCCCAAGACGGCCTGCCTCGTGGCTCTCTCTATCCTCACTGTGGAGCTCGTCCTCTATGTCATCCTCGACAATTTCATTTGGGATGCGTACCTTCGATCTACCTTCATGCCCTACCTGGTGGTCATTTGGGCCACGTCATCGGCCATGGTCAACAACTGGGACTCAGAGAGCGCGGTGTCTGTATTCACTGCCGTCATCGTAGGTCTGGCGTGTGCAGCGCTAGTTTTCAAGATCCTGATGGTCATTGTGCGCGCGTGCCGTGAGCGGAATGGTGGTGCTGGAAATGGCGATGGAAGCAAGATGGCCAAAGTGGTCGCTTAGTCCCCAAAACAAAGCAAAAAAAAAAAAAAAAATGTGCAAATGCAGTCTTCCCATGCAAAGGGGCTTCCCAATACCGCCTTCCAAATACATGCACTTACTCGTCCACACATTCAACAAGTGTAGGACAATAATCCTTTGCCTTGTGCAGCCCAGTCAGCGTGAATAATTATTGTTAGAAATGAGCCATTTTTTCCCGTACACGTGTATTTACTAAAATATGCTCTTGAGGAATACCACATTTGCAACCAGGGCCCCATTTCATAGAAAGCAGATACGATAGCAGAACTGACCGTGAATATATTTTACGCTATTTATTTGTATTTCTGTGTCTTTACCATTTTATAGTGTCTTCTGTATGTTGTTCTATAATTTAATCATTACGTCATTTCAAGGCATTTACTAAAGCATCATTCATTTAATATTTATTATGCGTGTATGCTGGATCTCGAGACGATAAACACGTAAGATGTCAAGAATATATGGAGTATAGGTCATTGGGAACAATCTTTCGCTCGTAGTGTGCGTTTTTTAAATGTGTACATAAGTTATATGAGGCCTTATATTGTATGTAGACTATACAAAAGATACTTGACCTAGTTCAAACGTGGGACATGTATATTTTTGATAAATTGAAATAAATTGTGCTTTGTACATAAGTAATACAACATCTAAGTTATTGTCTCTTATATTTCATGTCTAGGTCGATATACAAGTGTATTTGTGATGTAGCTCATAAATATGTGATATATATATATATATATATATATATATATATATATATATATATATATATATATATACACGCGTATATCTATATATATATATGTATATAATATATATATATATATATATATATATATATATATATATTATATATACATATTATATACTAGTATGGCGAGAGCTAGAGAAAGAGAGATAAAGAGACAGTGAAGCAGGAGAGGATTTGTAGGACATCCTCACTCCCTCTGCTTTCTGATCTCTTTTTTTTTTCAGTTCACCCCAGTGCCTTAAAATTTGTTCTATATTCATCCCTTTTATATCAAATGTGAACTGTATTTTGAGTGGTGAGACACAATCTGGCAACTGCTATGTTTACAAAATCTCTCCAAAGGCCAGCCAGGATTTTGATGACTTCACAGGTTAAATGAATTACACTGAGTTAATGACTACTCTACACATACACACGCACACGCACACACACACACACACACACACATCAATAGACTACTAGTAGATTAAAAATGAAAACCCAGGACAAGTGACTTGATTTCTGATTTCATCTTTCAGCTATATTTTAGAGCATGACTTTGCCACGTCTCATGCAATTAGTGAAGGCCACATGATGAAAACAAAAGAACATTTATTGGTTCTTCTTCTTTTCGTCTCTCTCTTTCTTTTCTTTGTTTTGCTTCCCTGGCGACAGTGGCTTGCAGCTCGCTACAGCTACTGCACATAAAATACGCTTCACTATGGAAAATGAACAAAAAATAAAGGCGCAATGTTTAAAAGAAACTAAAGTCAGACAGAAGGGATTCACACAACACTAAATCTGATCTAAAGCATTGCCTACACTCATAACTCCAGGATCTATGACTGAGCTAAACCAATCTAGCACACCATTATTCATGGGTGTACATACAACTGTGATACCTAACACAGTTGGTACACTTTCTACCGCGAACTACTGTTTTCCAACTACCAATACGATCATCATTTCATGTACCTTCATACTTTTTTGACATCCCCTCCTTTCCTGAGGTAAAATCTAGTCAAGCAAATAATAATGATTAGTAGGCACGATTGAAGACCAGAAACATAGCATATCTTGTCGAGAAAAAAAAAAATCAGTTTCCTTCTGAATTTCCTGCTTGAGTCAGAGATTCTCAGACTTGTCCATAATCAACCTGTGTCAGAGCTCTGTACAGGACAGGGGAAATTTTCTCTCGGAATTCATAACAAGTTTGGACCTCAAAAGGATTTCATCTTTTGCTGTGTGACAGTACACTGAATGCTGCCAGCACAGGACATAGAAAGTATAAACAAACACAAAGAGAGGTGGTATTCAAAGTATACATCAGTTTGGTCTTCACATCCAACAATAATTATACACAAGCATTCAGATGAAACCCTCAACTACAGTGGGGAGGGGGAAGTGTTTCATTTTCTGATGCTTCTTTCACTACGTTTTGCCCTTTTTCTTTTACCCAATAAATTATTTTCAAAAAGTTGGAGAGATATCAGAAATCTTAAATTGGGAGTGCTTTGCTTGTAGTCATCCCGAAGAAATCCATGTAAGGATAAAATTGACATATTTGAAGACTGGGTTCATTGCAATCAAAGTAAGATTGGGTTGAATACCAGGCGTATGTGAGCATTAAGTTTGAGAAATTCTCCTCGTCTCTCAAAGAGCACTAGTGAGACCAGCCCTTACAGTGACTGATACAGCATTACTATCTATTTTCAATTCATTAAAAAAAAAATTTAAAAAACACAGTTGAAATCCTTGTTGGCTAATGTCATCATTTGGGGAAATAAAAGCAATTGTGAATGGTCGTGTATTCACAAATACATCACCATCAGATATTTGAAAATGGCCAGGATTAACATCGCATCTGCTCAGCACAAAGGCATGAAATATGCAACTCTTTTTGCATACCACACAGTACAAAACTCCTGATTTGGCTATAAGGAAGGAAATGAACCACTTTCACCTAGATCCCCCATACTTGCAACAAAGCCCACAACAGCAAAACAAAACACATCAACAAAATAATTTATGACAAAAATAAACACCGACTAATGAGAATTGTCTACAAAAACCAGCTTGATACGGTGTTCTTCTTGGAGGAAATTAAATAGCTAACTACTTCTATACATATTCTTGTCCACACATCACTTTAGGGTGCCAAGTTAATAGTGACACATCAACTCTACAGATGAATAATTTCATTTCAATGTAAATCATACACATTACAAATCTATACACACTTGAAATATTCACTATGACTCTACTTTCATACCTACATACTTCTATGCATATGTACAAAACCTATCGCACCAAACCAGTCAATGCGATAGAAAAAAATATCTTTTTTTGTTTTGTTTGACCATAAGCAACAACAAGAAAAGCATAATTCACCCTTCCACCATAACACGATACCATACAGTTAATCTGTACACAAGTTATCTGAGACACGTTAGTTTGACGCCTGTACAATCTGACCACTTAAAATCATCAGACATCAATATGAAGCGATTTTGAGAAAATGCAAAGATACACCATGTCACAGCTAACAAGGATGATGCATTGTTGGATGTTATATACAAAATGCAAAATTACACTATATCTACACGTAACATGTGATCATTACCAACTCTAACCGAATTCACATGAAAGAATTAATGTGGTCCCAATACTAGTGTTCCCAAAAGTTATTTACAAATATCATACTTACAGTTTTAAGGGAACACCAGCACTGGCCCACAGGGCCAAGAAAACAATCAATCTATATCCCATTGTCCCATATACTGAAAATCTTGTCATCATGACAAAGCTTCCTAACTAAATCCAAGAGGACAAGTGTTCCCGTATTGCTTCCTTGTTTATGCGGAGCTTACTACTGGACAGAAAAGAGTGAAGATGGAAAAAGGTTGTATGTACAGAGAGATTTCACTCTACACAACAAACACAAGAATATGTATATACATTAGCATATTATTTACAGGTAACTTATGAACTAAATAAACCGACATGGCCCTCACTACTTCACAAATAGAGAGCAGTCATTTGAAAATATCCTCTCTTTTTTTTTCAAAGAATCTGTACAAATGCTTCAGATATTAATTGATAGTCCAGAACATATTTACATTACCTTTTTTTATTTTTCCAGTAGAAGAAAATAACCCAAATTTGACAAAGGTGTGATATTCGAACTGACACAAGACTATGACTCAATGTCTAGATCTCAGAGAAAAAACAAAAAACAAAAGCAAAACAATCATTAAGAATATGCACTTTCATGAACATTTGCAATCAGCTTGTGAATTGATTCATAGCAAACATAATCTTCCTTGGTTTTATGAGTGTATTTTTGAAACATGAGACATATTAAACAATGTGCAAGCAGCAACACTCCTTATAATGAACAATATATTTACAATGCTCTCACACAGATTCTTTTATTACTTTTTTTTAGGTCTATGAAATGTACCCTGAGAGTTTTGTACATGATTCAATGTTTTCAAAAGATTTATCAAATATTTGTGTAACAATCAAAATAAAAAACCCAAATAAATGCTCGTGTAAATTCTAAAAATTGGCAACTGCATCAACCTTTTCTTCTTGCCCGCTAATCTATAATATGCAAAGGTAACCAACACTCTCACGCCATTGCATGTGGCAGCCCCCACATATTACATAGCTGTGGGGAGGGAGGTTCTATGCACAAAATGGGCTTGATGCTGTTTTCAACATCCACTCAAATTATGAAATTTGACATTGTACTCAATTTATGGTCACAGTGAGATACTCTTGACAGAACGATAAAACTCCTTGCTTCCATGTGGCGGGAGACACCCAGAGCAAACGTGCACCAGGAAATCTGGGTATGACACTCGATCCTTCTTCCCCAAAGTCATGGGGAGCTAGAGTCACACCGTGAGCTACAAATTTCTGGAGCCAGCTGGTGTGCCATAAGTGGGAAACCTGACAAAACTTCGATGGGAACAGCTTGGTGGAGACTGCTACCTTTGTAAGAAAAGAAGTAAAATTTCACTGCAACCACATGGACAGGAATGTCAAAGGATAATGTAAGATTTCACTGTTTGGTCGATCAGACGTGGATGCGCCCTTTCCTTGATATCAATTAAACAAATTAGCCGACCTCCATTTTTTTTTTTTCTTGTAGCGAATAATTTGATTCGTATTTACATTATGTACAGAGAGGTACTTGAAAAAAAAATGTACAGTACTTAAATACAAGTTTGCTGAAAACATCCTTGTAACTGAATGTGCTTAAACCACCAGCAAAATTTGTGCCCACAGAAGTGACTAAATAGTATTCACAAAATAATATCACTCATATGCACTAGTATATACTATATTACAAATGGAGAATATATATATTGGACTAGAAATGACTATTGTTGAAATGGTAGCTCACTTATTTGACACAAACACTACAATATCTACACACTATCCTAATGTTTTTGTTTCTTTGTGGGTTTTTTAACTTTTTTTGGCACATTTTTCTTTTTATGAACATACAAAGAGAGTAATAGATTTGCAGTAAAATTTCTGCTTCAGTGTAATACTAATATAATCAGGAATATATGAATAGCCACAAATTACAAATATACTTCTTAACTGATCAATATCATGCAACACATTGTAGAGATACCAAACTTGTTGGTGGTGCATGTAACATACCAAATATGGAAAACTACACAACACAACTCAATATATTCCAAGCTTCGACACAACACTATAATCAACAGTGTCAAAATTTCAGACAGAACACAAAAGACCACACAAAATTGAGCATTTTCATCTTATCACTGTTTCACTGAAAATATGTGAGAAATACTTCGAAAGCCATTCCTCTCATGCGATACTAGAACACAGGGGCTTGGAAATAGAAACACAGCAAAACAAGTCAGACTGGAACACAGCTGGACCAGTATGTACAAATTTCGACATGATTTTCATGATGTGGAACCGTTGAATTTCATCACAGGATCTGCTGCTGCATGAGTCAGGAGATTTAATCCTCATGTCAGCATGAGGATGCTGCAGGATGGGGCATTAATACATCCACAAGAATCACAAAATAATTTACTGAAAATATCCCTCCTTAACATTCAGTTCTGCGCACCGTAATAGCCAAACTCAACAGAAAATATGGAATGCCAGATTTTTACTCAGTATGCAAATGACGGTAAAAAAATGTATGTACAATCGAATGTACTTCATGTATTTTTTTCTTCTTCTTTTCTCAGCCAAGAATGGACTATAGCTAAAAAACAAAAACATAAAAATCATATCAACCACACATTGTTTTTGGAATGCTAAACCAGAAAAACTCTGTATTGGCTTTACTTTCAGAGGCAGGATCTTGCAATTCAGAAACATATTGCAGTGGATAGTGCATTCTGTCAGGAGGTAATTTTGTGCTGTTAATGTTCAGTTTTAATTTTCCTGTTAGTGTACTGCTTTTGATGATGTTTGTGTGTGCAGATGGGAAGGGGGTGGGGGAGTAGCCAAGAATACTGTCCCTGTACTGGCCCTATTGAAGAGCAGCAATAGTGAATAACGTCAGCTCACTGAAAGCCTCTTGGCTCATAAATATGTGTCTATGCTTTTGAATGATTTTTTTTTTCCTCTTTGATTTGAGTATATGTATGTGGAGTCTGCAAGGTGTTGCCAGCATGGCACTATCATGGCATGCTGTGGTCTAACTGATATATGGCCAGCCTGTACAAATCCTCCAATGTATGATATAGAATACTTTGATGATATCAAAGAAATATCAAAGTAATAGGAGGAGTATGCCATCTGTACACAAGAACACTGACAAAGCTGAGGTTGACAACCCTGTGACCAAAAGAAATTGGGGTTATACACAATGACTGATGACTAATTCCAGGTGTGTTGTCAAATGTGTCTCTTGTGGGCTCTTCAGAAAATGGAGTAAAATCCGTCCTTGGTCTGCCTGTTGCCAAGGTCCTTGATGAGGCTCAAGGGATCTGGAGATGCTGTCTTGGTTCTTTCATCCTTCGGCCGTGTCTTGGACTTGGGCTGGGCCCTGAGTGCACTGGCATAGGACATGCAAGGTTTGCCCTCTTCCTTGAAGTTGGTGGGGCTCGTGCTGGAGATGCCAAACAGGTTGCCGGTACTGCCCTGGCTATAAGGGGAAGATGGACTTGGAAGGCTCTCTTGGCTGGATAAGCTTGGGGTGGTGGGGCTGAAGTTCTGCATACCTGGTGACTGTCGGTAATTGTTGTAGTTTTCCTGGTGTTGGGGAGAGGGCGTGCTTGCATAGCTGTTGGATGCTGCCGGCCATCTCTGATGGCCTACAGAAGAGCGCATGCCAAGTGGACTGGCTGGGCCTTCGTCCTTGCTGACTGGTCGGAAGGTATGATCTTGGGATGCCCCAGCATGATGACCGTAGCTCACTTGGCTTGTAGGAGGGGCAAGGTGGTTTGGGTCTCCCCTTGGTGATGAGAGTGGACTGGTTCCATTGAATGGAAAGCTGCTCTTCTGTGGCTTGCCTAAGAAGGTGGAGTTGCAATTGCCAAATGGAATTGGTAGCTCAAGAGGACTAGCTTCAGGACTGCCATCTAGGAAGTTGGCAGGAGTACGCGGACTCAAGTCACTAACCTGCGGAGAAAAGTCCATCTTATGTGCAGCCTCATGATCACGGTATGGTGGCATGTGGGAGTCAACTAACACATCAGGTGGCATCGAGTCCAGTGGACTGTACGGTGTCCTCCGAGTCTGCTCTTCGTAATGGTAGGCTGGTCTCTGATCGATGATTGCAGGGTCCCTCATCCTAGGCTGATGCCCTGGGAAATCCAGGGTATCCCTTGGGCTGCGAGGTCCTTTCACAATAGGCCAGGGGTCCCTATCCTTTGGAGCACTCTCAGTTGCATTCCAGTGGTTCACACTCTTGTTGAAAACATGCTGTTGTGAACTAGTGGCTACTGGCTCAGCTACCTCAGAGTGCGACGAGTGCCTTTGTGGGCCTTGCTGATGCTGCATGGGCACTTTGCTCTGTGGGAGGATGTCACTCCTGGGACGCATGGAACCTATTTTTGGTGACTGAGATCTCTTGACACTGGCTAAGAAGTTGTCTGCATAATGTTGTCCTCTGGTCCTCAGCAGATAATTGTACTCCTCATTGATCTGCATTTCCTCTATTTTGGCGACAACTTCTTGTCTCTCATGGCCGCCACTCCCCCTGCTGGCTGCCTGCTGTCCCACCATGGGGCTCCCTGTGCGCTGGTCTCTTGCAGGCGATGCTGGCATCTTCTGCGTTGGTGCTGGTTGCTGAGGAACACCTCCTGGTGCCGGTCCATCCTTGGCAGTATTTCCCTGAGTCTTGTCCTGATTGGCCTGATGTGCTGGTGATCCTGAAGGCATGTGGGTGGGCTTCATGCCTGGTGGGATCCCAAAGCCACCATGGTGCATGTACTGATAAGGCACTGCAGGGTCAATGATGGGATAGTGAGGGTGGAACGTGGGAAAGTAGGCATTGGGGTGCATCATCCTCAGGGGGAAAGGCATTGGCATTATGGGGACATACACGAGGCGCTGTCCCGTATAGGGGTCTATTCCCGGCACAGGGCTTGCAGACCGCACCAAGCTGGCACCTGCTATCGGGCTCGGAACCGTGCGGACTCCACCAAAGAAGGGCACCTGGCCACCAGGGACCTGAGGAGTTGGGGTGTTACTTGGAGACAGCATGCTGCGATGAAGACTCTGGTTTATGGCAGCCACACCGTGAGGTGGTGTACCCTGTATGAAGGGAGCCCCCATCATCTGGTTGCGAAGTGCTCGAGGGATGAACTCTTTTGCCAGTGGGTTCAGGACATATGTCTTCTTCATCTCCACATTGGAAAGCTGGGCCTGGATGGAGGCAAAGGTGCAGCCATGGAGGCTTCCATTTTCACTGCACGCTGAGATGAACTTCTCCCAAAGTTTTCTGCATTTACAAAGCAAGAGAAGAATCCGACACAAAACCTTACTAACAACATTCATCAAGTCAGCATTTGTTCTTTGAGTAAAGTATATAGTTGAGAAGTACCGTAGTTATAGGTAAACTCGGCCTAGCGAGTAAACTCGGCCACTTGTAATGTGCGCGCTGGGGGCGGAGTTTACCCATAACTATGGTTATCCTTCCAAGAAAAGTTGTCAGAATACAAGCAGTATCATAAAAGCACAAGGTTTGTGAAAAGATGGAGTAGACGTGGAGAGAGACTTAGGAAGATTACGACTCTATAAATGTCTACGATGTGTCAATTACGACTCTTCATTGGATGTCTCTGAGAATGTAACTGTGTAGCCATAGGGGTAAACTGATTTATAGCAGGTTCATCATAATGATACTATGATAATACACAATCTTTTTATAGCACATTTCCAATAATCAAACTGCAATGTCAGCTATACTTGGTAAAATCATTTCAATGATGAGGTCAAAAGAATATAGGAGCTTTTTGAGATTCTTTTTGAAAATAGCAAAAGAGGTGATGACTGGAATACTTTGTATCATCTGAGTGGGCTAGAAAGAATGTCAGCCTACACGGTACCTTTCATGAGGACAGTACACTTACATATCACTCATATCCAGTCTAAATCAAACATCTGCAAGAGATATGTCCTTGATGGTTCCATGAAACTTGCTCCTGCGACAACTGCTCTAATGAAATATCTGCATGCTAAACCAAACATAAATTCTACCCACAAACATAACCCTAATCCTAATCCTTGCATCAAACTAAACCTAACCCTTAGTCCTTGGAGAAAATAAGACCGGAGCAATTGTCACAGGAGCATATGTCATGTCACAGTCCTTGATAACAGATAACAGATGCATTCCATGCACTAAATTCTTTGATCCCTTGGGTGTCACAGGAGCATATGTCATGTCACAGTCCTTGATAACAGATAACAGATGCATTCCATGCACTAAATTCTTTGATCCCTTGGGTGTTTTTAGGTATAGCTTACATTCTACATCAAACCATTTCCAATGTACCAATGGTAAACAATACAGAACAATATAACTTCAAGTTGTATGATCTAGTTAGCCAAATCAATAGAAGTGAATGAGAGAAGGGACATTCACAATTTTCTCAACCATGTAAAGCACCATCTACATAAAATGTTTTTGGGGATTGTTTTAGAGGAGATGTGCCTCAAGCTGCGTGGTGGTTTGGCCTGTGAGACGCTGTGGAGAACTAACCTGCACTTGCCGATGGAACAGACTGAGATGGGATCGCCAACAACAGCCACAAGAGACTGGGCCCTGGTGATGGCAGTGTTGAGAAGCTTGTCGTTGGACAGGAACCCATAGTCGGGCTCATCCTCGCTGGAGGACTGTGGAGGAGGTTCCTTGGACTTGCCTGATGACTTCTTGGGAGACCTGACGATCTGTTTACAGGTGTGATGGGTTCGGACTGTGCTGATGAAGAGTGCCCGGAACTGCTTGCCTGTGGAAGGATTACCAGGTGGAAGTTTGTTTCATTCCTTATTTGGTTTATAAGATTGTTGGACTGCAGTCATTAATATGGTTATCATAACTATCATCATCTTTAGATCATCCCCTTGGTCCCATTCATAGGCATCAGGTTGCCTCATCACTGCTTTCCCATCTAGCTCTGTCTGTTATCAAATCCAGATCTACCTGTTTCACATTCTCCTTGATACAATCCATCAATATATCTATCCCTTTGTGACCCTCCCTTCCTCTTCTTCTCTCCTGCACTCCGTGATCTATCTAACCAACTTGCTCCCGTGAACTTGTTTTACATAACAAGTCATCAAAGCCTGTTACTCTAATCTTTTCTCTTGTCTCAATCACAATGACTGCAGTCATTGAGTCTCCTGACAGTATATCTCTGCCGTTTTTGTTTTCTTTACCTTGGACATTCATGACTCTCTCCACAGACACTGTGAAGAGCTTCCTCTTACGTAGCTCGTGCCTGATACGGAAGACCTGGTCTGCGTACGGCGTGACAACACCAATGCTATTCTCATCGCAGGTTCCCCATTCTCCGGGCCACCCTTTCTGAAGTTCCTCCACACGGTCACAAAGCTCAAACACCTGTTGGAGGAATGATGGGGAAAAAAAAAAATGTCAAACTGTACATCACTGTGTTGCTTTGAAATTTCAGACAGTACTCTATTCATTTCATTCTTGCAGCAGTAAGTACATAGCAACCAGAAATAGCCAACTGTTATCTAAGTTCATTGAATCAATGTATTGAACCAAAAACCACAACACCTTAGCTTTTCATCCAGATACAGCAGCAAGACATCCATTATTTTTTGAAGGAAGGAAAAGAAGGAAAGCTGCTGAACATTCCATATCCAGCGTACAATCCACGTAGTAATGTCAACTTGAATTCCAACAGAAGGCCAACATTGATACTGTTGTATTGTTTCTACAATGACTTTGATGACCAGTTTTGGAGCCTGACAAAGATAATCATTACCACAAGGAGATATCTGAATATCAAAAAGCTTGATGTCGTAGAAGAGACAGGCAGAAGAAGAGTTTGAGAGGGCTGGCTCAAGAAAGAAGGATGCCCCAATTTGGGAGAGAGATGGCGACAAGGTGAGAGAGCTATTGACATGAGAGCTGTGAGGTAATTCCAGCCCGGATAAAAACTGGTACGATGATGGTGATTACCTCAGCATTGTTGTAGAAGGAAATGCTGTTCTTCTCCTGCACATCCTCTCCTCTGGCTGTGAAGAAGGTCAGAGGATACCACTTGGGGTGGCTTGGCTGCTTGCCCGAGGCCAGGAGCTTGCCCTCGTAGAAGAGGTCAGAGGTGAAGTCAACGATGGCATCATGAGAGCGATAGTTGGCGCAGAGGAGGATCTTGCAGGAGTGGTTGACGGGGTAGTGGTCATAGAGACGCTCCAGCAGGGATATGTGGAGTCTCCGCTCCCTCACAAATGGGCTGTGCACCTGGGGACTTATCTGGGGCATCATAAAGGAAAAGACATGCAAGACGTTGTATTCATCCATACGCAAGGCACAAGTCATGAAATGTACGAGGTGTTGCTAGCGTGAGGCAACAATGAGATATGTCTGCAAAGAGTTCTGTGAGGCTTTCAGGAAGTTAAAATTTGTAACATTTCATTATGAGAACTGACAATACAGAAGTTGAGCCAATATACATGAATATGAAACCGGAATTTAAAGCACCACACTTGGGTGCAAAACCCAATAGAGCATGCAAGCTGCAAGGATTTATATATTTAAGTCAGGATGACTGGATAAGATATTACCTGATGTAGTGTCCAGAATGGAACTTACGATCTGCAACAACACATTACAGTGCCTACACTGAACTTCTGGGCATGTCAAAAATCTATATGGCTGCAGAGTAATTCAATCATCCAAGCTTGATCTTCACAGTGCAAAACTTGAAGCTATGATAAGTCTGACAACTAGGAATCCAGAAATGAGCAAGTACAACAAAGCGTTCATAACTTTCAAGTGATTCATGCTGAGAACAGAAGTTAAAATAGGGAATAAAACACAAGAGAGACAGACGTAGAGAGGGCATTCTGCACTCACCTGCATGTAGTCGCCTGCCAGCACAATCCTGGTGTTCTTGTTGGCCAGGGCTAGAGGCATGACAGTCTCGCACTCCATGGCTTGGGCAGCTTCATCCAGCAGGATGTGGGTGAAATAGCCCGACTCCAGCTTCAGATGGGTCAAGAAGCGGGACGTGCTCAGCGTCGCCACAATAACCCGGTACTTCTCAACCTCCTCCCGGGAGGGCATCACAAAGCGGTCCTCGCTTTCAGACAGGGAGCAGTAGAGGCGCACCACAGGGTGCACAGTCTGCACCCATCGATCCTTGAAGTAGATGCGGAGGGGGCGGGCAGCAGTGTTGCCCGACTCTACGAAGGAGTGAAAGTAGTCTCGGATGTACAGGTCAGCAGCACTGTGGAGGACGCATTGACAAGAGATGGTGTCAGCGTAAGAAGTAATTCCGAATTCTAGAAGTCTGCTGTATGGTAAATATATCCTTTATGTGAAATCAAACAATTCTCATCATGCCAAGACTGCATCTCCACACACAAAATATTTCTGCTCGTGATATAGCATGGTTTCAAAGTTTACCACATACACAAGTAGCACAAGGTCCTGTTTGTTGGTTAGATCTTACTAAACTTAAGGCTGAATCTTCATACTGATTTTGAAATTTATTACCTATTCATGCCACAAACCCCAAGAAGCCTTGGTTTTGAATGATAGAATGAATGTTGTACATACCTGTTTGAGTGTGTGCATATGAGAATCCTAGTGTTGGGCTGTTGAAGGATAAGCCTCGTGGCATGGGCCAGGGTGTAGGTCTTGCCAGTCCCGTACGGCCCCACCAGGAAGATGGGAGGCAGCTGGTGGTTGAGAGGCGTTGTCATGGCAACAATAGCCTCTCGCTGTTTGCTGTTCATCTGCATGTCCAGCTTGTCGCTCCATTGTCTAATGAGATGTTCAGACAAGAAAACATGAGAGAGTTGCTTGTTTGGGACTATTTTCACAACAGAGAACCATAACAAAAATATATTTCTTTTGAGCGATAGAACCCTAAGATTATGATTTTTGCAGCATGTATTCATTGACTTCAGCACACAAATTCATGACATCAGTGCCCTGTTGCCTAAAAAGATGCAATCAAACATAAGTTCGGTATCAACCAATTGGAACTGAGTATTCACAGACTTATGTTAGATCTCAACTTATTAAGCAACAGGGCCCTGGAAATCAAATGATGACTGCAGTATATACATTCCTATGACATTGTAATCTCTACTTTACACAATGAGCTTGCCATAAACAACTCTTTGAACTACTAGGTAGTACAGGCAACTCCTGGTACAACGAGGGTCTCGGGGCCAGCAGTTTTTTTTTTTTTTTCTTGTTTTACTGAAATTTTCTTATAGCCGAACAAATATGTATATGAAGATATATAGATGAGAATATTGGGACCTGAATCTTACTTCGTTGTTTCTGAAATTTTGTCATAACCATGTTTGTTATAACAGGAATGCATGGTATTACTACTAACACTAGCAACATGTGTCACCATGCATGCTGTAATAGGGAGCTTTAGATTTTAGACGCGCGGACGTTCAAAGGGAAAAAAACGTGGTCTGAGCGTGCGCAGTAGCGCACGTCAACTTACTCAACGTCCGCGCATCTAAAATCTAAAGTTCCCTAATAACTACCAATAAAACAAAGGTTGTACAAAGTAGCAGTTAGACTGCATGGCCCGAATTCACGAAGGTGGTACAATCTTTGTCCATGGTTTAAACCATGGACAAAGATTGTAGTTTTGTAAAGCAGTCATTTCGTCAATGAAATGACTGATTTCGTAACAAAATAGGCCATGCGACACTTGGCGCCCCATGCAAAACTATGGTCTTTGTCCATGGTTTAAACCATGGACAAAGATTGTACCACCTTCGTGAATTCGGGCCCATGCATTTATCTTAATGAAAAAGTAAACAACAGCATACATGGGCACACACACACACACACACACACAAACATTTGAGACCACACATATGTGATAAGTAGGGAACATATTCAGTTGAACATGATGAGTAAGCTTAATTTTTCTCCTCTTCCTACTCACTTGTTTGGTGTCCAGGGTATCTTGGTGTTATTCTGAACGTCAGGAAACAGAATACTCATGTCTGGTACCTTGTCGACCGCATAGTGCATTTCGCATAGAGGGAGCCTGGGCAAAACAAATAAACAAGCAAACAAACACCTCACATGAATGTGAAACAATTTTGAGGATGGGTGGGGTGGGAATGGGGTGGGAATGGTTCATTTCCACAAAATAAACTTGGGCTTTCAAACAACAAACACACCATGACCACACACAAAAATGTGATGATATATGGTAAAATAAACAAGGTACTTGAGGAAAATACAAAAAGAAAAAAGTATTTTGGATCACACAACAGTTGTAGTAGAGTCATTCGTATGATGTCCATGTTTAGAGAGGTAAAATAACTACACACCTGTTCAGTTGGAACTGGATCTCCACCCTGATCTGGGAGTTGTCCTTGAGGTGCAGATCCTCCACACACTGTTTGCTGAGAGTCAGGTAGATGGAGTCCTTGCTCTTCTCAGTAATGGGTGCCTCATACACCTTGGCTGGCATCCCTCCCTCCTTGGTGGGGGCCAGCAGTACTGAGTTGCAGCTGTTGAGGACCAGTCTACCACCGGGCGTGTCCTCCGTCAGGTCATCTGTCAGGCGCATGAGGGCAAAGAGCTGGCCGTCCTGGGCGTAGCGCACCCCGCTGTTCCGGGAAGGCACCAGCATGAAAGTAGAGGCCATCTGGAGGACCGTGCGGATGTTGAACCTGGAAAACAGAGGATGTGCAATGTACGTCATAATGCTAACTGAATATGTTACACAAACACCCCATGTTCACAGCATCAAGCATGTACATCAGCACCTGTTGCATATAAACGAAAACAATTTCTACAGTATATACCAAAAGAAACTTTGCGTTAATCAACATTAACGTTTCATTAACGCAAGCGGTTTCACCTGGATCGTTAGTAACGCAAAGTAACGATCGGGAAAATTAACGTTTGTAGTAACGATGAGTAACGATGAGTAACGATGAGTAACGATCCCTCACGCAAATTAACGATGTTTCGTTAAAATTAACGATAGGTAACGCAAGAACTCACACGAGATTTTGGTTTTGAAACGAGACCTGGTGAAAGGACGACGTAGCCCCTGCCGAGTGTAGCGATTTAGCGGAGTCTTTTCGCGAATCGAATCACGATTTCGCGAATGGTTTATTTGCGATCGGCGTCACCAAAAACGCACGCCGGGCCACCAAAAAAGCCGGATGTTTGCCTTCAGTTTTGAAAATGAACAGCGGTAACTATCGGCTCCGTAAGCTGCTAGAATAAATGTCAGATGTTTGCTCTTAATTTTGGAAATGAATAACGGCAATATTCGACTCCGTATTATACAAAAATAAATGTCGGATGTTTGCTCATACTTTTGGAAATAAATAATGGTAAGATTGAGCTCCGTACGGTGCTGAAATTAATGTCAGATATTTGATTTTGCGTTCGGAAATGAATAGGGATAAAATAGGCTCCGGAAGATGCTGAAATAAATGTCGAATGTTTGCTTTGACGGTCGGATATAAATGATAACGAATTTCAACTCCGTATACGATGATAAAATAAATGCCGGAAGTTTACTTTTACGTTCGAAAGTAAATAATAATAATATTTAGCTCTGGAAGATGCTAAAGTAAATATCGAATTATCCCTTTGGCGTTCGGAAATGAATAACAATAATAATAAACTTCGTACAACGACAAGATAAATGTTGGATGTTTGCTTTTACTTTTGAAAGTGAATAGCAATAACATTCGGCTCCAGAAGATGCTGAAATAAATGTCAGATGATTGTTTTTACGTTCGGAAGTGAATAACAGTAATATTTTGCTCCATACGGTGGTAAATAACTGTCGGATGTTTGCTTTTAAATTTCGAAATGAACAACAGTAACATTTAACTACGTTTGATGGTGAAAGTTAATGTTTGCTTTGACGTTCGGAAATGAATAACAATAGTATTCAACTCCGTCCGATGATAAATAAATGTCTGATGTTTACTTTTATGTTCGAAAGTAAATAGCAATAACAATCAGCTCCGGAAGATGCTAAAATAAATGTTGAATGTTTGCTTTGGCGTTCGGAAATGAATAACAATAGTATTCAACTCAGTACGATGATGAAATAATTGCTGGATGTTCGCTTTTACGTTCAAAAGTAAATGGCAATAACATTCAGCTCCGGAAGATACTAAAATATATGTCGAATGATCCCTTTGACGTTCGGAAATGAATAACAATGACATTCAGCTCCGTACGACGATGAAATGCCGAATGTTCGCTTTTACGTTCGAAAGTAAATAGTGCTCAATAACATTCGGCTTCGGAAGATGCCAAAATAAATGTCAGATGATTGCTTTCGACGTTCGGAAGTGACAAGTAGTAACAATCTGCTCCATAATTAAGATGCTAAAATAAATATCAGACATTTGCTATAAATTTAACATTTCGAAATGAATAACAATATCATTCAGTTGCGTTTGTTGGCAAATTTAATGTCGGATGACGTTTGAATGTGAAAAACAGTATAACATTCGGCTCCGTACGATGCTGAAATATGTCAGATGATTCATTTCACTTTCGGAAGTGGACAGAAGTAACATTCGGCTCCTTCGATCATAAAGTAAATGTCGGGTGTTTGCTTTTGAATTTGGAGATGAATAACGGTAATATTCTGCTCTGTACGATGCTAAAATAAGTAACAGATTGTTGCTTGTACATTTGGAAATTATAAACGGTATCAATCGGCTCAGTTAGATGATAAAATAAAGAGCGGATGTTTGCTTTCACGTTCGGAAATGAATAAGGATGATATTCAGGTCCGTAAGATGATAGAATGAATGCCGGTTGCTTGGTTTTACATTTGAAAATGATTAACGGTAACATTCGGCTCCGGAAGGTGTTAAAATACTTGTAAATGTTGAATGATTGCTTGAATTTCCACCAGAAATAAATAACGGTAATTTTTTTGGCTCTTTACGATGCTAAAACAAATGTCGGATGTTTAATGTCTGCAAATGCTCCCACTTTCTCATTTCAAACGTAAATTTTGACCAATTTGATAGGCATCAACTTTTATAATAATCTATTATAAGCCTATTTGCGAAATCTTAGAACTCAGAATAACGATATAAGATGATTAAATTTTCTCCTTATTTTAGATGTGGGTACCTGTATCACTTCAGTAATACTTGATATTTATTTTTCTATGTTTAGTAGGAACGATAGTTTTGCTTGTTTCTTTTTCTTTTCAGGCCACCGAAAAATAAAAATCAATCATTTTGGTGGCCCGATCGGGCCACCGAAATGAAAGTTAGTGTGGAGCCCTGGCCTTTTGTGGATAAAGTGTCTTGCTGAAAGGCAAATATCGGGCTTCGAGGGGATTGAAACCGCAAACCCGTACCATGGCTAATTGATTCAGATTTTACTTAAGTACATGTACTTGCAGGTCAACTTTAGATAGACTTCTTTTTTTTCTTTTTTTTTTTGCGATACAGCCGGGGCTCCATGTGCATTTATTTACAACAGTATAATCGGAAGACGAGCAGAAAGAATGTCAGGAAAAGTATATCCTGAATCTATACCCCCCCCCCCACCCACATCGACAAGAAGACAAATGAAAAAAAAAAGAACAGAAAATGAATCGACCCACATGACGCATAATTTTGGTAAATCTGCGGGATATTCGTTATTTCATTTTGCTGTGTTCAAACTATACACCAGCATAGCTTTTCGAGTGTGATCTTAATGCGTATGAATGTTCTATATGGACTTTAAGTTTATAATGCGAAAGAGGGTAACTATATAACAATTAACGACAGTGATAACGCCAAACAATAGGAAATTTCAGAGTTGAAGAAAAATAAGACGTCCCGGAAGTACGCCAGACGTCATAATTGCTTTTTTTTTTGTTCCTTTCTAGCTCCACAGCATCACCTAGGAAAATCGATTTGACCAAGAACAAAAGCGTGTCCCTCTTTTCTTCCTGGGCAATTACCCCGGACCCTTCCCCTGGCCCTAATCCTAACCATAACCCAAACTCCTCACCCTAAACCTAACCCTAATCTTTACTCTAACCTTACCATTAACCAGTATTTAGCGGGGGAGGGGGGGGGGGGGTAATTGCCCTCTGGGGTTAATTGCCCGGATTAGGTTGCAACACACAACAAAAACCTCTTCCCAGCCCTACACCTTCCCGATCTCCGTGTGTTGTCAGGTGAAACGACATGTTCAAATACAAGAATAAAACAACAGTAGGTATTGATTGAAACTCGACACCCATTCATGCCAGCCAGGCCAGGCTGAAATGTAACTTCAAAGCACATTCCGACAGCTGGCTGGTAAAACCACATGGCAAAGGAATTTGCGCGCGCGTGTGGATTGCTCAATTTGGAGGGCCTGGGAGCGGGAAAAACAAGGGTGATTTGATAGTCTGCAGACCTTTCGAACAATTGCAAACGTCATGATACTATTTTGTCTTCCTTTTGGACTGAAAGAAAAAAAAATCACAAAGACGAGTTGAGTACACGTTGTATCACAATTTTTTACATAGCCATGCAAAACGATTACTACACTCATGTCATGACAAGAAATGAATCAATATTCCAAGACAAATACAAAGCAGCCTCGGGTACGGACGGTGACAAGAAACGCCACGCATTCACGATGCACGTTGGGGAGCAAAAGAGAGGTGGGAAGAGACTCTTCCCGCCTCCCTGGGAGCAACATGGAGTTGGCAGGGAGGGGTGATCCTGGAGTTTGTGACAACTTCCCGATACTAGTCCGTGACAACAGGGAAGTAAAAGAGAGACACTCCACCTCCCTGGTGACAACACGATTGTGACGATCTCAAAGCATGGACCTTACCAAGCCCAGCAAATCTGCGTGCTACTTTTCAAAATTTGAAGGAACTTTGTCTCTGATCTGTTGAGTTGTTTCTGCTGAATATCAGGAGCTTTTCATGCCTGAAGTTCAAGTGGATGTTTGCCAAAAATTTCATAATTTATAAATCTCTCAGTAATTTATTTTAGGCTGTTGATGCTGCCGTAAAAACATATTAAGAAATTTCATATTGAACTAGTCAGGACAAAGACAAAAAATCTCCGCACAAAACAAATACAAGTATTTTTTTATTGTCATTGGTAGTCCAATTTGTGTTTTACAGATATGAATAAAGCAATAGGTATAGTATTAACTATTGTATTACACGTAGTAACACTTTCATGGTAAGTTTGACGTTTTAAACGGCTACATTAAGTTAACAAAGATCGCAGGAGAGTTTTTTTAAGGAGTGCAACCATAAATGTGAAGGCATGTTAAATGAAAGGAGGAAAAAAAAAAGAATCAACGTTTGTAATCCTGGGTCTTCGACTTGAGCTATCTTTAATTAAACATTCCTTCTCTGTTCATCTCCAAGACCCCAGACTGTTCATGACCTCCGAGAATGCGCCAGTACGCGCGGTTTCTTCTGTTGATTGGTCTCTCTCTCTCTTTACCCACCCCTTGAAATTGGCCCTCCCCATTCCCCACTCTGGCACCTTGGCATCGTGGGATTTTCATGTTTCTGGGTAAACTTTCATGTGAAGCGTGCCTATCAAGTCACCACTTGACTCACCTGCTGGCAGTGTAATAATGCGAGCAGAAAGTGGCAGACATTTTCTTCTGCTGCCCGCTACTTTTACTGCCGAAATACTCGGCTTTTTCACCACACACTACCACCAGTTATTCGGCGAGACACACGTTGTGTATTGGAATATAAATGGACTTTTGCACCTTCCTGAACTGGGTAAGTGTCTGACAGTTAAAAATCGTGACATCGCTAACGTTAGACAGTCGGCGTTAGTTTTAGGCTTGCGTATGCGTGATTTCATGGGTTCAATCGATGGAAAATGTTGCCTCTGGGGAAAAAGGTGGCTTCGAAATTTTTGCTTGCCCGATTCCATTGACTGCGCCCCATGAGTACAAATTTGACGACCATGACAATGCGACATTGCCAGGGGAGTTCTGCTCAACTACAAAATCTTTTCGGTATTTGTATCGCTATTTTAATGCCCTCCGCCGGCAGGAAATTGTCCGTAGTAAATACAAAGAACGACAGGCATCTCCGAGTCTCGCAATTTCCGAGATTTCTTCCCAGTCCACATGACAAGTCCGCTAACGCAAGATCTAAAAATTAACGCACAGTAACGATCTGTAACGCACAGTAACGATCATTCACGCACAGTAACGATCTGTAACGATCATTCACGCACGGTGATCGTTAATTTTGTAACGCAGAAAGATTAACGCAGTAACGATCGGCGCTTGCGTTACACGTAAATTTAACGCAAAGTTTCTTTTGGTATATACTGTAAGTTGGCGACAACTGGCAACAAAAACACTATTACAGAGAAGTCAACAAGCCTAGCTTATGCTCATAAAAGAAAAGCAACAGGTAATCAGATCAGCACTTCACAAGTTTTTGACTTTTGCCTGGGTGTCATCATGCTTGGTTGTAAGGGTGGCAAAGAAGATGATATGACAACATGTTTCTTCTGTCATTTCTACCCAACACTGACACAACTTTAACACAATCATTATCCTAAAAATCTCAACCATCCCTACAGAGCTTTACACACTAACACAACTTTAACACAATCATTGTCCTAATAATTTCAATCATCCCCACAGAGCTTTACACAGTGACACAACTTTAACACAATCATTATCTTACTAATTTCAACTATCCCTATAGTGCTTTACACACAAAAATATTTGCACATGAACTGCACTCACTTGCTCATGTCCCTGAACCTGGCTGTCTCCTCAATGTACAGCAGATCATGCATCCTTTCCTTGTAGTTGTTCTTGGTCAGTGTCCTGTCCAGCACGGAGCGCTTGAACAGCTCCTGCGTGGAGCGTGGCGGCATGTAGAACGACTTGAGGCCTCGGTCCTCCTCTGTTCCAAACGACAGCGATGGACTGAACTCTACGATGGAGACGTTGGTGCCATCCCATCTCTCGGAGACGCACATCAACGTCTCCCGCACCTCCTCCAGCTCCTTCTGGTCTGTGGGGGAGACCGAGTCCACCGATATGCGGCGCATCAGAGCCGGCTCCGTGCCAAAGTCAAAGACCACCGACTGGCGGAAGGTGCCAAAGATCTGCGAGGTGAACCTGACCTTGATGCGATAGATGCGCTCCTTGGACTTGGCGCTGTTGAAGGGGTTGATGTTGTTGTTGCTGCCCATCTTGCTGCTCCACTCCTGGCAGCTGTCTGGAAGTTCCTGGGATGCCTGCCGTTTGGAGTCTCCCATCAGGAGGCTGGTGATGCAGAAGTGAGGCCGGTGTACATCGAAGAGGAGACCAACATTTTGTAGCTGCTTTGAAGGCTGAGATAGCAGAATGGAAAAAGCACAGATTCAAACTAAACATCCTGTAAAACACAGTTTTGTCCGGCTAATAAGGGACTGTGTACATTGGCAGTATTTCTAACTCAGTACTCCAATCAATATTATTCTTTCCCCACAAGACTCCCAAAGATATTTCATTATCAAGCTGCCTTACATATTTTCAAGAATGCTGAAGAATCAAAACACTTCCCAGACATGATTTCATTGCTTTTCATATAGAATTCAAGAATATATTTTGCTTTGCTAGATCTAAGTATGTAGTAAACATGGGACAAAAATTGGTACACTATAAAAACAATACTCACAAAAATATGAAAATGAATGACTTCAGAGATCATGGCAAATCATTTGTTTTTCCACCTTCTGAAACAGGAAAGTAATGTACTGGATACATCTTTGCTTGTCAAGGGTAACTATTATGTAAGATTTTCACTTATTTTCCACAATTTCCTGCATCTGCTACAATGATGATTTATTTTCCCTTTGTGGTGTACGATTTCATACGTTCCGAGACAATACTTTGACACAGTTGTCCATTATAACGCAAGATCATCATAACTCAACAAATCAAGTTTCAGTTGAGTCTTTTTATCTTATATAATGTCAGATATTTTGTTTTCCTACAAAAAGTCCCACAATCGACACTATTCGTAGATTCACAGTCGGCATATATTACGGCATATATTTAGCGAGTCATTTTTCACAAATCAGAACTTCCCAATGATTTTGTGAGTATTAAATTCACGAACATGGAGTACGGTAAAATGGAGAAATGTGCGCATGCATGTCACATTCATATCAGAATCAAAGTTGATAAATTTTTTTTTGTGTTGTCAAATTCTAGAACAGCACGCGACTCCTGAAATTCATGAAAATAAGAACCGTGTGAGATATATGCCGCACACAGGACAAATGTATCCCATCAGTCAGGAAAAGGGCAGATCACCTTGCAATGCAGAGTGAAAATCCACGAATGAGTCGAATTCTTGCTAGACACAGTCACATTGGCATCAGAGTTGATGCTGACTTTAACTTCATCCAGGGCCTCAGTAAGCTGAAAGAAAACAAAGAAAAATTGAATAAGCTTTTTTTTTTCTCTCTACCTTATTGTTTGTTTGCTTGTTTTTGGTTTTGCTGTTTTGTTTTGTTTTTGTTGTTGGGTTTTTTGTTTTGTTTTGTTTTGTTTTGTTTTTTTTTTTTTTTTTGGGGGGATAAATACCGCTATAGAGAACAACAGCCTACCAAAACAATAGTTGTTGGAGGGCCAATTACTTATTCTCTTTTATACAATTTAATTTAACTCCATGTCGTTTAAAATTACCCCAACACATTGCCTTGTCACATGAGACAAGCGTGCCTTCTGGCTTACACGAAACTAAGTCCTAGAAATATTGTAGTCAGGACACTGCCTTGAATTCCACTCAAATGTCTAACATCAAGACAGAATTCATCCTACACTGCTCTGCCACAGGTGTAAGAATGATCAGAATAAATGATGCCAAACATGTAAACAGTGTTCTGAGTATTCCAAGGGCTGTAAAGGCACATTCTTCTCTGTAGAAAAAAGTATCTTCATCTTGTCTGAAATAGCCCAGTGGAGTAAAACAAATTGGACAAAACATTATTTTTCATGTAACATGTAACATAAAAAAAACGAACAACAGCAAACTAATTGTACATTGTAAACTAGAAATGTCGCTCCGGCGACTGGTGTATGCCTCCGCCATAATACATGGTTCTCCTAATAGGTCTATAGTACAATGTCTTGACAATGTGTGATGACAGTTTCACACAATTGGCAAAATATTAAAATGACAGGTTTGCCACAAATGTGCTGAATGTTCACTTTCCTAGAACTAGGTTCAATTGGATGAATGATTAAAACGTCAGAGTGCAGGTATTTGGGGGAACTGATGATTTTCACTTGACTTTTGACCCTTTTACAAGTTTATGCATTGAGTAATTTTCAAGGTATTGAGAAAAAGTATAATTTCAGTATCAAATGGTAAAATAGTATTATCGAAACCTGGCCTTTGACCTTTGACCCCACAGTTCCAAAGAGAATCACTGTTAGGTAGAAGATGCATAAATATGTAAGTTTCATGACAATTCCTTGAGTTATTTTTGAGATATGGAGGAAAAAGTGCAATTTAGCACTTTCACTTGTCCTTTGACCTTTTGACCTTTGACCTTTTGGCAAGAAACTTCCCACAGAATATATATTGGGTTATACATGCATACATCAAGTTTAAAAAAAAATCCTTCAGGCATTGCATAAATATAAGGAAAGTAGTTATATTTTGAGGAGTTGACCTTGACCTTTGACCCCTGACCTTTGACCCATGACCCCCAACTTCCCTAGATAATCACTGCCCATCGGTACAAGCATATATACTAAGTTCCATGAAGATACCTTGAACCATTTGCGAGATATGGAGAAAAACATGAAATTTCAATTTTTTTTTCACAAAATAACCTGTGACCTTTGACCTTTGACCCTGTGACCCTAAAATCCACACAAAGTATCATCTCCCAAGGATATACCCTCATACCAAGTTTGATGCAAAACAACCAAACGGTTCTTGAGATATCGACAAAAACAAAACGGGACGGACGTACGTACGGACGGACGGACGGACGACCCGAAAACATAATGCCTCCGGCCACTTCGTTGGCGGAGGCATAAAAAGCACTCAGAGAGCGCAGACCTCTGCCAAGCAGTTCATTTCCGTCCATACACACATGCTGAATAACGCCAACTTTCCCCGATAAAGGAGCCTTGTGTTTACCTCATCAGCTTCCTGCCGCGCGGCACCTCGAGCAGAGCATGCACTTTAGTGCGTGTATGCAAACCTCAAATACGCGCAGCTTGAACTCCCAAGTTCATTGACCCTATTCGGCAAAAGACATAAAATCTTTCAAAAATTCATACCAATTCCCAAATCACTTCCAAAATTCGATCATCTGTTCCTTGTATCATTTTGAACTTTTCATGTAAGTTTCATTTAAATAAGTTCACAATTTTTTGAGATCTTTTGCAAACACATACACAAACAAACAAACAGCACCATAAGCATAACCTCCCTCGTAAAAAATACAGTCCACTCCCATTATATCCAAGTCCTTGGGACCAGCCATTTTCTTTTGTTATACTGAAATTTCATTATAACCGAACAAATAAACAATACAAACATAGAGGGGATAATGCTAGGGCCTGAATTTTTACTTCCTTGTAACCAGAATTTTGTTACTGTGTTCGTTATAATGGGAGTGCACTGTACTGTAAAAAAAGTAACAGTTGGCGTCTGTGCTACTAACCACACTGAGTGGAGTGGGGGAGTTCATCCATCGCTCAAAGAGCTGCTCAACAAAGCTCATTCCATTCAGCTGCTTGTCTCGGGCCCGCTGGTACTTCATCTGTCTATACCTGTAGCGCTCCTTCCACTCTGCCAGCTCGTCTTCGCTGTGGGCGTATGTACATTGCTGACCAAATCGGCATTTGAGACGGCTGCGCAAACATGAAGCACATGACACACACATGAGTAATACTACATATTTGCGTTCTTGGTTCATCTTTGTAACATATTCAAAATATGATCACACATAGAATATGTAACTATGACGAATTAGCAACAGAAGTAATAGTTTACTATTTGGATGTTGTAAATATAAACTTAAGTCCTCGATAAAGAAAAGCACAATATTCACACAGCTTATATGCTCCTTTGAAGAAACTGACATATGGACCACATTCTTCCCAAAACAAAGAAGTTTTACAAAGGTGAGAGCAGAGTCACATGTGCCCCTACAGGTCAGTTTTATGGCTGCCAAGGGATGCAATATCAGCTGATTCAATGACATTTACCAGTGCAAGATTTGAACTTCCTTTTCTCACTATTATTTTGATTGTTTAAATTGGCCATCTAAATTTCTTCAAAACAGGAACAAATAATCTATCTATCAGCATTCAGCTCCATCCAAAGTACATCAGATATAATACAAAATGAATACTTTCCACATTACTTCTATTTGTTCTTTTATCTTTTTGCCTACATGAGCTCATTGTATGATATCCAAATGAAAGACTGAAGCTTGCTCATAACTTTTTCAGGAATATTTCTGAATTGTGTTTAAAAAAGTTATATCATTGCAATTTTGTAAGCCCTCTGGGCCTTATGGGAAGAAATTACTAAAAATTATTTGCATTTTATTTCATTTCACTGGATTCGACAGGATTGGACTGGATCTATTGTATTGTATCATACTGTATTGTATTGAATCATATTGCATTGTAACTATCTAGAGAGAGAGAGATTCACTCACTCGGCACACAGGAGGTACTCATCGGCCACCGCACCCCTGGGAGGGGGTCGGTACTTCCAGTCTCGCCCCTCGTCAGACGAGATGATGGCACAGTGGCTCTCACTCATGCTGTGGAGATGATAGTCTACCTGGGTTGAACATTGCACTTGGCAGTAGGAGCAGAAATTTTCTTGGTCTGCACAAAGGAAGTCATGGGAAACAAGATTCTTAATGCCACATTTGTGTTACCAAGGGTGCGTTCGAACGCTCTTAAGCGAACCGAAGCATACCAAACTGTACTGTACTAGATTTGGAGTGTTTGAGCACTCTGTTGAGAAAGCAGACCTTTTGTAGCAAGAAGGCACGCTCAAACTCTATACACATGTCCAGAACAAAGAGAATGAACTCTTTATGTATTATGACGTACATGTATGTTACGCACATTCTTTCCATGCGAACTTTGGGTACCCTTATGGAGCACATCAGGAAGTGGTCCACTTTTGATTCAGTTCAGTTTGGTATGGTACACTTTAGGAGCTTTCGAGTGCTCTTCTGGTGCGGGTTCAGTACAGTTCAGTTCGCTTTAGGAGAGTGCTTGAATGCATCCTATGATTTTGTTCATTTCCTCTCTGTTAAGCATAGTTTTGCCTTTCTCTCGTGACTTAAGACAAACATTGCCAAACATCTGCCTGTATCAAATTAATGTAGGCAACAGTAAGTAAACCTTTTGACTGTATCTGCCTGATGAACACACAATCTCAACATATTTGTCCTTGAGAAACCTCAGAGCTTATAAGAGACTACGTCAACATAGCTGCACTTTGCATGCAAACAATGGTATGTCTTGTAAGTGACAGTACATTGGGGAGGAAGCAAAAACCTCTGGTGTGAATCTATCCTCCTGTTACCAGACCTTGGCAAACAAGTTATCATCACACACATGATACATCTCTCCTACATTTTCTCATAAGCAATAGTCCTATGGATGTATAATGTGCAATCACACTTCAGAACTTACTCTCATGTTTGTTCTCAGCTTCCTTTTTGTGCTTCCCCTCTGATGCAGATTTCTTCTTGTTCCCCCTATTATGGTGAGTGGATGAGGAGGAGCTGGAACCAGTCCTATTGGCACCTTGGCCTCTTCCACTTGAGTAAGAGGGGTGAGGAGAAGCTTCCGTTCCATTCTTGTCTCTGGCTGATGTGTTTCTACTCGTTGATGGAGTCTACTCGTGAAAGAAACAAAAGGGAAATAACAATAATAGTTGAAGTTAAGCTCATTACTTGGACTAAACCACTGCAAGAAAATGTTCATACCCTTTAAAATTAGAGTGGTGTATAAAATCAGTGAAATGTAAATCCAGTATCTGCTCAAACACTAAAACACCCTTGCTTGCATCATCTCTATACAATGGCAAATTAACTGCAAATGCTCATCTCAAACAAATTGTCGAATATGCTTCATCGACATGCATAATCAAACACACAAGAAAAAAATGATGCAGGGCTTATTTCTGAGTGCAACCAAAGAAGTAAATATATAAATACCCCCACCTTCCATGCAAATGATGAAAATATTTCCAAGATTATACTTTGCAAGTGTATTATCTCTGTCAACTTCACATAATTTTTTCATAAAAGTGGTGTCACTAATATGCACACAGACAAGAGATTATTATTCATTCAGTCTTTCACAAATTATAAAGGAAATAGTTGAGTGCCAAACTGCAATGTACAGCAAACAAAATGTCATCACTTTTCCTGTATGATCTCACCTCAGTCTTGTCTTCAGCTATTCGTTTCAGTCTATTCAGTTCCTTGGAGGCTTGTCCATTCTACAGTATGGGGAGAGAATACAGTTGTACACTCAGCTGTCTGCAAAATTATTATTTTTTTTTTTTTTTTTTTTTAGAGTTTTTTTTTTTTTTTTTTTCTGATAAGTGAATGGTGGAATGATCATACTTCGGTATGGTTTTGGTGCATTTACATTGTAGTGGTCATCTTCAAATTAAAGTAAATTTGGGTTTGACTTCATTTGCATAATAGAAACATTAAGATTTCGAGATTTTTTGGCTGTCTTCAATTATTTGATGATTTTGTTGGAATGTCATATACTGATCTTTGTAACTGTCGATTCTCTTACCTACTACACGATGAAACTCTATATCATAATCTATCCTTAAACATTTTTGATATATCTACTCCAAACTTTTATGTGAGGGCAGGATCATATAAGTATACTTGTTGATAAAAAACAAATATTTAGGTAGCATAGATCATAGCAAGCTGGTAAATGCTGGTACTTTTGTTAAGGCGAGGCACATGAAAATAAACTTCACTTCAAACTAAGTGCTTCCCTTGGTGAAGGTCTGTCCTTTACGGACAGTGAGCCTACAGTGGAAATAATCTACTATTATTTTATTATCTCTTTTTTTTTTCCAGCCATAGACATGAAACAATGGTACCAGGCTCATCATTCTTTATTGTCAATGACATCCACTGAAAAGTACATAACAAGATGATGTAGCAACGCAGAGAAAACTGTCCTTTTAAAGGGTTCTCCGGTGCAATAAAGGGCCACCCAACACAAACAAACCCATCAAAAAAACAAAATACTGAACTTTCATGACCAATACCTCCTACTACACTTCTGCTTTTTGTCCTTAAATATGGGGAGAGCAAACTATAGAGCGAAATATATGAATACCTGCCAACATTTCAAGATGAAATATCTTACTTGTGGATTGCAAAAATCTTATTTTATATGCAAACTGAAGTTAAAAATCTTACTTTCGGTCAAATCTTCAAAAAATACAAATGAAAGGTATATCTAAATATTTTTCAAAAATCTGATTTCTCTGACAGAAAATCTGATTTTGTTATTTTTAACGTAAAAAATCTTACTGAATCTGATAAAATCTTACTAGTTGGCAAGTACACCTGTATGTATATGGGAATGCGAAACACTCCCTATGGAGTCTTCTTAAGACTCCATAGGGAGTGTTTCACATTCACAGTATTTCAATATATTAAAGGTCCAGTTTACCTTTGGGAGCAGTGATTTAACAAAAAATTCAAGATATCACATTTGATGCATATGTGTACGTCAGTTATATCACAAAACATCATATCAGATAAGAATTTTAGAACTATTTTGAAGCACTAATGCTGGGTTTTTATTTCATCTACAAATGGTAACTTACAGTATGCCTTTAACAATAATTTCACTCAAAGAATTATGAAAACTGTAGAGGCCTCTATGTCTTACTGACATATAACTGCTGTGCATGCAGTCCACACTGTATAAATGTGTATGTATGTATGTATGTATGTATACAAGTACAAATATATCATACACACATGCCTTTAAACTTTATGGGGCCTAGTGAACTTCCCGGGGGATTTCCCCAGGCTATTAATCAGTACCTTTACGACTGCAAACTATTAAAAAAAAAAAAAAAAATGGCAAATGGTGCAAAACACATTGGTCATAATTATTCTATGCTGGAAAACGATGTGCTAATAAAACAACTCTCACCTTTGGTTCTGCAGAGGTCCATTGTTTTGCTGTTTCTAAGGCTTCCTGTATCCTGTTGAGCTTGGTGAGTGCTTGGGTCTTGCGCATTAATAATTTACCTAGGCTATTTCTGCTGGGGGACAGGGATAATAACTTACTGATGTCTTCCAGGGCCTTTTCATTTTGATCCTGCATGGTGCAAAACAAACAGAAAGATTACATAACACAACCTCATATATCATTATAAGAGTTTGCATACATGAGTTTTGAGTACACACTACTGTTTTCAATAAGATCTGCTTCAATAACATCCAGTATAGTTTAAGACTGTGTCAGATTATGATGTCATTCTCTGCATTCTTTGCATGACTTCCTTTTACTATATGTAAGAAGTTAATTATCTGTTCACAGCTGAGAGACATTGATTTTTTTTTTTCATTTCCATGATAATCAGAGATACTCCTGCACTTCAAGAGGCATGAGATCTAGCAAACCAGCGCACATGCTTCTTATAGATTTTCTTTCTTTCTTTTTGCTTAGTATGCTCGCGAGCAGGTCATAAGGACACTGGAATGTGATGATGGTAGTTTATTTGAATATAAGATCTGATCATTGATTTCAATGACCATATGACCTGAAGCTTCCCAGTTCAATGCAGCGGCTCAAAGCTAGTAAAGGAGCACAATGGTAGGCTCTATGCAGATTGGCTAAAATCTTAATGGAAAATGAACAAATTTGTGAAAAATTTGCAAAATGACATATTATCTAAGCATGGGAAAATTAAACACCATACATTCCAAATCTTCCTCTTTTTTTTTCTCTTTTTTTTTTGGGGGGGGGGGTATTGTGAAATACATATTTAGTTTCATCTACATGTACTTTTTGAAATCTAATTTTTGATGATGACAAAACATACTAGTAGGCAGCTTTGGTGAATGAATTTCACAAGGTTGTGTAAGACAGGTCATTTTTTGTTTCTGAAACTTACACCATGTAGCTGCTCACTTCCACTCCCGAGTAGATTAGACCACATCATGTTTGTATCTATGTGTATCACATACTGTAAGATATTACCGAATGAGTAAGTTTATTAATGCCTTGACAAGATCCTATGTAACATTTGCACTTAATTTGAAGACTCTCACAAATTATATCATACCTAAAGCTCAAAGAGTAATGGATGCGATAACACATTAATTTCCAACAGGACATTGACGAATTACTGGTTTGACTCCAGCACAAACTTTGCTAATAAATCACTTCATGAACGAGCTTGTGCCACTGATCACAAGCCTTTTGAATGAATCATCATACCACAAATATATGGATAGTGCTTCAGCGTTTCGACATTTGATGTACATTTGTACAATCATGTAGTTCTTCTCGTTAAGACTCACTTATGACATATGCATGTACACCTTACTGTAGGTCTGATAACCAAATAAACTACAATGAGGTATCTGAAAGGTATATGTTTGCAGCCAATATCCTTGAAAGGTTGCCACAAAATCATATTGTCTAGATGTACTGCACCTCTAGTCTGTTTTTAATTTACAGTTGGCCAATCATGAACATCATTCAATTAAAAGGAAATAAATATACCATATGGGATCCCATAACACTGCATTCTTGCTGAACAATGGTTTCAGAACAGCTCCAATCTTGTATAACTTAGTTCTAAGCCAGTGATACAATATCATACCATAATGGTCCTAGTTATTTATCACATCAGTGACAATAAGGCCAATTTATTATTCCAGTCTACTAACATATATACATGAGTTTGCATTCTATGGCTATCTTTCCCAAGAACCTGGTGAAAGCATTAGTTATTAAATTCAACTCTCTACATTAAATACATGTCAAGACTTTCAACCATCTGCAAGTATAAGTTGTTATGTCAGGCTATGCTTGGACAAGTTTTCTGATTGTCAAGAAACCTTTACAGAAAAGGTATGCACACATGTTTAGACCATTGGTCAATTGCAGGAAAAACAATTGGCTGTGCCATGGAATAGCTAAACACACTGGATCATATCTGATGCTAGGCAATCCCAGGGTATTCTACAAAACGCTTGTATGTTGAAATTGAACATTCTTCTTCTTACAGGGAGCATGGCTTTGACATTTCAATGCCTCACTCAATGCCAATCACACTGTCAGAACTAGTACATAAGTCACATTCTTTTTGCAATATTTCTCGCACCATTACTCTTACACAAATTAGACATCGTACAATTCAATGGGCAATAAAAGCTGTCAAAATATTTACGAGTGTTAGCATGGTGTTACACTATATCATGCTGTAAATTTTACATGTTTTTATTTTCGTGACTTTGACAAGTCAATTTGTAATTTGCCAATTAGATATTGCCTCCGGTAAAACATATATGTAATGTACAACTACAGTATCTCCAAGGTTTGTAATCAATATGTCAGCTTTTCTTGAGAAAAAGGATGGTTGTACACTACAGTTACGATGTATTTCTCATTCAGCTAATATTATTCTCGATCAAGAACTCAACTTTTCACAAAATTGTCTAACAAACCTCAATTACTGAAAGGTCTGAGAAATATATGGCAAACAGTACATGTGTACATGTACAACGTGTATGCTCACAAGATTGTCCATTTTGTGATTGTTACGAAATATTCCTTGCTGAAGGCATCTGATTCCACAATTTACAACGAACTTCAATATCAAACGCAAAACATTGTCTTTTTACTGAATTAACCTCTTTGCGGAGGAAATAATATTTCCATTTAGGGTACTACAAATACGTATGCTTATAAATCAAAAACAAACATTTTCATTGTTAAATGCAATTGATTGATGATCAGTAAATGATTTTTGGCAACATTTCTAGAAAACATTCAGCTTTCCTGTCTTTGGATAGGTTGCAACCTTTTCATTACCTCCATAAATACAGTCAATATTAGTTAGTAATGTGGAATGACTTGTGCAGCCATTTCAGTGTTATTGTTTTGAACTAATCTCCCAGAATTGTTATGTTTGGCTTTACATCATTATGTTTAGGCGTGATATTCTGTAGATTTAAATCCGATTTCAGATTTTTTTTTTCTTTCTCAAGTCTCTACATATTTTGCTTTTTTAATGTATCAAAATCACCATAAAATTTTGATTTCAGACTTTGTCAACAAACCTCAATATCATCCCTGAATGTTGTTGACTTAAATTCATGATCTTGAAAGCAATGAAACAACATGTATACGAATCTGAATGGAAGTTGTTTACAGTTTGTAACATCATGAAAAGAAAAAAAAAATGTATTCAAATCTTTGTATTTACAATATGTTTCATAAAGTTGCAATCTGGAATCTCGTTAAATATTGCCACCAATTGTCCACCCATCCTCTAGTTTTAGTTGTCAAGGTATACTTTGGTACTTTTAATCTTGTTCATTTCTGTTAAAGATCATTTTTGAGAGGCTCCAGGAAAATTCATTTGATGTGAACATGAGTATTGGTAAAGCTACAGTGTACTGTACATTGTACAGTATATCAACGACCCAATGTGCAATGTATAACACACAGTGTGGATGTGATTGTGACTAAGAGGTTAATTCAACAACTTCCATTCAGATTCGTATACATGTTGTTTCATTGCTTTCAAGATCATGAATTTAAGTCAACAACATTCAGGGATGATATTGAGGTTTGTTGACAAAGTCTGAAATCAAAATTTTATGGTGATTTTGATACATTAAAAAAGCAAAATATGTAGAGACTTGAGAAAGAAAAAAAAATCTGAAATCGGATTTAAATCTACAGAATATCACGCCTAAACATAATGATGTAAAGCCAAACATAACAATTCTGGGAGATTAGTTCAAAACAATAACACTGAAATGGCTGCACAAGTCATTCCACATTACTAACTAATATTGACTGTATTTATGGAGGTAATGAAAAGGTTGCAACCTATCCAAAGACAGGAAAGCTGAATGTTTTCTAGAAATGTTGCCAAAAATCATTTACTGATCATCAATCAATTGCATTTAACAATGAAAATGTTTGTTTTTGATTTATAAGCATACGTATCTACTATTTGTAGTACCCTAAATGGAAATATTATTTCCTCCGCAATTTAAACAAGATGTTATGAATAAATCTTCAGTGTGATGGAAACAAATCACTACCTGGTATTTTCCCTTCATTACTGTCTGGTTTCTGTATAAACAATGATTATACATTACATGCACGTACACATTATGTAAAGTATGCGTGTATGTACAAGTGTGTGATAATTGCAAATAAAATATGAATGACTACGACTGCTTAGAAAGCAAATTAAAGTTGTGTGCTGTTATTTCATTATCTGTATGTTTACGAAATTAGTTCAAGCCAGATGCACTGTATACACATGTCACATATGCCAAATAGTCACATGAATGGATTATTACAAAAGGCAGACAAGGAAATACACCCTACAGGAAACTTAATAGCCTTCACCAAATATTACATCGGATAGCAGCTAAGCTACATGTATGGGTTACATCTGCCTACAGTATGGAGCAAACTTGCATAAATTCTGCAGTCTTGCAGTTTTGCAGTTGAGTGAAATTCTGGCCTTGGCTTAAACCACACCATGAAAGGAATAATTTACCATTTGCAGATGAAACCAAGCATTAGTGCTTCAAAATAGTTGTAAAATGTGAGTTAGACATACAATGTAGAAACAACTAATGTACAAATATGAACCAATATACAGTTAAACTCGCCTAAGTCGACGTCGCATATGTCGAATAATCGCGTAAGTCGATGATTTTAAAAAGTCCCGATTTTTCCCCATTGACGTACGTGTATTAATTCACTCACAAGTCGAATTTTGTAAGTCGAATACTCGCCTAAGTCGATGGAATTCCAAGAACACTTTCACGGAAAAACCATTGAATTCACTGTGCCTAAGTCGAATAAGATTTTATTGTGTAATAAATCACTGTCATTTATTATTCATTATTTATTACTCATCATTATTTTGTTTGTCAGATGAGTTTGAGGTGACAAAAAAAATGATCTAAAATCAAAATGCGAAGCGATCGCATGGGATCGTTTAACTCTCTTCGTATTTGGAGGTCCGCTGGTACAGCCCTGTCAGCTGTCGCGCTACGTACGTACAGCGTTCCTACAGTACACATGCGTTCATTTACAAGTAGTGTACATGTACAGTATTGAGCTTGCAGTATACATATAGCTTGGCATTTGCAGCGCTGTGCAGTGGAGTGGTATAATGGATGAAGCTGCTGAGTTTTCAAAGCGGAAAGTAGGGGGAAAGTTACAGGCACGGGTAAATCAGAATTGCACCTCTACACGCATTTCAAGCCACGGTATGGTAAACTGGAATCAATCACTGCTCAAATATCGTTCATATTCACTTCCCCAAGGTTTAACAAGGGTGTAAAGTAATCGGACCTGTGCCAATACTAATGCACTGTCCATGCAAAGTTAGCCGCGGCCCTGCCAGGCGACCCGTGCTGTGGCACACCGCTCCAGCTCTCGACTCCAGAGTAGACAACGTACATGTACATTAAACATACATGTATGTACCTGTGGTGAAACTGTAAGTCGATTTTTTTCGACTTATGCACAAGTTGAAAATCGCCTAAGTCGATGTGTTTTGCTCAGTCCCTAGAAGATCGACTTATGCGAGTTTAACTGTATTCAATGTTAAGTATTGTTAAATATACAAATGTGAACAAAAATTGTAATAAGAATGTTTTCAGACTAAACTGTCTTGTACAGTTATGGTTTAATGAGAAAAATAGTAATATTTCCCTCATATCTCAGGCTTGATTTAAAAAATATTATATGGTTGGATGTTTTGTGATACAACTGACCTACAATTGTACACATATGCTTCAAATGTGATATCTTGAACATTTTTTTTAAATCACTGCTCCAAATGTCCCATGTGTTGCATAAAACAAGTAGTGAATGGTCATTACGAATGCAACAGAACAGGATTTCGCACTTGGAATAAAAAAAAAATGAATGCTCTAGACTAAATTCAACTTCACCTTGTTGAATTGCATTAACTTGGAATAGACACTTGTCTTACATGTACACAGGACCAATGCATTGTCCATGTGTTTTTCAAAAGATGAGGCAATGTGAATTAAATGCCCAGCAGCGGAACTGCTGCTGCAGGAGACTGAAACTAGAACCACTGACTACTCTATGAGTCGACATGTACTTTGACATATGGCTTGAATGTAGAAAGACTTTCAGGAATGATGACTGGCATCAGTCTCAATAAATAGCTATTGCAGAGTTGTTGATTTGAGATTTGTTACAACCACAATCACTCTGAGAATGATCGCACAAAAGAAACAATCAACTACTGTTCAGGCGGTTTATTAACAGTGATATTGTGGGTACAGACTCGTAATCGGTTTTCACATCAGTACAATAATGATGATCAATAAAACAATTATAAGTCGGTAATGGAATCACTTACATGCATTACAGCCAATTAAATGACATAGTCCTTGAAATGTCCAGATACGATGTTTGATGCACAGATGAATGATACCTGCGACGTAAATCCAGAGGCGCTGGTTGCAATAATCCACGTTATAAATCCGGGGTAAAATCCGCGATAGATGTCCACGGTATAATGTTCACAGCGAAACGGGTAGAATCCAAACGCTATGACGACCACGTCCAGTTGATGCGTTGAATGATGATTCACTTTATAATGTCCAACGAGGAATCCAGCCCGTCACAGCTTTGCCGTAACAATGTCCGTTGACATTAAAATATGGAGTCTATCTCCAACGTAGGCAAATTAATTCTCTGCAGGGCAATTCCACGGTAACTAGGACACAGGTGCCAAAAATTCAAAATGATATTTTCTTTAAACACCATACATTTTCAGACAGTACTTGAGTTGAAGTTTTAAGAATCATTATGTTTTTCAATAAAAACGACCATTTTCATTTTCAAAATGGCTGCCAAAACATGCCTATAACTCAATGGTGAAAAGAGTGTATTGTTGCATAACTTTATACTCTCTGTATATCCACTTTATTAATACTCTAAACAACAATCTTTCATATGTATGCAGTTACCAGAGAAGTCTTTTACCACACGATAGAAAAAAAAGCTGGTAGCTTTAAAGAATTTGATAAAAACTGTTAATTACTTTGATAATGATGGATGTAACGTCAGTTACCAAAAACAAGGAATTTTTAAGTTTATTCATCAAAGAAAGTGAGCTGTATGATGTAACTTGGGATTTCTAATGTATGCCCATATGCCTTTATTTTAATACCAGAAATAAGGATACTTGGCATACTGGAGAGTCAAAATGAACACTACAAAATGTGTAACGTCAGTTACTGAAACGTCATACACGAGTATGTAACGTCAGTTACCATGACAGTAATTATAACTGAGGCAAATTTTTTGACTTTTGGCCATTTCAATACATCTGGGAAGTCAACTTACAACAAAGAGCAGCAATCCCTTTCATAGGAAATGATGTCATTACCATGGTATGTCCATGGATATTTTTTTTATTTTATTTTATTTATAAACTCATTTATTCATTCATTTATCATGATTATCTTTTTTTTGGGGGGGGGGGCTTGAGCTTTCGATTTTTGATTCAGCAGAAGTTTAAGGTTAAATCATCTGGAAGTTTAGTTTGCCACATGCAGTATATGCACTCAAATTAGTACATTCCCAGTCCTACGGGATGATAAAGCTACCAAAGTTTGTAGGCCTAATTAGTGACATGATTGCATGTTAACCACATTTTCTATAAAAAAAACCAAACAAACAAACTTCTGCACAGCTGTATACCAACAGTTTAACAATCTTCACCAATGTTTGCTTTTGCTGGCATTTTTTTTTTTCAGGAAGCTTAGTCAAGGTTCTACCTCAAGGCAAATGCACAAACAGATATTTCTTCTCTTGCACTTAAATGTGTGGTATACAATGTAGTTAACATGGCTCATCTTGTATTATGGTACGTAAGGCATGTACTCATTATTGTTTGAAACTTAACACTGATCTTGCTCAAAGTGAGAGAGGATTCTATAGGGTTTTTAAAAAAATTGTTCATACAGTGTGTATTTGTTGATTACTTTATTCTATTCATGCAGGGACATTTTGTAATACATCACATGATAATTATGAACAGGAAGAGTTTTTTATATTGATTTTAGTATTCTTTCGTTGCAAAGTCCGATTTCTTGGTATCTCGAATTGCAAGCCGTGATATATCAGTGAAAAGGAAAAGAAAAACAGTTAAATTACTTCAAGCTAGGAATAAAACAATAATGCTCTTTTGACCAAAAAAGCATTTATTTTTCTTCTTCACAGAGAAATATTAAAAGTGCTACACTTTTCATTTAAATCAATTGATGATGGAGATCATCAGGAGTAAAATAAAGAAAAGAAGGAGAAATATATCACAATAGATTTCATACATATTTATGAGTCGATACATGTTTTTTTTTCCCCATGACCTGGAAGAAATTTTGATTTTTTTTTTTTCAAGCACAAAAATATCCATGTTTTGTGTAGTACTACAAGGTATTATGGGTGGAGCACTCTATGTAGATAAAAACTTTCCTGTTCATTAAAAAACAAACAAACAAACAAACAAACAAAAAAGTCCTTAGTCATGTCGATATATTTATACTTGGAACTGCTTAATCTATTAATGGCTCTGTGTAATAATAAATGTTGAATATAAATTAAATCTTCAGACAAATGTCAAGAAATATCCTCTTGTGCATTTACATTATTTTTGCCCAACTGTGCTATGGCATGGGGGGGGGGGGGTGCTCCCTAAGGGCCCACCCAATATTATTTGTGTCTTTAGATTTTCTTTTAATTTGTTGCTGTAGTTGCCTGGGATTGTCACTGGTACATTGCAGCAGTATAATAACCTGCTAAATGAATTAGTTCTCTGTAAACCCCACGGCAAAGTATGTGTAACGTCAGTTACGTAACGTCAGTTACTGACATGTTTACCTTTAAGTTTTCATAGAACACAAAGAAAATGGACTACTGTTTCATTTCATTGTGTATGTATGACTGATGAACCAAGGTATGACTCCATATCAACCAAATCATTCTGAATGGTCAGAATTATGAAATATCACATAGCTATTCCCAATCATGATTTTGCATGTGTAAACCCTATGGCAAATGTAAGCGTAACGTCAGTTACGTAACGTCAGTTACCGTCATGCCTTCACTGAAATTGGCATGGTGGTAAAAGGAGACAACTAAAGTGCACATTATTTTGCACACCTGTTCCTAAGAACCTAGGTGTATTGCCATATTAAACACATAAAGGCTAAAAGTCAGGGACATGAGATATTTCCATTTACATCTACACCATAATTTCCCATGTCCTTTTTCCGTAACGTCAGTTACCGACACATTTTCACTTGCTATGTGATAAGAAATGCAGTTTGAGAGAAAAACTTTCCACCTATTTCTTCATTCTCATGAACTTATTCATCAATGCTAATTACAAGGCCAAGGTGCTTTCATTCACAAAACTACAAGGTAAACAATTTCATGAAAATCCTTACGTGTAACGTCAGTTACCGTGGAATTGCCCTGCAGGCAAAATGTCTCCCAGGCCTTATCTCCACAAACACAGTTTGTATAGCAGGTCAGCAGGTAACACAGGACTGACTATAACAAGTCGCTTCAGAGCCAGAAGTGACGTAACTCTCAGAGCAGAGGTGTTGGGTACTCTACCTACCTCAGAATTTCTCCGGCTTATATACTATCCATTCACCCCTTTCTAGTACATTCTGTAATTTTCTCCAACCTGCGGCCACATACCTGAACATACTAGCAAGTCCAAATTCCAGGAATCCTGGATGACTCACTGCCTAACAATGTGCATAACATCATTGCCAAAATTAACTACCAATCACATTGGGCTACAGGGACAGTGCCTCACTCAGCCAGCACTTCCTAGAATTTTCTGGAATGGGTTAAATCATTCTAGATTGAGTGAGCTATAATGTATTTCCTGTCACATGCATACATGTACTGTAGCTACATGGTATACCACGTAGAAAATTCTCCACTGATCTGGTCAGCCTGTATGTACTATATCTATATCACATATAACTATACACAGCCCAGTCGCTGTGTACATGGTACGTCGCGACAGGGCTGTACTCGCACGACCACCAACCACTAGGAGAGCGACGTAATCGTATCACGATAGCTTTGACTTTTGATACTTACGATCATTTTTGTCACCTCAAACTCATCGAGTATACTCTTCAATATTTACTCTACATCTGATGATATTAGTATTCAAATGTACGCAATGAAACTTACCGAAATTGATCATCATTTCCAGCATGTCCACACGGTACACAATCTTTCACGCCAGGCCAAGTTTAGATATCGGGTGGTCACGTGATGTGAATGCCCTTTCAAAAGGTCGCGCTGTCGACCGTGCTGCTACACTCAAGCATGCAGCGTACGCACGGTTACTAGTATACAGCTATAAACTGTACTGGGCTTGGCGGCGGCTGGCGTCTGGTCGGGCGAGGAACATTGAGCTCCATACCACGGTTTGTAGCAGACGCCAAGGTTTGTTCGACACTTTCAACGCACGCGCGCTCGCTCTGGAGCACATCCGGTCACGCATGCGCATAAGTCAAGGCGCCATTTTGAATTCTGCAACGACGAAGCCCGACGGTCAGGAATTGCGCCAGAAAGTGTCATTTATTTGTTCCACGGACTTATCGCAAGTGGTCTCCATGGACCCAGTGTGGCGAACTATTCTTCTATAATAGAAACATGCATTTAACGTGAGTAAAGTATTCTGTTTAAAGGAGAAAAGTATACATGTTGCTAGGTTTTGTAGCTGTGTTGAGGTTCCTCACTTCGAGGCTGCATGCCGTGCTCGTCAGACGCTGTTTTCGCATAGCGTAACAGTGTCTGGTCGGGCTATATCACATAGAATGTTCTCCATTAATCTGGTCACCCTGTGTACATACACATTAAAACAACCATGCATACAGCCTTGATACATGTACATAACTACTTGTGTGTACATTTGTGACAGATTACAAAAGCACATTGCAGATGAGTAACATGTCTTTCTGTCTATCAGATGTAGGGTAGTGTGTTTACTTCAGTCACACTGATGCATACAAGATGTCCTAGACCAATCAGCCTCTTCAACTCTTCAAAGTATGAGGATTGAGGTATAATGATGGCATGAATTGGGTCTTCTTTTTCATCCACACACTGCTGCTTATGGCTCACAGGGCACCACTTCATGAAGCTCTTCACAATTATCTGCCATAATTTTTGCCATAGTTGCAGTTTCTATGGCAGCAGCCACGTAGCAACAATTGAGGTAAAGTTGTTATATCTGAGCCACTACCACAGTAAATTACACTGTATGTATTTTAATTGCCATTACAGCAACATTCAATCCTTGCAAAGCCCTTTCTGAAAACGAACATGTTGGATTGGTAGTCCTGAATTGAGGTGGCTAGGAGAACACTGCTACAAAATCCCTTACATACAACTATCTCTTGCAGAAGCCGTTACTTTGGCAACAGTTTGATTTGCTCGAATCACTGTTTGGCCATGAATTTATTAAACAACACACAAAAATATCACAAATGGACAGTGCACTTACGTACAATAGCCTTGGTGTTACAATCCCGAAAATAACATCTCGTTAAAGTGTCACTGTGACGGAGAACCGTGATATGCCTTGGTGAAACCAGGGTGGGGTGGAATAAAAGTGTCCATTCGGGACATGAGAGTTGGAGTTGGCAAACATGGCGTGAACGGTCGCAGTCATTCGGTGCTAATCCAAGAATGTTTTGTCGGTGTATGACAGATGTTATGTCTGTGCTGACGGGTGTTCTGTTGGTGCATGACATGTGGGGAACATGTCCGGGAAATGAACATACAAACAGGCCATCTTTTGGTAGTATTTCGGTGTTTGGTACATCGTTGTAAGTGTTGATGCCCGATGGAGGTATGTGTGTAGTGCTCGCACTCATGTGAGATGTGTACACAGGGTAGCGAACGTAACAGTGTCGTTCGTACTGTTCGTAGCGGTATTGTATACTGCGTGACATTGCACGGTATGTGTAATGGGGCTGCGTTAGCAGTGGTTGTGAATGGAAGTGCGATTCGCGAAGCGATGCGATGAGTATGTCTTGCGCACTTGTACTGGTCTTCTCGCTAGCTGAATACCAGGGTTGCAGCATTGATTGCTGGAAAGGAAGGGTACGTATTACCGTTTCCGTTATGTCATTTTATCAGATTAGTGTGTCACTTTCTGGTTATTTGGATTAGCATCGTTAGATGTGGCTTTACGAGGAAATTGGCCTCGAGATATACGAGTGTTTGTCAGGTCTGAATTGCTTAGACTATTCTCGTAGTTCGGTACGCAGTGGAGTGTACTGTGGAAGTTGCGTTAGCGACATAGTCTTGAAATCTAGTCGGAAAGCTAGATGTGAATAAATCATGGCAGCCAAGTTCGATGCTGCAGAGTTTGTGAAAGACGTCACTCTTGGTAGATTGAGAGGGTTAGTGAAAGCCCAATTGATTGAGGTTGCAACTCATGTAGATGCTGATATCAGAGAGTGTAGTCGAAAGAAAGAAATCTTTGCAGTTCTGGTGAAGAAGCTTGAACTGGGTGGTGTAGAAAATGAACACACAGACCAGAGTGAGAGTACAGATGAGATTGAGAGTGCTGGTAGAAAAACTGCTCCAAGTACTACTACTACATGTATTACAAGACCTAGTGAGATGAGGGTAGATTCCACACAACTAGAACTGGCTAGATTGGAGTTAGAAAAAGAAAAAATGAAGGCAGAAAATCTGAGACTTGAACAAGAGTTAATGAAACGTCAAATTGAGTTGACCCAGGCCCAGGCCAGTAACGTCCCAGGGGATAGGCATAATGTTACTATGTCGAGACCAATGACGCCCGACATTGCAAAAATGGCAAACACAGTCCCCCGCTTTGATGAAGAGGATGTAGACTCTTTCTTTTTCTCCTTTGAGAGAATAGCCAGGAATTTGGAGTGGGAGAAGAAATATTGGTCTATGATAGTACAACAAAAGCTCACAGGCAAGGCACATTCAGTAGTGTCTGCTCTCTCGGATGAGGAGGCAAATAACTATGACACAGTTAAGGAAGCAGTCCTTCTTGCCTATCAGTTAGTCCCAGAAGCTTACAGGCAAAAGTTTCGAGGATTTAGGAGAGGTTCGGGACAGACCTACGTAGAGTTTCAGAGAGAAAAAGAAATTCTGTTTGATCGATGGGTTCGATCAATGAAAGTAGATCTCACTTATGACAATTTGAGAGAGATAGTGTTGATGGAGGAGTTCAAGAAATCGACACCTCCAGATCTGAGAACATATTTGGAAGATCGAAGAGTACATGATGTAAGGAGTGCAGCAGTCACCGCTGACCAGTATGAGTTGACACATAAAGTGAAAACAAAAAGTCCTGAGGGAAAGACGAAGTTTGATCAGTTGAGAAATCCCGACACTCAAAAGTGGCACAGTAGTCATAGTGAACGCAGGGATAAAGTAAAGACTGAATCACAGAAAGAGCGACCAAAATCGCCACGGCCTCAATACAAAGAAGTGAGATGCTTTTTCTGTGGGAAAACAGGTCACATTAAGTCCGAATGTAGGCGATTGCTGGAACAGAATGAAGCAAAAGAAAAACAAAAGCAAAAAGCAACACATGGTTTAGTCCATGCAGACACACGTACACAGAGCAGCTCAGATGCTGAAACAAAAGAGAAACAGCACCAAGCAGCCACCAATGGTTTTGTTAGGTCAAGTGTAAGTGATGAACAGCGTCACCCAAATGTTGTGAAAAGCAGTGTCTCAAAAATGACAGATACATGTTCAAGTGGTCGTGTGGATGAAAAGTACAAGGACTTCATTTCCAAGGGTACAGTTACCATTGCTGAATTTAGAGTATCGGTTGTTATCCTTCGTGATACTGGAGCTACACAGTCCCTCATGGTAGGAGATGTGAAGAGTATGCCCATAGACTGTAACACGGGTAGGAAAGTACTGATACATGATGTCAACGGAGGAACGCAGGCAGTCCCTCTATTCCGAGTGAATTTGGATAGTGAACTGATTTCAGGGGAAGTGATTGTGGGAATTGTTCCATTTCTCCCTATGGATGGAGTTTCCTTTTTGCTTGGTAATGACCTTGCAGGAGGTCGAGTGAGTGTCCTTCCGGTTGTTTCTGAAGTCCCAGTGTACGAGCGAGAAACCGAAAAACTGGTCGATGAATTCCCAGAAGTATTTCCAACATGTGCTGTCACAAGGTTTCGAGCAAGTAAAGCAGAGCGTGAGAGAAAGGAGTCTGAAAGTGAAATTTCTCTTGGTGACACATTCTTTGGAAAGGTGACTAGTGAAGATGAAAGAGAACAAAGTTGGGAAGAAGGTGTGTTCAGTCAGCCAGCTTTAATCAAAGCACAGATGGAAGATGAGGAGTTGTTGAAGTTGAGAGAGGGTGCATTGACTGTAGATGAGGCGAAGGGAGTGCCAGAATGTTTCTATGTAAAGTCTGGTGTTTTGATGAGGAAATGGCGTCCTCCAGATCGTCCCGCAGATGAGGACTGGACGGTTGTCGACCAGATAGTTGTTCCTCCGCCGTATCGAAATGAAATTCTACGTCTTGCACATGAAATTCCAATGGCCGGACACATGGGTGTCAAGAAGACTTTGTGTAGAATCAGAACTCATTTCTTCTGGCCCAAGATGAGAAAGGAAGTGTCTGAATTTTGTCGAACGTGTCATGAATGTCAAGTGGTAGGAAAACCACAACATGCCATTAGACCTGCGCCGTTGATTCGTATTCCGGCTTTTGAGGAGCTATTTAGCCGTGTGGTGGTAGAAGACGTAGGTGCAATTGTGAATGAGAGTGTCGTACACAGTGCTGAGAAAAGTGCAGAAGAGTTTGAACATGATGCTCCAGATTCTCAGAGTGTGAGTTTCAAGTCAGGAATGATTCCGCGAGTAGAGAACTCAAAGGCACTAGAAAATCCAGAGTTACTGCTCAGTCATATGTCGATTCGGAGAGGCAAGATGTTGTCGACATCTTCCAGGAATTTCCGGAGGTTTGCAGTGATACATTGGGCTGTGCGAAAGATACTGTTCATACAGTAGATGTGGGTGAAAATGCACCCATAAAGCAGCATCCATATCGGATTCATCCTGCTAAGAGAGAACAGGTTGATAGGGAGATAGATTTCATGCTTGCAAATGGAATCATAGAGCCTAGTAACTCAAACTGGAGTTCCCCAGTAGTGCTAGTCCCGAAGTCAGACGGAACGTCCAGGTTTTGTATCGATTACAGGAAGGTCAATACCATAACCAAGACTGATTCGTTTCCGCTTCCTTTGATTGAGGAATGTATTGATCGGGTAGGAAGTGCTGAGTATGTCAGCAAATTGGATTTGATGAAAGGGTATTGGCAGGTGCCATTAGACAAGGATGCAAGAGAGATCTCGGCGTTTGTCACGCCCTCCGGGTTATACCAGTGTCGTGTCATGCCCTTCGGGATGAAAAATTCACCCGCAACTTTTCAACGGATGATGAATCGAGTTATTGCTGGTCATGATAACTGTGTTGTCTACATAGACGATGTGTTGGTTTTCAGCAATACGTGGGAGGAGCATGTTGCTCATCTTCGAGAGCTGTTCCGGAGGTTGTCACATGCAGGACTCGTGGTGAATCTGGCCAAATGCGAGTTTGGAAAAGCTTGTGTGACCTACCTAGGTCACAAGGTAGGCCGGGGTAGCGTCGCACCACGAGATGCCAAGGTCCGAGCCATCGTGGACTTCACAGTGCCGGCATCGAAACGGGAGCTTCAGCGCTTCTTGGGAATGTGCGGATTCTACCGGAGATTCGTTCCCAATTTCAGTCACCTGGTGGTGCCCTTGACGGACCTGTTGAAAAAGGGTACAACGTTCCAGTGGTCGGCGAGCTGCCAGGATGCGTTCCAGAAGCTGAAGGCCGTCCTCATGAACGATCCCGTGCTCATCGCACCAAACTTCGAGAGGAGCTTCCAGCTAGCTACGGATGCTAGTGACCGAGGAGTAGGAGCCGTGCTACTTCAGGACGACGACAACGGACACAGCAAACCCGTGTGTTTCTTCTCCAAAAAACTGAATCGCCATCAGCAAAAGTATTCAACTGTGGAGAAGGAATGCCTTAGTGTCGTTCTAGCGGTGCAACATTTCGAAGCGTATTTGGACGGTGGAAGAGACATCGTGGTGTACACTGACCATAACCCATTGACATTCTTAGAACGCTTCAAGCACAAGAATCAGCGTCTCTTCCGTTGGAGTTTGATTCTCCAGCCGTACCCACTGAGAATTGTGCACATAGCAGGAAAGGACAACAAATTAGCAGACGCTTTGTCGCGAGTTTGAAACTGTGTACGCTTTGATAATGTTGCCGAACGATAACAATCTCAAATCTACAGTGAAACCTAAATCAAGGAGAACATTTCAAACAAGACTCAAAACAGACAAAAAACTGATGTTGACTTTTTGTGTGTACATAACAATGTATACATATGTTTATGTATTTTCTTTCTGTTTTCTTCCTATCCCAAGGACCTGTGAGGGGAGAAACTGTATTTGTGTTAATCATGTTTGTTTTAAACGAAAACAGTGTAGGTGAGTGATGCTAGGAAGTATGAGAAAGTACTAGTACACAATATTCTGTCTTTATAAGGAGACGTTACTTGAAAATTTCATGATGTGTTACACGCAAAGCATTGTATGATGTTTTGAAAACCCAACATTACAGGAAGCGCCAGGATACAATATCTGTGGTGTGTAAAATTACAGTGAAAGTTGTGCTCTAGTTGCACACTTGTACATGTGTTGTGATTTCATTCAATGTACCAAAGAATCAAAGGGTTCAGATTTGTATGTATACCGATACGTTACCGAGTTAATGCTAGCAAATGCAAAAACAGTATAGCAAAACACAACCGGCCAGTCACAGGAAAACTGTTGATCAAATTTTGAGTTTTACATCAACCGATTTGTGTTAAAACACAAGAATTTGTGTTGTTTTGTATAAATGAAAAAGTGTTGAGTGACAGTGAGGCATAAAGAAGCCAAGATATAAGGTCACTTGTGAAAATTGATAACCTGTATATGTATTTCGTTACAGAGTGACAGAGTCACATTTGTGTGTCGAGTATGATCTTGATATTTTCCAGAGTTTGCACATAATATATTACAACATCTTATCGCGTGACAGTACATATGTGTGAAGGGACAAAAGGAAATGTCCGATGTGTCCGATGTTCAAAATTTTGTTGTTGTTTTGGCTAACGTATGACGCAGAGTTGACATAAGTATAAGATGTATTAGCAAGTACATTGAGTAGATGTACACGTGTGTCATAGTGTTTAAATACGATGTTGTTAAAAACTGTATAATCAAGAAATGTGTGCTGTTACCACATTCAGTGAAACTCCAGTGAAAGTTTGTGTTGAAAAAAACAGACATATCTTTGCCACTGTCTGAACAATTTCGTGAAGAAAGTGTATTTTTGGTTTTCACATTGAAAGATGAAGTGTATGTGTTACCAAAAACAAAATACTATTCATGCCTGAAGTTATGTAAGTTTATTGGTCAAATATGTAAGGATACATAATTACAGTCGAGACTACCAGAAAGTACAGTCTCAGTCAAAATATTGATATTACTGGAGAAATGATTGATTACATTTGGTGTAATCTTTCCGGATTATGTGCACTCGTATGTGCACCCGTTGAAAACAGTTTTACATGTGTATTACTGTAGACTGTTGATTTGTGTATTTACATGTTTTGTAGGGGGCTTGTCAAGTTTTCATATACATGTGTATTGTTCTAAAAGTGGACAATTGATGCCGGAGTTAACTGATTCTGATAAGGCTCAAAATCAGTAATTATACGTGTAGTATGCCAGGCGATGTTTTGAGAGAACAGCACAAAACTCTTTGAGTTTGTAATCGTGTGAGCTGAATAGTACGCAAGAACAGTGAAGTAAGCCGTACAACGAAGGTGTTTATAGTCGAAAAGTTACATTCATAACTTTCCTCTTGTTGGGGGGAGGTGTGACGGAGAACCGTGATATGCCTTGGTGAAACCAGGGTGGGGTGGAATAAAAGTGTCCATTCGGGACATGAGAGTTGGAGTTGGCAAACATGGCGTGAACGGTCGCAGTCATTCGGTGCTAATCCAAGAATGTTTTGTCGGTGTATGACAGATGTTATGTCTGTGCTGACGGGTGTTTTGTTGGTGCATGACAGTCACTGACATCCCCATCTGCAAAAACATCTGAACACGAAAATACCAGCCTATACAGTATTTCTATGATAGATCCTCACCTACTCTTGATCCTGTCTGCACAGGTAAGAAGTTAATGTTTACCAGATCTACACTGTATTGTGCAACAAATCCTGAGCAATGCAGTCCTTTTGACTGAAAGTACAAATTCAAATGGTTTGATTTCTTTGTTCTTATTATTTCATCTAACAATTTCTTCTGTTTAACCAACACATGAAGTACATACAGTACAATGAATTCAGACCTTTTCTGTTGTCATTTTAATTTTTGGTTCCAAAATTACATGTACATGTCTGCTCCATAATAAAACCAAAATATGTCTGAGTAACAATAGGGTTGGTGCGTAAGAAGAGAGAAAGAAACTCATCAAACTTACCAACTTCAATAAACAGGTTGCACGTTTATTTAGGCAGGAGAAATAGATGTCGCGGTGCTGTGGTTGGTGCTGGTTTTGCGATGTGTTGCTGTGGTTGTGGCTACCATGTTTTGGGCTTGACTGGGGCTGTGAGCCAACACCATTGGTCTGAGAAGATGAGGGAGAAGACGAAGAAGTGGAGGAGGAGGAGGAGGAGGAAGAGGAGGAAGGTAGAGAGGAGGCGTTGGTGGGGGAGGACAGCAGCTGCAGAGCCTGGGTGAAGAGGTCTGCTGCCTGCTGGTATTGCTGCCGCGAAAATAAATCATTGGCCCGGTCATGGAGCTGTTTGTGCCTATTGTCCATGGTATGCCACCGGACCTGTGTTGTAAACATTGGAGAAACAACATTAATTAGATATCAGGAGATTCCCAGCTACCACTTTCAAATTGTGTAGGGTAACAGTTCAGAAGAGCATGTTGTGCTCACCTTTCAAATAAAACAAAGTGGATAAAAAGCACAGTTTATGTCACAAGATATCAAATGCATTAAATGGTACACAACAAATTGTTCTTCTGTTAGCCTGATCAGGCTATTATAACTTTAACCTTCAAATTATTCTTGTCTGTCATTATCAGCAACTCAGTCTGCAAAGCCATGTGTTCATCTATACCTGAATTTGCTATTGCAAGAATTCTCTCTCTAGGACTATCATGGATGTATCCGATATACATGTATACACCATACTAAAACTAAGTATATCACAGGGCAAGTCAGTTTTATTATAAAACACATCAGCAAAAGTATGTCCCCCTCTCAGCAGTTTGTCATAACATCATCAAGGTAAAACATTTTACCAATCAAACTAACTTAGAAATAATTCTCTGACTGCTTCCTAAGTGTTCTGTGAAAATAAACGATGGCCATAATTTTATGGCAGAATGCACTCAAATGGAAGACAAAAACTGCCCTTCTCAAAAGTCCTGCAATTTATGAAAATCTCCACCAAGTAAAAGTACCATAAATTCTGGCATATAAGCTGCACTTGCATAAGCCATACTCTGACTTCAGCATCCAATTTGGGAATAACACATTATGGTTAAAACACATCATTGATCAGCTGGATCAACTACAAAATTTGCAATTACATATTATTTTTTATCATTAAAAAAATACAGCTCTGCACTGTAAGAATGTTTGTGAAAAATGTTGAAGAAGCATATGAATTAGAGAGGGAAGATCATGCCACTGAATGGCACCCACTATGGGCTCCTAATTTTAGCACACACTAAAGTGCAACAGGCTAAGAATGCCAAGAACAGGACTACTGTATCTTAGGATTTTAAAGGGCTAATTCTTCTCAAATACATTCTAACACAGCAAGAGGTTGTGGAGGCTATCACTGTATCAGTATCACACTCCTGTGGCCAATAACATATTTTAGCTCCATTTTTCACTCACATTTAAGTTTGTTAATAAATCTAGACTGATAGCTTACCATGTTACACATAAAGGCCCAATAAGAAGAGATGGATACCATCAGTTTAACACAAATTATGACACTGATTTTGCAAAGGGCAAGCTGCCCATAATTCAACTAACAGCATCCAAAATTCAAACATCATGTAAAGTGAAACCTACTCAGTATTACTCGAGTATATGCTTTTGCACGCAGTCAAATTTTAGCATGGGAGAGATGGAACCTTGGTCTTGGTGCGGAATTTTTTTTTTTTTTTTTTTTTTACATTTTTTAGTTTGATATGAATTTGAAGTCCAATGATGATCACGTAAAGAGTGAAGGTGTCTGTGGAGATCAGTGGGGAGATAGGCTATCTCTACGTTCTAAAGCAAGTTATCCTTGATTCGACCGCTTCCATGAATAGACCACTCTTTAAACCGCGCGTGGCACGTGCGCTAATCCATTCATACTCATAGACAGCGCACGGCGGCGGTACGTCACAAATTCCAAGCACGGACATATGGGGTCGAACAATGAGCACAGGCGTTCGAACGATGATCGCAGTGCAGGCATTCGAATCATGCACGCTATTTTGCTTCCGTAATTTAGGTGGTCAAAAAGTGGGTAACTCGCTTTTACACAAACAGGTACAGCTGTACTTTAGTATTTAGGCCTACCATGCAAAAGCAAAGTGCATTGTGGGAAAGACTTGAGATACTTGTACCCAATCCTGAACTCTAGCAAAAGCGATTGTCATGTAACGTGTGTGAACCTTGTCCTAAATCTTCTTTAAAATCCTTTATTTGAAGTGTTTATTATATTGGTGACAGACTAGACCCTACATCGTACATGTATGGTTGGACCTACTACTAATCGACCGCCTAATGTTTATTTGCTTGATAAGAATATTTAACACTGAAATTCACGTAAAAAACTTGACCTACGTGATTGAGAAAATCCAGCTCTATCAAATGCCGTTGTTCCCTTTTCAATTCGAAGTTTCAGTGCAAAAATATCGCCGACGAACTTGCGTGGCCTCGTTTCAGCTCCCCGTGGTAAATCGCGTTTTTAGGATCGACCGCTGATTTTGCATTGACAATGCACGTAAACCGAGTTGTATTGAACACCGTGTTGTACGAAGCTTTTTAGAAGCCTTTTAGAAACTTCCACAGACATTACATTGTGCTGTCATTACGATTCGGTGAAAATATTCATTCGAAATTTTGTCCTTGATTAAAACCATTAATGAACAGTGAATTATCACGTTTTCCCACACCATCCTAATCTACATTCAAAGCCAATCCATTTTTATGTGCTTTGCGCGCAGAGAAGTGCGTACTAAGTGTTCAGTGCACGAATTATATGCGGTCGGTTTCAATAACGGTGGTCGATATGTAGTAGGGCTACCATACATGCAGAACTTTACCCTGCCCTGCCCTGTGCTTGACACCACCGATACTGGCTGGCACTGGCCACTGCATGTTGGTGAATGGTAATGATTTGGTAGAAGACTGTATGTATAATCTCTTTTGATATGGTATGCCGGAATGTTTTCTGCCCTTTCACTTCTGAGCCGAGGGAATTCCACTTGGCAGATTTACTTTAAACTGAATTACGAGATCATAATGCGGCATCTATCATCATGAACACAACAGCATCATATCAACACCCGATCCCTGCAATTATTCACTTGTTTATAAACGTAGCCTGTGCTGTATTCAGCACAGCTGATGCGCTGACGCAATTTCCTACTTTTTGTGTGCAGTCACACGGCCTATCAGTGCCGCAAAATTGCTAGTTTGGCTAATATGACGCACGAAGGATTACCAAACGGTTAAAATATTTCATGTTTTATTAATCGCTTTGAGGATGTAACACTCATCTGTCTGGTACTCACCTAAAATTGCACAAACCTTGTCAAGTGTCTCCTTCATCCTCCGCCATTTTGCCAACACAATAGGTTTGGCATACGACGTTTACCGGTCTGTTCACTTTGAGTCCGTCCGTCCCCCGACGACCCCCGTGGTCGTGTAAAACGTGTAGAGAGAGAGAGGCGCTAGGCAGCTAGCTCTCGCATACACACAAAATACACACAGTGACTGGACGTACGCACGTACGCACACGGAGTGCACTCGCAGCTTGGGAGCGACTCGAGGACGTACAAGGTATCCCTGTATGGAAGGCCATCGCCGCCAAAACGCGTGCCAACACCATACGCGTGCATGTCAGAACGTACGCATGGTTGTTTCGTAACGTACGCATGGTTCTGTCATAACGTACGCATGGACATTTGTCATTATAGTTCTATGAAATTCTTAGCGTACGCATGCTACTGTCATAACGTACGCATGTTACTGTCATAACGTACGCGTGGTCTTGCCATTACGTACGTGTGCTTCTGTCATTACGTACGTATGGTCTAACAGATTTTTGTCATTACGTACGTAAAGTCTTGGAATTACATACGTATGGTCTCGTCATTACGTACGTATGGCCTTTCCCTTACGTACGCGTGGTCTTGTCATTACGTGCGTATGGTCTCGTCATTACGTACGCATAGTATGTTCATTTCGTGAGCAATATATAGCGGGTATGTTGGAATGACCAATTTGGCGGTAGTCCCTATATGATACCAATTAAGGAGGTTCAAGAACAAGAGTTCCAACTGGCAGTAACTATTCAAACAGCTGTCAATTTTGTAAGGATTCACAAAAGAATTCCACAGGTGTATTTGTGCCTTTGGCGGTTGGGATTCTATGCCGCCGTCTTTCTAAGCATTCTGAAGAGTTCCAACTGGCAGTAACTATTCAAACAGCTGTCAATTTTGTATGGATTCACAAAAGAATTCCACAGGTGCATTTGTGCCTTTGGCGATTGGGATTGTATGCCGCCGTCTTTCCAAGCAATCTGAAGATACTTTTGAGCACTAGCATAATGTTGGCCGTATATTTTGCTTGCTTATTTATTCAATGAAATTACATTTTACCTGATGGTAAAGCACATTGAACAGAAGTAAATCCTGTCCAAAACAATGTGCAAAGTTCAATCATAAATCTGAGGCATAATGTGAAAATATTTGAAACTGTATATCCTCACTGGAAAGCCTATATTATCATTTTCCGATCAACTTCGTCAAATGAAACCAATGATTATGTGATTATAACAATGGACCTACAACTTATTGACATTCATCGCTTGTTAATCAATTCATGCACCTGTTTCTGTTAAAGGCGTCACAATAACTTTTTGCTGTAAATATGCTTTCCTGCTTTGATCATACTGCCATATCCTTCATAATATAAGATATTCAGCCTGAATGGAAATAACACTACGTTTTGAAAATCTAGAAACTACATGCGCGGAAGATAATAACTCTCTTAGATCCGGAAAAATGCAAAAAAAGAGAGAGAGAGAGAGAGAGAGAGAAAATGCGTGTGCAGCGGTAGTGTATTTTGGGAAAAGATCGCTCAAGTATTCTCATTTGCACGTACTTTACAAGAGAAAGTGAATACTTTGGCAAGTGGATCGTGATTTGTAATCTAATTTTCCCATTTCTCGCACATTGCTTCAAAGTATACATGGACAGTAGCGATTGACAGATAAGTCTTACCATTGAGGCAACGTTACCTGCTTGCCCACAAGTGTCCACTGCAGTCATTGATATTCTTTTTTACACAAACTTTGTTGTGTTTTGAGGTTTCCTTTTTTTAACTACATATCTCGGCGTAACCGGCTCTGATGTCATCAACACTGTTCAGTGTAATTTGTTTAAGATTTTCAATTTATTGGCTTCTCTGCTCAAGGACCACAACAAATTCCACGAATCTATACATGGAGTTGTTGATTTATGTACTACATGATGTGAAATTATGAAAATCGTCCGGAATGTCCCTTTAAGGGACTACAATACATAACGCAATGTGATACATTCCACAGAGCAGTCATTGAGCAACATTGTAAATTTTCCTTACATGAATTATGGAATGACGGAGTGAAACGACAAGTTACTGGCAGCAACATCAGGAGAATTGCATAACAATTAAATGCAAGCAAGCGGAGCTAGCGAGCTTGAAAATTGTGACATTCTTTCAGTCCAAAAACTGCCGTTTGTAGCGATGTTTTTTTCGCTTTGGAATTTAAGGGGGGGGGGCAAATACTGGCAGCAACATCAGGAGAATGGCATAACGATAATATGCGAGAGAGCGGGGCGAGCAAGCTTGAACATTTTGACATTTTACAGTCCAAAAACTGCCGTTTGTAGTTATCTTTTTCGCTTTAAAAATTATGGGCGGTGCACCGGGCGCAACCGCTGGCAATTACTGGCAGTAACATCAAGAGGATGGCATAATGATAAAATGCGAGCGAGCGGAGAGAGCGAGCTTGAAAATGTTGACATTTTACAGAACAAAAACTGCCGTTTGTAGCTTATACTTTTACGCTTTGGAAATTAAGGGGGCTCTCCGGGCGCAACTGCTGGCAACTTACTGACGGTAACATAAGGAGAATGGCATAACGATGAAATGCGAGCGAGCGGATTTTGACATTTTACAGTCCAAAAACTGCCGTTTGTAGCTATATTTTTCGCTTTGGAAATTAAAAAGGGGGGGGGGGCGCCCATAGTGCGCCACCCCCCCCCCCCCCCCTTGATCCACCACTGGTAGTCAAGGGTGTCGGTTTATGTTCGTGATTGGGGGAGGTATGACCAGCGAAGGGGCGTCGAAGTGACCAAGCGGGGGAAAGATGTTCAAAATCTGCACTATAGAGCATCCCCAAATTGTTTGTGTTTGTGTGTGTATATGTTTTATATACATGGAAAGGTTAGGAAATAGCCCAGGTCAAGTTTTATTATTGGCAATGCAAGGCATTTTAAGATAGACTAGTATGTATAAAGCAACACTGCAAAATCTATGATCTGGCTTTGATAACGAAGCGTAAGGTACAAAGGTGTACATTCTATATCACATTGCGCAATGTTGCAGCGACTCTTTTTGCCGTTCGGATGTTCTGAGTACACTGCGCACATCCTGCTTATATTTAGAATGCCAACCAGGGATCACGCTGAATCATAATCTTTTGTCGGTTCCAGGCTTTTTCAACAACGTTCCACACTATATACCTCTTTAATCATGGTTACAAGAAATCTTAGAAAAATGTCTTATTTCTTGATCACCCTTTCATGTCGATTTCAAAAGCAGTTTACTAACCCTTGCATTACCATTTTGGTGAGGTCTTTTTTTTATTTTGTTTTTTGTTTTTGTTTTGGGGTTTATTTACCAGCAGATGGGGGGGGGGGGGGGGGACACGTGCCACCCCCCCCCCCCCTTAGTTACGCCACTGCCTACGCTTTATAATAATTCCTCAGAAGCTGTTGATCTGTGTCGTAGCATCGTTCACAAGGTGGACGCTTCTACTACGCACGTTTATTTTCCAAATAAATTATCCTCTAACTCACATTTGTTTTTTATTTGCCTCAATTAATACTTAAGAAAACAGAGATGGGCAATTCTAATATTGATCTTCGGAATATGCGAGAATATCTATAACAATAAACAATGCAGTATATACATCGGCGAGAATCAGTTTACCAACGTTAATTGGTTATATTCTAACATTTCTGATCATCTATACAGTATATACCTATATGTATTGACACACAGAATTTCTATACTTATACCAACAAAACTTGAGACAAACTGCAAATTTCATCTGCATTAAAAAAAAAAATATTGTTGTTCAACGACGAATTAATCACAGAAACATGAGACAATTTATCATTATGCGCAGACACAGATATTGCAAATAGCGTCTCTGAAGCGTTCTAAGATATTATTCATCTCTTATTTTGGCATGCACATCCCTGATATTGAGCAGAAACATAACACAAAAATAAATTTTTTCATGGACGGCAAAGGAAAATTTGTGTTCAATTAAGAAAATAAATGCCATAAACAAAACAAAATTTGTATTCAGATTCAATATTCATTTATTGTAATTTGACAGTAACACAGTTTTTCAATCTAGCTTTAAAAGAATATAACGTTTTAAATGATTTAACATAATCTGGAAGTGTGTTCCAAAGGTTTGGTCCATTAGGTCTTATAGAATTTTGTGCAATTAAGGTTGCAGGAGGTTGCAGGAGGTCGCAGGAGGTCGTAGAGGTCGCAAGAGGTCATATAGAGGTCGCAGGAGGTCGTAGATTTGAATCCCGCCCGAATATGTAGGCCTTTGATTATTTTTTATCGTGGCTACTACTAAACACTGATTAATTCGGTGCCTATACGTTGATGTAGAGCAATATCAATATCAATTGAAACACTTTATCAAATTGACCCCTCCTCCCCCCCCCCCCCCCGAAAAGAAGAAAGTCCTCCTGATAATTTATTTATCCTAGAACACCAGAGATGTTCGCGTGCATTATCAATTCGCAAAATTTCGCGAGTCAAGGTTTCCGAAATGAAAATGCACGCGACAGTTTTTGCCTACTATACCATATGCATTGAATGTCAGTGGCGATTCGCGAACGTTTTGTGCCACGAAAAAGACCGTCGGTTCCAATTCACGACAATATCATGCCGCGAAAATGTTTTGCTTTTCAACCGACAAACTATCTTGTTTCACCATGGCTCAACTTCTGTAATAGCCTACTATTTAGAATTACTGTAACAAATCCAAAATTGATGCGTTATTTCTCGTACAAAAAAAAAGGACATTCCAATTGGTATATATTTACATTCTGTCTATTTAGCTCATACCTCTCCTTTATCAAAACTACTATAGAACTATGAGAGTACGTGACCTCTGTACCTACCAGTCTGCACTATGTTAAAGCACATCAACACAATTACTTAATTTCTTCCACGATACATTCATCCCCAACTGCAATACCAACCTCCTATCCCACACGTCATTGCAAAGATTTTCGTTTTCATTAATCCGAAGCAACTCCTCTTCCATAGTTCTATCTCATACCACGGACCTTGCAGTTAATAGAAATCACTGCAGGAACGAATCAAATCATGCGCGACACCTTTGTTTTTCTTTCAAATCTCCCATGACAAAGCATAGGCCTATCAATATCTAAAGATCAGGAAACATCTAAATATGTCATTCACGATATGCTTTATGCATTTGATATTTCGGATCACTGTTCACGAATGTATTAAACATCAAACCATTCAGGAAAAATTCACGCCTATAGTTTAAGGCATATTGCACTCACTTCATCCCTTTATACTTGACAATCTATTTTCACCAACGCAATGCAAAACTCCAGAATATTAAATAACATAGTTTTCTCATATGCTTCTGTACTTTCAATTTCCTATTATTTTTTTAACTCTTTTCTTCAGACTGCCGTCTCAAGTTATTAGCCTATTTATAACGACAGACTTCTGCATTCCAATCCCGCCAAAATCATTCTACCATGAACCAGTTAGATCACCGTTTATTCCTCTATCCTGAATTGTTAAAATCAACACAATTTTGCATTCTGTCATCAGACTACTGTATATTTAATTTTACTTATATGAGTGTACTGATTGTGCGCCTTACTGTTCTTGAAAAAAATAAAAAGAATACTCTTTTTCATTTGGAGTACGTTCAATGCAGACAAGAGAATAAAGTCCGATTCTGAATTGAACTAAACCGAACTGATATGTTAACTTTTAATTGCTTTCTCACTGGTTGTGCGAGATCGTAATAGCTACAGAAAGATATATAATGCAATACGTACGCATCGTCGAGGCATTACGTACGCATGGTTCCGTAATAACGTACGCATGGTTCCGTCATAACGTACGCATGGCTCTGTCATTACGTACGCATCGTTCATTCATTACATACGCTTGGTTCTGTCTGAGAGTGTGCCATTTTTTCCGAATCCATGCGTATGTAATGGCAAAACCACGCGTACGTTATGAAAGAAGCATGCGTACGTTAGGAATTTCATTGAAAAATAATAGCAAATGTCCCATGCGTATGTTATGAAAGAACCATGCGTACGTTATGAAATAAGCATGCGTACGTTCTGACATGTATGCGTATGGTTTGGCACGCGTTTTGGCGGCGATGGCCTTCCATATCCCTGGCCCGCGAACAAACGGGCGTCGGCGCAGCGAAGCTGATGGACAGCATGCGACTTTCTCCAAAAACCAAGGAGATACATACCGTACGTACCCCTGTAAAATATCTTTGCCAAAAAACAAACAAACAAACAAACAAAAAAACAAAACAAAACAAAACAAAACTGCCGAGAGTGTGCCGTGCATGCATCTGTTGAAGTGATTGCAGAAGGCAACTGGCGCTTCAGAAAACCAAATCAAACAAGATAAAAACAAAACATGATGATGACGCGGACAAAATGACAATGTCTATTGTGTTCACACATGTCATTATATTTAGCAGGAAAAATGTTACACGGAGCAGCGACTGCAATTTCATTCGTTCTGAAGCGATCGCCGATTGGATCAAAAGAGGACGCCAACGGTTTCGAACATACGGGGGGGGGGGGGCAAAAAAAAATCAAAAAAGATAAGAACAAAACGTAATGATGACGCGAAAATATAAAAATTTCTGCTCACTCGCTCGTACTAATTTAGAGTATTTTTTCGAGTACTCAGTTTGTTGGTATAAATCGTTATCTATAAGGTCGTCACTGTATATCTTGATTAGAACTGTAAGATTTAACAAGCAAAAATGACAAGAATTCCATGTTTTGTAAGCTGAAATACAAACAATTTCCGGCTCGCTCGCTGCGCTCGCTCGCCAAAATTCATCAAAAAAAAAAAAAAAAAACAGACAAGAACAAAACGTGACGATGACGCGGAAATATACAAATTTCGGCTCACTCGCGCGCACTAATTTAGAGTATTTTTTAAAGTCCTCAGTTTGTTGGTATAAATCGTTATCTATAAAGCCGTCACTATAATATCTTGATTAGAATTGTAAGATTTGATAAGCAAAAAAACGACAAGAATTCTATGTTTTGTAAGCTGAAATACAAAAATTTTCGGCTCGCTCGCTGCGCTCGCTCGCCAAAATTTATCAAAATTCATTACATTTAAATCACCCTCAAAAAGACCCCTTTTAAGTGCTTGAAAAAGCATATCATGTGGACTTTGTTTAAAGTCCCTACCGGGATGGGGTTGGGGTTGAACACTTTTTCAGAAATGAGGGGCGCAATTTTCGCGCTTGCCCCGGGTGCCGTTTTACCTAGATACGCCACTGCCGCCACGATCATCAAAAATCGACAAAGCGCGGCGGATCGTGGCCTGATCGATTTAAAGGGAATGGCTAGTAACCGATCAGTGGGAATGCTGAGAGATGATTATTCCAATCCTTGTGGGATTCATTTAAGAGTACATTATCTATCTACTGTTGTGTGAAAATTATTTGCTTTAGAACGGTCTCATATTCAAGTAATGTGCAGATTAATGCCCCGTCACTGACCAGGGACGCTTACCTTGAAACATTAAACTGCACATTACTTGAATATGAGACCATTCTGAAGCAAATAATTTTCATACAAGAATAGATATATAATGTACTCTTAAATGAATCCCACAAGGATTGGAACAATCATCCCTCAGCATTCCCACTGATTCCCACTGATCAGTTACTAGCCATCCCCTTTAAATCTTCTCCATCGTATCTTGAGCGGTTCAGGGTCGCGGAGGGTCGCCACCATCGCCATGGTCGGCGACCTCGCTATAGAAGTTTTGAACATGTCCAAAACTTCCGTAGCGAGGTCACCGTGGTTTTAGAGCGTACGGGATATCGCAATCGCCTCACGAGCGCATTAAAAGCGCCATATTCGTAACTCTGACGGGGTAGCAACGCGTTAGGCGTAACTCAAGCGCATCGAAAGCGGCCCCATCGCCCATCAAAATTACCACTTTTACAGTATTAGGCCTACCTAACAGGAACCAGCCATGAAAGAAAGAAAGTGATGCTCAGATCAGGAAGGTGGACATGGAAAAAAGCGTATAAAATTCATTTTTCCACGTACACTCAGTATAAATCTACTCTGTTCATTATATACCATTGCAAGTCAATGAAAGTAGATTAAGTTGTAATCTTACAAATATATCTTCATAAAATTGTCTCATGGTAGGAATACGATTTGTAGTTTCGTCGTAGGTAAACCGGTTCTTTAATATCATATACACATTTTACCCTTTTAACTGAATGGATGACTTAACTAATAGTGCAATTTCACATCAGGTTCTAAATGGCGAGTTCTAGAATGCTAAGATGTAAGGGCAAAACCATATTCTGCGTAATAACTATCCATGCTGGTTTGACACTGACATCTGCCTGAAGAAATTCAATAATGAAACCCATTTTTACCCCGATCGCTTGAGATCGTAGCACGAGCCCGGTGTAAACGTATCACTGTCGCTCCGATCGTATCACTGTTGCAGCGAGGTCTTGATAAGCGTACGAATATCGCAATACGATCGCTTTTATCGCAGAAGCAGCGAGTCTCGTCGTCTTGGAAAAGCGGCAAAAACGTGGCAGCGTCGTTTAGCATTATCGTGGCACTATCGCCTACAGCGCAGGTTGACCGTAGAGAAACCGTAGTGTAATCGCCTCGGAGACCAAAAATGGAGACGGACGGCGATCGCGCCACGATTTGTTAAATCGTCACAGATCGCCATGGTCGCCTTCCTAGTGAGATGGGGGCCTTACCTAGAAGAAAATGATATTCATATTTATTATTCTCCAAACTTTGCAAAAGAGAACGTGTGTATTATGCGTGTAACTGTATGGGGGGGGGGGTACCACGGGGTGAGATGAGATGAGGTGGTTCATAAGACTAAGTAGTCACAGCCGATGTGGGGTTTTCCCTTCCTTGTCTGTAATCGCCCCCCCCCCCCCCCAACACACGCACGCACGCACACACACACACACACACACACACACACCACACACACACAAACACAAACACAAACATACAACAAAAACAACTAGGGGCAAAAGAGCAATGATAATGAAAGTGAATCGTAACTGAATGCTGTCATATTATAAGATTCGGCATTTTATCAATCGCACCGACACGATGCAAGACCCTGTTCGGCACCTAATCTTTCCACACAACCAGTGCCGTATAAAGAAAATCTGACTGATATGGTTGTCAGTTTACGGTTGCCATGGCAACCAGCAACATCCGACAGCTGACTCATATGAACATGTTCGAAATACAATTTTAGGAAAAGTCATCAAATTTGGTTGAAATTGTGTTCAGGATGCATGTAGGAGTGACAAGGAACGTCGGGACTGACGGAGCTGCAGCACTTGCATGTGTCCCCCATGTCAATCCCCCACCCTGGAAATAAAGTTAACCAACGTAAGTGGCGCACTGTGTTACTTGGAGTCAGTGCCGTAGAGTATACTCCGTAGAGTCAGTTCTGTGGTCAGAGCCTTCAAGGCTCTGCTCAGAGTATAGCATACTCATCAAAGAGTATATGACCCTAGAAGATAGCGCTAGCTATAGTCTTTGGTACTCATGGCCGGCAGAACCGGGGGGGGGGGGGGGGGGGGTTCTCGGGCCCCAACTTTTTTTTTGCACCGAATCAAATGAATACATATCAGGTGTCACCACTCACTTTGCCCCCCCCCCCCCCACACACACACTTTTTTTCTCTTTTTTTTTTTACCCTGGAAGTGCGTAAGTAGTACTAAAAAGAAGTAGATAGAAACATTGCAGTGTGAGCGCGGTAAGACTTTAAAACAAAAGAAATAAAAAGAAAACATGACCGATGTGTTGGCTCATAGCAGTAAGTAGAGCGGCTGCCTCACAATCGGGAGGTCGTGGGTTCGATCCCCGGCGGCCGCGTCATACCAAAAGACGTTAGAAGATGGGAGTTGCTGCTACCTTGTTTGCCGTTCAACAGTTGAAAAGGTTAGAGCAACGTCGATCTAGCGCTGCTCAGTGGCTGCCGGGCCCACGATCAATTGGGCAAAAAAAGAATTTCCATTTTCGGACAATAAAATGTGGAGTTTATATCCCAAACACTAATTATTATTAATATTATTATTATAAAACATGGGGGAGGGGTACGTGCGCCTCCCTTTGATTTTGTAAAAGTGCCCCCTCTTTATGGAATTCCTGGATCCGCCCCTGCATATAACCACCAAGAAAGAATACGAGATGCATCGTTTAGCCTCTTTACAAGAACTAAATCTGTTTGTGTAATGATTCAAAGGATTCAAGTGACTATGAGCTTATTTCCAAATAAAGTAATACAAAGTATATACATAACGCTTACATGAGTACATAATATTTTAAGGAACATTGAATCACAAAAAGTTTCAACAAAACATGTAATCGGGTGAACTAACAGACTCCATTTCTCCCTGTCTCCCCTCCCGTCTCCCCCTCCCCCTCGCTTTTTTTTTGGGGGGGGGGGGGGTGAGCGATCCACTTACAATTTGCTTAGATAGGCGTATATAGTCCGTTATGTTTGTAACTTCAACATTTTTACAATATCTTTTCCATGAGACTTTATAGCGAGCCATTATAATACTCGTAGCTCATAGCACCTCACGACACAAACAAGAAAAGTCCCGAAGAATATCAGCGTATAATATGGAAGGAGATTCCCATGCGCAGGCTTACGGTTCTATGGCCAATAACAACGCATTACCGTTATTATTTTTTTATAGCTTATGCCTATTCGCAAGATGTCCAATTTATATAACACTAAGTTCAAACATAAATTCATGAGTGTTTGACTTTGTATGTGGGTTACAATTTGTTCTTCCGAAGATTCGTTTATTCGAGACTCAACGTTATGGTTATTACGAAGGTTCGGTGATTCGAAGACGATCTATAAGTTCAATGTCAAATTAATTCTGAAGTTCGATCGATATGCCTACGCATCTTGATTACTTTCATTTCCGGAATCTTCTACGCATCTTGATTACTTTCATTTCCGGAATCTTCTGAATTTTAATCTTTTTCATGTTCGGATTGTTAGTAACTAACTTGAATCTTTGGAATGAACGAACTTTATTTTATTTTTCGGATTAGGCCTGCAGTAAATTATATTTTTTCGGAATAACGAACCTTCGGAATCTAAAGCGTCACAAAATGTTTGAATGAATACCATAGGGAATAGTGTGTGTTTCTGAAGAACAGCACACTAATTTTCGGATTAATGAACCTTTGGATATCTTAACGAACATCACCCCCTTTATGTGTGTATGAATAATATTGTTACTTTAAAGGTAGGGAATCCCATTTGCATGCCTTAAATGAAGAGTTGTATAAATACAGTGGTATGTTGAAGAGAGCATCATTTTAGAAACTCCCATAAAGTATTGAAAGTGGAAGGTATCATTAGTACATTTTTATTGACCGTTAGATTTTGAATTGAATTTTTTTCGGGGCTCACCGTAAATTCCAGTACATTACTAGGCTACCTTTGCAGACCCATGCACTGCATGTGTGTCCATCATGTATATTTTGTGAAGAAAGTTCATCAAAACTTACAAACATTTCTATATACATTCTTGCCACACACTCTATATGTTATTACATCAGCTCTTATACTTTTAGATTTGTGTTTATAGATGAAAAATACAGAAGACTGCACCAAAAAGGCTTAAGTGTGGCTGACATACAGAACTACTGAGTAGTTGAGTTTTGTGCATTATTCAAATTGTAGATAACTGTTAACTTCCAAATTTCTCAGTAGTGGCCTAAACAAGTCCCCTGAGGTTCGTATTTAATGTTTTGCTGCTTTTTGGGAGGTCTGTAAAAAGTATCCCCTACCTTTAACAGTGTTGAGTATACAAAAGACGAAACAAAAGGAAATGTCAATAGTAGTGGTTGTGATGTGCACTGACTCTAAGTAACTCAGTGCGCCACTTACGTTGGTTAACTTTATTTGCAGGGTGGGGGGGGGGGGGGGGGTTGGCATGGGGGACACATACACTTAACGTGCTGCAGCTTCGTTAGTCCCGACGTTCCTTGTCACTCCTACATGGCCGGCGGAACCGTGGGGGCCGTGAGGGCTTGGGCCCCCACACTTTTTGTTCACCATACAAAGGAATACATTAGGTGTCAAAGTGGAAGGGGAGAGAGGATCTCTGAGGACTTTTTTAGTTTTTTTTTTTTTTTTTTTTTTTTTGCATGTTAGCTCATGAAACCCGCCGAAGTGGGCCCCCACACTTTTGAAAACGTTCCCCTGAACCTAATTTCAACTAAATTTGATGACTTTTCCTAAAATTTTATTTCGAACATGTTCATATGATTTAGCTGTCGGATGTTGCTGGTTGCCATGGCAACCGTAAACTGACAACTATATGAGTCAGATTTTCCGTGTTCTTCTGCTCCAATTTCATTCAAAAATATGATAGTGGATAGATTGTGGTCTTCTTGACTGTAATTTGCCGGATAGGACAAAAATATGATGTAATTATGATTGTGAATGGCCCTGAAATTGTTTTCTTATTTCTTTTATTTTTCATGTTGCATAGGTATCAAATTATTAACAGATAAGAGATGATTGAAAAAACAGTATTTTCTGAAGATTAACCTTTTTATAATATTATTTGTCCTATTTATATTTCTCATGTTGATTTATTATCCATCTGAAAATTTATGAAAATATGAAATGTGAACGTAACAGTGAAATGCTATCCCAAATAATGCACCATTATGAAAAAAAGGTGTTATTATTATATTTCTCTTTATATTCTAACGAATAGCGGACACATGTGATGACCTTCAGAAATTTCAACCATAACAAAAAGTGAAATTGATCTGCTTACCTTTTATAAATATATGAAAACGACTGGTCTTTAGTAAATTAAGGCATGTAATCATATTCAGGGGCGGATCCAGGGAGGACCGCAACCTGCGCACGCCCCCCCCCCCTTTATTTTTTGTTGAAACAAAAGAAATAAAAAGAAAAAATGGGGGAGGGGTGCGTTCGCCCCCCCCCCTTTAATTTTGTAAACACGCCCCCTCTTTACGGAATTCCTGGATCCGCCCCTGATATTATACTGGGGATACATTGTAATAAAAAAAAAAAACATGATTCTATTGCATATTATGTATTTCTCTTCATGTTTTGGTCAATAGTGCCCTCAGTGGGTGGCCTTGAGAAAGTTCAAATGTAGGGTCATGTATATATAGAGTTTGAGTTACTCTGCGCAGGTGCCATATAATTATGTAACGACGGTGCACATACATCGAATAATGAAGAAGTTACAGGCCCTTGAAGCGCACATATTAAAGGTCCAGTTTAACTTTGGGAGCAGTGATTTCAAAAATGTTCAAGATATCACATTTGATGCATATGTGTAGGTCTGTTGTATCATAAAACATCCTACCATATGAAATATTTGCAATAAAACCTAAAATATAAGGAGATATCAGGGTTTTTCTCAGTAAACCGTAACTGTATACGGTTTAGTCTGGAAACATTTTTATTATAACTATTGTTCACATTTTGTGTATTAAACAACACTTAACATCGATTATATGGATTCAAATTTTGACAGTGGTTGTTTCTATCCCTAACTCACATTTTAGAACTATTTTAAAGCACTAATGCTTTCATCTGCAAATGGTAAATTATGTCTTTAATATTATAAGGACAATCAAAAGTCAAAATAGTTGGACTTTAGGGATATAAATCTCCGTCTATATATCAATATAAAGTGTACGGCCAAAACGTATTCTCCAACCCAAATTCTTACTTAATTCTATATCAGCGAATTCTGATTCTCATCATTGTTTCTGTTATGACTATTGTGTGTGTGTGTTGTGTGGTGTTGACGGGAGGGGGGTCAAGGTCAAAAGACCCCCCCCCCCCCCCCCCCCCCCGATAGAAGGGAATAATCTAAGGGCGGAATTCTCCTTTGGAAACTGAAATTCATGGTGCACTGTTGTATCTTTCTTTCCCTATATTATTTGCAGCCCCTTCCAATTACCCCCCCCCCCCTTCCACGGTCCTTGAGACACTGCATCATTATCATGAGACACTGCATCATCATCAATAAAGTACGGCTATGAGAGGGACAATGAATAGACGGAAAGACTGTCTCGAAAAGGTGGACACACGACAAAGGATATAATGTTCAACTTCGGCTCTGATGGTAAAAAAACATCGGTATACGCGAGGGCCATTGTATAACCAGGGAGGTGGAAGATAGCTCTCTGGGTATACTATAATCGTGAAGAGTGTCTCAGGCTGCTTACAAAGATTGTATTTGCGTTGGCTTTCGATCGACTCTTAACCAAATTCGGGCCAACCTCGAGCGAAATTGTAATTTCCCATTTTATTATTATGATATAGGGTATACTGCATACCGATAGTGAATGATGCGCACAGCCTTCTTCAATGTCAATTATTTTGGGACAGTGTGGCGCCATTTATACATCAGCCTTCTAGGCCCTATTATATTTAGCTCGGCGACGACATGACGTTTCCCGCGCGGAATTATGTCGTATAAGTAAGAGGAAGCACTAAACTATACAGACTGAAACCAAAATTGATAAACTATTTTTTGTCAAGTTTCAAGTTCATCAGTTTCATGTTTATCATCAATATGAACGATTAAAACCCCGAAGGAGTGAACAAGGGCACATCAATATAGATGAATATTAATGTCAGCCAACGATCACACGCAGAGGTATCTGATATACGGAAGACACTGATCTCTAACATATACATTGTTAATGACAGTGTAATCCCATATCACCCAAGTAATGTTAGGTTAGTACATTACAATGCAGAAAAGGCATGAATAAATTGGGATGTATGTCAGAGGTATGTGACAGGTAATGTGGCAGGTAGGCCCTAAAATTAATGGAAGAGGTGAAACTGTCAGGAGGTAAATAATGACAGAAGTATTATGGCCTTGCATAATGTAAGTGATGCAAAATGTCTGAAGTTCCATGTGTCCGTCATGAATGGTTTTCAAGAGACCCTTATCGGATGCAATGACTTCTATTTCATTTCATTTAAATTTCCTGCGCATCAACTGGAAATCACCTTTGCTGTATACGAAGTGGTGATCGTCGTTCGAAATACCACAGACATTGTGGGTGATGGAACCTCTGCAGAGCGCGTTCTTCTCTGGATTGTGTTGCGCGGTTATTATCCTTTCTTCTTCTTCTTCTTCTTCTTCCGAGTAAGTGCAGTCCACCATCTGGTGTATTTTCGCACTGTTTGGCGGGTCTGGTGCGGTGTATGTACAGTGCCATAAAAAAATAACTACATGATAACTAAGTGCAGCTAAAAAACAGCATTCCCCTTCTATCGGAGCTGGAGTTTCTGCACCTCCTGCCTGAAGCTGTCAGTAGAGGTACATTTGATGAGGGCTTCTGGCAGAGAGTTCCACAGCCTTATGGAGTCAGGAAAGAATGATTTCTGGTAGAGTAGGGTTCTTGCAAAGGGTACTTGAAGCTGTTGAGAGTGTCCACGGTTTGATGTTGTTGCTGGAAGTAGGTTGGTATGAGGGATGTCTGTGAGTCGGTTGAGGAAGCGATACATCACCATCATCTTGAGCTGAGCTCGGCGTTCTTGAAGAGATGGCCACTGGAGTTGGTGCAACATCGTTGTCACGCTACTTGTCCTGTGATAGTCTCCTACGACAAAGCGGGCATATCGACGTTGAACCATTTCCAGCCTCTGGATATTTTCCTGGGTATGGGGGTCCCAAACTGTGCTAGCATATTCCAGGATGGGACGAACTAATGCCAAGTAACACAACATTTTGGTTTTCCGAGGGCAAGGTCTGATGTTACGTTGCAAGAATGCACTGATGCTACTTGCTTTCTTGGTGACAGCTTTTATGTGGGGAGTCCAGTTCATGTTGTTCTTGAGATGGATTCCGAGATATTTGGCTGTGTCTGCTTTTGCCAGGATCTGGCCATGGATGTTGTATGACCACTGGACAGGTTTCCTCTTGTTTGTGATGGTGAGGACTTGGCACTTGAGGGGGTTGAATTCCATAAGCCAGTCACTCTCCCATTCTTGCAAGGCATCCAGATCCTCTTGCAGGTGTTTTGAGTCGGCCTCTGAGTTGATTCTTCGATAGAGCATGCAGTCATCAGCGAAGAGCCTGACGGTGCAACCGAGCGAGACATACTCAGGGAGGTCGTTAATGAACAGGAGGAAGAGGAGCGGGCCTAACACACTACCTTGAGGTACACCAGAAGTGACCTTGGCAGCACCTGATGTCGACCCTTCAAGGATTACTTGTTGGCTCCGGTTATGAAGGAAGTCGGTGATCCATTTGTGGGTGTTGTCACTGATGCCATAATGATGCAACTTGTGAAGGAGTCTGGCATGGGGCACCTTATCAAAGGCTTTTGATAAGTCAAGTAGAATAACGTCATGTTGTTCTTTGTCGTCAATGCCTTTGGCGAAGTCCTGAATGGCAAGAATGAGCTGAGACTCACATGAGCGACATTTGCGAAAGCCATATTGCGCATCAGAGAGGATGTTGTTGTCTTCCAGATGATTCATGATAGCACTGTGTATAATGTGCTCGAGAATTTTACATGAGACTGACGTTAGTGAGATAGGACGGTAGTTCTCCGCTTTGTTTCTGTCACCCTTTTTGTAGATTGGCGTGACGTCTGCTTCTTTCCAGTCATCTGGGATTTTTCCTTGATCTAGGGATGTTTGGTACAGGAGTGTGAAGACTGGAGTGAGCTCCAGAGCCAACACTTTCAGGAGTCTGGTTGATATTTTATCAGGACCTGGTGCTTTGTGTGTTTCTAGTGCAGACAAAAGCTTGTAGACACCGGCAGGGTTGATGGTGATCTTGCTCATTGATGGACATGGCTGCCCAAGGTTTTTGATGTTGTTTGTGGGCTCTTCACTGGTAAAGGTGGAGGCAAACTGGTGATTGAGTATGTCTGCCTTTGTTGGACTGTCAGAGTAGGTGATGCCATCTCCTGATTTCAAGGGAGATACTCCTGATTGGTCACATCGCCTGCTTTTGATGAAACTCCAAAATCGCTTGGGGTTTCCTGTAGAGTCAGGGCTGACTATATTGGTCAAATAGTCGTCATGAGCATGTTTACAAGCCTTTCTGGTTGTCCTCTTCAGCTGCTGGTATCGTTGGAAGTCTTTGGGGTCCTGTGATATCTTGGCTTGGACAAAGCATCGTTTCTTCTGCCGCGTAAGACGTTTTAGATGTGTTGTAATCCACGGTTGGTGAAAACGGGTGGAAGACATCTTAGACGGGACGTGCTTGTCTTGGAGTTCAATGAGGAAGTGCTTGATGTCCGACCACATGTTAGCGACTGGACTTGAAGAAGAATGCCGTGCAGTGAATTCTTTCTGGAAAGAAAGACATTCATCCTTCATACTGGTGAGGTTTGCATCCTTCCATAGGTATATCTTCCTTTTGACGGGTTTCGGTCTTCTAGGCATGATAGAGGAATCCACCATTACAAGGTCATGATCCCCTATGCCAGGAAGTGCATCACACCTATTCACAAGGGAAGGTCTATTTGTCATGAACAAGTCCAAGATACTGTTGCCTCTAGTTGGAAACTGTACTGTCTGCTGCAGAGCACAGTTGTCAAGCATATCCAGGAAACGCTTTTTCATTCCTTGAGGATTCTGGATGCCGTCAGATGCTGCAGTATCCCAGTTTATGTCTGGAAAGTTCAAGTCCCCGCCTAACCAGAAAACAGCATTCCTGTGTTTGCTTTGCTGTTCTTCTACTGCACTACATAAGTCTTCGATGTACTGCTGAGAGCTAGAGGGTGGACGATACAATGCTCCGACTACAAGGGTTTTTCTTCTATCGAGGGGAAGCTTGATGAAGGTAGCTTCGCAGTCGTGCTTTGATGGCAAGTGTTCGAATGTAAATTCCTTCTTGATAGCAATGAGAACACCACCATAGCCGTCACTTCGATCCTTGCGGACGACATTGTAGCTACGTGGGAATAATTCCGAGCTGCTGATGTTCTCATTCAACCAGGTTTCAGTGCCTATGATGATGCCAGGATCGGTAGAGTCAATCATATTTCCAATCTCTTCCTTCTTATTCTTTGCGCTCTGGAAATTCACTATTAGGATCTTCATACTGGCGTTTATCTTGTTGGCTCTTGTGTTAGTCTTGACTTTGCGTTGCCAGTTTGGTGATGACGTCGCACTGGGCAGGCCAGGACTACCTGCGGTGCTTGATGAGCTATCAAGTGAAGACAAATTTGCGAATGAGTTTGAAGTTTCCAGGGTGTGAGAGTTAAAAAGGCTAGATGAGAACTGTGGCATACCGCAGGTGACACAATGCCAAGAGACACTAGAATTGGCAAGGGCAGTGTATACAGGTGTTGACATGTGCATACATTCCACATGGTACCACTCTTGACAATCGTCGCATGCTACACCTCGTTGTTTCCATGTGACTGCACGGTGGCATATCTGGCAAGGATACTTTGTCCGAGGTCCTGGGTTTAGTTCAACATCAGATGCATTCACTAGTAGAAGCAGGCTGAGGTAGAGCAGAGATCCTGCTTTGGGGAAGTCCAAAGAGTAAGGCAGAGCTTTCTTGCCATGACAAGAGGAGTAAAGTGAGTTTGTCAGTGTCTGAAGCTGTGAGTGTGAGCACGAGTCTGAAAGACTTGAGGTATAATCATGATATCTAGGGCCTGCAGGCACCAAGAACGTGAACGTCAGGAATGGTGAGGTGTCCAAGGGCTGTCCTTGTTTAGTCACAATCAGGTTACTAAGGGTTGACACAAGTATTAAGTAGCTAACCCTGTATACGGAAGTCTTCATCATGTTGCCCAGACACTTCTTAGTGCCTCTGTTAAGCACGATTCAATACAAGAACGTCAGTCTCCCTACTGGAATCTAATCGAGCAAGCTAGTGATCATGATCTACAGGCAGAGACATAGTAGAACTGCACTGTATAGATTCTACTAGAAGTACCATTCCATGCATCTGAACAGTCATGCTACACTGTATGCCTGACCTCACTTGTGGTCTACTACTACAGTGTAGATGTAAGACTCAGTTTTCACTTTAAAAAGGTGAAATAGCTACTTTCTTGACACAAAGATGTAAATTTTGCACTAGACTATAGTTCTAGTCTAATCATAGTTTGCGGAGAGAGAGAGAGAGAGAGAAAAAAAAAAACCAAGACAAAACAAAACTCCCAGGCAAAAGCAAAACCACATGAAGGTTGTAAGGACGCTTTGCTAAAAGATTGGCTGGGTTCAACACCAAGAAGCACATCTGGGACTAAGCATATTGCAAAAGAACAAAGATGGCTGCCATGACTTTCCTGGGGTCCATTTGCAACTTCCTGTAACATCCAAGGGATTTGCTATGTGAGCTCAAATTCAGCGTAACTATGATGAGTGATGAAGGGTGATAGCAATCCACTTTCAAAAATTCACAGAGAAGTAGGGAAAAATGACATTTGCAGTAGGTTTTCTGGAGCTTTTCTAAGGCACTGCACACACACACACACCGCCATTCGCCATGATTTAACATCATGTAGCTGGTTCTATTCAATGTGCTTTGTTTCACTCATTTTTATTTCGATAGAGTACTTTGTACTTTGCATTTTTGGATATCACTTTCTGTTTCTTTTTAATTTTTCCACCTTCTTGCATACCAGTTTCATGGCTCGTTGCTTGTTCTAAGTTGTTCCTGTTGTTATTTCATTCTTTTCCTATTATTTACTTTTCTTTTGTTCCTCATAGCTTGTTTGATGTTGCCTCCCTATTCATCTTTATCCTTCACAGGATGCCGGCCAGATTCTTGGGATCATCACTGGCCCATCTCTGCTTTTTCTCTGTTCGCACCCCAACTTTAATCCCCCTTTCTTATACAGAGCTTCCCTCCCTGCCTTACTTTGACTTCTACACCCCTTTTGTTTTCATTGTACTGTGTCTATGTCCCTATAGAAATATATAGCCCTCCTCAGACTTTGTTTGTTATGCGTATATAGTTATAGTCCAGACAATACGCCCCCTGCGTATACAATAGATGTTGTCATTTTTGCCTCTGACGGAGATTAAAGGCCCCTTTTGACTCCATTTCACTTCATTGGCTCGCCACTATATTGGAGAGGCGATTTTCATGTTTTTTTTTTAAGCGTCTATATACATAATGAAATAATTCACACAATGTTTATACCAGCTACGTACCAAAAAAAAAAAAACAAAGCAAAACAATAAGAGAGAAAAGCAGAAGAACAACAGCAGTTGAAGAAGAGGAATAGGGCCTATAAGAAGAAGAGAGAAGGTGAGATTGAGATACATAAAATCAAATGGCACCAGCAATCAACTTTCAGATTCTGAGAGTGTATAAACCTTCATCTGACATATTGTATTATAAAAGTAAGACCATATATATATATATATATATATATATATATATATATATACAATGAAAAATGATACATATATGAATAGATTACTCCATGATAAGTTCACGAAATAGTATTTACATGTTGTTCAAAAGCTATAATGACCAACATAATTTTATTATTGACATAATTTACCAGATTTAAAAGAATCTGATCTGTTTTCTGACTTTTTGTGGCGCAATGAAGGAGTAAAGAGTTGATTTCAAGGAGCAAATGAAGAGCTTGCTTCCAAAAGGCGCTGAATCCACTGAAAATGATGTATTTAGCGCCTTTTGGAAATTAGCTCTTCATAAGATTATTTGTGAAGGACGAGAAAGGCAAAATCCAACATTATTATTATTATTATTATTATTTATTCTTTCTTTCTTTCTTTCTTTATTTTTTTGGCTGCAAAAGATCGCCGAACGATCGCGGGGGTTCGGAAGTATTTTCGTCAATTGCTCGCGGATGTCGTTTTCACTTCGGCAAGAATTTAAAAAAAAAATGATTCCCCCCCCCCCCCCAACCGTAGTGTGGATGTATGCTTAGTACGATTTTATAGAAAACGTAGAGCTTAAAAGGACATAGGCCTACATGCAGATTCGCCCCAAACAATTCGCCAAACGTTCGTGAGAATGTCTCAAAAGATACGCGAACAATTTGTAGTTAAAGAGGCTGTACAGTTCTGGTTGAGGTGAGAATTTAGTTAACGTTTTGCGAGATATTCAGAAACCAATCTATGAGATGTCAAAGAGCATGTCATTTTAAGGGGTATCAAGAGTTTTTGATGAAAATCGGTTTTGAAATGGCTGAGTAAGGTGAAACAAAGAGATCCTATAATAAAAGGCGTGGCCTGTCGCCTTTTATTATTATCACTTTTTTTTTGGATATCTCAGCCATTTGATAACCAATTTTCATCAAACATTGAATCCTTCTTAAAATCACATGCTCTTTCATATTTCATAAGAGGTTTCTCATTTTGTTTATGCGTCACTTAGGAATGTTATAAACTTGAATCCTCACTTCAACCAGTACTGTACAAAAAGATCGGAAGAACTTTCGCGAAACATACGCGAGACATTCTGAAGAGTTTCGGGGTCTGTTCGAGAACAAAATCACGAGCAAATCACGACCCAGTGTGCGGAAAAGGTTCGCAAAAATGTCTTTTTTTTTTCCATATCTTACCGAAGCAAAAACGACATCCACGAACAATCGACGACGCTTCCGAAACCCCGCGTTTGTTTGGCGATCTTTTGCAGACTGAAATACGAATGTTGGATTTTACCATTCGCGTCTTTATTCGCAAATCGCTCGTGTGCTACGTGAAATCAGCCCTTTAGAGGGCGTACTTGCACAAACTTTACTGAACTTTGACTTTGCCACCTTATGCAGCCAACACACACGCCACTTTTTAGTACCTAGGCCTGTGCAATCCACAGAAGTAAGAGTTCTGTGGTGCAATCAAACGTCTGCATAGCATGCATGCTGCACGCTTGCGATCAAATTGTGAAACCCGTTTGTCGCCATTGTATGTGATAGCAGAATCGAGTTTTCGGACGTCGTCGTCGTATCGGGTGTGTATAAGAAATACGTAGGTTTAATTGTGTAGATTGCCTACGAATGCTTTATGACGCGACGGTTTTTGTGAGAAAGACAGATGATGAGCTGTGGTGCTTGTGTTGTTGTAGGTCCGATTACCGCTCAGGAAGATCCCCAGAAGACCTTACAGGCCTACATTGTTGGCATTTCATTTCCATCAGCTAACATTTTACTTCTAGAATATTCCAGTTGAAAATATGTGACTCTTGCAAGATTATGAGAACGTGGAGCTCGGAGGAGCACGGCCTTTGCTCGGATTGCATTCTTGCTGGTTGGACCTTTTTGTCTTTCGACTCGGCTCAGGCGATGATAAAACCGTCGACATGAGACAAGAAAGCATTGCTGCCTATTGACTTGGACAACTTGATTACTGTAAATTACAGTTGTAGTTGCTTACGTTGATGTTTGTTCGTGTAACTGATACATGACTCGACATTTTGTATATTTTGGGAGTGTAACGTTAGTGCTGGCGGATCAGGCGTTGCTTATCTTCTAACGATTGGCCTGGGTACAATCAGTAGATGTCAACCCGGTACTTGGGCGGTAGTCTTGTCTAGCCGCACTCACGAGGCAAGACCAGTAGAATTCTACAGCATTGGGATTGGCATTTGCCTGACTGAACCTCCACTAGAAAGTGGAGTCAACCCAGCGGTAAGTGTCTAGACGGTGAAGACCAAAATGCTAAAATTGGCAAAGCCAAAGGCAATGTCGGTCTCGGAAACCCGCTCCATTCTCATAGTCATACAGTGTTAGCCTATTATTAACGTTAGAGCCCGTTTCACACCGACTTTTTGGCCGGCCTAAAAGTCGGTGTAAAGCACGTTGGCCTAAATGCGGTACCCAAATTTGGACCCGCATTTGGACAAGCTCCAGAGGTTGTCTCAGGCCCGCCCTGGGCCGACCTGTTCTTGGTGTAAACGCACGCTGGCCCAAATGCGGTACCAAATGCGAGTCCCGCTTCCTTTCCGCAGCGATCGTGACATAATTTTAATTGCGTAATGTTATGAGTGCTTATTAAGTTATATGATGCATGCTGTCTTTTGTCATGAAGGAGCGGAGAATTCTGTCCTGCAATGTCTCGCAGTGTTTCATCTCTGTAATTTTTTTTTTCCTCCAGAAAATTTGTGCATTTGGGCCATAAGACATGTAAGAGTGGTCTAGGCAAGGATGGTGAGAAACTGTGAAATTGATTTTTGTTGGGTAGTGGCGGTGATGTGACGTTATTTGTGGTTTGAATTATCTCAAAATCCTGCAATTTTGATGGCAAAATTCGCATTAAAGTTGGGGTCCAAATTCTGGAGGCCGGCCGAAAACTGGGGGTATCACTCTAATTTAAGAAAAAATAAAGTTCTATAAAAATTTTCAGTTGAATAATCATACAGAGCACTGTCTGAAGTACACGTAGCATGAATAATATCTTTATTTTTTTTTATTGAGGTCATTATTGTGCATTTATATATTTGCATAGATTGTGCAGAAAATAGATTCTGTTAAAGAGGCATTCAAGACGATTTTCATGAATTCATATCATGTACGTAGTGTATAAATCAACAGCTCCATGTATAGATTTGTGGAATTTATTGTGGTTCTTAAGAAGAGAAACAATACTTTGAAAAACCTTAGATTACACTGAACAAGGATGATGACATACATGTAGGATGCTCACATACTTCAGAAATGTACACTAGTAGCCGAGTAATTCCATTACAATACCGCTTTTTTACAAGCTCACCTATGTATATTCACATCTACAGATGTATGCATGCCTTCTTATTTTGTGCTGCTTCCGTGAGCCCCAACTCATGCATTCTTATGACAGTGGGAATTGGGAAGCTGCACCTCATCTATCCAGATATTTGCCAGCAAATTAATTTTAGCAATGAAAGAATTGATGAAGATACCAGTATCTGAGAACAAGGGCATCATTATTTAAAGTGTTACTCACTGCCAACAAATGGCCATGTGTGTAAAAGACAGCATAACAAAACCAACCTGTAGTATGCGTCTTCATTGTTTAAATATTTTATATACAGTACATGTACATGTACATACTACTCATTTAAAAGAAATATTTCTGCAGTGAACACAAACTTCATATGAAATTGCAAATGTTTTAAAACATTTTATGAACTTCAAAAATATTGAAAGTTTATCTCTTTTCTTGTGTCTTCCAAAATCGGCTAAACTAAATTTTCACATCAGGTAAAACCATTGATAGCTGAAACTATGAATTATTAGCTAATTTAGTACAGGTTTTCTATCATGCAATATTCCCAGATTTTCTTGGTCAATATCATGTCGCACACGTGACCATACATCAACAGTAAAGTAGTACATCAGAGAGAAAGTTTAAAAGATTACCGGTAATACTGTTCGTGGCTCATTTCCTATTCACAAAACTTGAATGCATATCTGATAGAATCATAAACATTCTAGCTTTTAACCCTAACCACGCTGGGCTTTTTTGGTGTTCTGTGGCCGAGGGGGGGTTGATTCAACCCCCTCAGATCTCGGTCGTCGATCGCGCGATCACCATGAAAATTGCTATATTGGCACATGCATTACCTGTGGCAAAATCTACCACACTATACAAAAAGAAATAGAAATTTTCATTATACTAATAATGCTAATATATGCATACAATCATACATTTTGCTCTATTAAAATCAGAAGGTAAAGCTCCTAGAAACCTAACTTTTGGTGATAACATTCCTTATAGCATTCTTAACATTGTACTAAAAGAAAAAAAAAATCTGGTATCAAACTTAATTTCTTATGTATTTTATTGTTTTATGAATTTCTTATATATTTCTTTGTTTTTTGACCTAATGTTTTATCATTTTTTTCCACAAAATTTATGACAGAACCTTTTTCAAGCATAATTATGCTGAAATTCATTGAATTCAGCCTATGAAAGTGAAAATAATATCTTTATGAATAAGGTGAGAAAACTCCATTTGCATAGACTTTATACACAAAATCACATTTTTGAGCCATTTTCGGTCTAACAGGCGTGTAAAAAGGTTGTGCAGCCTTGTGACAGTATGCACGATTTTTGCGAAAATGGCGTCAAAAGATGCGCAAGACTTGAAAGTCGGTGAACAGCACGGTCAAAAAATTTCACCCGGCGGAATAGTCACGAAAAATGTTGAGGGGGAGGGGGTTGATTCAACCCCCCGGCCTTTTTTAGGGTTAAGAATTCACAGAGTTTGTAAGTCAAGTCTTGATCATGAGAAACCTCTTTCCATGTGAGGTCACACTCGTGACTGACCTTATTTGACCTCTGACCCTTAACCAACATAATGTACATTTCAAATTGTCACCAAATTGGGAGTCCACTTTTGGACAAAATGCGTGCCCATTGCTCAACACACATTGAACGTATCTGGTGGTCGTAAGTTTATTTGAAAGTATTTGCGCTTTGGCAACCAAAATGTGACTTCCGTGATATGTATAAAAAAACGATCAGCAATTTTTTTTTATTAGTACATGCTCTGTAGATGTAGGGACCTAGGTCAAAGATGACTTGTGTGTGAATACTTGAAGGGGATGACAAAGTGCCTCATGCTACCAATGCCCTAGACTTGGTTTCATTGGAGAACTCAAAATATGTGGATTTCTAATGATCACATGAGTTAACCAAGCAAACAGGTGAATATACACTGTAGAATCGCAGCTGTTTAACATTGCAAAAGAACACTAGTGGTGCACAAGGCAATTTCTACCATATGTGAGAATGATACAGCTGAACAGCAAATTGTGAGTATGTACATGTACAATAGCGTAAATGAATACCAATTTTTGTGACTGAACTTCAACTTCAATTTTTTTAAAAGATTGTGATAGGCTCTTTGGCATTAAATGTGTATTCGAATAGTGGTAATGTAGCATCAGTCCCAAGCCTGTACATAATCATGTGAGCTGCTGCTGGACCATGTGCTCATTGTGCAGTGACTGGCAGGCCTGACAAAGCTTACAGCGTGCTTGCTTTCCCCTCACTTGCAATGCAACCATTTTGGCGCCCGCAGTGTTAAGCTGCGTTCACATACACTGTAGAAGTATACTATTCAGGTACAGTATTCATCGCATAATCGGGACAGGTTGGGAGTAGCAAACACGGCCCCTTTAAGCGGGGTGCCTGATTTCGCGATGAGCACTCACCATACACTAACGGCATACGACATGTACATTATGTAGTGCACACACACACACACACACACACACACACATGCATACTGACGTACTCTGTGAATACACAACCACGCTACCCCTTGGCGCGACTCTCTAGCTGTCCCTGCATTCTCGCAATGATGTAGAGTAATCACAACCGGGTTCTTCTTCTGTCACCTCTCTTCGAACACAAAATATGTGGACTAAAAGCTAGCACTTTCTTAAACATTCGTAGAATTCTTGGACACGTAGGGCGTTCTGTATAAATACATATCCACAACCATGGGAAATGATTACCCAGAACTGATGTGGGAACGTCAATGAAAAGTCCTTCAATCACTCAATCATCACAGCTTGATTGTTTACTTGCCGCGATCACTGCACTGTACATGTGTTGTAGTGATCTGGCTCGCCATATATACACATGTACAGAAAAGCGAAGGCGGGCAGCGAGCTGAAATGTATGTGTACTGGATGGACGGAGGTCAAAACACATCAGTCCGAAGCTTGCTTTGTAAGTTTGATGTAAACGACAACTGATAGGGAATCTTTGAAATATTGTTGTGGTATTTTGGTAGATTTTTTGTGTAAAATATCAACAAAATCAAAGATCGCTTGAAGAAAAATTGTCCCGTTTATCAGAGGTCCCCGCCCGATTATCCAGTGAAAATAACGTGCATTGGAAATGTTTCTGGGAAGCGTATGTCATTTAAGCGAGGTTCCCGATTATCAGATGCCCGATTATGCGATGAATACTGTATTTGGTGCTCGTTTTCGAAAGCACGCGAATAGCTTGAATCGAACGATAGGATTTCCTAACACCCGTTCACATAAGAGGGCACTATTCAAAAATATCGAATAGCTGCGAATTGTATAGCATAATGGGAATCGAGCTTGTTCAATTTTCGAGCAGCGTATACCATCTTTCGTTTGTTAAATGAACATTTTGGTCTGGATTTGCCCTTTAGCAAAAATAAGCGTGTAGACTGACATTCTGATGCAGTTTAGAAATTGTTATTGCTGCTAATGCTGGGATGATTGTGTAGGAGGAAGAAGTACTGTAGGGAGTTGATGGTGATGGTGTACTGGGTCGACTTCACGGCGCATAGCGAATAGCGAATACTTCTATGTGAACGCAGCCTTAGGGTTGCAGTAGTGGTAGTGAAACTTGCCATCAAATGAGGAATGGCACAGAGCCCATTGGACTGCAAATGTGAACAACTGTTTGTGGAAGGGTAGCAAGTGAGAGTGTACGCATACACACACAGTACATGCAGTATAATTGTATGATCATACAATGGGGAGTGGCTTGTGCACTGGTTCGGTACTTGTTACAGTATGAACTAATTGCTCTATGATCATCCAATTGCTTGAGATCCACACGTGTATGCAGCTTTTCAGCATTGTGTGCAAACATGATTTGGATACCTTTTTGCTCATATTTGGCAAAAACAGTTGTAATATTGAAGTGATATGAAAGGTAACTTTATTGAGATAGAAACATTTCATTATGTAATTTGAAACATGTCTTGACAATGTACATAATTCTCTTTCATATGAAAAAGCTCACGATTTGCTTTTCATAGAATTTTCAAAAATTACAAAAATATTCCACCAGACACCCTACCAATAAGGGAGTTCATGGGAATAGCGCATGTCTCATTTGACCCCTACACCAGACTTTCAAATAACATGGAAAGGACCTGTGACAGAGCATTTTTTGTTGAAGCATGCCACCTTTGTAATCAATGTCAATGAAGTGCATGTGCAGCTTTTGTTAAACATTATTGATGAATCACTTTCACCTGTGCGTTCTAACAAGGTGAAACACACAACTTAACATTCCAAATCCTCATTTGCCTGAGGATTCTTTTTGTTTGAAAGTCAATGGCAAATACACAAACATTCTCATTTGACCTTTATTTTGCACATGCGCAAATCGCAACCGTTAACTCCCTTATTTCATTGTGTCTCCTTTCCTACTGTACCAGTCATGAGCCAATTATGAATATTCATGAGTACGGCACATGCACAGTGCCACACAATGTTCATATGAAAATGAACAACGGAAAGGAGATAAACACGCACACACATACACACAAAATACATTGTACTTGTAACATAAAGGTATGTTTGCCAAGTTTTGTGATCTCTCAAGGGGAACCCAGTAAATTCTCTCCTATTACCTACTTTTGCAGCTTGCAAGCTCAGGAGTGCATGAAACTGATGAAATTTAATTTTTCTATATTACAAAGCTATCTTCATAAACTGAAAATCAGCATATTATTGATGTCACCTTTATCTTGAGGTCAAATGTGTGGGTGTGTGTGTGTGTGTGTGTGTGCTGTGTGTATGTATGTGTGTATACATGTTGTACATGTGTTGAGCAAAATTATCCCTGCCTGCTAAAGCCAGCTGTGAGACACAATTTTGTATTGCAAGAAAATTTGCAATCTTTGCAGTCTTGCTACGTGCAAACAGTGCCTCAATCTGGATGAAGTATTAGCAGGGGTGGAGCTAATTACCTTTGAACACCAAACTTTTCAGGAACTGTGAAATAATAAGTACCGGTACTGGGGAAGCAGCAGCATTTCTTTCTCAATATGTGTAATATGAATTCATTGTGTAGAATTATATACTAGATGTGTTTGCTGCAATTGGAATAAGTTAAAGATTGCTTACATTTGAGATTGTTTACATTTGAGGCGACTCTATTTTCCAACCTCATCATAGACTTATGTTGCTTTCAATCTATACTTATATCTACACAGGATTTTCCAACCTTCATCACTTCGGAGTACCAGGAGGACGCTAATCAGCATCTACCATCATGTCTTCTGTCCACTACAAGTTCAAAAGTAGTATCGACTATGATACTGTTACTTTTGATGGGCTCCACATATCACTGGCAGACCTTAAAAAGGCCATCATGGAGCAGAAGAAAATTGGCCGAGCAGAATTTGACCTTCAAGTGACTAATGCACAAACATCAGAAGGTGAGTGCAGTAATTGATTGTGTTTTAATTATTTTGTTTGATATATTTCCAGATGCATAATCTCGTGGATACCAGCTCTGGCATTGCAGGCAGGTTTAGTAGAGGGCTGGCCCATTCACGATTCAGACCCATGCATTGTTCATATTTGGATAGTTAACAGTTCCATGAGCATTAAAGGGGATGGCTACAACTGATCAGTGGGAATCAGTGGGAATGCTGGGGGATGATTGTTCCAATTCTTGTAGGATTCATTTTAGAGTACATTATATATCTATTGTTGTGTGAAAATTATTTGCTTCAGAACGGTCTCGTATTCAGGTAATGTGCAGTTTAATGCCCCGTCACTGTACAGGCATGCTAACCTGGAAACATTAGACTGCACATTACTTGAATATGAGACCATTCTGAAGCAAATAATTTTCACACAACAATAGATATATAATGTACTCTTAAATGAATCCCACAAGAATTGGAACAATCATTCCCACTGATTCCCACTGATCAGTTACTAGCCTCCACTAGTTGGCTCATTAAAAAATAGGGGTAGTGTGGTCACACAAACTTCTGTAGGTAGAAACATGATACAGTGCACTCCCGTTATAACGAAATGCTCGGGACCGGCAGTTTTCTTTCGTTATAACGAAATTTCGTTATAACCGAACAAATACAATATATAACGAAAACAAGGAACCACGTATATTATGTTTGCTGAATACTCCTCATACACTGCAAAGCTATATGAAATGTGATGGGATAACTGTATTACAATAATAAACGCAAGTTCCCCATAGAAACTGTGTGTGACACAAGGAGCGAACACACAGTGGTGTGAAGCGTTCACCCATGCAGAGACGCTATAAATGCTTGTTACGCTACGTATTTTCGAAAGCAATTCGCATTTCGTTATAACGAAGCACATTTCTTTTGTTTTTCTTTGTCTGTGGCGCTCGGAAAAGACTTCGTTATAACAGAAATTTCGCTTTAGCCGTGTTCGTTATAAGCGAATTTTGTACCATAGACTTTAATGGTGATAATTTTGGGACCAGAAGATTTACTTCGTTATAACGAAATTTCATTATAACCGTGTTCGTTGTAACGGGAGTGCACTGTATACAATATGAAGAGAAATACAATGTAAAGAGACGTGTTGCCATGCAAGTGCAAATGGTCCATCCAAGGGTATTGTTTATCAGTGGCAATATACATGATGTACAGGAGCTGTGCATTTCTTGTAATCCTCACAATTCTGTGAGATGGTATGCAAATCACTCCAGGTGCCACTTGATGGGCAAACAACTGTACTTGCATATAATTCTTAAATGTTTGATATGGACTTGTGTTGTGTGTGTGTGTGTGTGTGTGTGTGTGTGTGTTTGTTTATCAATAAGGATCTCAAAGTGTGTCAGGAACGCATTTCTTCTAGCTTGCTGTAGTTTATTGCAAATTTTTCATCCAGTTATTTGTATATGTGTCCTATCATAACCCCTTTGATTTTGCCTTTTATCTCTTTGATAGAATACAAGAATGAGGAGGATCTAATCCCAAGGAATGCTTCAGTGCAGGTCAAGAGGGTCCCAATAGGTGGCATGCGGCCTAACCTTGTTGCGTAAGTTCACATAGTAATCTGTATTGTCTAGTATTGTTCTAGTAGTCTGTATTTAGAACTGCTGCTTCCATAAAATGTGCATATCAAGCCTGTTCAGAATGAAATGCGTACACATTGTGGCCATAAACAATGTTAACTTAATACTGTACACAGAATTGATCCTGGTATAGTGTCACAACAGGAACTACCATTAATGAAAGGAAGTGTACGGTTTACCATTTCTACTGAGCACAGTGTCTGATAGTTGACATGCTGTTAGTTGTATGAAACATATTTCTGTTCCTTGTGTTTCAATGTCAATGTAGAGCACGGCTGAAATAATCTCTGCTGTTAAGTTGTCGCACACAACTAAAGTGCACTGATCACCATACTGTTGTGAATTTGACACTGTGTTCTCACAAGTGATACATGTATGGGTTACCTGCAAAACTGTTACTGGCATCGAGAAAATTTTGACAAGTGGAGAGATAGAGGTGATTCAGAATTAACAGTTTGTTAAACAGCAACATAAAATGATACAACGTTTAAAACCTCAGAAGGAACCATGCAAGACTTTCCCCTTTCAATCACATTAGATCAGTGATCATCATAGATGTGTAAAACTGTAAAATGTTTATCTTATATCTCCATACAGGGCACCAACAAAAATGGAAGATGGCTCATCTAAAGCAGTACGTAATCAGACCTGGTGGTATCATTCCCTTTTCCTTATTCACGAAAAAGAATTGCAAGTATTGAATGTATATCATTCTGTCAGGTGAGGTGCACATTGTGTTTGTTCTGCAATTTGTCTTCCTAGCTAATGGAATTAACTTTTTTCCTTTTTTTTTTTTGATGACTCATCTTGATTTGACCCCAATACTTCTTTTGTTTTATGAATTTTTCCAGTTTCCCCCATAGTGTCATGTTGTTTACTAATATATTCAACAAGTGGAAAGGCACATTTGACCTTCTATGTGTGTATCATTAGAGTTGGATTGTTCTTTCAGTCCATTTATTTCACTTGTAGGGAAGTAAGTGAGTGAGTGCAATTTCTGTCGCATTCAGGACCATTCACACAATGATTAGCCAACAGATTGTGACTTATCACGACATCTATTTGCACATTCAAAGAATGACCTTTTTTTTTTTTTTTTTTACTATTGTAAAAAGTTACTAGTTGTGTACTCTCGCAAACTTCACTCAGTGAACAAGTGTTCATGGATATGATTTATAATGATATGTTTGATGTGGAATTATGTAGGAGTTTTGTGACTGAATATTACACTTTTTGTGTGTAATGGTGCAAATCTCTGCATTTCTGTGAATAAATTGCTTTGAAAGCATGTAGTGTTTTTGCTAAAATCTGCCGTTGAAGGCAGATTAACTGTCAAGATCTTCCGGGTTATGGAAAGTATTTGTATCACTGTTTTAGGTGAATCCATTTACAAGTTTTTTTTTTGTCACTCTGTTCAGTCATTTAATATTCTGCAATTGGCTATGTTATAAATGCCATTATGTATACATTTCTTCTTCCTTTTTTTTTTTAAAGTACTGATTTATTAAGGAAAAGGGAGGGGTTTTTTTTCAGTGTCCATATCATATCCCATTTTCAGCGTGATATTGGCTCTTTGATGTATTTAAATTAAATGATAGACAAACCTTTTTTTTTAGCAACTTATGTATACCACCAATATTTTGGGGAATACATTCAAAGTTTTGTAAGTTTTTTGAATTTTTTAAGTAAAGATCAAAACAAAATTAGTGAAAAGTGAACAAGAGTGGATGTACAGTGCCAGCATTTTTGAGATCATTAAAAGGCTGACATTCTTGAAAACATAAAAAATGCTCTTTTTGAAGCAATCTGTGAATATTTGTAGTAGAAGAGACAATGTATTACTGATAATGGATTTTAAGAAAGAGGTAATAGTTTATGTGACAAACTACTGTGTGGCTCAAAAACCAAGACCTGTTTTGGTCTGTGGATTGCAGGTACTTTTATTCTTCCTGCATGTTGTGTTTTTACTGGTGGTGAGAACATGCAATTTGTTATGAATACTATCTAGTGTGTAAAAGCAGTAGAGTGACAGATGGAAGCCATTTTGTTATGTTCAGATGTGTGTGTGAATAATGTGTGGGTGTGCCCGTCTGTCTGTCTGTATATATGTATGTATTTTAAATACCAACACCCTGCAAGTGATGCCAAAGGCAAGGTGTGTTCAGTTTATTATCCGTCTTACCACGATCACTTGATAACTGGGGCATGATAATGAAGTTTAGCATTACGTTTATTTCATGGTAAGACATGAAGTCTGCTGTGAGGACAAAGCCATGTTTTTGTTTGGGTTTTTTTCATGATTAAAGTGATAAAAGGGATCATTGCTCTGAGATAAAGAAGTCTTGGTACAATAATTGGCCATGCAGGACTTAATCTCTTTGATTTCAGATTATACTAGCCCATCCCAGAAGGCAAAGACTGCCAGTGCAATATGAATTCTGACAGGCAGCGGTTTTTGTCATTAAAATATATGAAGATACAAGAAATACAGTGCACACCTGTTGTAAAGAACACTGTTAGATAACGAAATTCCGGTTACAATAAAGTACAAATTCATGCCACAACATTATCCACTCTATTTTTTTTTTAAATTGTTCAGTTTTTCTGCTATCTCGATAAAATGAAAGAAAACTGACAGTCCCGAGGAATATGTTACAATGGGAGTCCACTGTACTGTAAACATGGAAATTTTTGTGCATTTTATGTGACATCAAACTTGCTCAAAAGCAGGTGAAATTTTGTTCTTAGTTTTATGTTATGCTGTTTTGTAGATGGATTATTCAGAAATTCAAACAAGCGAAATTCATTTAAAGCTGGCTAAGAGTGAAAAAAAAAAAAAAAAAAAATCTACTTTTGCATTATAGGCCAACAAATGTCTGTGTATGATACTGGGATTATCTTGCCAAGACCGGTTGCCATTAGCTCAAATTCATGGAACAGTTTTACATTAATTTTTTTTTTCTTTGTTTTTGTGATTTTTTTTTTTTTTTTTTTGATGTCGCATGAATGTATCATTAAAAGAGCAGCTGACGGACTCCTGTAATCACACTTTGATCAAATGGAACAGTTGTACAGAGAGGATAGTGCGGTATGTGGAGACACTGTGTTGATGCAGAGGTGTCGAGTGTGTTGCAGCACTTCAAGTCATTTGTTTCTTTTTTTTTATGCCTCCGCAATGAAGTGGCCGGAGGCATTATGTTTTCGGGTCGTCCGTACGTCCGTCCGTCCCGTTTTGTTTTTGTCGATATCTCAAGAACCGTGTGGTTGTTTTACATCAAACTTGGTATGAGGGTATATCCTTGGGGGATAATACTTTGTGTGGATTTTAGGGTCACAGGGTCAAAGGTCAAAGGTCACAGGTTATTTTGTGGAAAAAAAAATTGAAATTTCATGTTTTTCTCCATATCTCGCAAATGGTTCAAGGTATCTTCATAAAACTTACTATATATGCTTGTACCGATGGGCAGTGATTATCTAGGGAAGTTGGGGTCAAAGGTCAAGGTCAACTCCTCAAAATATCACTACTTTCCTTAAAATGCAATATGCCTGAAGGTTTTTGTTTTTGTTTTAACTTGATGTATGCATGTATTACCCAATATACATTGTATATTCTGTAGGAAGTTTCTTGCCAAAAGGTCAAAAGTCAAAAGGTCAAAGGTCAAGTGAAAGTGCTGAATTGTACTTTTTCCTCCATATCTCAAAAGTAACTCAAGGTATCATCATGAAACTTACATATTTATGCATGTTCAACCTAACAGTGATTCTCTTTGGAACTGTGAGGTCAAAGGTCAAAGGCCAGGTTTAGATAATGCTATTTTCCCATTTGATACTGAAATTATACTTTTTCTCAATACCTTGAAAATTACTCAATGCATAAACTTATAAAAGGGTCAAAAGTCAAGTAAAAATCATCAGTTCCCCAAATACCTGCACTCTGACATTTTAATCATTCATCCAATTGAACCTAGTTCTAGGAAAGTGAACATTCAGCACATTTGTGGCAAACCTGTCATTTTAATATTTTGCCAATTGTGTGAAACTGTCATCACACATTGTCAAGACATTGTACTATAGACCTATTAGGAAAACCATGCATTATGGCGGAGGCATATCAGTCGCCGTAGCGATATATCTAGTTAAATTTATCTTCATATTCTTGATGCATTGTATTATGTGCATTCTGTATCACTATCTGTATGTCACATTTGTAAAAAGAGCATGATCAGATAACTCATGAAAATGTAATGTTTTGTGGAGAAGCCAGATTGATACATGGTTTGATGGGAATATTTTGTTAACACTCTTCTTGTGGACTGCATTTGAGATGTGTTAAAATGATGTACAATGTATTAAATGCTTGCCTTGGACCATCGCATGAAGTTCACCGAAAAGGATGAATACTGAGTTCCTGATGAATATGTGATCATTTCTAAGGACTGAGAATGAAGCACTACATAAACATGATGATGCCATGGATCATTATATAGTGATGGGACATTGCAACACATGGACCACTTTTATTATTTTCTTCAATGTCTGCCCGTGCTTCCATTACTTGCATAGTTCATCTCTTCAACAAATCATGTACAGATATTCTTGGGGATATTGGATTGAGGGGGAAAAATGACTTCATGAAATATAAATGAAAGCTGCTACAGTGCATCTGTGTGAAGATAATTTTATCATGACTGTGTGTATAGATAAAGATGCTAATGTTCAGACTCTTTGTGTGCATTGTGGAAAATACAGATGGCCACAACCATTTGTGCACATAAAAAAGAGAATATTTTGAGTTTTCAGTTTCTACTCCAGTGTACTGATATCAATGGAACATGTTTTTTTTTTTTTTTTTTTTTGTTGCTAGAAGTATAATGGAAACATCCCCCCCCCCCTTTAGCACGAAAATGGAAGAAGTGAAATTCAAGTGTGGACTTGGTGCAGAGTAATGTTAACATATTTTTATAGAGTAAAGAAATAAAAATTCTAAACACAAATTATTATGTAGGTTGTTTTATACGACAAGTGTACTGAAAGCTTAAAGCTACATCAGTGTAAAATGAACATGGACACACACACCCACATACATTCCTCTTTCAGACTTCTGCACTTTTAACTGGCAATGGAAAATGTAAATTGCTGGCATTCAGAGTTGTGTCATGGAAATACAGTTCAACCTTGATTAACTGGCCATGGTGGCACGTCATTTAGAGAGATATGCTCAAAAAATACAGCAACAGGTATCGTTTTGGTTGAAATGGGGCTTGAGGTTTCCAACTTTTTTGTGAGATCATGAGAAACTCTTATGAAGTATAAAAATATGTATGATTCAAAGAGGAGTTTGAAGGTTATTTTACGAAAAATGGTTGTGAAATGGCTGAGATATCTTAAGAATACACTGAAATTACGTGAAAACATTTTTAAAAAGTCAGCCAGTTGATTTCAAGATAGAGAATCGTGTGAGTGGATGGCCTTATGATTGAGGTCGGACTGTATAATACTTCATGATGTCAACATATTAGCAACTTACTTGAAGAAGTCGTGACATATTTTGAATGGCTGCAACATGCAATTGTAGTACAACTTACAATAGTGTACTGTTGTACACTGCTGTTCATACAAAACTATTGTACATGGCTATACATTTTGTATGTTGATTTATACTGCATTTATACAGTACATTGTGCCATGAATTCAACTGATATAAGGAGCGTTCATGTAGATCTAAACAGGCATGTCTGATTTGATAACTCCAAGCTGAACATTCAGTCAAGATAAGTGTAACACTCAACCTGGCCTTGAAACAGACATTGTACAGTGAATATCTTCCTGCACTTGTAAAACTTCTGGCATGCCCCCATCTTGAAAATGTGTTTATGCATGTTTATGATTACTTCCATTTCTATCATGTTAGAGAAGGGCTAATTATTGGAAAAATGTTCAAAGCCTGTAGTTATGATCAGATTTCTACACTGCAAACTTTCCTGTATGTTCATCTGCACATTTCATGGCGTACATCTGTAGTTTACAATGTACAAAGTATATGGTGTAAATTGTAAACATTAAAATCCAAGTTGTAAACATACATGTAAGATGTATAATTTACAATTGGTTGATTTTTGTGCTCAAGCAGTATTTGATATTTGATCAGTAGAAGATGAATGTTGCATACATTTATACGTAGGTGGGAATTCTAAATGGCCATAATTGATCAATGATGATTGATTGACTTGAGATGAAAGATGTGAGCTAAAGCATTGTTACGGATTTTCATTCAATTATTAAATCTTTTTTTTTTATCAATCTTTTTCTCATTAATCTAGTGCACCAATGTATGTACAGATGAATATGTTGCCAAATGCTACACATTATACTTGCCCTTTTTCCTGGCCCAATAATAGTAAAAGGAAAATTTTGTATCACAAAGTAATAATCAGATTAATAACAATGAGAAATGACAGTATACATGTAGGCATTTTCACATCAGCCTGATGTTTCGAAATTTTTCTGACTCGGGAAATTAACCCGATCATGAAATAGCGTGCTATTTGATAATGTGAATACAAATTAGCGCGCTAATTGATCAAGAAAACTTCTCGAGTCCAACATGGGAAATTTCCGAAATAGCAGGATAATTAATGCGAACTAATGCGCTATTTGATAATGTTCGGGCTGATATGAATAGGAAATGAAATAGCGCGCTAATTTGCAATTGCGAAAAATATCTCGAGCTTGGATTTTTACTGGGCTGATGTGAAAACCCCTAATGTTACAGTCACATGCAAACATATCAAGCATTTCAGCAGGTATAATCTTTGGAACAATTACCCTCACAGCAACTTTCTATAAGGGCATGATCTCGGCAATAGTTAAACTCCTATTATAAGAAAGTCCTTGGGACCGGCAGTTTTCTTTCATTTTTCAGAACTGAACAGTAAAGTATACAAAGAGAAATACATGATAATTTTTGGATCCGAATTTTTTCTTTGTTGCAACAAGAATTTTGTTATAACTGTGTTCGTTATAATGGGATTACACAGTAAACTGTAGTATGCTTCAAGTCATTGTTTTCAACCTTAGTTCCATTCTTTACTGTGTGTACAGTGTGTGAGTACTATATCATGAAGAAGAGTCTTTGTTTTACTTCCAAGGGTTATACAGCCTGTACAATTTGTACATTATTAAAGAGATGTACAGTGTATGCACTACACAAATATCTTTTCTTTTTTTTGTTTTGGTGTAGATCAGATTGGTTTCTGATGTATACAGCCATAGACAGCTTGGAGGTTGGTTATTTTTACGCAAAGAATCAAAATTTGGGCATGACCGTTTTTGACTTTTTTTTTTTTTTTTTTTTACTGCTTTGGCTAATACACTGTAAAAGCAGAAATGTTCACATGCATTTAATTTTAATGAATTTTGCAAGAGTCGATATTCACGAAATAAAAAGGCATGTGAAAATATCTTACATGCATTGAGTGCCAGTGGCAATTCACGAATTCAGTGCCATGATGATACAATGCATCTTGCTTTCAAGGACAAACAGTGTACCATGCAAAGTCCTTGCCATCTCCGTGAACACAAGCACACAGAAAGTCTGGCTCAAATCAGAAATGCAGAATATTAAACCAGCTTATGTGTTTAATTAGTGTATGATGTTAAATGCTTCTACACCCAAGTATCTGCTGTTTATGCTCATGTTTGTCAGCAGGTAAGCAGATTTTGATATTATGATGTGAGTGGTTGTCCTTGTAATAAAACTGCTGTGGACTGTTGTTAGGTGAAAATGAGTTGCATTTTTGTGTTAGGTGAAAATGAGTTGCATTTTTGTTTTCTCTTTAAAATATGATACTCTTTTATATGATGAATAATAAATGATAATTACAGTGACCATGCATTATGTGTATTTGTGTCTTATCATTTACCAACCTACGCTGCATCACTTAATTTATTTTTCTATCATTGAAATTGATAGCAAAGATGATTGATCAGAGCAGGTCTATAGTATAAGGTTAAGGATGTTTTTCAGCTTTAACCACCTGAAATAGCAAACATATAGAATAACCTAGCCTCTCCGAATGCTATTTTTTTATCATAATTACTTTACGAGCTGATATTTTTTGTGAAATGTCTCTTGTCCAACATTTCTGTGTGTTAATTTCATTATTGCAAGGGTCTAGGAATCGTTACTTCACCTTTCACAAAATAAAAACGAATATCAAACAAGTAACAATGCTAGTACTGAATATTTTTGCGTGGTGATCCTCTGTATATAAACAAGTAGTGTATTTCGCATGCAAAAGTACTGGACTAATGAGTTACTCCCCAGATATCGCTATGTCATAGCCCACACAGTGTGCTCGACCTACTGTTGTACAGTTAATAAATTCACTTGACTCCATTGCCAGTATGGCTTGATTTTTTTTTTTTTTTTTTGGGGGGGGGGGGGAATTGTTTGCCCATTCTTATATTCTTTTGTCATTTTTGAGGTTCAAAGGAGATTTGCAGAATTCATGAAAATGAAACCTCTGCAAAAGTTTCAGTTTATACTGTGTTCATATCACCAATTTGATTACTATCACCATTACTGGTCATTAAGACAAAAGTGTTTAGCAAGCAAATTTTGTATCTAACACTGGCCCTTTGGGACAGACAGATGACTTAATAGATTTTTACCCTATGTCTTATTTGACCTCTAGAGAGGTTGTCCCACTTTTATTTGTTTTTTCTATCCCCCCTTTTCCCCCTTACCATTAAGTTCTGTGTATAGAGTGCTCAACAAAAATTGAGACCGACTTAAGGAGTTGGCACACACACACACACACACAAAAGTACAAATGATGGAAATTTCCACCAAAATCTTGTGTGGACTTACACACAAGACATAAATATGCGTACTGTGTTCATGCCACATTGCACATAGTTTCCTTATTTTTCCTCTTTTCCTTTTTAATTCACCTGAACAGTAGGCTCAGGTGAGCTATTATGATCACTCTTAGTCTGGCATGTGTTGTTAATAAACTTTTTATATTTTCATCTTCTTTTTGGAAACCCTATGACAATGATTTTTACCGAATTTACCAAGGAGGGATTGGGGTATAGGATATCAATTTGTTAATTAAATGGGTACTACTTCATGGGCACCACAGGTACTATTTAACTCGAAGGGGGACCTAACCTCTCCCCCCCCCCCCCCACAACAAAATTAAGGAATCTTTGAAAATCTCTAGAACCAGAAGCAAGCGATAGAACTAAGTTAATGCTTTGAATATGTTTGTCGATGGCTGTCATTACAAGTTTGTTCATGACGGTTCCAGGGGTAACAATCTAGGCACGTTATCCACATGTGGTGTTCATTCTGTTTGGACTATTACGCATGCATGTTACATGTATGTGCATCTGATGAATCTTACTGCGAGAGCATCTTTAAACAGAAGGGTTGTAGGAACATGGCTGTAATATCGAGGCAATTTCAGGGTAAGTGCCCTAGCTGGCTTAGGGTAGAATTTGTCAAAAGTTGACAGTGACAACGTCCAAGTAACATTGTGCATGGTGTGTCTGAACAGGCAAGGTAAAAAGAAAATTGTCTGGACATTGTCATGGTAACTCTGCTTCAAATGGTTCTATCAAAATGGGCTCATATGTGGTACCACATTGATGATCAAAATACATTTTCTGTGAACCCCCTGCAAAAAAAAAAAAAAAAAAAATACATACAATGAATAATAATGAAGAAAATGCTAGGTTTGCTCCTCTTTTCAGCATAAGTGTTAGCTGTATATTGTGTACTCAAAGGCTTGTTCCACGGTTTCTGTTTTTATCCTTCTGCAAGCAAACTTTAATGCCTTACAAAGCCAAAAGTGACAAAATTAAAGTTAGAGGCGTACCTCAGAAATTAAAAATCAGTGGTGTAAATACACAAATTTGCAACTCCCAGTATGGCATTTGGAGCCGGCCCAGCAGTGTAAACGGAGTCATGCTGATTTTTTTTTTTTTTTTCCCCCATTTGGAATGGTGGCGAGTGAAATCAATATTTGCTTTGCAACAGCTATGGAAGGTTTGATTAGAAGCACCCAACCATCTCGGGGATTAGATCATATGGCCTAATTTTCACATTTTTAGCATTAAAAAAAAAAAAAAAAAAAAATGTCACCAAACTTAGCAGGCAATGTCACCAGTGTGAATACAAATTTAGATAATCTCCTCCCCCCCCCTCAAAAAAAAAAAAAGAAACAGAAGAAATGAAAGGAAAATACAGTGAAACCAGAGATATGATGAGTTGTAAGTTGATGTACTTTCAAGGTTATTTATGGTAGCTCCAGGATGGCTCCATTTGGGCAGGGAATGAATTGGGGCTAGATTTTACATTTGATCTTCTGTTTATACCTCCACTACTAGGGCCTGTGTTCTGCTAAAAACTTGTACCAGGTTTAAAGGGGATGGCTAGTAACTGATCAGTGGGAATCAGTGGGAACGCTGGGGGATGATTGTTCCAATCCTTGTGGGATTTATTTAAGAGTACTTTTATCTATTGTTGTGTGAAAATTATTTGCTTCAGATTGGTCTCATATTCAAGTAATGTGCAGTACAATGTTTCCAGGTTAGCATGCCTGTACAGTGTCGGGGCGATCGTTAACGGCCTGACACTTTGTGCCGCGATTCCGCACGAGATTTTGCCTCACCATTTCATGACTTTTTTCCTTGAAGTCTCCCGCGTATTTTGAGACCAAATTTGGGACATCCGGGTACACCATTTGGAAGTTACATAATGTTTTGCATATGCATGTGATCCAAAAATAGCTCAAATTTGTGATATTGTGTGCAAATCCAATGCAAATTGTGTTTTCTTGTTAAATTGATATAAATGAGATTATTTCAACTTTTAATCATTGGAGTTAATAAAATTTAATGTAGATAAGCGTGAAAAATTGCCTGCAACAAATTTTGGCAAAAAATTGATAGAAAACAAAAGGTAAAAAAAAAACCCAAAAATACATAAGAAATTCACAAAACAAAGAAGAACAAAAGAAATTGAATTTGATTGTGCTATTTTTTGGCACGAAAATTGTTTGATGTGTCTTGAGGAATTCTGACACAAAAATTTAGCAATCCTTCAGTCTTTTTAAGGGAGTTGCAGGCGAAAATGTGATTTCAAGCATGAATTTACATAATTAATTTACTAAAAATAGATATCAATATTTTTCGATTGTATGATCATATAATCTTTTAGTTGATATCCGGCTCGGGCAAAATCTTGCAGCAATTGCACCATCAGTGGCCGAAATCTTGGGGGGGGGGGAATTGACCCCCCTCACTAAAAACTTGGTCTCAAATAGCCCAGTTAGAGTACGGGTAAAATTTGAAATAGCCTTGGGTTTAATTAAACCTCGCTAGCAGAAAACAAAATTAAACTTCAGGTCTAGCTAAACTGGAGATGACTCTAAAACTGGGTTTAAACCTTGGTCTATAGTAGAATACAAGCCGAAGTGTCACCAGAAGCATGTTTCCAAGTTGTCCATCCATCCTTCTGTCCATCCATCTGTCCTTAATCAATTTTGTGAACAGCGTAACTTACAATCATTTGAGGTATCCTTCCTAAACTTGGCATATGTGTGAATGGACTAAGTTCTGCGTATCAACTTTTGGGTGGACATGCTCAAGGTCAAAGGTCCAGGTCAAGTTCTCAAAATTTCAATATTTCTCTATTTCTATGCTGTGTCTGAAGGTATTTTCTTGAAATATAGTGTATACACATGTATTACCCGATAAAGACTCCATAAGGAAAGTTATGAGAAATGGGGTCAAAGGTCAAGTGAAAGCTGAAAATTTTAGTTTTTTCTCCATATCTTGGAAATGGCGCAAGGGATCTTCATGAAACTTAGTCCGTATGCATCCACTGCCAGTCAGTGTTTCTCTTCGGACTTTTGGGGTCAAAGGTCAAGGTCAAATTCTCAAGATTTCACTAATCCCCCAATATTCATGCAATGCTGGAAGATTTTTCCTTTAAACTTAGTGTGTTACCAGATAAAGATTCTCTAGGAAAATTTTAGGCCATAGGTTCAAAGGTCAAGTAAAAATGATAAAATGTCACTTTTTTTTCCATGTCTTGGAAGTGGCTCAAGGTAGGCCCTATTAATGTATTATGAAATATTGTGCTTATGCATGCACTGCCTGAAAGTTATTCTCTTCTGCACTTTGGGGTCATGGGGGGTCAAAGTTTAGGTTAAAATGCTGACATTCTACAATTTAATGCTGAATTGAGACTTTTCTCCATACCTTGGAGATTATCCAATGCTTTAACTTACACTAGGTGAAATACATGCATTACTGCACAATGATTCTGTTGGGAAAGATTTTGGCTATAGTGTCAGAGGTCAAGAGAAAATGTTCAAATGTCAGAATTTTTGTCCCGTATTCTGAAAATAGCTTGAAGTATTGTCATTTGAATATATGTTACCAGTTAGTGATTAGTTGAAGAATTGCTGGCCATGGGGTCATAGGGCAAGGGTCAAAGGTCAAGTGAAACTGCTCAAATACCTGCTCTTTCAAACAGTTTAGCCACCATGATCCATCCAAATGAAACCTAGTTCAAGGGAAGTAAACGCTCTCGAAACATTTGTGACAAATGGGTCATTTAGATTTTTGCCATTTATGTGAAACTGTCATCCCACATTGTCAAGAAATACTCTCTACCTATTGAGAGAATCATGCAATGTGGCGGAGACATACTAATCAACATAGCGACATTTCTAATTTTGAAAATGCTGTCAAGTTTTGTACAAACTTAGCAGATATTCCTGCCAGTGTAAAAACATACACAAATAGAAACAATGCCTCATGAAGGACTTCAAACCTGCACTCCTCTCATTAAGTTTTCTCTGCTCTTTATCTTAGCTAGTAGCCTGCAAGAATGTGTGGAAGGTGAATTTGAGTTAGTACAAGAACCACCCCCTCCCCCCCCCCCAAAAAAAAAAAAAAACCCAAACAAGCAAACAAACAAACAAACAAACAAAACCCTTCAACATCAAATGGTTACCACAGAGTGATAAGCCATTGTTGCACAGATTTAATACAATTGTAGTACTAATGTTGTGCTAGCATTTCAGTGTATCATGGATAGAGTGTAGATGCGACTCCGCATCACACACCCAACAGCAGGTACAGGAATGGTCTGGAAAAGTCTGTGCTACAACTTGCCATCCAGCAGTAATTGCAAGCAGAAGAGGTAGTAATATTCATATTTTATATTTGCAGTAAGGGCTTATTGGGGGTTGCTGTTAGAATACACTCAAAAGAACACAGACGACTTCTGAGCGTGCTGGAGTATAATTAGTCTCCTCTGTATATACAGTGTTATAGACAATATTGTATCAGCATAAAGGACTATCCAATACAGTTCTACTTTATGAAACAGTTCCTAACTTCTGAGAACTGATTGAGCCCGAAAATTGATTTCAATTCATACTCAATTCATGCATTCATTCAGTAATTAAATTGTTTGAAAATACAGCATCAAATGTATACAAAGTGTCAACAGGTGCAATGCAGTACAGCTTGCAAAGATAACATTCCCTTGAATTATTGAATAGAAATTAACTATGAACACATTTAAATTTACACTTCAAAATATTAAACTAGAAAAGCACTTGAAGAGCACAGACCTCTGCGAAGCCAGCAACTCATTTCCACTTATACACATATGCAATTTCTGAAAGTAAAAGCTTTTTGTTTACATCATCAGTTTCCAGTTGCGCTGCGTGGTGCCTTACCCGGGCAGAGCACGCACTTGAAAATCTCTAGAACCAGAAGCAAGCGATAGAACTAAGTTAATGCTTTGAATATGTTTGTCGATGGCTGTCATTACAAGTTGGTTCATGACGGTTCCAGGGGTATTACAATCTAGGCACGTTATCCACATGTGGTGTTCATTCCAGTATGTGCAGCTAGAACTCCCAAGTTCATTGACCTTATATGCCAAACAATAAAAAATCCTTCAAAAATCCATGAAAATTCTCAGATCACTACCAAAATTGAATCATCTGTTCCTTGTGTCATCGACTTTTCCTGCAAGTTTCATTCAAATGCATTCACAATTTTTTGATTCATTTTGCAAACGGACAAACCAATGCTGATGATCACTTAACCTCCTCCTGCTTTCTTGGCGGAAGTACAGTTAAACTCGCATAAGTCGATCTTCTCGGGACTGAGCAAAACACATCGACTTGGGCGATTTTCGACTTGTGCGTAAGTCGAAAAAATCGACTTAACAACAGTTACACCACACGTACATTATGTATAAATGTACAGGTGTACATGTATGTTGTCTCCTCTGGAGCCGAGAGCTAGAGAGGTGGTGTGCCGCAGCATGGGTCGCCCGGCAGGGCCGCGGCTAACTTTGCATGGACAGTGCATTAGTATTGGCACAGGTCCGATTACTTTACACCCTTGTTAAACCTTGGGGAAGTGAATATGAACGATATTTGAGCAGTGATCAGTGATTGATTCCAGTTTACCATACCGTGGCTTGAAATGCGTGTAGAGGTGTAATTCTGATTTACCCGTGCCTGTAACTTTTCCCCTACTTTCCGCTTTGAAAACTCAGCAGCTTCATCCATCCACTGCACAGCGCAGACTGCAAACATACACAGACTATACACAGCCCAGTCGCTGTACACACAACCAACGGCGTAAATCCGTACTGAGGAGTGGGGGGGATGGTCACCATCACCACGCTTACAAGCCCATAACCGGACCCCCCCCCCCCCCCCACACGCACACTTTACAGGGATCGGATGTCCCACTCTTTTGCATGAAATATAAAGTGGGAGGAAAGTGGCAGCAAAAATATGAAGACTTTTTGTTCTTGTTGTTGCTTTTTTTTTTTTGCTTGTCAGATGACTTGCGGCGGAAAATCAGACCTTAAATGTATGAAGACATTTTTTGTTTTTGAAATATCTGTGAGAGAGAGCGACCGGGTTAACTGGTGAAGGTTGTGTATGGGGGGGATGTCCCTCTCCCACACGAGGAAGATTTTGCATTTTCAGACCTGATATTCAGCGATCTGGTGCACACTTTTGGTGAAATTTTTGTTTGTTTTTTTCTTAAAAAAACCAATAGAAAATGAAATATTCACAATATATTATTGAATGACTAAATCGTGGTATTTCAGCTCTTGCTCCGCCTGTGCGACATCACTGCGAAGGCCTACTTAATAGTGGGGCCTATCACCGGCGTAGACAGGATTTGATCTTGGGGGAGCGGTTATGAGATCGTGAGGGAGCGAAGCAAGCGAGGGGGGGGGGGGAGGGTATGGTAAGGGGGTTTCTCCCTCCCACGGTGAAATCTTTTACATTGAAAATTTTGACATTTTACAGTCCAAAAACTGCCGTTTGTAGCTATATTCTTCGCTTTGGAAATTAAGGGGGGGGCACACCGTGCGCAACTGCTGTCAATCACTGGCAGCAGCATCAGGGAAATGGCATAGCGATTAAAATGCGAGCGAGCGGAGCGAGCGAGCTTGAAAATTTTGACATAATGCTTTTACATGCTAAAAACTGCCGTTTGTAGCTATACTTCTTCGCTTTGGAAATCAAGGGGGGCCGCAACGGGCGCAACTGTTGTCAATCACTGGCAGCAACATCAGGAGAATGGTATAGCGATTAAATGCGAGCGAGCGAAGCGAGCGAGCTTGAAAATTTTTACATTTTACAGTCCAAAAACTGCCGTTTGTGGCTGTATTTTTTTGCTTTGGAAATTAAGGGGGGCGCACCGGGTGCAACTGCTGGCAATTACCGGCAGCAACATCAGGAGAATGGCATAACAATTAAATGCGAGCGAGTGAAGCGAGCGAGCTTGAAAATTTTGACATTTTACAGTCCCAAAACTGCCGCTTTGGGCTGTATTTTTTCGCTTTGGAAATTAAGGGGGGTGCACCGGGTGCAACTACTGGCAGTTACTGGCAGCAATATCAGGGGAATGGCATAATGATTGAATACGAGCGGGCGAAGCGAGTGACTTGAAAATTTTGACTTTTTACAGTCCCAAAACTGTCGTTTTTACAGCTATATTTTTCGCTTTGGAAATTAAAGGGGGGGGGGGGCGCACCGGGCACAACTTCTGGCAATTACTGGCAGCATGCAACATCAGTAGAATGGCATAACGATTAAATGAAAGCGAGCGAGTTTGAAAATTTTGACATTTTACAGTCCCCAAACTGTCGTTTGTGGCTGTATTTTTTCGCTTTGGAAATCAAGGGGGGGGGGACACACCGGGCGCAACTGCCGGCAATTACTGGCAGTAACATCAGGAGAATGGCATAACGATTAAATGCGAGCGAGCGAAGCGAGTGAGCTTGAAAATTTTGATATTTTACAGTCCCAAAAACTGTCCTTTGTGGCAGTATTTTTCCGCTTTGGAAATTAAGGGGGGCGCACCGGGCGAAAACTACTGGCAATTACTAACAGCAACATCAGGAGAATAGCATAATGATTAAATGCGAGCGAGCTTGAAAATTTTGACATTTTACAGTCCAAAAACTGTCGTTTGTGGCTGGTATTTTTTCGCTTTGGAAATTAAGGAGGTGCACCGGGCGAAAACTACTGGCAATTACTAGCAGCAACATCAGGAGAATGGCATGATAATGCGAGCGAGCGAAGGGTGCGAGCTTGAAAATTTTGACATTTTACAGTCCCCAAACTGCCGTTTGTAGCTATATTTTTCGCTTTGGAAATTAAGGGGGGCGCATCGGGCAAAAACTGCTGGCAATTACTAGCTGCAACATCAGGAGAATGGCTTAATGATTAAATGCGAGCGAGCGAAGCGAGCGAGCTTCAAAATTTTGACATATTACAGTCCAAAAACAGCCGTTTGTAGTTTGTAGCTATATTTTTCGCTTTGGAAATTTAGTGGCCGGGGCGCACCGGGCGCAACTGCTGCCATTCACAGGCAGCAGCATCAGGAGAATGGCATAGCGATTAAATGCGAGCGAGCGGAGCAAGCGAGCTATAAAATTTTGACATTTTACACTCCAAACACTGCCGTTTGTAGCTATATTTTTCGCTTTTGTTTGTCCCACTTTTACGGTGGAACCATCCCCCCCCCCCCCCCCCCATCGACGCCTCTGCATATGAGGGTGCTTTTGTTAAGTGAAAGATCTGCTGCACACTCTTTGATAAATTATGGAAATATACGTCAATCTCAAAAGTGTACAAAGTCTATCGAAAGGGATCCTGTATAGCGGAGCTTTTGCATGTTTATGATTGCAATACAACGATCTGGTGCATAGTTCTGGCTATATTTGGACAATTTTGCATTAAGAAAGTTCGAGATTAATTTTGTCCTCATCTCGGGAATTGCTTGGGGGATAAATGATTTGTCTGCCTAAACACTTCCGTAGGGGCGGGGCAAATGCCCCTTTGCCCCCCCCCCCGAGATAGATTCGACGCCCCTGATCTTCCCTGGGTATGCTCATAGATGTATCCTGACTGAGTCACCAGTCACTGTCGTTTCTCAGGAATGATTCAGGAAATGGAGGGGGTTCAATTATGGCGATATAGTTTTTGTTATTGTTTGTTTGTTTGTTTGTTTTCCTACATATCTTGCAGATGGTCCCCAGTTACTCGCGTCATAGCATGTTTACATGTAGACCTATACTATTTGACGTTGTCAACGTCTGAGCCATACCTTACAGTGTATGTCGATGTTACTTTCTTCGCGAGCGAGCGAAGCGAGCGAGCGCTTGAGAAAATTATGTATACATTTTCCTACAAGATAGAATACTGTTCAGCTCTGTTACCTGCGTACAAACGTCATGCAATATGCCAAAATTGATACAATCACATTTCTGCTTCCTCCTTTTTTTTTCCAGAATTCAGGGGGGGATGATTGTACAGGCCATCCCCCCCTCCTCCATTTCAGGGGGGGATATATCCCCCCCATCCCCCCCGGGATTTACGCCCATGCACACAACTATTACACAGCCCAGTCGCTGTACGTACTTAGAGCTAGCGCGACAGGGCTGGACCAGCGGACCTCCAAACAAGAAGAGAGTTCAACAATCGCATGCGATCGCTTTGAATTTTGATACTTTAGATCATTTTTTTGTCACCTGTCTGGTCGGGCTTCTTATGTAAACAAAAACTGGCGTCTCGTGATTTTGGCAGTGATTTATTGCACAATAAAATCTTATTCGACTTGGGCACAGTGAATTTAATGATTTTTCCGTGAAAGTGCTCTTGGAATTTCATCGACTTAGGCGAGTATTCGACTTACAAAATTCGACTTGTGAGTGAATTAATACACGTAAGTCAATGGGGAAAAATCAGGACTTTTTAAAATCATCGATTTGCGCGATTATTCGACATATACGATGTCGACTTAGGCGAGTTTAACTGTACTTATAAAAGTTACCGGAAATATGATAGAAACATAGAGAAAATAAAATATATTGAAAGAGGCGCAAACACAAAACGAAATAAAAGCAAACTAGAGAAGCACTCTGAAAGCGCAGACCTCCGCCTAGCATGCAGCTCATATCCACCACTGATCTTGTTCTTCCATAGAGATATCAGTGATTTCCATCCATACGTACTTATAGCATTGTGTGCTGAAAGTCGCCCGATTTCCTAATATAGAAGCCTTTGTTACGTCATAAACCCTCAGCTGCATGGCGCGCCTCGCCCTAGCAGAAACTACAGCACGTACTTTAGTGCGCGCATGCAAACCTCAAATACATGTAGCCTGAACTCCCAAGTTCATTGACCCTACCTTCCAAAATATCAAAAATCCTTCATAAATTCCCCCCAAATTCTCGGATCACTACAATGATGTACCAAAAGTTTATCGTTTGTTAGTTGTGTCATTCTCAACCTTTCCTGCAAGTTTCATCCCAATCCGTGGACTACTTTTCGAGTTATTTTGCACACGGCCAAACTAACTAACAAACGAATAAATGAATAAACAGACAAACGAACAAACAAACCAATGGTAATGAAAACATAACCCCCTCCCTTGGCAGAGGTAATAAACCAAGACTGAGTTCAGGACTTTTGTTGCTGCCCTACGTGTTTACCGACATAATAGGCAGTAATGCTATGTTCCCACTATCCCACTGTCGTGCGATCTGTTGCGAACGCCACAATTGACTTGGTAGCTGATTGTAGAATTGTTGTATGTGTCTTTTACAATTTGTGAAAATTTGTGGTGTTGTATCAGATCTACTGGTCAGTCGTGGCAATTGTGTTGATTGTAGACAAGTTTTGGATGGATCAAACATTGTCTATGTAAAGATCAATGCAGTTACCACAACTGACTATAGATCTGATCAGATCTGAGCCATCCACCACAACTACCACGTTTTCTAAAGTGATGGAAATTTTAAAATGCAGGCACAGTTTTATGATCAGCTACTATTGGTTAATTGTGGCATATGTAACAAATTGCATGATAGTGGGAATGAAGCGTTAGAAATTAGAAAAGCACTATGAGCGCAGACCTCCCCCAAGCAGCTCATTTCCACCCATACACACATGCTGAAAATCGCCCGATTTCCCAATGATAAAGAAGCCTGTGCCTTTGTGTACCTCCTTAGTTTCCTGCATGCTATGTGGAGCATTGAGCAGAACATGCGCTTTAGTGCATGTATGCAAGCCATAAGTATGCGCAGCTTGAACCCCCAAGTTCATTGACCCTATTTCCCAAAAGATGAAAAAGACATTCAAAAATTCATAGAAATTTGTGGATCATTACCAAAATTTAATCATCTATTCCTTGTGTCATCAGCTTTTCCTGCAAGTTTCATCCAAATCCGTTCACAACTTTTTAATTTATTTTGCACACAGACAAACCAACACCGACAAAAAGTACCCTCCTTCCCTGACGGAGGTAACAAAACATGACCACGAATGTGTGTTAACAGTACACGAGAGCATTACCAACTGAAGCACATGTGAACAATATTGCAATAAGAATTACCACTATTCTACACATACATATACATAGCATACTCACATTCACACATACACACACACACACACACACACACACACAAACAAACAAACATGTATACACATTGATATGGTGGAGAAAAGTTATGCAAGGAAGATGGAGAAGGAACTGTTTATTGAGTAAATAGAAATCTACATTGATTTTCCAAGAAGAGATGGGTATACGCTTGGACTTGGCGGGAGGGGGGGGGGGGGAATAATATTTCTTCCCCAGCACTCTGCAACATCTCTTTAGTCATGTGGTAGTAAATGTGAGGACAAATTTACCTTTGCACTTTCTACTGAGTATTGTGTGATGATGAAAATTGAGAAAGTTCCCAGAAGCTTTTGTGCGAGAGTGAGAAAGGGTATATGATCTGTAAGTGCCACTGTAAACATCAATATTTTCGCACAATTAATTTTTTGCGCTGAGTGACTTACGAACATATTCCTGGGTTCATGAATTTGCCCTGTGAAATTGTGTACTCATGTTTTCATTCAATTTACAGAAAAGACAGAGTTTGATTTGACATTTCCTCGCATAAAAGTTGAAGTGCTGCCCAATCCATTTAAATGTACAGCCTTCACAGAAACTACTGCATACACAAATACGCAAAAGCGCTTGTACCTGTGCGTACACGTACACACACACTCGTACACTGCTCGTACCATTGAGGTATATGATTCGACTCATTCAAAATGTGCATAGAAAACTGTGAAGGTATTTTTGCGGGGGTTTTTAATTAGTGCTAGCCAAAAGTAGTGCGAAAATTAATGTGGCACGAAAATTTAAGCGTTTACAGACTTCATGCATTTTTACCTCTTGCATGTTATGTTGATCTTACGCCTGTCACATCGCAGGCATGAACATCTACCATAGGCCTGTAAGAATCATGGGGACTACTTGGCGTGGATTTATGCCGCCATCACGCCTTCAAGTATTTTCGACATACACAGCTATGACAAAACAAACTCCAAATTTTGGAAAGTAAAATGGTCAATGTACACCTATTTTCATTGGAATTATATCAACCAAGGTCCTTATGCTGAATAGTCTTCCACTGAAAATAGGAGAGCATCTGGAAATGAAATTGAGTCCCTTCCCCTACACACTGAAATACTGTATACGCCAAATATTTCGTGAGGTTTTTGTTTTCGCGAATTTCGTGAGTTGGTTGCTATGCACGAAATTAAAGACACGCGAAAATATTGACTGACTGGTTTATATGAATGTGACGTACGCAAAGCAAACAATGTCAGCTGACAAACCACTGCTCTGCTGTTTAATAATACATCCTGCGATCCACAATCACAAACTTAACCGCTCGTGAAATGGTCGGGATGTCACGATTCGCGAAAATTTAGACTCGCTAAATATATGGTGTTTACAGTAGCTGCATGCATAGTGACTTGGAGAATGCACAACTGATTCTTATTGGGTTTTTTTTTTTCTGTTCCCAGACATCCTGTTTCTGGCTTGTTCTTTTCAAAGTTCGTAATAGAGTAATAACTTTCAACCAATTTGTTTTCTGTTTAACAACAACAATGAGAAAAAGATGAGAGAAAATATGAAAATTGCAGCTTCTTATTTTGGATTCGGTCACCAATTTTATTTTGGGTAACTTGTCGTAGTGTATGGAAGACTGGTAAGAGCCAACATCCAAAAGCGTTATTGCATTTTAACTTTTGTTTGAGATGATGTGATGTGATAATACAACTCTTGGTCCTTCAAGAAGATGTCTTACCAACGTGGATGCCACCCTCATCAGCAGAGCACCTTCGAGCACCTTGGCATCTTCAATTGGATCTTCCGCAGTAGATGCATATTCTAGGAAATGCCAATATCAGAATTTGTAGTAGTGCTGCTTCTATACATACTGAGTTTACTCTCCCCTCCTGAACCCCCAGCCTACCCCCTTCAAAACAAACAAACAAACAAACAAACAAACAAACAAACAAACATAAACACACATACATACAAAAGGAGAGACACAATAGTTTCCCATCAGATAAAGGAGAGGAACTGGTTCTACTCATGTCTCCTGTATTATTCTTTTGAGAAGTGGAGCCTTTATACAGTTATTTGGCTGGATATCTAATACATATTCATTTTGCTAATCTCATTTCCCTATGATACTACTTCTTTTTAAACCTGTATAATAATCAAATTTATTATTTCTTTTTTCTTTTCTTTTCCTGAAGGATAAGATTGTAGGACAGAGTTGACAGAAGCAATTTATTTTCAGTACATTTGCACATGCCATCAAACTTTTGCACTGTTTTCATTTCCCTTCCTCTCAGTTTCAAATTTGATTGAGAAGTGATAGTTGTGTTTTAGTGTTGCTTTCCTTCAATGCTAATCCACTTTTTTTTCCTCAAGTCTTCAATCAAAATGTAATGCAAATGTCTCTCCAAGCAGAATGATGGAAGTAACATACAAATCTCGAAACTTGAGGGCAAGAAAAAGCCCCAAAGAAAGGCCCAGCTTTAGTTACGTCCATCACATTCAAAAGAAGCCATCTTGTTGATAGATTAAGAAGATCAAAGAAATTGCTTTTCAATCTTCTGTGTAGATATGTTATTTAGATTTAAGAAAATGCATTATCTCCTTGTAGATACATTATTTTACACAATGACCATGAGTGAAGACTATTGAACCAACCATCACATTGATGACCAAGGCACAATATGTGCCATACTGCGAACACATTGCCAACTTCACAACTTGCAATTGGGCCAACTTGCAGTATGTAGATACACGTACATGTATAAAAATCTCTCTGTTTTGCTGCATACGGATTAAGAGCACTTCCTACGCTATCGTCTCAACGGTCAAATTTGGGGTCGAACCAAAATGGGCTTTAGTGGCATTTCAAAGTTGTGTGAAAGTATAGGTGTAGTTACACTTTCATCACACCCTAATTGCAGTCCATGTATGCAATGTGGCTCCTCGACTCAAACGGTGCTACAGAAAAAGACGGTCCCACCAGAATGAACCATCGTCAGTGTGGCAGAAGTATTCACACTACAAGCAAGTAGTCTTCACTCAAGGCTTGCTCATTTGGAAACATCTTTGGCAATTGTTCAAGCTTTTCTGTGTGGTGCATTGAAGAACTGAAATGTATCTATGTCTTTCTATATGTTCTGTGGGATGCCATGGATTTAACTTCTCCTCGCTGATGAGCGTTCCAGCTGCATTAGCTCCTTAGGGCTTTGGTGGGGGTAGGGGACCTGTTTGTGCATCAAATATTGCATTTGAATTGAAAGCTTGAAAAATAAACATAGAAACTTTTTTCCCCTCTTGACAATGAATCAGGCAGAAACTTTTCAATAAAAGTTGTAATCATAATGCTGAAAAGCAAGGCCAAAATCTTCCTTAAATCTTCTAAAAGCAAGGCATAGATTTTAGGGAAAAATATTTGGCTTTACAAATGACTTTTATTTTATCAGGCATGTAAACAACTTGCGTTTATTGTGGTCCAAAAGAATATCACTTATATTTGGAAAGTTTAATTTTGAAATGAGAGAGAATTTGATGTAGAGAAGAGACAAAGCAACACTGAGCTAGGAAGCCATCAATAATGCTGGATGGATATAGGGACTTTGAAATCCATCTTCTCTTTCATTAGCTCTGTCAAATACATCTTTGCACACATCTTCAATTCATTTCAGTTTACTGTTTTGTTTCTCTTTTATGTCATAATTTTTGTATGTCTTTAATGAAAAACTTTATTTGGTCCATGCAGGGTCACAAGCTAGCTATTGCAGAATTGAGCAAGGTGAGTGTTCCTGTTTGACGCTTTTCATTTGTTCTGCGGCAGTGAGTTTGTTTCATTTCTCGGGGTGTTGGAATGTGTCCGTGTACTTGGAGTGAGAAGAAGGTGGAAAGTTCTCAAAACCAAAGTTCTTATCTTGTTAATAAGTCACAACAAACCAGATGTTGATCAAAATAGAGCACTGCGACGAACACAAGACTGACATCAACACATACGAGGAGGCCAAAATCAGATTTAGTATTTTAATCATGTGCTTTATAGTATACCATTGCAAGAATATGTTACCATACCATATCATGAGCAATAATTATACTATTTGTGTTTAGGGCTGTTGGGTGTAGCTATCATGTAGTTAACTCGCATTGATATAGATATTATTGGCTTATATTCAGATGTAGTGACGCATGGTTCATTCATAAAATCTTTGTTATCAAAGATCACAAGGGAAAACTTTAACTGATCTCAGCTGATTAAGTTGAGAGATAATAGTCACAACTGAATGATGTGCACATCGGACACATAATGACCTTTAAAAAAAAAAGAAAAAAAAGATAATTCAAAAGATGGAAATGATTTTAAAGTAATTGGAAGATGATACAAATATGTTATACCGTTCTTATGACAGGGTCAATTCCTGTTGAGATATTCCTTTTCTCTGGCTTTTATATTGCTGACTTTATTCAAAGTCATTTTACTTTTTTTTTTTTGATAAGTGCTTTGTCTTAAAACTTTATCTCTGTTTTTAACAGTACCAGAAGATGACAAGGCAAAGTAGGATACCAAGGTTTGACTTGACAAAAGCTTTTTGACTTGACAAAGCTTATTGACAAGACTTTAACTTGACGTGTTAACCATTGAAATGCTTTTTAAAATGCCCTTGTTGCTACAGAGAGCTGATCTCGTGACAGCCAATGCCCCTGAGGAAGACAAGATAGCTGCCATGGTGCTTCAAGCTGGACAGGAGTATGACCCATCAAGGTAGGATAGAGTGGTCTTCAATGGTCAGAGGGTAGCCTTGGTTCCAGGCATTCCTGTAATACAGGACCAGTAGCTGTATTCGTTTATCATGGTAGAGTGGAATCCTAGAACCGTGAGAAGCTCTTGCACTGGCCTTGTTTTGACTTGTTTGAAGATATGATGGATATGATGACACTGTACATACATACATGGGTGGATGGATAGATAGATACATAGATAGGTGGGATAGGTAATTTCTAGCATTTTTTACATGTGGGTATATAGATGAATGCATTCATAGATGAACATATGGGTAGAGGGGAGAGAAGAATGAAAGGGGGAGGAGGGGAGGGGAGAGAATATGGATTAGATCATTTCTGTGTGTCCTAGAGTCGATCAGGGAGATGGGATGAGACCCCACCTCCCTGTGTCGGATCATATAAATTTCAATGTACATGGGAAGCGGTCTCGTCAGAACCTGCCACCCAAACCACAAGGACCAGTGCTGAGGGAAATTATTATCAGCAAAGAAGAAGTTCACCCCATGTAATCTCTTGTGTTGATTTGAGTCATTAGGCCCTTTGAATGCTACAATTGTGTACCTTCCCTCTGAAGTGCTAGTCTTAAGAAGCACTCGGTGCCATGAGCTATTAATTGACTTCTGGTGGGATGCTGTTATTACTAGTATGTATTCTAGCAATCTTCCTATCACTTGTATTTGTTTTGAATAAGACTGATAAGATTTTGATGCTACATTGAATCGATTGATTTGGTCATTTAACAGCTCTTGTGTAGCAATGCATGAGAATTGATACATTATGCTTCTCCTTCATTTAGGTACATCGACACTAGACGCATGAATCGCAATGCTGCACCTCCACGAAACTACACATGCCACCGATGTGGGAAGCCAGGACACTACAAGCAGAAATGCCCCTTTATTGGAGACGTGAGTGTTGGATTTAGATCATTGGCATGTTATCCCTATTGTGTTTGGTTGTAGTTTGCCTCTGTTTGGGTTCAGTTGCAAACAAGATAACAATTACAGTGTTGTCTAACTTACAACAAAAAGGTCCTACCTAAAATGTTATAGCATTGTTTTATATCATTGCTTTAGTTTGCAAAACTGCTTTTCTTTTCTTTTCTTTTTTTTTGATGCTGTAGTACATAAGACTATTATCAGGGCTTGACACTAACTTTTTTTTTTTTTTTTTTTTGCTGGTGGCCCGAGCTACTGATTTCTTGAGTTTGAAATTTTCTTGGGCAGAAAAAGACTTGTAGTGGCCCAAAATGTTAGGAAAAAATGAAAATTAATTTTGAATTGTAGTTGCCCAATCAAGCCACGAGAAGGTGCCATTTTGAAATTTGTTGGCCTGACCACAATTCTAGTGGCCATGGGCCACCAGGCCTCCATTAATTTTGAGCTCTGCTATAATCCTTGATTACTTTGCCAACATTGATTGACACTTGTCACATCTTCTTCTCTCAAACTGTCCAATGCTGTCTGTGTCTAGGAAGAGGATCAGAAGCAGAGGTATGCTGGATTCCAAATGAAGAACAAAGCAGGCATCCCCAAATCATATCTGTCAGTTCTGAACATACCCAAGATGGATCTGTAAGTTCACTTATTATTTTCATTTCTATTACAGCTTGTAAGAAAAGTAAAGATTTTATTGTAGTATGATTTATGATAAAGTCTGATGAGTGCATATTTCTTCTTTTGCTATTGCGTTAGAAAGTTGTTGCAGTATTACATGATAATGCTGAAATGCAGTCTAGTAGTGTTAATAGTTTTTACCTAGTTTTTCTTACCTTTATATTGCTGTAGTTTAGATTGATGTGCAGTTACGCCAAATGCAGTGTGAAAATGGGAGTGTTTCTTGTAGATTTACAGCTTGACATAGCCAGTAACTTCCAGATATGTACGAAATTGATCAATGATTATGTTTTGTTTTTGTTTCTCATTTGGTTAGATATGCGTTTTGTTAGTACTAGTTTCATGCTTGTCAGGTAGTTTTGTGTGCTCTATATGTCAAGTCACTTTCAAGAAGAAAGAAGTAATAGAGTGTCATCATCAGCAAAAGTATGAGTGAAATGTGACAGATGGTAAAAAAAAAACCATAATATTTTGGTTTGACTGTCAGTAATCTCTGTTTGAAATGGCAAACCTTTCCATCAGTATATTCCATGCCTTATTCTTTTCTTTACCCATGATGACTGCCTTCAGGCAAGCAATCCTCATCGGGAAGAAGGAGAGACCACCGTTTGTGAAGGGGAACTCCCCAGAACCGGTGGAAGAGGAGCCAGAGATACCAGAGGAACTGGTGTGTAAGATTTGTAAAAACCTGATGACGGAAGCAGTCCTCATCCCCTGCTGTGGAAACAGCTTCTGTGATGACTGTAAGTATCTTTCATAAACCTCATCAATTCTTTGCTTGTATCCAGAGAAGACCACTCTGTATATTTGTGAATCTTACTTGGGGGCATTGCATTGAGCATTTTGTCAGATATTTCTCAAAAATTGGCTCTCAGCTAATCAGGTGCAAGGATTTCTGTAGCTTAGAACAGTATGTCAAAATGAAATATCTGACAAAGTGCTTAAAGGGATCGTACAGTTTTGGTTGAGACCTAATTTCAGATTTCTAACATTTTTTTGTAAAATAATGAGAAACCTCCTATGAAATATGAAAGAACATGTAATTCTATGAGGAATTCAACCTTTATTTGATGAAAATTGGTTTTAACATGGCTGAGATATCCAAAAAAGAGGGATTCTGATAAAGTGTGGGTCCCACACTTTATTACTATCGCTTTGTTTTACTTTGTTTTTGGATGTTTCAGTCATTCCAAACCCAATTTTCGTCAAATAAACTTTGAATTCCTCTTAAAATGGTATGCTCTGTACTATATCATAAGTGTTTTCTTGGTATCTCGCAAAAAGGTAAAAGCCCAATTCTCATCTCCACCAATACTGTACCATCCCTTTAATGAAATGCCCCACTTCTAGCTTAGTCGCAGAACACCTCTTTACTCTGTAACAGTAGAAACGTTTGGGCTGAATCTGTTTAGAGGACATAATTTGTTTAGTAAGCATCAGATTGAGTGTTTTGGTGCAAATCCAAAATCTCCCAAAGTATTTGCACATTTTGTGCAACAGTCTGTGGCACACGAAATTCATGTTTACAGTATTACAAAGTTGTCTTGGCGGAGACAGACAATTTGGCCACTACAAAGTAAGGAAAAACTGTGTTGTTACAAGAATAGTCTTTGTATATACAAACCACATGCCTGAGATTATATATTTTTAATTAGGCAAAAATACCTTTCCCATTCAGTCCCACGTCCCTTCATTTATGTTAGTGTGCACCTCATCTTCACTTACTTGACTCTTCAGTCCAAAACATTATTCAGAGGAGTCATCGCTGAGATAATAATAAATTGTATTTGTATAGCGCATATCACAAAAATAGATAAATGTTTCTATGCAGATGTAGTTTCATTTTCAAAGAGAAAGGAAGAAAAACAACAATGAAAAAATATTAGAATTGAAAAATGATAAAAGGAGGGAAATGACCTTAAAAAAAATGTCTCACACCTTTTCCAAATGCAAAATGAAATCACCATCTAACCTCAGATTTTGAGAGCCAGTGATGTGTAAATGACACAGCACAGTTTTTTTCTAGATATGATTCATCAGAAAATCTGCTCATATGAATACCGTTGGTACAATACATTTTTTTTTTTTAATGAGATGAATATTTGATTTCTATACAAATTTGATCATTAGCAGTCTGCTGAAAACTTAAATTATAATTGTGTCTTTTGTTCAAGATTAAAATTACATTTGAAATTTTGTATAGTAACAGGATCAACTTAACATCATTTTCACCCACTTTGTCCCTCTGCATTCAGGCATCCGCAATGCTCTGCTTGAGACAGATGACCACGAGTGTCCCAACTGCCACGAACAGGATGTCTCGCCAAACTCCCTTGTGCCAAATCAACAATTACGGAAGGTTAGTATCGTATCAGTGCATTCTGTCTCATCAGGAGACACATAAGATAGCAAGCCACTCCTAGTTTGACCATAATGCTGTCCAAAATTCAACAACCTGCTGCATGCAGAAACCTACGCTTTTGCATGCTGTTGAATTTTGGCATGGGAGGTCAAACCGTGATGCAGGTTTTTTAGACCATTTCTGTAATGTACGAGAGATCCTATCCTATGTCTGCTTGTTTATAGTAGATTGCTCTAAAGCCTCGGTAGCATGGGGAAACGTAGGGGATCCAATAGAATTTGCTGCCCACGAGGGGCATTCAAAAACCTGAAATAATGCTTTTTAAAAATTATTACACTATTTCAAGTTATTTCACCAGAACATAATTATGCAGCTCAGAGTAGTCCAGAGGAATCCAATCTATTTGGCAACATATTATCATTTGCACAAGAAGTGTATGAGAGAGAAAGAGCATGAATATGCTGTAGATGCCAAACATTTTGTGGGGCATTAATTTTTGTGAATTTCTTTAGTCAATAAAATTTGCGAATTTATCAACCTGTCAAAACATCACCCTCCAGTGTGTGAGTACTAGTACAATGTACATGCAACATGGACAGGCAGCAGCTGCAGGCAGCAGCTGCACACAGATACCTAGCCTACTATGTACATACGCATGCCTCTGTGCCGAGGGCATACAAGCAGTATGATCTTTGCATTCCCAATCACAAACTAAAATCGTTGTACAACTCCTGATTCGTGAAATTTGCCTGCGAAATAATTGACGTCTGACAGTTTGCTAATGAGATTCTCAATCTGTTCTGTACACAGTATGTGCTAAACTTCCAGAGTGAGACAAACTATGTAAGGAGATCAAAACCAAAGTCAGTCCCTCAGGAACCAATGTCAGAGCCAGCGGCCCCACCCCAGCCACCGGTATCATCTCAGCCTGACCCCACCCACAGGAGTGATCATCGAGAGCATTGGGAACAGAGGGTATGATCATTGTGTGACTTCATCCTCTTTCATAAAATTGAATAGAATATAAAACAGTGCAATCATTGTAAATGTCATATACGGTGGTTCACATGTGTGTGCTGTAATTTCAAGTGCATTGATTTTGTACCACAAAAGAAAAGTTATATTGTCTGGCCACTATGACAATATGATTTTATTTGATAGCAACTTCTGTGCACAGTGGATTTTTCTAACATTTCGCACATATAGAATATGGTGACTGTTCGAAGTGTTGTATGATCTTCCTTCTATTTTTTCAATTTTAGCCAAAAGAAAAAGAGCAAGGCAACAGAGGATTTCGTAGTTGTGTTTGTTCTTCCCCCACTTTGACTAAGGGTAGATGAGAGTGTGTGTACTGAAGTCACCTGAAAAAATTTTTGTAATCACTATCTTACGTGTACATTTCTTTGCAGTATGATTGTGTGTTTTGGACACACACCAAACCTCGTGATTATGTTTCCCTACAGAAGTTGAACTGACTGCAAATTTCAATTTGCAATGAGATATCTAAGATCCTCTGTATACAGTATTCATCGCATAATCGGGCATCTGATAATCGGGAACCTCGCTTAAATGACATACGCTTTCCAGAAACATTTCCAATGCATGTTATTTTCACTGGACAATCGGGCGGGGACCTCTGATAAACGGGACAATTTTTCTTCAAGCGATCTTTGATTTTGTTGATATTTTACACAAAAAATCTACCAAAATACCACAACAATATTTCAAAGATTCCCTATCAGTTGTCGTTTTAATACATCAAACTTACAAAGCAAGCTTCGGACTGGTGTGTTTTGACCTCCGTCCATCCAGTACACGTACATGCATAGCCACGAAAGCGCCGTGTATAAGTATCCATGCCATTGCGAAACACATGCTTTCGCAAACATTCTTCTCCCCTACATATAAGCAAAGCCATGTGCAGGGAGAGCTAGAGGGTCGCGCCGAGGGGTACATGTACAGTACATGTACAGTACGTCAGTGTGCATGTGTGTGTGTGTGCAATACATGTACATGTCTCGTATGCCGTTAGTGTATGGTGAGTGCTCATCGCGAAATCGGGCACCCCGCTTAAAGGGGCTGTGTTTGCTACTCCCAACCTGTCCCGATTATGCAATGAATACTGTATTATTTTCAGTGTGAGGTAGTACCTGTCATCAAAAACTTCTATTTACTTTCTTGATGATAGATATCTTAGTCACAAGTAAGAGCATACCATAACATGCACAGATATGTGGATGTAGGTGGTATACATATCTACTTCAAATTCATGTCAAAATAAATCATGACAAGCATCTTATGTGGAACTAGTGTGAATTTACAGTTGTGTCTCTTTTATATCTTTTAAACCAGACAAGAACCTTGCCAACCTTGGAACAATCACGCGAATATCATGACAACCAGAGATATCAAGGTAAGTTCAGTGTATACTTCCAGATTGACAAAAGAAATAGGGGTTGTGACAGTTGCTTCTGACAATTTTCACATTTTCACTTAATATTTGTTAAATATGTACACACATACTTCTGTCAAAACAATGCAGTGAACTTTAAAATCCCCACTGAACCAAATGTCATCTGTGTTTGTGATTCTCCCTTGTGGCCCTTTGATAATTGCATTTTTCATAGAACATTGTAGTGAAAAACAATTTTGATAGTGCTTTTGAAAATTGACTTGTGCAAGTAATATTCCAAAAATGCTAACATTTAGGCTGTAAGTTCACATTTTGGTATGTGTTCCAAGTAGATGGTGTCTTCTCCCCCTCCCCGTTTTCATCTGTATCTCAGCAAAGGGCAGAGTTTTAAGAGAACAGTTTACCTGTTGAAGTTGTGTCCTTTATTTTATGGCTTTCTCATTTTTCTTTCCCTTCACTTGTTATGTTTGACACTTCTTGCATATTTCCTTGCTCTCTTCAATTTTCTCTTCTTACCTTTCCCGTCTATTTTCTTTTTTTCCCCTTCATAATTTATTATCTCCATTATCAGTCATCTTAATCTTCATTATCAATCGTTTAGTTGTTGTTGCTTTTTATGATTGTGTAGTCTTACATTTTAATTGAAGTATGGTTGTGTATGTTATTTCCCAGTGGAAATGTACAAACTCTGCAATTCAGCTATCTGCATGGCTGCAAATGAATTTTCAGTAAACCGTTACTGCAACATACTACTAGGATTCTTTTAACTTCTCTCTGTGAAGTTTTCTTGATTACCTTCAAGTACAGATGTTCAGCCGCTACAGGTGTACCTTTTGTGGTTTGTCATTTAGCTCTCTTCTCTTTCCCCTTTTAGGTGGATTTTCATATCGGGGAAGAGGCTCATACAGGCCTTATCAGTCCAGATACCACTCGTCACGCAACTACAATGATTACAGTGACTATGACAGTCACAGCTACAAACGTGAAAGCAGAGATGAACACTCAAATCATTACGGGCACCGCTCTCACTCTAATTTTGAGTCAAATGTCCGGCAACAGGAACACCAGCAACAGCGTGGCATGCATGGGCCTCCGTCATCACAACCACATTCCCAAGAGCAGCAGTCATACCACCCACCACCACCTGCTAACAACCAACAACAACAAGCACCAAGTTATCAGCAGCCACCACAGGCACAAGGTGCACACCATGGGTATCAGCAAGCCCAGCATAGTAGCCAGCAACCTCCAGGACATCAAGTTGTTCATCAACAGCCACCTCCTAACAGTCATCATCCTCCGCAAGGATATCAGCAGGTTTCACAAAGTCAGCAGCAGCCACCACCTGTTCAACATCCACCCCCTCCTGTTCAACATCCACCCCCGCCTGTTCATCAGCAACCGATGCAGATGCCCAATTTGCCACAAGGCAGTCAACATCCACAGCAACCACCCCAACCATTACATCCAGGACATCAGCAGCACCAACAGGTAAACCAGCACCAGCAAGTACACCAGCAGCCACCTCCGCAGGTACACCAACCACCACAGCAGACACATCAATCAGCAGTGCAAGTACACCACTCGCAGCCACCACAAGTGCAACAGCAGCAACCTCCAGTCCACACTCAGCCACCCCGGGTGCAACAGCAGCAACCTCCAGTCAACCCACAACAACCTCAGGTGCAACAGCAGCAACATCCAGTGCACACACAGCAAACACATATGCAACAGCAGCCACCCCCAGTACACACACAACCTCAGGTGCAGCAGCAGCAACTTCCAGTGCACACACAACAACCACAAGTGCAACAGCAGCCACCTCCAGTGCACTCGCAACAACCACAAGTGCAACATCAGCCACCCCCAGTACACCCACAACAACCACAAGTGCAACAGCAGCGGCCACCAGTTAACCCACAACAACCACAGGAACAACAACAGCAACCACCAGGTCACCCACAGCAACCACATGTGCAGCAGCAGCAACCTCCTCACCCACAACAGTCCCAAGTCCATCAGCAACAAGTTCAGCAGCAGCAGCAACCACCACAAGTACATCCAGGACACCAGAATCAGCTTGCTGGCCAGCAGCCATCAATGGTTCATGCTGGACATTCTCATCCACCAGTATCAACAGCTACACATACACCTCCAGTACACCAGCCTGCATCAGTACCTTCCCAGACCCTGCATCAATCCTCTCCTCAGTCAGGTGCCAATGTTACTTCTATCTCACAGCAGCAACAAGTGCCTAGTTCAGGAGTAACATCGATGGCTAGTGAGCAGCCAGTATCTACAGCTCATTCTCATCCGGTGTCGGTAGCTCCTGTGCATGCCAGTCAAGGGCAGCATGTTCCAACAGCACCAACCCAAGTGGCTAGCTCTGTTCCATCATCAACCCATATGGCAGTAACACATCTTGTCTCATCCTCATCGAGCCAAGCTGCTGGTCCTCCAGAAAACTCTTCAAAGTTGCACCAGCCACACATTGGTCAAGCTCACAGTGCCTCACAGGATGCTGTGCATACAACCACTCAGTCTTCCTCACAAGCTCCAGGACATGCACCTCCTCAAGTTCCACAGCAGGCCCAACCAGGTTTGAACATTGATTTCAGCCAACCACCACCCTCATTAAACACCCCATTGCCCCAAGTCATCAGTGGTCCACAGCCGTCCTCGTCTGCAGCTGGGTCGGTGTCTGCCCAACAGCCCACTTCTCAGGCTCACCCCGGACAGGAGTCTGGTGTTCGTCCAACTCCAGACCCTATAGCGCAGGCACAATCTGGTGCACCTACATCACACCCAGGGACATCATCTACAGGATCAACAGTACTGCCTCCTGCCACCTTGCCTCCAGGACTACCTCCACATGGCATGCCTTCGGGTCCTACTGGCCCTCCAGGTGTTGGAACGTAAGTCCATGCCACCTCAACTGAGTAAAGTAGAGTGAGCTTAATTCAAGGCACTCAATCTTTTTATTGTGCATCTTATCATGCATGTCTCTGATGGCTATTTTTAAGACAACTGAAGATGTGTATACAATGCCCCACATAATTTCACAAGAACTTGCATTATTTGGCAAGCTGGAATCTCTCTCTCTCTCTCTCTCTCTTGTGACAAGATTTAAGATATGGAATCTCTCAAACTGATGCAGGAAAAAAATATTGATGGCTCTACAAGATGACAAAGGACTTTGCACACATTGCCAATAAAGTTATTGATAATCCAAGTGAGCATGTGAATGTAAAGTACTTACATTTAACCCTATTCTAACTGGGCTATTTGAGACCAAGTTTTTACGGGGGGGTCAATTTGACCCCCCTTCAGATCTCGGCCGCCGATTGCGCGATCGCCGCGAAATTTTGCCCGAAGATAGAGCTGGATGTCAACTACAAGATTACATGGTCATACAATAGAAAAATATTGCCTTTCTATTTTTAATAAATTAATTATGCAAATTTGTGCATGAAATCATATTTTCACCTATAACTCCATTAAAAAGACTGAAATATTGCTAAATTTTTGTGTCAGAATTCCTCAAGACATATCAAACAATTTTCATGTGAAAAAAATAGCACAATCAAAATCAATTTCTTTTGTTTTTTATTGTTTTGTTAATTTCTTATGTATTTTATTGCTTTTTCAACCTTTTGTTTTCTATTGTTTTTTTGCCAAAATTTTTTGTAAGCACTTTTTCAGGCTTATCTACACTAGAATTGATTAATTTCAATGGTTAAAAGTTGAAATAATCTAATTTATATCAATTTAACCAAAAAACACAATTTGCATTCAATTTGCACACGATATCATGAATTTGAGCTGTTTTCGTGTTGACAGGCATATACATAACATTAAGTAACTTCAGAACGGTGTACCCGGACGTCGCAAATTTGGTCTCAAATTATGCGGAAGACTTCAATGAAAAAAGTCTTGAAACGACGGGCAAAATCTTTGCGCGTTGCGGAATCGTGGCGCGAAACGTAGAGGGGGGGTCAATTTGACCCCCCCTCCCCCAGTTAGAATAGGGTCAATTCACTGCATTATTAGCAGTGACATCTGCTGCAAAAGCATGTGACTTACCAATATTTCAATAAGAAATGAGTTCATCAGATTTCAATACTCATTCTGCATGGGTGCATTGTACTGTAACTCTTGAAAGGGGTAAAAACCAGCCACCACTTTATGTTCATTCCTTGCACTACAGGGTCCTTCAACAATGGCATCATTGTACTTAGATGAACATCATTATTTTGTGTAATTGCTTCAGTGACTAATAAAAATGTGCTCTTCATGTTTTGTCTTTTCCTACAGGTATCATTCACATGATAAGGAAGCAGATGATGTTGCTCAGGAAATGGAAAAATTTTGCCAAGATCAGAAAAGGGTGTTGCAATCACCACACAGCTCATACTCCTACTCAAGAAGCTCCCGCTCATGGACCAGCAGCACTGGATCCTGGTCCCGCTCCCGGTCTCGTTCGAGGTCCAGGTCTGGATCTAGTTATACTTCATGGTCAGGGTCCAGGTCAAGGTCGCGGTCTCGTTCTCCATATTCAAGATCCTGGTCCAGATCCAGGAGAATTAGACCAGACTCACGAGATCGGTCTTTTTCACCAAGGCGGCGACGGTCACGTGACAGGTTTGATCCACGGGGCAGACAGTTTCCCCCGAGGAGAGGTCACTCTCAGTCTCCACCACCAGATTTCAGGCGAAGGGGTAGAGGAGGGTACTACAACCAACGTCACTTTCAACCCCGTGGCCATCCCCGATATGGTCCAAGGTTCTCAAGATATGAGCCGAGGCACAGACCCTTTGATCACTTTGATCAGAGGTATGGTGAGCCACCACAGTATGCCTCATTCAACAATCCTCCTAGTGGACCACCAGGAGGCCCACCCAATGCCCAAGCAGGAGGCCCCCCTGGGCAAGGCATGGTTCCTCCTCACCTACCACCTGGACCGCACAATATTCCACCACCCCACAATATTCCACCCAATATTCCACCACCACACAATATGCCTCCCCATGGCCCTCCGCATGGCCCACCTCCAAACTTTCCTCCTTTTGACCCAAACTCTCCAAACTTTGCCCCCCAAGGACCACCTCCACCACGAATGGATATGGCCTATGGCCAAACGTATGAGGGACACAGGGACAATGCCCCGTACTGGGGTCCGTCCCAGGGTCCCAGGTTCTCCCAGCCAGGGTCACGCTTTCCCCCTCAAGGTAGTGAGGGTGGTCCTCCACCTCTGTTTCCGGAAGGAGAATACCCTGGTGAAGACTACAGAGGGCGTCCAGGGTGGAACCGGAGAGGAAGGGATCATGACAGAGAGAGGACCAGAGATCGGGATCAGAACACGGATCGAAAGGCCAGAGAGTCAGACACGAAAATGTACAGAGAGAGGAACAGGGACAGTAGGGACAAAGAGAAACACAAGTCTGGACCAAATGAGGAAAATGCTGTCAAGAATACTGATGCAGATGTGAAAGAATCAAGTAAGAGTGACAGTAAGGAGAAAGATAAAGATGCGAAAGAAAAAGACAAAGAGGAGGATGGAAGGAAAAAGACTTCTCAAGAAAAAGAAGATGATAAACCAAAGGACCGGCAAAGGAGGAAGGAGAATGTAAAAGATAATGAATATGACCATGACAGAAGTCGGGAGAATGACCGTGACAACAGTCGTGAGACTGACCGTGACAGGCCAAGGGAAGACAATCGCGAGAGAGGTCATGAGGTTGACCGGGAGAGAGGTCGGGATGCTGATCGTGATCGCGCTCGAGAGTCAGACCATGACAGAAGTCGGGACACTGAGCGTGAAAGAGGTGGAAACACTGATCGTGACAGAGGCGGCAACACTGACCACGACAGAAGTCGGGACACTGACCATGATAGAGGTGGGAATATGGACCGAGACAGGGGTCGGGAATATAACAGAGAAAGAGGAAGGGACAGTGACAGAGATCGCTATGAACGAGAAAGAATGCAAGAAGTCTCGTGGGAGCGTTACGACAGGGAGAGATACAGGCACGATCCTGACAGGGATAGATTCTATGACAGGGACAGGGAAAGATATGAGAGGGAACGGGAGAGATATGAAGCAGAACGGGCTTACAACAGAGACAGAGACAGGCACCCAGACAGGGAACGGGACCTTGGCAGAAATAGAGATCGTTACCGCGAAAGAGACTATGAAAGAGAACGAGAAAGGCACTACGATGACAGAATCGACCGAGAGAGGGACAGGAACTATGAGAGAAACTTTGAGCAGGAAAGATATGAAAGGGAAAGGGATCGCGACAGAGAATACGCAAGGGACAGGGACGATGATCGGGACCGAGAAAGACATCAAGATCGTGAACGGGAGCCAGAGAGGGACAGAGAACGGGACTATGGCAGAGACAAGGAAAGGGAAATTGGTCACGATCAAGCACGAGATTCAGGAAGAGAGAGAGGGAGAAGCAGAGAATACGACAAGGATGACGACAGAGAATCCTCAAAGAAGCGAGAGGAAGATAGTAGAAGCAAACGGAGAAGAAAGGAAGAAAACGACAATGACCGGGAAGAGCGGATGCGTCAGGAGAGAATTGGAGATGAGAAATACAAAGAAGAGAGGGAAAGAGACAAAGAAACAAAGCACAAAGACAGGGATACAAAACACAAGCCGAAGCGAAGGCACAGTGAAAAGAGAAACGAAGAAAGGGAGTCATCAGTGGGTGGAGAGGAGAAAGAAGATCAGAATGTACGTAACAGATCTCGAAGCCCTGGGGAAGACCAACATGAACAACAGCAGTCTAGTAATGAGGAGGTCTTGAAATCTTCCAATGCAGAGACAAGTGTCAAGAAAGCAAAGAAGAAGAAGAAGCAAAAGGAAATCAAGGAAAAAACAAGAAAGGTCAAAAAACGCAAACCTAAAGCTGAAGAAGACAACAGCCAGGAGTCGGGTGTCGAAGTGGAGGAAGGAGATAAAAATGATGAAAAGTTTGAAAAGGACAAAAAGAAAATCAAGAAATCCAAGGATGTTGAGCCTGAGATCAGTGACCAGAAAGTAAAGAAGGTGAAGAAGAAGAAGCCTAAATCTGTCGCTGTTGAAGTCATCCATGATGATGTCTTCTCATCTGGTGGACCCTTAAAAAGCCCGCTGAAATCCACAATCAACATAGTAGATTACTCAAGCACTAGTTCTGCAGGGCTGAGTCCAAAATCCAAGATGGCAAAGATGATTGATTCACCACTTCCCAAAGGATCAAAATTAGAAGGCAGACTTGGTGCGACGGTCACCGACAGTAGACGGGTTGTGGTTGCAAGGTCACCAGACGGGCCCCGTGACAGGTCCCCTTCTAGAAAAGGTGAACCAAAAACATACAAGAGGACAGTCAGGCAGATTGATTCCAAGCCAGTAAAGGTCAAGTCTGAAAAGTCGGAGCGACTCAAACACGACAAGCATAAAGACGGTGGTGAGGAGGGCACACATAAAAAAGAAAAAGGGAAGAAGAAGGTGAAAAAAGTGAAAGTTAAAAAGGAAAAGTCTTTGAAGCGAAAGAGCAGTGGAGATGCTGAGAAGGATCATATCAAGAAAATTAAAGTGGAAAGGCAGAGTGATGATGAAGATGGTGAAAAACCTGTTGAGACGGAAGAAAAACCCATGGAGACAGATGAAAAAATAGAAGAACCTAAACATAGTGAAGTTGAAAATAAAGAAAAAGAATCTAATGATGAAACTAGTGACATGAAAGTGAAGAAAGAGTCTGCACAACCCGATGACCCGGCAGATGAAGGATCCAAGTCGGTCCAAGATGACCAAGATGCAAAAGAAGGCAAGACAGCAAGGCTGTCGGTCGACTTGGGTCATGATGAGGAGCAATTCAATCCAGACTATGAGGAAGATGCAGAGGACTTGGACACTCATCATGAAGCAACAAAGAAAGCACGTTCCAGCGCTGGTGATGAAGAATCTGACCATTCTACTGAAGAAGAGGAGGAGGAGGAAGAGGAAGAAGAGGAGGAGGATGACAGGAGTGCATCTGTCAGCCCCACAAGGACCGATGGTAGTTCTGAGCAGGAGAAGAGTCACAGAAAGCATCGCAAACACAAGAAGCACCACAAGAAGCACAAGAAAAAGAGCAGCAGCAGCAAGAAGCGTGATGAAAGTGAAAAGAGTTCTTCATCCCACAGACACAAGCATAAAAAGTCCAAAAAGTCAAAGAAGAGCAGTAAACATAAAGACAAATAGCATACAGACAATAGGGATAGCAAACAACTAGCTATGGAAAGGCAAAGTGTCAGTATTTTAAGTGTGCCAGCAATATTCAGAAAATAGGTGTTAGTATGATTTCTCATTTTTGCCGGATCTGGGGGGTGTTTCATCAACGTTTGTCAGCGCTGACAACTTGAATCACCATAGTAACAGTCAGTGACCAGAGCATCTCAGCCAATCAAAACAAAGGATTTTGCTGAAATCGGTCAGCGCTTACAAACGTTGATGAAACACCCCCCTGATGTGAGGGCAAAGTATGTCGTCGCAAAATCTGTTTTTACAATTGATGAGTTTGTCTTTTGTCCTCTGACCTGTTTTGAACAAGTCAGCTAGAAGCATTTGTTATCACCTTTATGCTTGTTGAAGCAACAAAAACAAAAATGGTACACATATCACTCTAGTTGCCCAATGAGAGTTACAAAAGTATGTTTTGCTCTTAGTTTATGAACATAAGGAAATCAAGAATTGCTTTGAGTGCCATGTGTCAGATTTCACCCTGGCAGTAATGTACATGTAATTTGACTGTCAATAATTCTATTTTTCTTCAAAGTTTGAAAAGTGCCCGTGGATGTGTACTATGTGGTGTAGTCTCATACACTTTTTACTTGTGGGATGAAATTAGAACCTGCTCAGAAGTGATAACTGTTTTCTGGTATTGATCAAGTTCTGGTAGGAAAACTGTTTTATTTATGTGCTATTAGAAAATTAAGAAAGAAAAATGTAATTCACAAGATGATGGATATTTTATGTTAGGTAATGTAAAACAAAAACAAAAACAGCAGACTTTGTGTGTATATTTGTTTTTGTTATTATTCTGAATCACTTTGGAGGGAAGGAGGTTGGGTTTACCTCACAACCTTTCTGTGTGATGTGCTGATACAGGTATCAGGAAAAGTCACCAAAAAAAAAAAGAGAACTTTGCCACAAAAAAAAAAGAAAGAAAGAAAAGAAATAACAGAGTTATTCAAGTATTTTGGGTTTTTCTCTTAAGTGTTTGGCATAGATAGTCTCTCTTTTATAATACATGTATGTGAATTTATCAACATACTACTAGTATTTTGTTTCTAAAGAAACAGATTGTGGAGTCTGCTACCCTGACGAAAAGAAGCCATGGCCATGTGGTTTTTACACTATGATGCCTGTGCAAATAAGGAAGATAAAGTTTGGCTCAAGTTGATGATGACACTGAACATTTGATGTTTACAGTCTTCAAGGCTTGTATGAATTCCTTTTAAGTGGATGAGTTTGGATCACATAATTTGCTTTTGCAATCATGTTTTGTTTGGTTCCAGTGTTGGTAGTATTTTTGTTGATTTTTTCCCTCACTCTTTAAGGGAGGAGGTGGATGACAATAATTCTTTAGCAACAGGAACCTCCCTGCTCAATTAGAAGGGTATACTGCACACTTGTTTGTATAATGCTCAGGTTGTTATACCTGAATCGAAAAAAAAAAAAAAAAAATAGATGTTCTTTGTGTGACGTAACTCTTCAAAATGTGACTTTTGAAGATGACATTGATCACAGCGGTTTCCATAAGGCAGTAAGTGTAATTTGACAAAATTTTGTCCCGAGAGGAAAGTAAGCTGCTTGTTACCTGTGACAAAATTTATCAAAGTATGTGTCTAAAGAAATTGTATAGTCCACATCTAGCAGTAGTTAAAATGTAGTTAAAATGAGGGGATAGGAATTTTGAATGGTGATCCTCAGCAGTGCCCAAGATCTATTGCAACTGTTTGACAACTTGCCCTACATTGACATAAATAAGCACCAAATTAATAGTGTTTAGTAGTAGCTATGATAAATAGTCATGGGGCATACAGACTCAGGCTGGATTTGAACTCACGACCTGACCACCAGACAGGCGTCACATCCACTAGACCACCAAGCTACCGCTTGACAGCCAGTGCTACTTCTAGTAATCTCTAAAGCATGCAGCAGGTACTGCATGTCTATTCGTGCTTCTATTGTCTTGTGTATTTGTTATCAGGAGAACATACTCGGACTGTATCTCACATTACAGAAGAGTTCTGTATTGAAGACTGGAAGTTGTCTTTTCTTCTTCCTTTTTCTTATAGCAGACCTCCTTAAATTTTACTTGCACACAATCAGGTCTGTTAGTCCATGGGCCAAGAGCCGAAAAATGGGTTGTTGGTACCATCCGAGGTGGCAAAACCTTTTTGGTGTCATTTTGTTTGTCGGACATAGATACGCTTATCAAGCTATGATAGCATTTCCAAATGAGTAGCTTAGTCATAATAAATGAATTTATAACCAATTTGGGCTCGTTTTTATATCCCTATACTTCTGAATCGAAACTAACCGCTATACAAAGACGAGCACTGCCTTCTGTATGTCCATGGAGCTACTAACAGAGCTCCATGGTATGTCCACAGGTGTTCTGTTGTAAACGCGGTGCGCTTAGTCTTTATTCAAGGCAGCGAAGGGAATATCCAAAGGGTTATGATGTCCACAGCTGTCACGCGGTGCGCTTAGTCTTTATCTAGACCAATGTATCGTTATCATATCTAAAGTTCCTAATAAAAGGGATTATCTATACTGTTTTATACCACCCTTTCAACAAATACATCAGTTTTAAACAAAAATCACTCTGTTCATTTCCAACATAATTAATTATAATGTATTGTAGTGTACCGGTACATTGTTTTTGTATAATCTTTCATTGTTGGATGGAAATAAAGCGACATTGGCGTGGTATCAGCGTTTTCACCGTAGCGTTTTCACCGGAAAATGATAAATAATTGAAAAATACGCTAAAATTCATGAGAAATTGCTTTTTTGTTGTTGTTGTTTTTAGATAAAAGGATATACACTGTATTATAAGCTTTGGATATTCCCTTCGCCGTCTTGAATATTAGACTAAGCGCTGTGGACATCATAACCCTTGGGTATTCCCTTCGCTGCCTTGAATAAAGACTAAGCGCACCGCGTTTACAACAGAACACCTGTGAACATACAGAAGACAGTGCTCTTTTTTGTATAGCGGTTGGTCTCGATTCAGAAGTACAGGGATATAACAACGAGACCAAATTGGTTTAAAATTCATTTACTATGACTAAGCTACTCATTTGGAAATGCTATCATAGCTTGATAAGCATATCTATGCCCGACAAACAAAATGACACCAAAAAGGTATTGCCACCTCAGATGGTACCAATATCTGGCCTGGCCCATGGACTATGTGTGACACGTTGATGATGAGAGGACCAGTTTAAGTTAGAAGTCATTCTCTGAGTACAAGTCAGAAAAATGTTTTGAAGGCAGAGGGTCTGCTTTATACCATTTAGATGCAAGTTGTTGTAATGGTTACTGTACTTGGGGGGGGGGGGGGGTGTTCATGTGGTGTACACTGACTGCACAGGCTAGAACAGGATGGTGCTTAGTAATTCCTGATTGCAGTTTATGAAACTTGAGATCCTATGCTGCTAGCTCATGTAAGCATCAATGCAGTCATTGATGCTTTGTCTGTTTTTGTTTGTGTGTCTGTGTTTGTGTTTGCTTGTTTTTGTGTGTGATGTGTGTCTGTTTAAGTGTTCACATGTGTTTGACATCACAGGCTGTGATACAGTATGTAAGACACTGAAAAGCTTATTGTAGCGATTACATGCGTGATCTACTCGAACCTTGTGCTAGTTTGTGTGATCTGATATCACCAACAAAGTGATTGCAAGTGTAGTTTCATACAACATGTGACAGTTTATATCATGGGTCTCATGACACAGTTCCATGCAAAGTTAGATTTGCTCACCTTGCTTCTGGAAAAGGCAATCGCTGAGAAAGATTTGATGATTATTTGATGAATGAATCTGTTGTTTTATTTGGTTAACCAGAACACAGTTTTAGATTCAATGTGACATGTGCTATTCTTATGCTGTTTGACTTTCCTATAGTGTTTCTTTAAAAATTTGTAGCTTCATGGAGAGTGCTACTGCCCCTGGAAGTTTTAAAGATAACAGCAGTTAAGAAGTGTCAGTTTGGTTGCTGACAGCAGTAAAATTGTTTTGGTATATTTTTGTTTTGTTTTGTTTTTAGTATTGCAGATATATGTCAGGTTCATTTCTTGTTTTGTATGGCGGCCTAATGTGGCGAGGCTCTCGCATTTGTTTCTGTATGTGCAATGTACAAAAGTGATATACATGTACATGTATTTCTCAGAGCTGTCCTTTGTTACGTGTATTTGTGTGATTGTTTTTGAACGTGATGGTAGTGAGTTATGGGAGTTGTGGTGTTTGCACAAGAAGAAATATTCAAGTGCATCTTCTATTTTCTGAAATGCTCTGTGATTGGTGCAAAGTGACAAATTAACAATTATGCCTTATTTAAACTTTATGTGTATAATATATTCATATGATTTGCTTCCAAAGGAAAAGAAAATGAAAGTTTGAAGATTGTTCCTCTTTCAGCCCAATCATTTACAAGATTGATGCTGAGATGAGATGTAACTGTACTGTGTAAATACCACAAAGGATTGTAAATATCAGTGAAGATTATGTGATATTGTTAATAAAATATTATAAAAATGAACATGTTTTTAGTGTGCACTTTTTTATGTCGGCCCAAAAAAAGAATACTTTGAAAGTTAGTATGCTGTTTGTTTGTGAATGCATATCTTATGTGTTTGAGTGTACTGCAAAGATTTGGATAAGTCACTTATATGTCTTCTTGTGTCAAAAATTACAATGAAAGAGTTTCCACATGCATTTTTAAATGAAACAGATTACTCAACAGTCGCTCATGAACCAACAGAGCTGTTTTACAGGTAACAGCTGTTATAGTTAGGAGGTGATAAATGCTAGTGCAGGTATGTATATTCACCCTTGCATAGAATAATGTATCTTTGTGTCTGTGTGTGTGTGAATATGTGTATATATATATATATATATATATATATATATATATATATATATTTGAAGAGTTAGTTTGCAAAAACCGATAAGTCCATATCTGCCAAACGGAGATATTTGCGATTAAAGGTCAAGAAAAATAAAGAGAATAATAAGAAAATTGTTGCTCCTTTTGACCATAACTTCAAAAATGTACCTTTATAATTTATGTAGTGACCAATATATCATTTAAAAGGTATTATTTTGTACTTTATGACAGAGACCGTACTTCAAAATCTTCAAAAATGGACTTATCGGTTTTTGCAAACAAACTCTTCATATATAGTCTAGGTCCAAACATGTTGCGAATTCACGTATTGGCTCCAATATAACGAAGAATCAAGAAATAAACTATAACAATAAGAATGAGTTTATTGAACAACTCGTTCTTATTGGTGAAATAATGCATTACTAGTTTATTTCTTGATTCTTCGTTTTATATATATATATATATATATATATATATTATATACATGTATATATATATATATATATATATATGTATATATATAATATATTTATATATTATATAAACATGTGTATATATATATATATATATATATATATATATATATATATAAATGTATATACATTGTATATATAATTGAGAGACTATAATAAAAGCATTCACACAAGTGGTTTGAATTTAATTTTGAAAATTTCAAATTTCAATATGATTTTGATCCTAAGTCATTTGTAAAATTACTGCATAATGACCAATCACTGCACTGTTTATGGAGGCCTATGGATATACATGTATGAAGTTTAAATGCAAAACTTATTTTATTTCATCAAAATGAGATGTGAGATTAAATCTTAAGAACAGAAAACTGTCAAAAATGTATATGATGATTTTGATAATTAATGTCTTGATCATTGAAAAGATTTTATTTCTATTCCATGATGACTTGAAAATAAAAATGGCATATACATGTATTGCTTTTTGTATTCAGTCTTCATATATATATATATATATATAGCGAAAACTTTGTTTCTGGTCAGTTTTTCCTTCCTTGTTTCAATATATATATATATATATATATATATATATATATATATATATATATATATATATATATACGTACAACATATATGTACAGTGCACTCCCATTATAACGAACACAGTTATAATGAAATTCTGGTTACAATTAAGTACAAATTCAGGCCACATTATTTGCTGTATGTCTTTTTATTTATTTGTTCGGTTATAATGAAATATTGATATAATGAAAAAAAAAAATGCCAGTCCCAAAGACTTCGTTATGATGGGATCGACGAGTCCACTGTACCTGTGTGTGTGTGTGTGTGTGTGTGTGTGTGTGTGTGTGTGTGTGTGTGTGTGTGTGTGTGTGTGTGTGTGTGTGTGTGCGTGTGTGCATATACATTGTATCTGAATCGGTACAGACACAAAAATACAGGGTATACCAAAAACTTGAAGAGAAGCTAGAGAGCACATGATATGTGTGTATATACATGTACTCTACACCCGCACTGTGATAGCTTATGACTGACACACCATGTACGCATACAGACAATATTAGTAGCAATACATTTTGTACTACCTGTTCAGCCAGAGAAACGTGTACATTCCACTCATACATTTCCAGGTAGTTTCTAGCAGCAGACATACCATGTACATGTACCATACAGCACATTGAAATAGAACATAATCTCCTCTATGTCACATTATCTCCTGGCCTAGCTGTCAGTATGAAAAGATGAATTCATAGACAGCCCTTCTTTTCATCTTTAGAGTGCAAAACAACAAAATAAAAAATAAAAACCTTGAAATGCCACACATTTACTGGATAGGTTTCTTACTGCTACTTTTGTTCTGAAGTGTTAGTGTTAATTGATATATTACATGAACTCTTTGAGCATCACCTTTTCTTTGAAAGGCATTATCTAATTTATGAAGTCCAAGAATACAAGTCTGTCAAGAGTGTTTTGGAGCTGTAGGACCCCTATATTTTTATAATATTAAACATTCCCCCTTAGTGTCTCATAAAGCAGAATAAAAACTTTTCTTTCTTTGAAACCTATCAATTAGTCATATACAATGATTCATTGTAGTTGCAGAATTATCAAAAGCCTAACATTTCCAAATTTCATAACTGATTCTTACATAGGCAACATGTAGGCCTAATGAAAGTTCAAAACGTGTGTTTTTCTCTAATTTGTCAATTTTTGTAGATTAACATTTCTTTAATAGGGGGCTCTGCAGTAAGATACAGAAAACCCACATAGCCACATAAAAGAGCTGAGGAGGAATATGCTTTCATTGCGTAATACATTTGACACGCATGCGTACTTCAGCAGTCCCGCTGTTACATCAACGCCAAACGAAATGTATATGTACGTATACGCGTACACTACTGTACGTGCACTTTACACGCTACATTTTACACCATACTGTAAACCAATACCGTCTGCTCCTCAAAGTGGTGACTTTCATCTTGTCTTCGTGTCCTGTCAGGAAAGGAAAATATTTGTAAGTACTTGAGAATAAATGTGTACAAGTAAGGAAATGTAAGTTTGTGAAACGGGAGTGTGAATGGGCATGGCGCAGATATTCTATAAAAATGGGATCGATGGGGCGGTGAAGGGCTCAGTCCCACATATGAAGAAATTTTTCAGTTTCATAAAACTGATATTGGCAATGCAGCTATGCAGTGTCCTCCGCTCTGTATTCTGACATATTTCTACAGTATTTCATTGAATACGCCTTGCCCTGGTTTGTCTTGTATTTTACTTGTACCTTCGAGTTACATGCCACAGAAATTGCAACCTTCGACTAAAATCTGAACTATCTTTGTAATGCAATGTCATTTGATGAATGACTTGTGCAATTGTAAAATTAGCTGCTGGCTACGCATTGTAGGATTCTGGATCTGGAAAGGTGTAGTATCGCGGTTAAATTTAACCTTAATTACTAAAATATGCGTCAATATGAATACTTACTGATGTATTCCAATTATTGACAAGAGGATATGCGGAACGTAATAGTCCGATAATAAATTTAGTCCATTTCTGTCTAAAATCGATGGACTTTAAATGATTCGGTCAGCAGGGATCTCTGAGATTGACACCTGCTCACGAAGATGGGATTTGAAATCTATGCGCTTGTGCCAGTTGGTAGCACTGTAGCCGTTTTGTTTTTGACAAGGCACTCTTGCTGTGCGACATTGTGTGGCGATGTACAGAAATACCAGTAAATTTACATTTTATACCATTCAGAACAAACAGACAGAATATCTCTCCTTCTACTTGAATAGACCTTTGTGATGAATTCTTTACTAGCTCTTTAATTCTGTAATCAACTCAGTGATGCCTTATTAATCAATTGCTTACTTGGATTTACTTGGATACGTAGAGACATAAAGCAGTGCTCCTCCAGGTTTGACTATTCCTCTGTAATGAGCTGCATTTTAAGGGATGGCTGTTCCAGTGTTTTTCAATAATCGATAGCCTTAAACTGATGAACATTTGATGTGCTAACTGCTATGTCTGGTAAGGAGTTCCCGTTGTTGCAACTTCTATTAAGGAGAGAGAATTCTGACGAGATGTCTATTTCAATATACTGTAAAACATGATATTTTCGCAGCATGAAATTTTTGCAAATTGGAGCGGACTTCCTTTTTTTACGGCATGAAATTTTCGCGAGTTGCCTCTAACATTCATTGCATAAAGTGTAGTCAAGAGCTTTCGCGTGCATTATAATTTCATGAATCTTGGCTCGCAAAATTTGTGAAATTAAATGCATGCGAACATTCCTCGTTTTACAGTACTAGGCTTTTATCACTCTCATGCTCTGGCCTTTGATTCTGGAACTGCCTGCTAATTGGAATCATTTATTGTTTATATATAGAGGTGCTTGGTCCCTTTCATTAGCTTTTAAATTTTGTAAATCTGCTCTTTGTCTCCTTTATCTAGAAGTGTCTTCATATCCAGAACTTTCAGTTTTTCAATCCGTTTCCCAAATGTGATTTAAAAAAAAAACTTAATCTGTAAATTTTATAGCCTAAAATCTGTTTTAGTTACTTAGTGCACTCCTTATACATTTTGCATGTCCAGCATATTATGATAAAAAGAATGATTCCTGAACATTTGTAATCTTTGCCTAATATACTGGTTTACTGTTGATGACATTGTTCTTGGCATTTACGGATATCAGTGCTATTTCAATGTGTACCATGCATTTGTCTCCATGCCTTTTTCTTGTTCTGCAGGAGCAATGCTTCTACATTATCCCTCACATGTGGCAAGTCTCACCAGAACCTTAGTCAGACATGGCCAAAGGAGTGCAAACTTGAAGACTTGGTGCTGTGTCAATAGAGCTCTGACTTTTCCCAGAATAGCTGGCTCTCCCACAGGGACTAGGTCAGTGACTCATCTTTCTTGTGTGAAACCAGCTCCTGCATTACCATGGAAACAGAGTTCACTGATATCCTCCTCTGTGTCACTGGAAAATTGTTGTATGAGGCATATCAGACATTTACAATCGTCAGCCGTGCAGACGCTCCCCATCTCAACCTCTTATGCCTTCCAGAGACTAACCTCCAGACTTCCCCTAAAGGACTGCCTCAATAGGACTGCATTTATGCCCAGTGGAACGTTGATTCGACACATGAGCACTGGAGGTCCCCAGAATCCTTGGCAACACAGGAATAGATCGGTCATGCTCTACGTCATTGCCGGGGCGGTGCTTGTCGTTGGCTTTTCCTATGCAGCCGTACCACTCTACACAGTCTTTTGCCAGGTGAGCGTGGGAATAGATGCTATTGGTTGGCATCACAAAGCCACCTCAAGGTGACTCTATGAAATATTAAAGCTGATTCATGCTTCTTAGTCAATTTCTTTATAAAGATATAGTGTGGCTTTAAAGGCTAGTATTGTTCATTTTCTCCAGTATTGTTGGAATGGTATTATCACTATCATTGTCGTTGAATATTTCAAGAAACTTCTACAGAGATAGACAAATGTGTTTGGAAGAAAAGAGCTCAGTGTGTTAGCCATACATATATGTTTGTTGAGGACAACTCCTAGACATCTGTTGGCAATGTTGCAATTCCAGCATTAGCCTTTTACTCCCGTCAAAGAGTCACAATAAGTTTCCACGAATATCAATGTATCAAGATGGCATCCTCATCACTGATATTTGATTTAGACTGATATTATAACTATCATCTTTAATAGCCATGTAATTGAACAAGTGCTTCATTGTAGTTTCAACCGCAGTCAACATCACATTGTAAGAAAATATATATTAAATGATAATAATAATAATACATACAATTTCTATAGCGCCGTTCTCCACTTTGATTGAATGCTCAAGGCACTTTACACCAGAGCAAAAAGACTGAAGATACAAGTACATCACCGTAATAGAAGAAGATGAAGAAGCAGAAGGGGGGAAAAAAGACATGAAAGTCTGTCTTCAAAAGGCACTGGTCTTCAAAATGTACTGCTAAACAAATATTGAGTGGGATTCTGTGATGATGTTAAGATCCAGAGAAGTGCTACTATATTGGATCTACTAATTCACTCATTTTTGACAGCCTTGTAAGTCAAGTATCACATGAGGCAAAGTCTTACCTCTCTCACCAAAAATAACTGTATTTAGAATATTGCCATTTTTATCCATAGAAAGCATTTTGAAATGTTTTCTCAAGTTTGAGGAGTTTATCAAAATTTATTATAACCCAGTACAATTTTGAACCACCCTGCAGGCTACGGGACTTGGGGGTCAAGCCACTGTGGGGCACAATGTAGAACTGGTGGAGACCATGCAACCAGTCAAGGACAGGCAAATAGCAATCCGTTTCAATGCAGACACAGCCGCCAGTATGCGCTGGAACTTTCGACCACAGCAGACTGAGATCAAAGTTTGTGCTTTCACCCTCTTTCTTCTCTTTTTAATGTTTGTAAATGTATTTGATCAAAGTTTGGTCACATCATAGAAATTTAGTGAGTTAATGGCTAAGGTCAGTGGAAAAAGTAGAAAGATATGTTAAAAGTGATATACAGTGTAATTTGAAAGCCAACAAGACACAATGTAGTGCACAGGTGAATCTTTTGTAATGGAAGTAGAAACAAAAGTTGATTATAGACCAAAAAAAAACATAATATGATGGCAATGCAGGATCTTAGCTAATCAGTTTCTAAATAGAAAGTCACTGGTCTAATGGTGTAGTCTAATGAAATGAAAGTGCATGTTCATGTAGTATGTTTTTATGGCATTGTGTTTAAGATTAGTTTCTTATTTGTTATTTATCATATTACAGGAAGCAGAAAAAAGAACAAAATTGAGTTGATATGAGGTCTACCTTGACTTCAGGTAGATACTAACTTCAACTACCCAATTCTCCTGATACTCGCTAAAGTAGCTAAACGGCTTTCACTATGTCAGTGTGATACCATATTACCTTGATGTTGGAAGACACATTTATACCATTTTTCAATACAGTGCAATATCCTTTCATACTGCCAGATGCATATACAATAAGACACACTTGTTTTGAGCTATGATGTATGATTCTCAGCAGTATTCTTGATGCTTATCTAACTTAGCTTGTCCCAGGAGAGACAGCCCTGGCATTCTACTCAGCCATGAACCCCACAGACAAACCCATCGTTGGCATCTCAACCTACAACGTAGTTCCATTCGACGCTGGCCAGTACTTCAACAAGATCCAGTGTTTCTGCTTTGAGGAGCAGCGACTGAATCCCCATGAACAGGTTCGTACCAGCGCTGACCACAGGCATGTGATGGTTTACCTGCATGGTTTGGAACTGCCAAGCAATACAATTGACTGAGCTGTTATTGGAAACAAAGGAGAACCTGTGAAAGAAACCAGTAGCCAGTTTCATTCAGTTCAGTTTATTTGATTCATCGTGAAAGTGCATTAAAATACAAAGAAGCAGGGAATTAGAAACATTAAGACCATATTTCTTGCAAATGGGAATCAATAAGAAGTGAAAGTCCAATGGTACATTAACCCCAGAAGTAAAAAATATCACATTAAGAAGGACACAAAACTCTAACACAACCATTTAAGAATTATAAATGGTAAATAACATCGATAAAGTAACATACAAAATCATTGATGTTAAGAAGACAAACTTATAAGATGAACTTTATAAGCGTGTTTTAAACCATCAAGAAATTAGATATTTTGAAGATCTGGCAGTGAATTGTTCCAAAGGATGGGACATTCATAAAAGATCATGTTTCTGTAAGCATTTGTTCACACAAAAGGAAGGTGAGAATGACAGGGATTTTATGTATGATAATCATATACTCTGTCATTGACATTGTAATTTCTTGGTGTGAACATAACTGCAGGCAGTAAAACTTTGGAGCACAAATAGATAAAAATGACCGCATTGAGCAGACTGATTTCATAACATTTAATAGTTGTGATTCCAGAAAAATTGGCAATGTATGGACATTAAAAGGGTCATTTGAAATTAATAAAACAATTTTTTTTCTGCAACATATATCACCTTTTCATAAAACAATCAAAACAATTAGACCAAGCTACTTTGCAGTAATTGATATGAGAAATATATGATGTATCATAATCAAAATATGGAAAATGTGTAAGGGGATGCAGCCACCAATACATTTGTCTGTTGCAGATGGCACTAATATGTCCATGCTATGTTAGTTTGTCATCAATATATACACCTAAAAAATTTACAGAAGCAACCCATAACATGTTTATTGAAATTAATGGTAATTAATTATCAATGTCTACTTTTTTTAGTGAATAACATATTTTGCCTATTTACTATTTCAAACTAACCGTTTATTACTCAACCATTTGTTCAATATTCTCAGATCCTTGAATAAATTAATTGATATTGTTATGTCACTATTTGATAGGAACACATGGTGGCATTTGCGAAAAGTATAAAATTCTGAAGCTGAGATAAATTACAGATGTCACTGATGTTAGTAAAAAATAATGAAATGCGGAACAAGTTTTACGCCGATGCTCGCAGCAAACAGTAATCACAACCTCATCAGTGCTTTCATTTGGTGTGTCTTTGATGCCAAGAATGCGAGCATTGTTTCTGCAAGAGTATTGTATCACACATAATCATCTTGACCTCATCCTTGACCCTCTCAACGGACTCCTTCACCGATTCAAACTCTTGTAACTTGGCGTCAACGGCGATTTCTAGATCATGAAGACGAGAAAGCTTTTCTTCTATCATGTCCGATAATTAGGTTTCACGCTTTTTCATATCGCGAACATATTTCGTAATTTCTTTCTCTGTAATTTTCTGTACCACGGTTTGGATCACATGATCGATGTGCTGAAGAAAAACTGAACTCTGAAAAGGGTCATCAGTCCCTGCAGATTGGGGCATGGCAATGGAATAACCTATATAGCTGCAGTTGCTGTGTTGCATGAGCTGGCTCTGTCCATAGTTTTCTTCCATCTCAAACTCTGCTTTGGCATTGTAGTGGCCGCTGTCGTTATATACCAGGACCCAGATAACGTACATGTAATATGGACTGTAGAACCAGCGAGAAGGACAAGTTCAGGACAAGTAGGGGCTACTGATACGTTGACTCCAGTACTCACATATAGATTAATGACTGGGACTACTCAGTAGGTAGCCTTCAAATAGACGATACCAGCGACAGAAAATGTACGCAAAACTTACATCATTATGGGGAATACTGGACAAACAGGCCTTCAGCAAAGGGATATGGATTCAAGTTAGTCACATAGTTGTGTTAAGAACCAAACTTCAGTACAGGCTAAGAGACCTCATTAAAATTCTAAGATGTCTTCAGAAGTCTGAATGAGGTGTAGCATTCATCATTACAACATCAGAAAACAGAGAAACTGTGGTGAGAATTGTCAATCAGGGTAATCGCCAACACATCATCAATGTTATCTTATGAGTTCACACTAGTAGCAACTTCTTCATTTGCTTTTTTTTTTCTTCCTTTCTCTCTTTTTTTTTTCAGCCACAGCAACACACAAATGTGTAGTTGTGACTGTGCGCATCCCCAAATTTTATGTGGAACCAACTATTCCAGATGTCCATCTATCCTAGAAATAGATGCCCTTCCATCCATTCATTTGTGTTATAGGTGAATGGTTCTGTCTCTGCAGAAATTTTGTCACTTGCTTTATTTTTTTTTTTCTTCTTCATTCAAATCTGTATCTAAAGGTAATGTGATACACTGTAGTTTATCATGATTACATCTCAGTAAGAGTATTTCTTACCACATTTACGGAGGCAAGGCTGTTTTTGTTTTCTTCTTCTTGTAATTTTAGGTGGACATGCCCGTGTTCTTCTACATCGACCCCGAGTTCAGCGATGACCCCAAGATGGAAAAGGTCAATGTTATCACTTTGTCATACACCTTCTTTGAATCCAAGGAGGGTCTAGAGCTTCCTGACCCTTGGTCAAGGTGAAAGATTAATGGTCTCCATAGGGGACCTGAAGGTCACAAGTCCAATCTCTCCCTCTCTCTCTCTCCGTGTTGATTGGCAGCAGAAGGGAGTAAGTGACGTCCCAGTAGTGATGAAGGATATGGTATAGCCACCAACTGTTGTGGCTAATAACTTCCATGTCACTTCATGTGGCAGCTCTGCAGAGAGGCAGCACATTTAGCCGGATCATATCATGGTAATTGTGATTTTTATACAATAAGCTAGTTTTTAGAGACTTGTGTGTGAACCCAGGAACATCTAATCAATTTTGTCCCAGTTTCATAAATAATTGGTACCTCAGATTACATTTTAACCCACTGAGGATGAGTCCTGAGTATACTCGGGCAAGTGTCTATTGGAAATGCGCGTTGTAGCAAAATCAAACCGTCCTTAACGAGTTAAATGGAATTTATACTTCATACAATGTGTAATAAACATGGAGGTCATTAGTAAAAGAATGACAAGTATTTCAAACTTTTATTATCCGAGATTATATCAGTGAAATTTTTTTTTTTTTTTTTTTTTTTTTTTTTACTTGAGAGGTTGATGCTCTGAAACCATTGCTACATTCTAAAATATGAGCCTTTTGAAGGTTTGATGGTTTGAAAAGACTTCTAATCAATTTGGTGAATATATATCTTCATAGACCAGGAAATGAAATGAAATGCAAGTTTTGGACAGTTGCAGATAGTTTCATGGCCAATAAAGCAAGAGTAGTACTGCAGTGGTGAAACATTTTTTGGTCTTCACACCTACTTCGATAGCCTCCATGGCATGTGTTGGACATTGATTGATTGCACAGTATTAAGTTTGGCATATTGTTTGCATAATGAAATACTGTATACGCCATATGTTTACTGAGTCTACATTTTTGCGAATCGGGACTTCCCGACGATTTCGCGAATTTCGCGAATAGCACCTGACTTGCGAAATTCGCGAAAATGAAAACCTCACGAAATATTTGGCATATACACTATACTCCTTCTATGCCTGTTTTTTTCAATGGCAGTTAGAGTTGTCTTGGGTTGCTCATGAGAAGATAAGCTATCACCAGGTGAAGTAAGTGTCTATCTACCTCCAAGTATCTGAGTATGATTGCAGATTAGTTTTCTTGTATTTCAGACTCTTGCTTCAATCAGTCATTACATCATTATCACACTGTAAAATTATTAATTATCAATTCCTGATATCCCGGGATTCCTGAGATTCTTATATTGACATCTTGTCAGTCTGCTGCTTCTTTTTTTTTCAATTGTCATCAATAAGTTGGATGAAGGTTGTCACTGGTGTCAATACTAACCTCAGCTCTTGCAGACTTACCAAGTCTCTCTCTATTTATGAAAAAAGAAGAAAAAAAAAAAAAAAAACAAAGAATGATAATGCCACCCTGGTTTTGGAATCAGCTTTGCCTTTAAAGATGCATGTAACACACAAGTATCTCCTTGACAGCTCTCTGAAATCATCCTGAGTTTGATTTGTCTATGTTTCCAGCTCTGCTTCAGTATTGTCATGAATTTTCATAGGCAGATGAAGTACTGTATAAGTTGTTGTTTTCATGTACAGATATGTTCATGAATGGGGAGGTCACAGACATTTTTGTGAGATGTTGTTTTCACAAATTGACACATAGACTATTTGTAAATGCGCTGTTACCCTAGCGCATAGCAATGTTTTTGCATGTTGTTAAATTCACAGTCCTGCAGTAATTTGCAAAATTCACAGAAAATACCGCTTTCTCAGTATAATTGAAAGAATGTACACAGGATCAAAATCTATTTTCAGGAACTTCACAAATATGCATGTGAAGATATGAAATAATGTTAGTTGCCAAATTTCATTATAACATCATGGTGGAGATGGAGCGAATAAGTATCAGAGATATGGGATTATCAAATTTTACTTTGATAAATTGGTGATTCTATTGACCAGTAGAAGTATTGCCATAATTTATGCAGTATGAATTATATTCATAATTCCAATGCTTGTATGCAGGAGAATGCAATATGTGCATTGTATATGAGACCTGAGATATACAGTGAGAAAAATTGAGCAGGAATCAATAAATATATGCTATTCTTGTTTGAACTTGTTTTATTATTTGTGGTGATATGTTGTAAAATCAAAAGAAATAATAATCCTAGAGCTCATTTTCACAATCCCTGCTTAGCAATAGAGTTATATCATTGTTTAAGCCTATGAGATTCTAGGAAACAGCTAATTCATGTATGTGGGATTAAGATGAAATTTGATGGCACATACCCATCTTTATCACCACCTCTTTTTCCTCAAAATATTCTATACTGCCACCACCTCACATAAACACACACCCATCTACGCATGCACACATGCACACACACCACACACACTAACTCAAGTACACATGCACACATGTCCACACACACACACACACACACACACACACAAACACACACACACGATACACGCACACATACACATACACATATATTCACAAGCTAACACATGAAAAAAAAAATATTAAGCACAACTGAATAACTTCATGTATTTTGGTCTGTGTGCCCCAGATGAGTGTAGGCCTTGTAATGGGATTTAGCCAATTAGTGCTAACAGTATAACATGAAGTGTGACATTATAACAATTCTGCTAGCGTACTATCAATTGTTACCCTCTTGGTTTGTCTGGGTGCGAGAGGCTGAACCTTGTTTTTGCTGTCTGCCCAATGTTTTTTTATGCCTCCGCCACGAAGTGGTGCCGGAGGCATTATGTTTTCGGGTTGTCCGTCCGTCCGTCCTTCCGTCCGTCCGTAATGAATTTTGTGGACAAGGTAACTATCGAAAGCTGTTGAGGTATCCGAATGAAACTTGGCATGTATGTGTATTAGGGGGTGAAGTTGTGCCTATCAACTTTTGGGTGCACATGCTCAAGGTCAAAGGTCAAAAGGTCAAGGTCAAATACATAAAATTTCACTATTTTCACCATATCTATTGAATGCCTGAAGATATTTTCTTGAAACTTAGTGTATACATGTATTACCCAATTAAGATTCTCTGGTGAAAGTTTGGGTCATGAGGTCAAAGGTCAAAGGTCAAAAGGTCAGGGTAACATACATAAAATTTCACTATTTCCACCATATCTATTGAATGCCTGAAGAGATTTTCTTGAAACTTAGTGTATACATGTATTACCTAATTAAGATTCTCTAGTGAAAGTTTGGGTCATGAGGTCAAAGGTCAAAGGTCAAAAGGTCAGGGTCAAATACATAAAATTTTACTATTTCCACCATATCTATTGAATGCCTGAAGATATTTTCTTGAAACTTAGTGTATACATGTATTACCCAATTAAGATTCTCTGGTGAAAGTTTGGGTCATGAGGTCAAAGGTCAAATGTCAAAAGGTCAAGTAAAAATATTAAAACTTCTTTTTTTTCTCCGTACCTTGGAAAATTGTTCAAGGTATCTTCATGGAACATAGTATACTGACTGAAAGTGATTATCTAGAGAATGTAGGGTTCATGGGGTCAAAGGTCAGGGGACAAAGGTCAAGTGCAAGACTTCAAAATTTTACTATTACCCTCATATTTATGCAATGCCAGCAGGGTTATTTTTTTACACTTGGTGTATGCGTGTGTAACCTAATAAAAATTCTCTGGAAAGTTTTTTTTTATACCCCCACCAAACGAAGTTTGAAGGGGGTATATAGGAATCAGCGTACGGTCGGGCGGTCGGGCGGTCGGTCGGGCGGTCGGTCGGGCGGTCGGGCGGTCGGTCCGTTGCAAATCTTGCGTCGCAAACTACTTCCTCAGTTTTCAACCGATTCCCATAAAACTTGGCAAAGATGTGTGCCTTGGGTTGTAGATGTGCAAGACGTATTTTTTGACAGTACCCAAAAGTATGTTGCCATGGTAACGGCATATTATGGGCAAAAATGGGTACAAATCTTGCGTCGCGAACTCCTCCCACAGTTTTTGATCAATTTTTATGAAATTAGGTACAGATGTTCATCTGAATATGTTAATGTGCAAGACACATATTTCCGCAGTGGCAAAAAGTGCGTTGCCATGGTAACGGCATGTTATTGGTAAAATATAGGGCAAAATGCTTCATAGCAAAACTGCTTCATCAGTGTTCTTCCAATTCTCATGGAATTCATATTGAATGTTTGTCATAGGATATAGGTCAGCATGACACATTTCTTGACAGTGACAAAAAGTATGTTGCCATAGTAACAGCTCACATATTATGAGCCAAAATGATGGAAAATTTTGTGTTGCAAAACTACTTCCTCAGTTTTTGCCCAATTTCCATGAAACTTGGTACAGATGTGTGCCTTTGGTTGTAGATGTGCAAGACGCATTTTTCGACAGTACCCGAAAGTACGTTGCCATGGTAACGGCAAATTAATGGCAGAAGATCAAGGAAAGATCTTGCGGATTTAACTACTTCCTCAGTTTTTTGACCAAAGCTTATGAAATGTTGTTTGGACCAAAGCTTACGAAATGTTGTTTGGCGGGGGTATAACCAGTCGCTGTAGCGACATTTCTAGTTTTTTCTCTTTTTGCCTCAAAGGTCAAAAGGTCAAAGATCAAGTGAAAGTGCTGAACTAACTTTTTCCTCCATATCTCGGAAAGCTCAAGTTACCTTGAAACTTAGTACATATTATGCATGTTCTACCTGAAAGTAATTATGTTATGAATTTTAGGGTCAAGGGCCAGATGAAAATGGTAACAATTTACTATTCAATTCAGAAATTGCACTTTTTCTCCACACCTGTACCTTGAAAATTACTCAATGCCTAAATGTATGAATGGGTCAAAGTCAAGTTAAAGTCCTTAAATCCCTAGATACATGATCTCCTATTCATCCAATTAAACCTACGTCAAGGAAGGTGAACATTCAACACATTTGTGACAAACTTGTCATTCCAATATTTTGCCAATTTTGTGAAAATGTAATCACACAGTGTCCACATGTACTATCTAGATCTATTGGGAAAATCATGCATTATGGCGGAGGCATACCAGTCGCCAAAGCGACATTTCTAGTTTAATAATGTACCCTATTTTGAGGGTGTTGGATCTGAATGTAGATTAATGCAACTCTCGTATTCTTGAGGGCTTTGAGATTTTAAAAATGGCCACCAGAAACTGAAATTTTGCTATTTCCTTGATAAACCATGCTAATTGAAAACGGTTTGATATTTTAACCCTCATTTTAGGGAACTGAATCTGAATCTGGATGATGCAGCTCTTTTGTCCTTACATGTTTTGAGATGATGGACTGACCACCGATGGGTACCATTTTGGCACCATTTTGGTGGTCAGTCCATCAGTCATCTTAAATATCTCAAAATATGTCAGGATGAAAGAGCCACGTCATCAGGATTCAGATTCAGTTTCAGTTCCCTCGAAATAGGGCTAAAATATCAAACCGTTTTCAATTAGCACCGTTTATTAAGGAAATGGCAAAATTTCAGTTTTGGCGCCCACTTTGTTTGACATTTTCATGTATTATCTCAAAACCCTTAAGAATACACGAGTTGTATCATGCAGATTCAGAGTCAGCACCCTCGAAATAGATGAAAACTATAAAGATACATTGGGCGGACAGCAAAACAAAGTTCAGCCTCTGGAACCCAGACAGACTGTACACTGTATTTCTCTATAACTGATGCAAGTTAGAACAAATTGATGGCTTAAATTTCTTTTTAAATAATTTTTGGTAGCTATTTTGGCAGCCATCTGGAACATTGCATTATCATCATCAAAATATTATCCTCAAAAAACTTTTTTTGTCTGACGGCAAAATTAAGTACCTGAGTGTTGTACAGGAATGTACTGTGAATGTATGAAGGGTGAAATATGGCGCGTCTGCTGTTGGCTGCAGATGCATGCGTGTCACGCTTTAGTGGTTTCGCTGAAGGGTTTGTTCAGGATAGTGGTGTTATCAAGCTCATTGGTGTGATGGTGATGCGGGTTGCTGGGGTGAGTGTGGATGGTGTCGGTGGTGTGTGTGTGTGTTGTTCCTTTTTGTTTCCATTTGTGGTAAGTGGTGTATGTGTTTGTGTGTGTGGTGTGATGGTGATGCGGGTTGTTGGGGTGAGTGTGGATGGTGTCGGTGGTGTGTGTGTGTTGTTCCTTTTTGTTTCCATCTGTGGTAAGTGGTGTGTGTGTTTGTTGCCATCTGTGATAAGTGGTGTGTGTGTTTGTTCCTGTTTGTTGCCATCTGTGGTATCGTGGCATGCATGTCGCGCTTCAGTAGTTTCGCCGTAAGTTTCTTTTTTTCGAGATTGTGATATGATGTGAGTTGCTGGGCGTTCGGATGGTGGTGGTGGTGTGTGTTTGTTCCCATCTTGGGTATCATGGAGCGCTTGTGCTGCACGTCCACTAATGGCGACCACCAGGGAGAATTCCGCCCAACCATCCGGGGGTTGCATCTCTTTTATTGACTCTGGACGTTCTGCATGAATGGTTCCCAAAGTAGCCTAGTCTTTTCTTACCAGCCGCTTTCTCTAAAATCTAGAAAGGACAGCATTCAAGCAGCACAACCACATTATGTTGGGTAATGTGAAAAAGACTTGCGCGTGGAGACCAAACCCTCTGTTGTCTGGATTAAGTGCCCATAATGTAGGCACAATACAAACAATTAACCCTCTCGAAACCACAATCCCGAAGCTCCAACGATTCTGTATACAATAGGCCGTGAATAGCGATGGCAGTTTCAATACACCTGTTGGTAAGACCTTATCCGTCGCTGAAAAAGGAATTTTGACACATTAACCCCCTCGAAACCACAATCCCACAGCTCGAGTGATCATATACAACAGGTTGTGAATAGCGATGGCAATTTCAATGCACCTGTTGGTAGACCTTACTCGTCACTACTAAACAGGAACTTTGAAACCAAGTATTCTTCCAGTATGGGCGGGGATTAAAGTTAAAAAAAAAAATAAAGAAGAAAGACTGGAGTGCGCTATAGAGAATGCAGGTCTGGTTTTTCTATACGTATTGCGTAGAATACCACGGATAAGTGTCGTGGATTTCTACCCGTATATCTACTAATATTTGATCCGTCTTTAAGATTGAGAGCAGGCATGTAAAATTAAAAATGTGTACATGTGTTCCGCCCCACCCATAAACTAAAAACATACAAAGCAAGGCTTTAATTGCCCATCTCTTATATTCGTTTCTTGGAGTTTGAGATCTAGATATACACAAAAAGGGTGAACAAGATTAGTTCACAATATTTTGTTCATTGTTGATGAGAATGTACAGTCCGACCTCACCTATCCGGACACGTCGGGACCGGCGCTCATCCGGATAAGAGATTTGGCTGGGTATGAGAGACTCAATGTCCCGTTGAGGACGAACTACTGATTTTGCTACAACACGCAATTAAGTCCCATACTAAGTATATATGGACCCCTCTCGAGTATACTCGGGCTCGTCCTCAACGAGTTAATACACGCAGCAGCCTACCCAATGGTAGCTACAGTCAAGCACATGTATCAATTTGCTTGAACATTTCACGTCCTCATCAGCTGGTCAGCGTTCAGAATTCTATGATAATTTGCTCAATGAGCGATCGCCTGGACTGTGCCCTGATTTAATGAAAAGTTATCTATCCAGAATTTTGCAGTGTTTTGGGGGTAGTGAATGTTTGAACGCACGTTATTAAGATCAAAATTTGATGTGAATGTATGAAACTTATGTAGGGGATAATATCTAATCGAAGTCAGTTTGTGTAGGAATTTTGTTTGAGATTGAAATCTCCCTTTCCCCCGTAATTATTAGATTGAAAAACAAACAAACAAACAAAAAAAAAAAAAAAAAAAAAAAAAAAAAAAAAAAAAAAAAAAAACAGGATCACAGCGAGATCGCGTCTGGATAATTGCGAGATCCGGATAAAGGGAGGCCGGATAGGAGAGGTCGGGGACTGTATCGATGTACTGTTCATGCGTGAATATCGTCTTTAATTACTTTAAATGACTTTCTTCTTTTTAACACAGGTCATTACTTTGTGATACATCATTTCCGCTCAAAAATCACATTGCGATGAAAGTCATTTATACGATATTCGAGAAAAAAAATAATTAAATCTCATCTATTCAAGTATTAAAAAAAAAGACTACAATGTATGTAGGTAAAGAAAATGTCCATAATAATACCAACACGGACGTAATATATATATTACCATCACAGCGGGACGAGAATTAGTAATGTTATGAACATGGGGTACACAACCATTACGTCGGCCTGCATGGGTTACTAAGGCTTGTGTCATTATTTTTTAAAAAGACTGTAGCAAAATATTACTTTAGGATAATCTTGAAAAGAGGACTGGATACAAATAATACTAGTTACTTGGTCAGCACGTGCGCTAAAACCCGTTACAGTGCACTCCCGTTATAACGAACACGGTTATAATGGAATTCCGGTTACAAGGAAGTAAACATTCAGGCCGCAACATAATTCGCTCAATGAATTTCTATTGGTTATTTTGTTCGGTTATGTCAGATAAATGCATGCTATATGGTGCATTCCAAACTCCTCACCTTGATGCAAAGCTTGTAATCACTGCATGTTTCTATAGTGGTGTCTCTTAAACTTGGAACAAATCTCATCTCTCTCTCTCCCTCCATCACCGTCTTTGTCTCTTAAAGTGGAAATCCAGTCCATAGTCTGATAAAATAAAATCTTGTTGACTTCAACAGTAAAAATTTGACTAAACTCGGATGAAAACTAATGTTGAAATTTTGCTAATTTCTGCAAAACAGTTCTTGTACGGTGGATATGCATATGCAAATGAGTGAGCTAACCATGTCATAACCTCACAATTTTCTATTGATCGCATACAAAAAAAAAAAAACAAAACAAAAACAGAATGACGAAAATTCAATGTTTCTGTCATTGAAGTCTGAAACATGATGCTATTCCTGGTTGAAAAAAAAAAAACACTTCACAATAGTGATCAGTCAGATATACCAGGATTTGAGCCTAATTGCGTTTGAATGAAAAACTGGAAATTTCACAATTTTATGTTCAAACTGTTTTGGGGAGTTGTGAGGGGATGATTATGTTCACTTTGCGATTTGCATATTCATATCAACCGTTCAAAAACGTTTCCTGAAAAATTAGCGAAACTTCCAAATGTCATATATAACTTTCTTATTTTTTCACTCGATTTCAATCAAAATTTTACCGTTGAACTCGTAATATTTCACTCTTTCTAATGAGACTAACTTATATTTCGACTGGATTTTCCCCTTTAGCACAACTTCCTTCAACTTTCTTCACGTATCTTCTCTCTCCTTCGACTTCGTCTACCCTCCACTCCACCTGTATGTCAAAATCGTATGTGTGTGTGTGTGTGGGGGGGGGGGGGGGGTTGGTTTAAATAATTATGCTTGATCATATCGTTCCTTATTTATCTTATAAAAGGGAAGGGTTTGTTTGGCGGGCATCTTTGATATAATTATACAACACTGGTTGCATAACATGTTATGAAAACATAGGTTTTTTCTCTTTCAGGAAAAAAAAAATGATAATAATGTTCAATTGGTATGCATAGCTTCTATGCGAGATTGGTGTCCATGGTAATAGCGTGTAGTTTGCGTCAATCTTAGCCATGAAGTATCCCTCTATGGTATCCTAATGAACCCAAATGACTGCGTGGGCCTTCAAGTCCACTGAAGTTTGTAAGCATCTAGGGGTAAGGAGAAAAATCGAGTGACATAACCTAAAGAAGGATTTCAGACCCATATTTCTTTACCAGGCGATTCATTGTCTATAAAATGATGCATGTATAGCACGGATTATAATATGAGGAAGCCCTATGTTCTGTAGCTCAATGGTATTCTGTAGTGCGCCTAAAATCTATATGTCTGAATGTGCGGTATGTTGGTGAAAATAACGTTAAATATAATGTCAGCCATTATAAGGGTGTGCGTTATGTTTGTATACCTCATCCATGCTTTGTTTTTATGTACTTATTCTCCCTGCGTTGCGTGTGTTATTAGGTGATCCGAGTATCCTCTCTCATCACTTTCTGTATCCGTACGTTGTTGTTTTTTTTTTATTTATTCTATATACGTGTTCAGTTCTTGAAAACAGCATCACGCCACAAAATTATACTGCGTTTGTTTGATTTCTTTTTTAATACAATACAGTATCTTTATGCCATTATTTGCATGTGCTACCACTTGTGTGACATCTGTCATCACAGTCACATCAACACCATCCATCACTGTCCACTTTCATACATGTATTACCAAGTTGTGTTAAAAGAAGTTGACAAATCACATCACATCAGTTAATTCAGCCACGAGATCAATACCACGGGGAACAAACGGATTTAACAGAAAAGTAATTATATTGATGATCTCATATACGTGTACATGTGTTGAACTCTTTAATCAATATATACAGTAAAAACTGATGTAAAGGTCAACATTGTAACCTCATCTACTTTTTGTTGAGCTTCAGATGGGATGCAACTGAATTCAAATACAATCATTGCAGTGAAGCGAAATATAAAGGCATAGTAATCATCGAACAGAATTCCACCGATATATTATATAAAATGTATACGGCATCGTTGAATATCTGTCTTAATGTTTGCATCGATTTCTCACATCTCTTGTTCACAGGTGTTAATATCTCCTTTAATTATTCATGTGTTTGGTCAAAATGAAACATAATCGTATACCAGTAATTTTAGATTTGACCAAAAATAAAAAGCTAATAAACACAAAACCACTCGATGTTTACGTTGAGTGAACCAGTATATAGGCAAGTGAAAAAAAAAACAAACAAAACACGAAAGCACTAAAATGGTTTAATGTTTTTGCTGTTATTCTTATTATGATAGCTCTTGGCTGCCATGAAACACAGAATTGATATTCAGTTTTGTTTGCCACCCAGTTATATTTTTGTCTCTGGGGTTTAGATGCTATGTGTAAGACTAACCTTATATAACATTCAATGATTAATAATCTCACAGTTTTTGTTTTTGTTTTGGGATTTTTTTCTCTTCTTTAATTCATGCTTCACATTATTTAATATTATTTATGAATTTTGGCGCTTGATATATAGTGTACCTTGCACAGTGGTGTATGTAATACCACACAAGGACTTCTCAGAGAAAGCGCTGGGTCATGGAGTCTCAGGGTAATGATGAAGTTAAAGTTTTCAAATTATTTTTATTGATACCTGCTGGTATCATACACTTGCTATCTGACAGGGATTTTTTTGTGTGTGTGTGTGGGGACGGAGGTTTGGGACCATGGGATAGGGTTTGGGTGCAAAGAATACATTATCATTTAGTAGTGCAGTTAAAAGGGGATATTTTTGTTGCTGTTGTTGTTGAGATGTATTCTGATAACACTTTTTTGTACACTGGATTATTATTTTTTATGGGGGGTGGTGGAATTAATACCCATTCGCCATAATGATATTTCTACTTTGTACAATAATCCACCTGGTTTACATGCTCAATTTGAAATTGTATTATTTGTTTTCTTTTATGTTCAACTACTCCCTGATGTGCTTCCTTAAATATCAAAAAAAAAATATATATATATATGAATTTTATAAAGATTTCTGTGCAAATCAAGTTGTAAGGTGATGACATGTTTATACTGCGGCAGTCCTGTCAGTGAGAGAAAAATCTGTGGAAATTAAGATTTCATGTCCTATTTAATGTCCTATTTGACTTGTGTCGGGTAAAACCTTTACCATTCTTATTATCTTATTTCACTCAATCATGTCAATCAACTAAAGGAACTATGCAATGCAAATACACGTTGACCTGTGTTAAATCATGACACATTGTACCCTCAACATCGTTTATGTTGCCGAAAATGATGTATAAATCTGGAAAAAACCCAACATAGATTGGAGAAGGAATCTGAAGAAAAATAGAAATGCAATTGTATTATTACTAGTATAAGATATATGGCAAATTTTTCAATATTTGTTTGGTCAGAAGTGGTGGTCAGGGTATTATGGATCAATGCAAGTCAAAATATTATTGCATTGCACAGTCCCTTTAAGATAAAAAAAATATATATATATATATATATTACAAGATATATGGCACATGTTTAGATATTCATTTGGCTAAAAGTTGTGATCAGGGTATTATGGCTCAATGCAAGTCAGAATGCTATTACATTACACAGTCCCTTTAAAGTTCTAATTGAACATCGAGTGGTTTTCACTTTAACATCAGGTCCAATGACCTGTTTTTCTCCGAATTTCGCATCCACCTTCATCGGGTAGCTTCTGCAAACAGAAGCGAATTGATAACACACGGATCTACACGGACAACACTTCTTTCACACTTCGATTGCAGTACACAACGATAATTTCCTCTAGCCTGTCGTTGCATCTTCACTTTTACATGGACAGACTCTGTGTGAAAGTGAAGATGCAATGTGCCACAACTGATTCGATTACGCATGAAATTTGGCCTACTGTGTTGGGGGCATGTCTGGACACTTCCTTAGTACGAAAAAACAGAAAAATCTTGCTTGAAGACTCGAGTCTGCTTTGGAAGTAATGCGAAAGCATTTCTAACAAAAAGCAGGGGTGGGTTGCTTGGCATTCCCACAAAGAAATGGCGCTTAATAAAGCATAAAAATCTGATGCGAAAGTCTCGGGTAAGCCTTTAGCCATTTTTCATTGTTGTCAGAACAACCTCTCAAGTACTATGCACAAGATTATGCATACTATTATGCCTACATTATATTATGCTTATAACAAATAGAATGCTTATGAACCGGTATGTATTCCAAGTGACGATGCGTTCAATTTATATCGTTATAAGAAAAATTCCGAATGTTCATTAACCTGAAAATGAAATAGGATCGTTATTCCGCAGATTCGTTCATCCAAAAATTGAAAAAAAAAAATCGATATTCCGACGTCTCATCAATTACAAAGAAAGTGCGTTTATACGAAACGATTCTTATTTCGTTTTTCGGATTAACATGCCTTCGAAATTTCCCATACCTTCTGCTAGAGCTTACAAAAGTTGCAGATATCATGCCTGAATTCGGTAACAGATGTGCCTCTATCCTACCAAGGCTTTTTATAATCATGTACTCATCTCAAACAATTACGTGCAGTATGTTTGATATTAAGTTAGTTACGGTTGGGGCATATTGCTTTTTCATTATCATTGTCATTGTTGGTATAGCTTGAACTCGCAGGGTGCACGTTGAAATTTCAATGGAATGTACAAGATGATTATAGAACTCCATGCCCAGATTATCGCACATACATGTAGTTTTATCGGGAGAAAATAGTATTATGAGAAATGACAGTAATTTAGATCAAACTACGCTGTACATGTTGGGCTCAGACAACTTTCACTCCTATGGGGCATATACTTGAAAAGTAGCTAGAAACGGAGCGTATTTTTCTCTATTTTTAGCGTTAGAGTTTATGTGGAAGAAACTAAAATAACTCTTTCTGAATCTTTTGATATCGGATGCCAAAGTTCGGTCGTGAATCACCATTACGCGAAAGACGGACTGACATGACTGAGGTCGTTTGTAAAACTCATACAGTGCTGGGCCATTCCTCTTACCATTCCCCTGAAAATAGCTCGAGATGAGGTATCGCATGAGAGATTGGAGTGGGAAAGTTTCGACTGGCTAGCCATTGTCACGTGACGCTCAGAAATGAGGTAAGCTGTCACTTATATGCCCTTAGACCAGGGGGACATTTCATGAAGCATTTTGTCAGATATTTTTTTTTTTCTGACAAACTGTTCTAAGCTACTGTCCTTGCACCTGATTGGCTGAGAGCAAATTTGTCGGACAAAACACATGTCAAGAAATGCCCCCCCCCCCCCCCCCCTCCGTAAGTGCTTTACAAGACTCTGGATTTCTTCAATTAATGCCATGAGACGATGTTTATTCACTTATAGACAATAATTGAATAACACATCACAAATCGTCAAACAACTTCATTAATAACTTGTACTTTACATTTCCCTGAAATTTATTAGGTAATTGTATTCAATGGCATGTTATTAAGCTTAGGCTGTATGAATTATCTTTCAAAACTGTCGATATCATCTTCGCGCGCCCGGATGGTCCGAAATAATGTAAATATGAAATGAACAGAATTCTTAAGAAAAAATTTAATGCGGGATGGGGGCTCAAAGTTTATAGTTGAGGTTAGATAAAAAATTAATACCCCCAACCTAACAGATAATTACCTGCTTACAGCATTGACTGAGGATACAATATGTAATATGGCTTAGACACACGATAGCATCGCAGTTTGCAACCTTTATCCTTTAGCATGCCCAGTCACATTTCCCCCCATATACCCATAAGCATTCAAGAATAGTACTCACAAAGCGAATGGCCACTTCACCTTCTTCGCCCGACTCCGCTTGATTATGCAACCTCCCTCAATACAACGGTGTTTGTCACAACTCACCTTGTGGCTAGCGAGACAGAATTCCAAGTGCACTTCAGTCATGACTGTTATTGCATAAGATTCTCAACCCATTGTTCCATCCGGCCTAAATCTTTCAAAGTTGAAATTTGATTCTAAGTGGGTGTTGTTGACTTGCGTTCTATACGATGGATTGATAATTTGACGATGATAAATCTAGTGAAATTTGACAAAACTCTGCGTTCAACAATCACTAGAAAAAAAAAAGGAGAACGACATGCTGAAAGTATGCAAAGTGTACAGTACCTCCAATCCCACTGAGATTATAACTTTAAATATATATATATATATATATATATATATATATATATATATACATATATACATATTATATATATATATATATATATATATATATATAAGTATATATAACACACACACAAATATATATATATATACACACACACATATATATATATATGGGTATATGGGGGGAAATGTGACTGGGCATGTTAAAGGATAAAGGTTGCAAACTGCGATGCTATCGTGTGTCTAAGCCATATTATACAAATATACCAGGCCTGAGAGGCTCTGGTTGAAACTATGCGCATGAGGTGACTTCAGTAGCACTATTTTCTGAGGGGCGCAGCCCCGAAGAAAATAGTGCTACTGAAGTCACCGAAGGCACATAGTTTCAACCGGTGCCTCGAAAAATTGGCCTGGTATATTTGTTTTATATCCCTCCCAATGAATTTTAGAGTATTTGACTGCTGGTATTATGTAATTTACCTTTTTTTTTTAAGGGCATCTTGCTTCACTTTTCAAGAAGATTGACTAGTCATTCACGCTCGGGAAAGCAGCTCAGCAGGAGGGCAGCGCGTACGCGTACTATGAAGAGACAACTGCGCGCTCAGCCGCTGAAGTGTACTCAGTACTCGGTGCATTGCTGTACAACGTACTGGTAAACATGCGCAAAAACTGCAAACTCACTACGCGCTTCATACATGCAACGCCTATCCGATCTGTCTACATGATTTGTACCGTTGTGTACGTTCGGTTGCCAGTGCGGTGATGATGTGCGTGCTCGAGCATCAACGATGTGACTGTGAGCTGCAGTTGACTGTGTTTTCTGTCGTCTTTCTACCTAGCTGTCATGTCTGTACATGAATATGGACTATCATTTCCTGTTAAAATGCAAGTATACATTGTAAATTTGGGAAGCATTCAGTAACAGCGTATAAGGTTAGATTAGGCACTGGAAAAATTCTAGCAATTAAAGCATCGAGTGCCACTGTAAATTCGTGTGATTCGTACGGTGTTCTAACGTAAACAGTGAACAAGTTAGACTCTAACTTACTCGTTTAATAGACACTCTAAAAACAATTATTAGGAATGAGATTACGGGAAATAGGGCCTACTGTTAGACAGGTAGAACTAACGTTAGGCTTATTCAACTAGCGCTATATAACGTTAGAGCAGGCCTACTATCTACTGCAGTTTCGTTTGTCAACATCTTTTGGGTGGGTCGCTCGAGTTTAAATAGTGAACTGCGAGACCAACTTTCAAACGGCGAAGCATGAACTCCCCAAAGGCCTACGGTACGTCGAAGAACCCTAGCTTGCTTATTGTTGTCTAATTATAGATCTACGATATCGCCTACTCTGTTGTAACGTAGAATGAGGGCTTTATAAGAGTTCTCTAACGTAACCCGTGTCGCATTGAGTGTATGCGTGCCTTGTGGTTCTCGCGAAGTGCAGTGATCTAAGGCGCCGCGATACCCATTCATTTGTACATGAAATCTCTCGCGAAGCGAAGGTGCTGCGATACCCATTCATTTACACGTGAAATATTTCGCGTCGCGACGCGAAGCAAAAAAGGCGCGAAAATCACCAGCGTGGTATAGTTTTTACCATTTCCCTAGGGAGTATAGTCTTTTTCGCGCACTTGTATGGTAGAATTATGTTTTGTTGTTTACAGTGCTCTCGACCAATCAGAGGACGAGATGCATTTTGTGAGGGATATAATACATATTGTATCCTCAGTCAATGTCAATTAGCCACAGTACAAACAATATAATTGATGGTTTTCTCCGAGTGGCGGTGTGTTAAAACCGTGATACATTTAACTTCAAGATTGTTGTGTTCTACTTCTGGCGTCTGAACAATAGATGTAATGTATACGTACATGTGTATGTCAAATAATATTGACCGTGATCTACAGGTGCTATATACTGCGATGCTTGTTACTGCTCAGTGATGAACGTATTTATAATGACCGCATTCATGATTCCATTCTAGTTATTGTCATTGTAAAAGGATACTTTCGGATGCAATAATCAGTCATCATGCAACGTCTTCTCAAAACTCCGCTTTTTAAATTGTCTCAAGTCGATTTTTTTTTTTCACTGACATCTTTCTCCAACAAAAATATATATCTTTCCTTTTTATATCTCTGCTAAATCTTTATTTTACTGTGTCGTCACCGGACTCAGTTGGCCCAAATATGCTTACTAAACATAACTTGGGTACAGCTTCTTGCATATTATTAAAGAACCTTCACACCAACTTCTAATATCTTTCCATTATATAAAGCTGTTTCTTTACATGAGTCGATAGAAAGAAAAGGGAAGGAAAAGTGATCCGATGAGACAAGGAATTTCTTTCCCCTTGTTTTTTTTTTTTTCTCCTTTTTTGAGGGGCCATGGTGAAAGAAAGAGGCTACGTCGAAGACTAATCATACCTATTTTTTTTTTTTATACACACGCTGGCCATCTTCTGAGCGCGGAAATTTTACGCAACTGGAATTGCCATGGTTACTTTCATTAAGGATTTGATAACTACACGCACATTAATAAGCAGGCCCGTTGAGTTTTTAATGATATACTTTTGGGAGGTTTACGGCGTAATCGTTTATTACTGGCATTGGATCCTCAGCGCTCTTGACGTAAACTACAGCGTGAAATTATCCCCTGCTCTGCGATAAATGACGTTGACAATCATAACATAAAAAGTTACCAGGCAGCAGCAACGATGAAACACACACTCCTTTACTGTTGGCAGTAAACCATGATAACGCATGGAAGAAGTTGCAATAGTTAAAAGTGAATTCCGGACTATCAGTACAAGTCATAGTCTGATAAGAAAGAGTATTAAAATTTGATCAAAATCGCATGAAACCATGAAGGAACTTGTCAAACTGTGAAGGTTTGCTAATTTTCACAAAACAGTTCATGAACAGTCAATATGAATATGCAAATGAGTGAGATGATGATTTCATCGCTTCACAATTGGCCATTATTATATAATACAATGTGGACACTAAATCTTGATATTTCCAGGTTGTATTTTTTTTCTTGAAACGTCAAGTATTCCTTAGTATCAAATCCTATTATCTGACTGATCAATGTTTTCAAGTTGTCAGCAATTACATAAGGTTCTTCACTGTTAATGCAGAAAACTTAAAGGAAAATTGGAAGGTGATGACATTATCAGTTCATTCATTTACTTATTCATACAAATTGTCTGAGGACTGTTTTGCAAAGATTAGCAAAACTTTACAGTATATCTCTCCTAACTTTTATCCCATTCTGATCAAATTGTAGTTGTTGTGCTTAAAAGATTCTACTCGTTCTTTTCTGACTGAGTTTTATTCAACTGATCGGGAATTTCCCTTTCAGGTACAATCGTCGGTTATAACCTCTCAGAATGTGTTATTTGAATACTAAACTTTTAAAAATTCAATTTGTACTCAATTTCTCAAGGACTGATTCACGTAATGTCTTTACTTATCGAAAGCAAGCACCAATAAGGCACCACAAGTCAGGGCACAGAATCTGAATTCATTCGCAACCGATCGTGCACAAAATAAGCAAGGAAGCTTTTTCCAACACTACACATACTATGTGTATTTATAAATACTCTTGTCTGATTTATAGCTCCTGTTCACACTGACTTGCACTAACTTCGTGTCTGATTAGATACGTATGGAAATCAATGTCTTAAATCTTTTAAGAAAGGAACATGTTGGATGTTAATGAACTAAACTTTATATCGGTTAAACCTGTGCGTTTGATTAGCGCGAGATAATACTGATGCGGCATCGTCAGTAATGATCCTGCGTTCTGAGTCTGAATAATTTTTCAGATTCTAATTTTGTCTTACTAAACTTCGATCTACTGGCATCAGGCGAATAAGACTAAATGTGCATATATTTACATTTCAACTTCAAGATACAGTATTTGTAATTAAAAAGCAAACTTTGCTGGAATTATTTGACAATTATGGCAAGATGGTACGAATGTATAGTAATGAAAGCTCCGTTTTCAAAAATAAAGATCTCTTTAACAACATCATCGGAGGAGAAAAGATGTACAAAATGACAAGGTTTTTCTCCCTTAATGTCAACAAATTAACATAATATCGTGGATAGCTGGTCCTGACGAAAAGGCGTAAGCGTATCCACGCACGACCTTTAACTTACCAGTTTGACAGGTGTATTCTTCTGTGTCGTGTGATAGAAACAGCCAACGAGTGATACATATCAAACTTGGAGCGTCGATGACAGTACGGTGCACTTGATTGTGGAGTGCGAATTACAGGTGGCTCGAGCGTATCCGGGCAATTACCCCCAGAGGGCAATTACCCCCCGGCTAAATACTGGTTAGTGGTAAGCTTAGAGTAAAGATTAGGGTTAGGGTTAGGGTTAGGGTTAGGAGTTTGAGTTAGGGATAGGATTAGGTTCAGGATTAGGATTAGGATTAGGGCCAGGGGAAGGGTGCGGGGTAATTGCCCAGGGGGTAATTGCCCTAGACCCGGCTCGAGGTTCAAAATTAATGTGTATCATAAGAACTACAAAAAAAATCGACAGTCTATTCCCCCATTCTGAAACATCTCTGCCTTTTACAGCCACTGAGACTGAAAACGACTGACATTGATTGGTCGCTCTTTAATATTCTGAAAAGTAGAAGGCTCAGTATTTTTATCAGGAAGTAGTAAATATCAGAAATTAAACTCATGAAGAAACCCAAATATCCGTTCACTTCCAAGGCCAGGTCTCTCGAAGCACAACTGATTACGTGTCACGTTTCTTCTTGTGGTTGTGTTTTGAGTAACTGAACGAGATGCGATTTCATATTGACCAATCGGTATAGGTAACACTTCATGTATAATGTAATACAGTACACAGAGAATCGTTAATACGACGGCGAACCAATATCTTGTTGACAGCTTTAAATCGAGACTCGCGAAGGCTATGAAAATATGTCATGGCCTTTTCGTGTGGAATGCAATTCTGTCTTTCCCTGCAAATTGGACGAATTATCATCTATTGACCTAGCAACAAACAGAGAGCAAAAGAAATACTCAGATTTGCAGTGTGGGTTAATAATTTTGGTTGGTAACTGTGCATATGACTATAGTGATATCTAACACAGATACTATTACTCATATTCACAGTAAAGATTGATGTAATTTTGATGGGTTACCACCAATTGGTTACTGTGTGTATAAACATATTGATATCTAACAAAGATATTTCTAGGTAGCAAGACTAGTTCACCCCTCACTAAAAAAAAAAGAGCCACAATAAACAGTGAAAAATAGACTAGGATTCCTCTCGAAACGTGCGTTAATTCAACGTCATCTCATGGCATTCAGGAGGACCACTGATATCAGCGAAATAGCGCACCTGCCTTCCACAGCATGGATCACCAACCTAAACTCAGGCGCCGTCTGGGGACTTAATACTGTTGTTGTAGTTTGTTTCGGTTGTTGTAAAAGAAATATGGTAGCCTCTTTTACCAGACGCTTGTTTCGGTCATTTCTTTAATACTTGGCATCTTCTTCCCTTCATCTGTCGCCCGCTGGAGGTCACGATTGTGGGCCGCGATATGCGAGCCTACGAGGTCGGCTGCAGTCTGACCAAGCGTCGTGTTCATCGTCGAGACGTCAGACTTGGAGGTGGTGGTGGTGGTGGTGGTGGTCGAACTGAGATCGCCTGGGAAGCCACGCGATGTCTTACTGGTAATAGTGTATTCGACGCTACGACGCCGCGACTCTCGTATGGAGCCCCGTCGCTGGGGCGTCACCGGTTGAGAGGGGTCTGCGTTTTCAGCACCCAGCTCGCTCTCCTCCCCTACAACGCCTGGGGGCAGGATGGCAGTTTCGTTGGTAGCGTCTTCGTTCAAGACTATCGCAGTCTGCACGGTAATGAGTTCGGACAGTAAGCGCCGCGTGTCGTACGGCTGCGTGGCGGCCGTCACTCGCCGCTGCGACTTTGTAGGGTAGCAGCTAGGTACAACTCCCATTGTACAGACTGCACTTAACAAGCCAACATCCGTCGAGGGTCAAGTTGCCTGGCAACGGTGGACGATGACTGCGTTAATCAGAGATTATATTTCTCACAATACAATAAGCGGCATAATCCTCAAGAGAAATGTGTTTACAATTGCTGTAACTGCCACAATGGTGTATTTTTCCGATGGAAATATCTCTCAATGTGCCTGTAAAAAATTCACGCAAATGAGAACACTTAGTTGCTGTTCCGATGATATTGATACTTGGTAGTGCTGCTAAAATCGGCAATGTCCCTTTGAGATGGTTCTTCTTTCAGGGAGCGATGAGCCAGGACCGAGAGCAACATGTAAGGTCCGATTCCTTCTGATAGGCGTTAGCTTGAATCACTCGATATACAGCTCTCAGCAGCAAAGACACAGAGGGAAATCTGGGCATAAGAAAAGTGAAAATAAAGCCATGGGTGAAGAAATGTTAGGTTAAGAAATAAATTCCCGTTGAAAAGAGTAGAAATCATATCCAAGCAATAATCATTACGTAACAAAATACAGTAGAATATGATATGAACGAAGTTGTGTTTAAATGTCTGCTAAGAATTGGATTACTACCAACGAACATGCAACTGTCGCACTGCACGAGCTTTCTTTTTGTCCAACACACAAACACAAAAGGGACAAAAATGAATGATAGAAAAATTAACGGTCTAATTTGCTATTTATATCTCACCGTCGCCTCACACGATTTCCCCGGACATGCCTCTGTCCAAAAATATTGCAATCTCTGTTTATGGTAGGGAAATAAATATGTATATACCCGACACAAAGACAGACAAGTTGATTCAAACATGATAGAACTAATTATAGTAGCCTGATTTCTACTGTATTTTTACCATAGGAGGTCTATTCACTGTTCGAATCATGGACATGATCAGAACATCTTCGTCATGACGACAAATTATTTCAGTTATGAAGTGCTGACTATTTTGCAGTCATTGCCAGAAACACATTCTTTTGGTTACAATGTAATAAGTTAAGATCATTAACCTGATGTGAACTGCACAATACATTCTTTTTCCTTTACTAGTATTCTTTCCCAGAATATATCATTCAGAGCCTCTGCGTTTTGTGATTGATATTGTTTCCTCATCGCAGGACCACTTTTTTTTCCGGAGAAAATCACAACCCACATAATTGGATTTTTATTCAACAAGAATAATTTATTATCTGATTACGATGCTGACGCAAAATGTCAAGCAATAAAAACCCATCTCACTACGAAAATTGGAAGTTAAGAATACAGTAGAATTAATGATGGAACTCCGGGGCATCATTTGCTTGACTGGTGATGGTCCAGTTTAAGCAATAGGTCAAATCGCTAGCAACTCATTTATTATGCATACATTAGCAAAACGCCATATCCCGAAGAGTTTTCAGTTTCGTGAACGTATTGCATTCTTGCTGTGACTTGCATCAGGATAGCCATTTCCTGGGTGAATCAATTACCATTATCACGGTCTTAGTGAACGTGGATATTATGCATAAGTCAACGCGTTTATGCTCTAGCGTTCGCTGCCTGAAGAAAAGAACGCAAACAAACAAACAAAAAAACAAATAAGGAAAACATGAGAACTTAAGCACCTATACGTAACCAGATACCTACGTCATACTGAAATTTCTCAGAAAACAATAGTTTTCATTCGTATTCATGAATGGCTCTGTCATATCAATTTCAGCACATTATTTTCTTTCTCACGACTGGACTATCTGCCGAACAAACTTTTTCAGGTGGTAAATCTTTTTTAAAGTGTGGGAGTAGAAAAATCACCAAGTAGTGTTCAGTAGAACGCAATGCAACTACAGCCAGTCTCAACAACAGCAAGAAGTTAGTAAATTAACGGCCAAAGTGTTTTACTTGTAGCTTTGTCATTAGTCGTAAATTACGACTTTTTGAGCCGCTTTAGAAGTGAAGCCATGGATCACAGCAACACGGACTCCCTAAGGATAAGAAACACCAAGTTATTTATTTCGTTCCAACAAACTTTTTAATGAGTATATAGTAAATCATATCGAACTGACATTTCTATCTATCGAGGGCCCAATGTTAAGACCATGGGATATCAATTTTAATGAAGCATCAAGGAGGGTGGGGGAGCAGAGATTTCTTCTGACGACTTTTAATGAGCCGGTGATGACATGACATGCATTTTACTTTGTGATGGTTATTCTCTCTATATCACTTATCGTGAAACGTGGATTGTATACTAACAATCAATTGACAGAGTTAAAGGAATCCCTTAACATGTTTAAAGTAAAACACTATAACGCCTTTTAAAAGCAGAGTCAAATTAGAGTGGAAAATTCAAACAAAAGGAATAGTGGTAATTCAGTTGCTTTGCTTATGCGAGTTGAATTATTGGCCCCTAAAATATACCTTTTTATAACCCAGTGAGAGGCTTGTGAGATGCTGACGCTATATCACCTCATCACTTTACATACTGTTATCTGTAACGGAGTATCATGAAAATATGTAAACCTTAATTAATTTTTTTTTTGTCCTATTCCATCAGAACTGTAACTGTTCACAATAATTTCACTGTTCAAATTTTGTGTAACTGTGTTCATTCAAATCAAAATACACAGGTGAATGTAAGATGTTTATAGGGCAAAGTCGGGGGGGGGGGGAGGGCAAAGAAAAGAAAAATGCATCATGATACCAACACAATTTTTGTGTTTCAAACAATGTTGATCAATGCCCTTTTAGGCTCTTACGTGCAATGGTATTTCGTAATTGATTAACAATCGCAGCCCACCCTTTATCGCCGGCAAATATGTAACTCTGCAAAAGAAGTATCTATTCATGTTGGAATGTTTTTTCTTTTTTCCATGGGGTGGGGGGGGGGTCCGCCACCCTTGCAGATAATATTCTTTCAGGACCATTGAGTGACTCTTAAGAAAAAAAAGCAGGGATCGTCTCAAGTTGTGCGTTTTCCTCCCCCCCCCCCCCCCCCCCCCCCATTGTCAGCTCGGTGTGGAAAACGAAAGTATTTTTCATGCTCAAATATATGAATATGTACATTGGGGGAGTTGTTACTTAAGTTATTATTCACTGACAGCTATTACGTTTAAAGAGACGGACATCAAACTTTTGTTTTCTCCCCAGATTTTTATATGTTTCTCACAAAATTAGGATGAATGTCATCACAAATTCCCAGTTTGCACGGTGACCTTTCACAAATGTAATTATGTCTTTACTTTTTGCAATGGAAATGCTCTTCCCTTTTCTTCAAAACTTTACAATCGCTGGAAGTATAACAATGAATACAAATGCCAAGAAAATCTGAGCAATGAACGAGCTGGTTGTGCACGTACAAAAAATAAAAATCAGAAAAAAGGGGGAGGGTAAATTACACCTATTTAAAGTCCCAATGTGTGATCCTGTTTTTCGCAACCGTTCATTTTTTTTTTCTTTTTAGTTTCTCTCATTCAGAGATAATTTTCTTGCCTGTTACGTGTGTGGGTGAACTTTTCATGCTATGTATTGCAGCAAGTTGCATCGGAGACGTAGTTTTATACTGTTGTCAACGACCAACAGTTGTTATTACGTACATACAGTGCATCCCATTACTTCGACTTAACTCGATTTTTATCTCACGGGCAACCATGGCAATGACGTATAATCAATTAGTGGCATTCGCACACACGTAGATACGACCATCACCAATACACATTCTGGAACATTAGCGTGCAAGCGCGACGTTTCACCTGCATGTGAGAAATTCTTCTTCGTTATAGTTCAAGTTATTCGCCTTCATGTCGCCTGCTATGCAGATTGGGAACGCACGATGCTTTCTGATGTGTACGGAGCAGTATGGAATTAATTTGAGAGGGCATTAATCAAGGATGAAATTTAGATATCGGTACTTTTGTACCAAGGTGTATTAGGGATAATATACTATTTATTTTACCCTCTTGATATCGTGAATATATTCAAATTGATATATATAATTTTCACATAAGTGTTCCCCCTCTTAGTCAAGTTTGTTGGGTCCAGGATTGAGAATCAAGTGCTTGGGAAACAATTTCGAAAATAATTGATCTCATATCATTCACAAGTTCCTTTGATGATCATAGAGTAGCAGTAATAATTCAACTTAATTAGTGTTGTCATTTCTCCCTACAAGTGATTATAGAAATTGTTTCGAGTGTGTGAAATATACATCGTTTTGTATACTAGGGATTAGGAAGCTGAAAGGCGGAACAATTGCACTGTAAAAAAGAGAAATCGATTTTAATCAAACGAGCCAAGACTCATCTGACATAATGAAGAAAACACTACCAGTAGTAATATATATCTATACATATATATATATATATATATATATATATATATATATATATATATAAGGCGTTGGCGTTCCATGCCAAAGACCCGGGTTCGAGTCCCGGCGGAGACCAATTTTTCAACTCTTGTGCTTTTCCGAAAAGGAGGAACAGTAAGGGGAATAATAATGTCAAAGCTACGCACCGATTTTCTCCTTCCTTTCTCATATCTCACATATGCAAAATTATCCCGGAGAAGCCAAAAAGCTGTTGTAGTGGTGACTTCTTTCACAAAAAACATTATCCCAATTCACCGCTACGTGAATCTCATTAGAAGATCCAGCTGAGGCACGCGGCTGGTTATTATTCATAACTCTCTGCCCAAAAAGGAACGTGTGCATAAAGTCAAAGAGTTGAAATGTTGGTCCGTCGGGTATTCGAGCTTGGGTCTGCCTGAACCGCCATGACGTCTCCGTGGCCGAGCGGTTAAGGCGTTGGCGTTCCATGCCAAAGACCCGGGTTCGAGTCCCGGCGGAGACCAATTTTTCAACTCTTGTGCTTTTCCGAAAAGGAGGAACAGTAAGGGGAATAATAATGTCAAAGCTACGCACCGATTTTCTCCTTCCTTTCTCATATCTCACATATATATATATATATATGTATATATTCATACATACACATATGAATTATATACACACACACATATATATATATATATATATATATATATATATATATATTGTGAAGCAAAATATCTAAGTATGTGAGCTTTTCTTATGCAACCCTTTAAACGCAAACTGTATAGCAATACAAAAAGAAAAAAATGCTGGCCTTTAAAAAAAGTCCTTCAACCTTCTGTAGCTTTTGGTTTTGAGGGCTCCAAGACTTTGCAGATAATGTATTATGTCAAAACATTAATTAAAAAAAACAAAGTAGTGGAGATATGAATATTCCAGAAGGAAAGGCAATATCCAGCTTGTATGTCATCTTCAATATGTGTATCATTGTTCATCCTCTAACTGGAGGTTCCCTTTCGCATAATCATTATGCTGCAAAGCAATTCATGGCTGCCCGCTGTGAATGCTTAATGAAGCTAACGGCTTTTGGATGTTGAAAAGTACCGATTTACGAAGTTGTCATGGAGACAGATTCCTACCTCACTGGGGTTGAAAATAATCCTACAATATTATTGTACAGCGAAGTCGTTGACGTTGATCTAACGCTATACATTCGTTCTCAATGATCGCTCACTATTTAGTTCAACAACGTTCCATCGAGGCGCACTATACCGTTGTTGCGACGTTATTCAATTTATAGATTGGCGACCTTGACAAGGCTCCTAAAACGAAGCTCCTTATGTGAAAACTGAAATATCTTCGAACAACAATTTTGCTATTTATCTACTGCGATTCATTTGGTATTTAACAGCTTAAGAAGTTGATGTGAAATTATGAATATGTTTACATACGTTTACTTTCTGGTTAGCAATTTCATTACTTTATTAACCATAAGGGAATGTTGTCTCATGTTTACCACGTTTGTAATGAGTGATTGAGTCACACTTAAATAACGGATAGTGTATTTTTTCTTCTCTCGTTTACTTGTTAATTACCGCCGTTTTTGGAGAATCGTCTGAGAGTTGGCGTGTCCGGAAAGATCCCCTTTTTCCGCCCTCTCCGAGTCCAGGCCCTCATCACAACCCGTCCCGGTTGACCTGGCATTTGGTTAAACAATAACCAGCGTATACTGCGCATTGAAAATCTTCAGACCAACGCACCGACTTCCCCGGGGGAATTAACCGTCGCAATATTTCGAGCACTTTCGAAGATGAATAGTTAATAGAAGTTATCATACTGGGAATGTTTTGTCACTCACGCGAATAGCACGGAGCATGCATGCGGATCCAAATGGCTCGAAAATGTGCGTGATAGGCATTTCAGATTAACAACGACTAACAAGCCGTAAGTGTCTGCAACTTCGCTTGGAGGGACATGAGCGCAATTTGAGAGCTTGCGATTTGTATGATTCGAATTTTTATTTTTATACGGCACAGGAGAATGCATCTAAAAGAGAACGACACGTTCCCCGGTTACTAATGAGAATATAAAATGCATGTTTTGAAAGGTAACTTAATGGAAACCGGACTTTTTTCTGTTCTGTTAGAGAAAATATCAGTCATTGATATGCAGCCCCTTGTTGTATTCAATTCAATTTCCGTTCACATCAGGCGTGTTTAGTATGTGCATTCAAACTTATGAATTATTTTCAGGAGGGGGATATGGGAATATAGGGGAACCCATAGTTACAAGCTATTCCATCCACGATTACGAAAGTTAGTTAGAACGCATGCATGCATTTGTTGTGGCTATATATAACATTCCTTAGGCGAGATCTCTGGATGTTGGAAAAACGTTATTGCGGTAAACATTTGAATATTTTAGTAACCCGGTCTCTATACAGTGGTATCACTTTCTGAACAGCAATGCATTGTAAACAGTGAACGCGATAATTGGTATGCTTCTACTTTTTTATGTTACACAACAATGGTGAATATCACACAAATCTTTGAAAGAAAAAAGCTCGGGGAAGGAGACGTTCTGTCTGGTCTTGAGACTATGTCGGAGTCTGCTGTCATCATGACAGAAATTATAGGATACTTCATTATGGCTTGATTTTGTCCTCAAAGTTAGGTTATACACACAGACAGACATAGTTGTTGTATGCAGTATTTCCCACGAATGTAAGGGGCTTCCAACTCGCCTGTGTAATCCATTATTACTATAAAATTTCGATGTTGTTTCAGATAAGCCCACTCGAAAAAATCGAATCAAAACAAAGTAAATTGAACCTCACTGTGTCATGATAATGAAAAGTTTTTTATCCAGTTTACTTCTATACTTGAAAATGTGAACTGTAATTTTTTTGGGTTTTTTGTGGGGGGGGGGGGGTAATGATAACAACAATTATGATACCACGGTTCGTCACCTCAGGGTAGTCCTCTTCACCATTAACTCAACTCTCTAACCCACTGGGTTTGAAATTAAATCTAATAAATTTTGGATATTTCTGTGGCAAACGGAAAGCATTTTCAAGCATTTTTTTTTCACAATCTATCGATACTTGATACTTTATACTGTAATCCCAGTTGCACCTCCAAAGCTATATCCTGGGATGAACTACACATGTGTGTCGTGGGGAGGTGCTATACGGTAATTATCTCTATTTGCACTAAAAGTGTGCGCTGTGCAATGTCAGCTAAAAGGGGTAAAGTATAATGGGGGAAATCAGGATGGCGTAATTATGTGATTGGAGTCCATCATCAGTAATGACAGTGATTATCACTTCTGGTCTTTCGTAACAAATGGGGCCCGATTGTACAAAAGATAATTACACTCATTATAATAGAGTGAAAACAAAGTAAACAATGACAAAAAGCATAAACGGTACAATATAGCATGTAATTACATAAGGTCACATAAGATGTTACAAATTGTCAAGTTCAGAAGCATGGCCAAAACAAGAATAGACTATAATATATATAATATTTATAATATGTATAATATATATATATATATATATATATATATATATATAACGATCAAAATGCTTGAATAGTTGCCTGTATATAGCATTGGATAATTGTGTTGACAATTAAGGAAGAAGTCTTTATCATTATTCGCGGAAATTTACTAAATGTATGTTCCTCCTTCATTCAGCCGTGATGTCGATGAATTTCACCATTCATTTTTAACACGACATGACGTGTGCATTGCGGAGAAATTCTCTCCCTCTGCTTCGTAAGCAATTACGAAAGTTACCTTTAACATTAATGATATTATGGCTGTTTAATAGGGTTCCAAAAATAAATGGTCTTAGCAAGAAACAAGTCCTAGAAGGAGACAAAGACAAGACCGTTTTAAGTTCCAAAATAGCTATAATTTACACATACATTACAGAGCTCACTAACACTACACTTCTAAGAATATTTTCAAATTAAATTCCGAAAAATCCTCCTCGTTTTGTCAAGAAAACACGAAAAAAAAATGGCTTGATGGTTTAATGGACGATGACCGAAATTGATACCCCCATTAGTTCTCACCGTGCTCATGGGGAAGACTAGACTATGGCAGAACACGGATGAGAGAATTGGTCAACAAACCCTTTCTGAAATTGTTGTGAGCATGCGTTTGTGTGTGTGTGTGTGTGTAGGTGTGTGTGTGTAGGTGGAGAGATGGAAAGAGGGGGATGTTAACCCGCTGAGAGCTAGCTGATTTTGTCACATTTCTCATAGACACCTGGCGGAGTGTACTACGGGAATAGTCTTCAATGATAATGCAGAGGATGACGAGCGAGATGGTGACGACACATTAAATCCCTGGGAGCAGGAGACGAAACTCTTTAGTGTAATCTTTACACTGGATCACGCGCCATCTTTACCTGACTCAACGAGGAATGGACCAGACGGATAAAGTGATTATCTGGCCCGGCGATCCGGCGAGTCATTGATATTAATCTACGACGTCAAACTGTACACGTCGAAGTGCGCAACAAGTACGATAATGTACGAGAAGAAGATGATGCTTGACGGGAACATTTTTTTAAATCTTTCTTCATTAAGATCATTCCTCATCTTCTGTCTGTCTTTCTGTCTGTCTGTCAGTCCATCTGCAATAGCATGTGTGTGTTTGTGTGTGTGTGTGTGTGTGTGTGTGTGTGAAAGCATTTTATGAACCCAAAATTTAGAATGCCATTCCGGTTGAAATAAGACTTAGTTCATCGCTGATTTTTTTTTTTTTTTTTTTTAAGTTTGCATGTTTTAAATCAGTATGCTGAAATTGTATGATAAATTGTTCTCTTATATGTCAGTGTGTGTGTGTGTGTATGTATGTATGTATGTATGTATGTATTAATTCATAAAGAATTGTTTTAAATCAACAATATCTTAATATCTTATGGAAGAAATAGTATGGGGACAAGACTTTCATAAGGCTTAGCTTTTGTCTGTCTCCGAACACTTTCAATTGTTATATTCGTAATGTTATACTGATGCCTATTGTGATCATTCTTTTCTTGTTATAGTATGGTGTTGTCATTTTTCTGTATTTTTCCTGCTTTTACTGAAAGTGTTGAATAAATCGAAATTGAAAAAAAAAATCGAAAAAAAAAATCAAGAGTGCATGCATGGGATTTGAACACGCGATTTGTCTATTGCCATGAACTGGTCTGTCTTATTTTACATCGTCGGGTGAGAATGATAAGGGCATGAAGGGCGTTAAGTAGGCACTAAAGTCAAAGTCTTCGAGGCACCTTAACGTCCTTCTCGTTGTGGAGATAAAGTAGGATGTTTTGATAGGCAGAGCCATGACTGCATGAAGAAAAAGAATCAATCTGTAAAACTTTGACATTAAGATGTCTCTGCTTACCTAGGCCTACACAGCACATGAAAAAAAATTCTAAGATGGTATCCTAGCAACATAATCCCTACGTCAGGCTGCCCTTCCCTCGAGGAATATTCTTAATGATTTTGAGTAAATTCATATTCAGACAATTAGGCGCACACTTGGTATGAGTTTGATCATCCTTCTTAATGACTACTGCGGGTGTGTTTCACCACTTGCAATGAAAGCAACTCGCTCGTTTGACTATTACGTATTACCAGCTATCACTGTTTGGTAATAGAGAAATTAACAGGAGGAAAAAAAAACAGTCGTCATGGATTCCAGACAAAATGTGTAACGTGGGATAAAGTCACATCACACCAATTGAGATTTATCACTACACTGCAGTGCTACAAAAAAAAAATAAAATTATTCATTTACTATATCGACACTGACTGGCATAATAACCCCAGTCAGCTATCAGCTGGCTATTGTTTTACACAGGGCCCATAACAATGCAGAAACAATGGCATTATTATATTGACATCATACACAGAGATCTCTTACGATTTTAACGAAGGGCAGAACGTGTTACGGAGTACCCTTGAAGCAACAAACAGAGGAAACGCATTGCCGAACCATGTCATACCTCCCCCCCCCCCCCAAAAAAAAAATACACAAAGACAAACAAAAGAAGGTATCCCTATACCGAGGGTCCAATGAGATTTATATGGAACTATTGACCTGGTTTTTGATATACCGAAAATACATTCCCAAAATCTACTCGTTTTTCACTAGTTCGCCCTTTCATTTCATACTCTCTGAACTAAGACATAATATGACATGCATAACATGTAACGCAGGTCAATTATGGGCACACTATGCATAACTATCATTGCATAGCGTCTTCGGGATATCTGACCTATTGATTGTTACCATTGAAATTGTGCTAATAATAGGACTTATACCATTATTTAGTAACAAACATTTACATCATGATCCTCATTTCTACTTTATATCATAATCCTCATTTCTACTTGATTTGTTATGAATTCCGAGATTCCATTTCGTGTATAAAAATGAAAAACAAAATGTTAACGGTATTGTAGGCTTAATTATCGACAGCTTACCTAGGATAAAGTGGAGATTTCTGTCTTGTCAGGAGTTAGAATAATGGTGACACGACACTTGCCTCTGCGACAATTTTTCCGGTCTTATTTTCTCCAAGAACCTAGGGTTATGATTAGAGCTGTGATAGGGTTTAAAATGTAGTTTGATAGGAGGATAAAGTTGGGATTATGTTTGTGGGTAGAATTTATGTTTGGCATAGTGTGCAGATATTTCAAAGGAGCAATAATAAAGTCGCAGCAGCAAATGTTACGACACCTAGAACAAGAGCTTACCTGAGATAGGGCTACAGGAAACATTGTCCAAGACTTTAAAAGAGGGTATCCTAATTCCTAGGCAGGAAAAGCATGCGAAAAGCCCGCGAAAGAATGGTTCAGAATTGAAGCAGTCCTTAGATAGGGGGTTGGTTTCAAAGGGAGGGAACGAACATAATGTGTACCCTATGTAGAAAATACTAGGGGGGGGGGAGGAGGTGGGGGCTACCATGGTTATACACTTACCATCACTGTTTGTAGTCGTACCCTCCTAGGTTGGATTGTGTTGCGGCGTCACGTGGATCTTTGGGCTTCACAGTTTTTACGTAGCAGACGACCGAATGTAGATCGCAGATCGCAGATCGAACCGAGTGGGCGAAAAAAGAAAAGAAAGCATGTGGACTGATGACAGTCCACGTCAGGTCGTACATGGACGATAGGAATGATTGAAAGAGAAAAACACCTGCCACCAGCAATCACAGCTCAATCTTGATTGGGTCTGAAAGACGAAACAATCCAGCGATGTCCACGTCATAAGACTGGGCTTTGAGAAGCGACGAGGAGATTTCTTCGCTATTGGCTCGTTTTTTAGGAAATGAGGACCTGCGCGCCAGAAATGGGATTAGCAGCTGCCGTACCTCGTATCATGTCGAGAGGTCGATACACCTAGATGACTGTTAAAATACCCGGAATTAACTCGATAGGCTTCTCTTCTTTCGCTGCGCAGGAAAAAAATATTGTCTGAAATCCTGCTCCTCAGCAAAAGTTGAACAATCTCTGAACAGAATAAATATCAAGTATCATGAAAGGAGAGAGATACACCACGAGCCCCAGTGAAGTCGATCCTGGTGCAGATTCGATGCGAAAGAAAGTGACCAAAAACCGCAAGAAATCGTTCGCTGATATATGGTTGTCATTTTCTTAAATCCAGTTATGATTTTCATGTTATGCAACGCTGGAACCAATTAGGAGGTGTCCCGAAGGTGAACAGTATTCCCCTAATTGGCTACTTGCCGAAAATGTAGCGATCATAACAGAGAGTGACAGGACCGTCAGCAGTCAGGCGACACGCGCTCGGTCGTCTGCTGTGGGGGTACGGAGTTGACAAGCGAGCGAACAACGAATTTCTCCACATCTACTCGCGATCGCCGACTCAACGGTGCGTATACTGTACACGATTGTAAACTGCAAATCTTCGGGTGCATTCACCTCGTGCGCGTGCGCACTAGCGGAGCCATAAACGCGAATCTATATTGAAATCGACACGGTGTTTTTGTTAGCCTATAGCAAAAGGTGTACAAGCACAAAATTGACATCGCTGTTAGTTTGTTTAGTATAGTTGGAAACAGCGTATATTGATGCAGTTTTCCTCTCTTTCACTGGCTTTTCCACACTGGCACACAAAAATTGTATTTACTTAACTATGAACAAATAACTCGAAAGCATAATACGGTTTGAAAATCGATGAGATTTAAAAGGATTGTACAGTTTTGGTTGAGACCTAATTTCAGGTTTCAAATATTTTTTGTGAAATAATGAGAAACCTCTTATAAAATACGAAAGAGCATGCAATTATATGAGGAATTTAATATTTATTTGATGAAAATTGGTTTTCAAATGGCTGATATATCCAAAAAAGGGCGATTCTAATAAAGTGTGGGACCCACACTTTATTACGATCTCTTTATTTTACTTTGTTTCGGATGTTTCAGTCATTCCAAACCCGATTTTCATCAAATAAACTTTGAATTCCTCTTAAAATGGTATGCTCTGTACTATATCTTAAGTGTTTTCTTGGTATCTCGCAAAAAGTGAAAAGCCCAAAACCAGGTAAAACGATTTTTTCATATAGATCTTCTTGTGGACTATCTATATAAAAATTCACATTTTGATATGGTAAATATCAAACACGTTGAATTATCGTCGAAATATCAAAACGGCATAGAAATCGACTAAAAACGAAAACTACCATCAACAATCAAAGGATGTTGTTATACTTTTCAAATCTCGTGCAGAATAAAAATCTCATCAAAAGTTTTATTGAGTAAAGGTTCGAGCAATGCAAAAGGAAAATAGTAAAATGACAAAAACAAGGATAATTGATATCTAAAATAAAATCCAGATAGATAAATAAGACTGTAGTCGTTTTATCGTAGACACTGAAGGAAACCCTACAGTTTACTTCCTTCAGATCGGATGCTGATGAGAGCCAGTGGAGTGTGCATATATCGGGTTTCCGTTCGTTTGGATGTGGCTTTATCTGTTTAGGCCTGAGATGTATTTGACTTGGTGATGCAATATGTTATGGGATACAGTAGAATTTTTACAATCACCATTTTGTCAACCTTAATTAATTTGCATATGGACATGTGACAATAACTGGCTGCTATAGGTATTTCATCAACCTGTATCACGGCCGCACGCAAATCCTGCAAGTGTAAGTATCATGGACACACACACAACCCCCCCCCCCCAAAAAAAAACAAAACAAAACAAAACAAAACAAAACAAAACAAAACAAAAACAAAAACAAACAACAAAACAATAGACTTTGATATATATATATATATATATATATATATATGGAAAAACATAAGATAGATGTTGAGTTCGTTTTAGAAGCTATGACCTTTGATTTTTTTTTGATATATAATATATATATATATATATAATATTATTTATTTATTTATTCTAATATATAAGGGCAAAGTAACAACTAAGAAATAGATGGACATATTTTTGGTTGCAATCATGTGCAATTGAACCTGTACATGCCATAATTACCATAATACTAATAACTATCTTCCTAAATAAAGAAGTAAAATCATTTTTCGATGTCAATGACCGTCAGTCTTGTAAACACAGAAACAAGCAGAATGTGACGTCATGAAATGCGTCAGCAGCAGTGATGGCTTCATAATTGAGGTTAATTGACGTGCTCAACGCAAAAAAAAAAAAAAGTGATCACGCGACTGCACGTGCGTCGATATAGATTTCGCGTAGTAGTGTAAGTCATGCAGCTAACTACTGCCTTACTTTATTAGAGCCAAGTATACGCTTACACCTTACACGCAAGTTTTCGATTGTTATTGAATCAAGGGAGTGTCAATCATGGAAATTGTTTATACATTACTTTATCAAAAGAATCTGATGTATAGGCAATATCCGAACATTAAAGGATAATCATACCAAGGACCATGAACACTGTGGTTCCGCATTTGATGATAGCCAGCTTTAAATCTGCGACGCGAACGCTGAGACAACGTTAATTAGGCCAACAAAAACAAAAAAAAAGAAGGAAAAAGGTGTTTTGCACATACGCATGACAGCATAGCGTTCGCGTTAAAGATCTAAACTTTGCTGATATTATCTCTAGATGCTCGAAATTTCGTGCAAAAATGAAAAAGGTAAAGCAATTCTTATCTTTTCATCTGAGACCTGGTCCTTGTTTCAAAACGTAACCATAAAATTGATTGAAACAAAAAGTATACCGGAAATAAGTCTTTATTCCTTTGCTAAAATTTCATGACAAAGGACAATTTTACGATTGAGACTATCCAAATGCACAGAGCGGATGATTCATTCCAAAAATACACGCAAAATGCTTTCATAAACGCGGAAATACATCTGTTGTGACTCTTCAAGCATTGATTCGTGGATATTCAAAAAGAACTTTGCCATTTTTAGACAGTGCCTTCTCTGACGGCATGGTCTCTGTAGCGTTTACTTTCTTCGTTTTCCTTCATTTTGTTGGAATCAATTATATTACCTTTTTTTTTCGATCTTCGAGAGCCTTCTTCCTCCGTCAAATGTCATCGAAGCAACAGCTCATAAAGTTCACTGCGGTTGTTTCGTATTCTACCATAACTGCGGCTGGCGAGAAGAATATAATTATATAGCTCCACATGGTAGACAGTGCTGCGATGACACAGACAAAGAAAGATAAGTAGGGCCTATAGACTGTATGGACAAAAAGGAAATGTACTAGACAGATAAACAAGTTTATAGGTTTTTGACCTATGACAAATTCCTGGTACAGCTAAAACACAAGAAGACGCATGTAATGTTCTGTACCTGTCAGTATTATAAAATTCAATTATCTTTTTTTTCAATCTTCACTTGCATGACGAGCTGTCGTTTATTCGTTTTGAAGAGATGAAAGCATCAAATAAGTTCGTTTTCAAATCAACTTTTCTCAAATTGAATATCAAAAAATATATAGAAGAAAGTGATATCTCGAAGTGAGATGAAGATGAATTATGGCGGAGAAAATATTGAGTTGATAATGCCTGTTCGTGAGTTTTACAATATCGCCGAAAGTAGAAACGGAAAGCAACACTACCGACTTTGCATTCCGGTATCAGAACATGTCGATCACTATTATGAATTAGGCCTATAATGTGTTAACATCTACAGAAGAACGGTAGATTCTTGAGTCCCCCAAATAATGGCATATAAATCACAATTCCTTGGGTCATTGCCTACACCCTATTTGTTCAGTGGTATCTTATAACTATCACATCGAAATATGTAATGTAAGATACAGTGTCATTGTTAGTTCACAACATTTCCTGTTTTCGTCATTACCATGATTATCATCCCATGTCAGAATACGAGCATAATTTATTTATATCCATTTTCTGCGAATAATTTGTTTGTGTGAGGACATACATACACGCACACACACACACACACACGCACGCACGCCATAAGTCTAATCAGTCATCTCGTCATGATAAAATTCAATTTTCAATTCAATTTATTCATTTCATAAAATCACATATAAAATATTTACATAGATGTGTGAGTCAAAGGAGGAAATCACGCAAAAGCCCAGGGCTTGGAAATGGAGATTCCCTTTACAATATAGTTTAAAATCACAATTAAAAAGAAAAAAGAGAACTCTTTCAAAGACCTGACGACGTAGTTCAGTAAATCATTTGGCAATTTATGTTCTTGATATTGCTTTTGTTACTTTATTGTTGTCAATATCAGGTTGGTGTGTGTGTGTGTGTGTGCGTGTGTGTGTGCGTGTTTAGGGGAAGGGGGCAACTCTACCAAAATTTGGAAGAAACCTGGAGTGCGCAAAAGTCAATACCATGAAACAAATACATGTGACTTCTTAAATAATATTTCAAGACTCCAAAAAAAAATGTGAATGCAAGCAGGGCAGAAACTATCTCTTAGCTTTCAGAATGTTGAGACGGTGATTCGGATCTCTTATTTGTATAAAAGTTATCTTCCTTGAATAAACTATCCACTAACCGACATACAGCCATACATGTATTAACCGTGTGTCTTTAACACCCCACACCCTAAAAAATAATAACAATTCTCCAAGTACATAACATCAAAATTAAAACCCCAAAAGCCCACTGCAGATCTTACAAATGATGAAACACCACACAATACACATACTGAATTTGTACAATATAGACTTTAATTAATCACATATGTACAGAGGCATCCCCATTCATACATAGTCATACCATGCCATGTCACATGGAATGTTTGATAAATAAAGTTATGTACAAATTCAACTTTTGTCACCTTGAATGGCATGGAAGAGATCTGTATAAAAAGGGGAAAACACATAACACTTAAAGACCATGAAATTCGTCAATATTTTTGTCTGTACAGAAACCGGAGAAAAAGACTTCAAATATATGAGACTTTTGTTCAGTATTGCTAGGTTTCTTTTAGGATACAATGGACCTAAATATTGAAGAGAATGAGGGATGACTTTTGACTTTCAGTACAAATTATTCACTGATGTGAAGCATTAAAACTTGCTCTCATGGAATAAAATCATACATTTAATAATACCCTTTACTATTAGGGTATGAGAAAAATTACACAAAGGGCATTTACATGGAATTTTATAATAGCGTATTCGAAAACAATATTTCTAATGTCATTCTGTGGTGGAAATACTAACCAATCCGTAAAGTTACATTTGATTTGTTTGTCATCCAAAGAGAAAAAGTATAAACTCACTGTGTAGATTTTACAACGTCAAAGTATGGACCATAAGGCCAGACACTGTACGACACTGTGGACTCATATATTGTACGTTTACACCATGAACCTATCTATTCATGCCTGTGGATCCATACCTTGTGTGATTTGCACCAATTTCAGCAATTGAGAATGTTAATAGTCAGCATCTGGTAACTAATAGCTGGTGTATAGTCCTGAAATGACTCCTATCTTAACTTGATTTGATTTGATTTCTGCATTTTCCTCAAACAAACATGAAAACATACATTTTTTAAACACACTGAAAAAGGAAAGCATTTTGAGATATCAACACACACACTCATAGACATACAATCACATACTTACACACACACACACATACACACACACACTTCCACCCTCTGGTTCCAAGTCAACCAAAGCTAAGCCACAGAAAGGCTAACATATCATGTCAGTTTAGAAAACTCATCTTGAATGTGTTCTTTAGTGTTGGTAGACAGGTATTTAAAATAAAAGAAGTTTCTTAAACATTTGGGCAGGCATACATCTGTTAACACATTAGTCAACTCTTCCTGTATGTACAAGTGCTTCTATAGAAACAGGACAGACAGAAATAAGGCATGACATGGTATGTAACATGTAATCTATCTATAAGTTCAAAAGAAAGCAATTATACATTACAATGACCCTTTTAATCACACTTTCAGCTTTCTATCATAGAAACAACAAGGAAAACTAAGCAGAGATTGTATAGTCAGATCTAAATGAATGTCCGATTCTGCAGCACTACAAAATGATTGAAGAGCAATAGGAATAAAAACATTCAAAGTTGACAAGTCAACAAAAGCATTAATTGTTTCACCACTTATGGATGATGAAATGCAAGCAGAATTTTACAAGGGGAAATTGTGCCCTTATAATAGCAGATCACATTGAAATTTATCACAGTATGACTTACCCTCCCTCCTAGCACTTAAATTCATTAATACACTTTAATACAGAGTAATGTAAAAGTATTCTGCTTTTACATTACTCTGGCATGTTACAGTGGAACCTCATTAAACAGAGATTGGATATAACAAAACACTCTAATGACAAGGTGATGATGCAGGTCCCAGCTCTTAATATTTCTTTGTTTTTGTACCCTGGTATGGTGAGAAACCTGATATAACAAGGTACATGTAGTACATGTTTTTTAGATCTTCGTTATAACCTGGTTCCCTTGTTCTAGATAGAACTTCTAGAACAACTATTGATACTGAGTGCAACAATGCAAAAGCAGAAACACTTCAACATAGATCTGCCCCTTCCCCTAACAGAAAGAGTTCAATATGGAACATTCAATCAGATACTGTATACGCCGAATATTTGCTAGTCGCGAAATTAAAAACAGGCGAAAATATTGACTCTAATGCCGACATGAATGTAACGTAGGCCTATACATTTTCTCCGTTCAGTACAGGACTCCATGATCGCGAATTTAACCACTCGCGAAATTGTTGGGAAGTCCTGATTGGCGAAAATTTAGACTCTGCGAAATATATGGCGTATACAGTAGTAAGGCAGTTTTATGAACTTATTGTCTAACATCACAAAGATGGATGGAATTTAGAGAACAAGTGGAAGCAGTATAAATACAATGTGATCAATCACTTGGGTACAACAAACTATTTCTGACAAGAGTTCAGATATGAAAGAATGCATCTCCAAAGAAGTCCCCGAAGGACACAAATCTGTTCCAACAAGACTGTTCATGTTGTGAAGCAACGTGGTCCATGCTGTGGTGAGTGTTCCTGTATTGCTTGTGGCTCAATTGATGGGAAAGTTTTTTGTTGGCAGTGGCCACACAAGCTCTGAAATAGAAAACACAGAAAGCAAAAATAGACTCATGATCGTAATATCTCATTTTCAATGGGAAAAATTAATAACAGCACATAAGAAAAAGGTATTACAGTAGTCCCAGTAACTAATACATCAAGAAAGGTAACACAAACTAAGAGATTATTTCACTGGCACACTTGCAATGCTTTACTCCAAAATATACGTGACTAGACCAAAGCTGGTCTGAGACTGGCGTGACATGAAGCCCCATCTAATACAGGCAAATTGGAATCAAAGTACAATATGTTTTACACAGAAACCAGATGAAATGAATAGCTCATTCCTGAGTCCTAAGGAGTAAAGCATCCATTATGTTTAACAGATCAGAAAATTGATTTATTGTAGTCATCACAAAATCCTGTGTATTCCAAGTGAAGACACCAAAATAGCTTTCAATCAATGTCATGCAAATTACTCAGACCAAGTTATCATTTTCGAAGCCACATTGCAAAACTGTAGCATACAATATTTTTCTACTTTTTGTCTTCAGATCACCTGGATTAAACCTTCCAAACCGAGATTCTGTTGATAACATCATTTGTCAATAACCATTAAAGTGCCTACTGATTGATATGATAAACAAAAGACAAGGGAATGCACCTTGCCCTAGCCCTATCTTTCTTAACCTTTTTCAACCTGAGGCCCACTTTGCCTCCTATATTTTTTTTTTTTGAGGTCTAGTTAGATCACATTTTTTAAATTTCATTTTTTGACTGAGATCAAGGCCTACTGGTTGAGAGGCACAGCCCTAAACTGAGCATAAATTGCATGCTTCCACGCAATGTCCTTTATTAAACACACTAGTTCTATAGCAGTGATTGACAGAGGATGCTATCAACAGAATCATGGTTGGGAAATTTTGAAGGTTTTTTGTGGGCATATATGTAAGCAATCTGAAGAAAAACAGCTACAAAATTATTGTAAAATATATGGCACAGATTTCATTCTTTTGGACATGGATGTTAAACACATCATAAATCAACACAAGTTGACATGTATCTGCATTGTGTAGGTTCTTTAATACACAGGGGGTTTTACTTACAAAAGCTGATCATTCTCAGCAAATTTCTTGAAAGACTAAAACCTTATACACCTGTTCGGCCCAAATGTGAAATAACAACTTCAAGACAAGCATCACAAAGGGAGCATGCCATCTGGATGTTGTCATGGCAACAATTGCACTGTTGAATAAAGAGAGATTGCCCTGTGATGACACACAAGACGGGAATTTCAAATGTTGCCGTCTCGGAGGGTGCTTACGGAGACAGAACGTGTACAGGAAGCAAACTGTCCACACTCGAGCTGGCATCACATGACAGTAGCCTAGCAACGTGGTACATATGAGACGGATGATGAGGCCTCCAAGAAAACACTCCAAGAAGTCCATTATCTATGTCACGTTTGCCTCCCTCAAGTGGCAAATTAGGCAGGGACCGCATGTCATTACCAGGGTGTCACAAGGGGACAAGTTAAGTGTACACCCAGGCATGTCTCAAACCAACTTCAGTCACAGGCTGACATGGAAGCTGTCATCACAAAGTCTGTAAACCAATGTTCCTTGCTCGCAGTTTGAAGATATTTTAGAAGACTTTAATTTAAGATAAAAGCTGCCTCAACAGAGGCCATGATATACATCAGCATCTTTTATTGCACTAAAATTTTCCCTAATAATTGGTACTTAGGGTCTTCTTGTTTCCTTTCACAGCTGACTCTATCTAATTCACAATACATATGTAATTTAATTTTCTTATTCCAAAGTGTAATTTCATTTGGTCAAAAATCCCTAACTTATGTAGGATGAGATGCAGCAATGCCAATAGAAATTTATCAATGACTTTTCTTCAGTAGATATGAACTCTAGAGCTAAACTTTAACATTCACAGTGAAACTTTCATAACCTGCATTAGAAACAATGTTTCTGCATGATTGCACTGCAGGCACAGCATTTTAGAACCAAGAATAACATACACCTTGGGTAAGCCACAGCTGTAAATACTTCAGACAAGAGTGCTTTCCAGCTACATACAGCAGTAGGTAAAACAATGCATCCACACTTGAACATAGAGGCTTCTCCAAACTTGAGTGTCAATACTTACTAACCACAGGCTACATCATGTTTCCTACTACAGAGCAAAGCTTGGGTACACTTATGAAATACATTGTATGTGAAGATGCCCTGATTGTAAAATCATAAAATCAAATTTCCTGGCATGCATTACATTTCCTTGGCGTTCACAAGGCACCACAGCCTTGAGAACATCACAGGCATTTTAGACTCAGTTATTGTTTTATTACTGAGATATGCAAAAATTTCATTAGAAATAATTAAAGTTAGCAAAAATAACTATTATCCAGAAGAAACTAGAAATGTCGCTACAGCGACTGGTTATACCCCCGCCAAACAACATTTCATAAGCTTTGGTCAAAACGACATTTCATAAGCTTTGGTCAAAAAACTGAGGAAGTAGTTAAATCCGCAAGATCTTTCCTTGATCTTATGCCATTAATATGCCGTTACCATGGCAACGTACTTTCGGGTACTGTCGAAAAATGCGTCTTGCACATCTACAACCAAAGGCACACATCTGTACCAAGTTTCATGGAAATTGGGCAAAAACTGAGGAAGTAGTTTGCAACACAAAATTTTCCATCATTTTGGCTGATATGTGAGCGTGTTACCATGGCAACATACTTTTTGTAACTGTCAAGAAATGTGTAATGCTGACCTATATCCTAAGACAAACATTCAATATGAATTCCATGAGAATTGGAAGAACACTGATGAAGCAGTTTTGCCATGAAGCATTTTGCCCTATATTTTACCAATAACATGCCGTTACCATGGCAACGCACTTTTTGCCACTGCGGAAATATGTGTCTTGCACATTAACATATTCAGATGAACATCTGTACCTAATTTCATAAAAACTGATCAAAAACTGTGGGAGGAGTTCGCGACGCAAGATTTGTACCCATTTTTGCCCATAATATGCCGTTACCATGGCAACGTACTTTGGGTACTGTCAAAAAATACGTCTTGCACATCTACAACCCAAGGCACACATCTGTGCCAAGTTTTATGGGAATCGGTTGAAAACTGAGGAAGTAGTTCGCGACGCAAGATTTGCAACGGACCGACCGCCCGACCGACCGCCCGACCGTCCGCTGATTCCTTTATACCCCCTTCAAACTTTGTTTGGCGGGGGTATAACTAGCAAAGATGCACAAAGTCTCTGATTTGCAAAGGACATATCTATGAATAGATGAAAACATGCCTGATTTGCATAGCCACACATACTGTATATTATCATTTTTTTGTCTGTGCAATGTTCATTACTTGCAAAGCAGCACAACACTACAGTAGTAAATGATATTCCAGTCACTGTACTGTAACAGTTTTTATCCTCTACAAAAAAAACCCCCAAAACCCCCCCCCCAAAAAAAAACAAAACAAAACAAAAACAAAAAGCATTTAAGGAGAAATGCACACAAGTTTAAGCTTTGGACAGTCATTAGTAATACATATTAAAAGATAAATGAACCTATAAATCTATGCTGTTACGTGGTCAAAGAACCAATCAAAACTGTAAGCAGAAAATGACTGTGTACTTGATTAAGTGAATAAAAAATTTCTTAGTACCCTGACAATTTCTACAGAAAGACTACTGGTCCGCAAGTCATCATAATCACAATAATGGCAAAGAATATGTACGTGAATTATCAGAATTTAGCCACAAGTGCTGCTAATAATCATAATAGCCAATAAGAATGATATCTTATTCTCTGAATAACAATAGCATTTTAATGTTGAAGCGGTAGTTCTTGAATGCTAATTGGTAGCGACTGGAAAATCTGCTTCTGCTTTACTATTTCTGTCTAAGAATTTCAATCAGACTGGCTATGCCGGATGTAAAAAAAAAAAAAAAAAAAAAAAAAAAAAAAAAAAAAAAAAAAAAAAAAAACAGCTGTAAGCAAAATACATTGTAATCATGTCAAACAGCAAAACCCAGCAATTCTTATCAACTCCCCCCACCCCATCTCCACAACTTTTATTGCTTTCATAGTGATTTGCATTGCAACACATCAAAGAGGGACATCTATAAGGGGAGAGGGGGAAGGGGGAAGGGGGGAGGGGTGAGGGAGGTGGGTGGGATAAGAGACCCCGCTTGTAATGCACTGCTGGCCGAGTGAAAGGAAAAAAACAAATAAAGCGACATGGACTTTGGGATGCAGCAACAGTAACATGCAGGCTGAAATATTCAGCTGTCAGCCGAAAGTGGCAGGTATGTTTACAGGAGGGGAGAGGTAGGGAGATAGAGCTTTAATGGGTGGCTTGAAATGATGCACATGTCAAACAGAGGACTGTAATCTATCTATCACAGGGCCCTACCCCAGTTCATTCTATGCCAAGATGAGGGGGAATATATACTGAGCATGCACTTTTTATGGAGACCCAAAGTAAATGTTGTGGCAAGATTCCATAAATGCTATGGTCATTCACACAGTCACTCACAGCTGAAGCGCAACCAGCTGGTGCAGTTTTTAAACATCAAAATCTGCTCAACTTGTGCGAGGAGAGGTTAAGGCTTACTTTAATGATAATCATCCTGGACATAATACAGTGGACTCCCGTTATAACGAAGTCCTCTGGACTGGCAGTTTTCTTTTGTTATATCGAAATTTCATCATAACCGAACAAATAAACAATAAAAAACATAGCGCAGATAATGTTGCAGCCTGACTTTTTACCTTGTTGTCACCAAAATTTTGCTATAACTGTGTTCATTATAACGGGAGTGCACTGTAGGAAAAAAGAATCAGAGAAGCTATAAAAGGATGAAATTTTCCTTGTGTTTGCCACATGACTAATATGCACATGTAGAGTGTAGACATTACGAAAAGGTAATTTCATATGAAGACAGCTTGATTGAAGTCTACATGTAATGGCAGTGTTCAGAGATGTTGCTATCTCTTTCATGCTAGAATTCTGTTATATTTGCCCATCAACACATCCTGTTCACCTTCACAGATCCAGGACATTGACATTCAGATTGTGAGGTGGAGGATGGATGAATGTTCCAACTCACAGCTTACAGGGACCTTGGTACGCCGAGTACTTAACCCTAGAAGCATTACTGTAAAAGTGGAAATTTTCGCGCATTCCGCACAACCACAGACTAGAGCGAAAATAAAAGCATGCAAATATTTTTGCTTGGCATATATTCCAGTAGTTGATGTCTTGATTATGTGGAATTAAAAACAAGTGAAACTCTTCCTACTCGGCCGAGCGCAAAAGATTAATTGCATGAAAATACCCACTTTTACAGTACAGTGATTCAATAGCAACATGTGAATATTATGAGCACCTATGTGCTTTGCTCTTACTTACAAAACTATTTTTTTTGGAACATGTTTTGACAATTCCTAATTACTTGGCCACATTTAAATTTAGAAATCCACTAAGTTAATAGAATGGGACAGTTTCAAGACACGGGTTGATAAGATGTAAAATTATGAAATATCCTCACTTATTGAAAGTCACAATCAGGAACAGCTGTGCAGGTTGGCAAAACCAAAACAAAACAAACCAACACAAACCACGCCAAACCAAACCAAAGCAACAATGACAAACATGCAGCAGATATTCCCATTGGTGAGCAAGCCAAGGTAAAGGGTTTCCCAACATTGCATCCAGACTCTGGTGTTATTTTCAATCTACGATCACAAAACGTCAATGCCATTTGTGCTAATGAGTGTCTTTCTTCTCTGTTCATTATTGCCATGATCTGGGATTGATTCTAATTCCTCAGGCTGTTTTTCTCATTACACACTTGATTTCATCTTTGTTTGTAATCTCACGTTTGTACTAAAATATTCTACAAATGTGTGTACAGCAGTAGGTCAACCGCTCATACTCTGCACACTAAAGCAGAGAGAGACGCCACAATCACACAAACATAGACACGTTGCATAGACACAACCACCCGTCTGTAAAAGGTGTTGTTTTTGCATACAGATATTTTTGCAAATGAGGAGGCCACAGATATTTTTATGAGATGTTATTTTCGAGATTTGACATTGAGGCTATCGTATTTGCACTACTGCCTGTCAGCAAATCTGATGCTATCAATATCAGGTGGCAATATTTTTGAGTGTTGTTAAAGGGATCGTATAGTTTTGGTTGAGACCTAATTTCAGGTTTCTAACATTTTTTGGTGAGATAATGAGAAACCCCATATGAAATATGCAAGAGCATGTAATTCCATGAGGAATTCAACGTCTATGTGATGAAAATTGGTTTTGAAATGGCTGAGATATCCAAAACAGAGCGATTCTAATAAGTGTGGGACCCAAACTTTTTGATGATCACTTTGTTTTACTCTGTTTTTGGATGTTTCAGTCATGCCAAACCCGATTTTCATCAAATAAATGTTGAATTCCTCCGAAAATGTTATGCTCTGTACTATTTCATAAGTGTTTTCTTGGTATCTCGCAAAAAGTTAAGAGCCCAATTCTCATCTCCACCAATACTGTACAATCCCTTTAAAGTCCCAGCTAGCCTAAGAGTTAATTCATGAAATTTGTGAAATTAAACCCAAATAAAAATAACAGCTTTCACCATAATCCCCGCTCATGGGGAGCAACAAGTAGAGAGCAAAGTAAAAAATCCAACAACAAAGAAGCTACCTCTACATGATCAAGACTACTTTGTATACTGACATTGAGACTATAAAGCACTGGTAGTTAAATGCAGTGTATACTACCCCATACATTTGCGGTGATAGAGTACTCCAAAAAAATTTTTCCCCAAGAGATAAAGGTGTAAGACTCACCATTATCCAGGACGACATCCATTGGACTGTCGTATCTCTTGAGGAATTCCGCAGGTGTGCACAGGTCAGGGGTGAAGAGTAGGTAACCAATCAGATCTGTGGTGGGGAAGGGCGTTAAAAGGAAACCGAAGTTCAACTATAAAGGTGAACTGCTGTTCTGCTAAAGCAGAAACCTGTTGCAAGTATTGTTTGAAGGCATTTCTCATGTCTGAGCTGTCAATGAAGTTTAGCATACAAATTAATGGGTTATCCTGCTATGATACCATACCCACATCTTTATTACGTACAATAATTTGTACATACTGTTCATATTTTTCTTCATTATCATACACTCAAAAACAAATACATGTATGCATGTATGCATGTACATAAACACATATAGTCATGTACACACATGTTTGTGTTATATAAAAAATACAAATATGCATACACCTGTATCAGACCTCCCTGCCTTTCTGACTAAAAAATAGGGATAATTTGGCTCAAAAGTAGGAAAGAAAAAAAAACAGTTCCCAAAGAAGTGTGTAGTAAAATTATCCACAAAAGAGGAAACTCCTGTTGAAACAAGAGTTAGGAATGGTCAAAATTCAGATTCTTTCCTCAAATTCAGTATGGTTGGGAGGTCTGCTATATCATCGCCGGTCACACGAACCGACGAATCACTCGATTTTGGGTCAAATTTTCGATTTTGAGATTTTCAATCATTTCGATAGTAGACATTCCATACTACATATTCTGAAATTCTGAGTGTGTAATTCGGTGTCATTTTTACGTAGTTATCACTTTTGTAGAAGTATGTAATTCCATTTGTGAAAATTATTTGTTTTCCTCATAGACGCGTGTGTTAAACAATCAGGCGATTCGACGGTTCGGTGACCGCGCGCACTAGTACGCGCGGTCACCGAACCGACGAATCAGTGCGCATTGACTTGCGTGTTGTTTTTGAGATTCAACAGTTCATTGACCGCGCGCATAGTGCGCGTACTATGTAATACATGTGTTGACAATGACAACGCTCAATGTACATGTACATATGGACACACATGGAAAATGACAACGTTCTTTGCAGACCGAAAATACATGCATGCAGCTCTTTGACGATTTCCCGCTTATTTGTTAACAATACAATTCGATAAAAACTTCACAAGTTAGAGCAAGAATTGAAGTCTGGTGTACTACAAAAATAATTGGAAATTATAGACGTGAAAGTGTAGCAACCATAAGTCAAAAATGGGCTAACTTCAAACGCGTTTTTCTCGAATTGTCATTCTTACGCAAACCGGAGGGATTCGTCGGTTCGTGTGACCGGCGACGATATATACATAACCTATGATACATATGGAGGGAAAAAAAGACAGACAGACAGACAAACAGACAGAAACAAAGAAATACTGTATAAGCTGTTATTTTTGCGAAGGTTTAATTTTCGCGAATTTCGCGAATTACAGTTGCATCGCGAATTTGACAACACGCAAAAATGTCTCCATGCGCGCTGTTAATAGTACATTAACGTAAGCATCGGTGTCACTTCGCGAAAACAACATCTCGCAAAAATGCCTATGGCCTCGTCATTCGCGAAAATACCTGTGCGCAAAAATGACAGCGTATACAGTAGATACAGACATATGTACACTGATGATTAGAGGAACAGGCTTGGACCTAACAAAGTACATAAATGTGAGAAAAAAAAAAATACATGGGAAATGAAGAAATGACACCCCAACATGAAAACCTCTGGCATATTGGAAACAGCTGGTGTATACAATACTGCACAAATCTGTGAATCTTTTCCTGTAGAATACCATGTTTATGAAGCAATGCAAAAGATTTGGGGAGGAACGTTTATTGGAGGTCTTTGGTGTTGCCTAGTGATGGATGTGGGTTTACTTCTCGACTTTGAAGCACCAAAATGCTGAGCAGCTGAGGTACATTGGAGAGCTGGGTCGTTAAATTCATTCCCTTAGAATTTGAATGTCTTCGTGATCTCCTAGCAACGGTCCTTGTGGCATTTGTCAGTCTTTGACAAGTTGCTTGGATATGGTTCTGAGAGAGGTTGTTTAATGTACACATATTTGACCCCTTTCAACACATTATGTAATGCATTTGATGTACATGACCAAGAGTGAGTTTCAAATCAGGGAGGTGTTACAGAGATGGAGTGGCAACTCTTCGTAATTCATGCAAACACATGTTTGGGTTCAAGGCGTTACAATGGGATGTCTAGCATTCCACTATGCTTTGAAGTCATGCTCGGCACCGCTCTAGTTGCAAGACGAAGTTCGGAGACGAAGAACACATTTCACCTTTAGTTGAATTACAAGTTTTATTTCACCGCAAAATTTTAAATGAAATACTCGAATTGATTTAGAATAGTTTAGGAAAGAATTCAACATTATAAACATGTATTTCAAGTTTCTTCGTAATTCGCAAATCGAAATGAAATGAAAATTAGGCCCTCTTAAAAACCTTATATTTTTCTATAATGCGCACATTTCCGCATGTTAATTTTCTATCTTTTAATAAGGGATATTTTGATCTTTCAAATAAAGTACTTCGCTAAAGCGTGTTCCAGTGTGTTTTTAAACTATTTGTGTTAAAATTGTGAGTTTTACACTGCATTTTGATTCACTGCTCCAATTCAAGGTACACAAATTCATTGTTGCCATTACATTGAAAGAGAGAGCGAATTGTAGTAGGAGCAAGGAGGTTGAAGAGATGGAGTAACAACAGAGTTATTCCCTTTGATCTATGTTCGAAGCCGCCGCTCAAAAATATTTGAAGCATGTGCCAAACAGGATCTGCTGCGCTGATACGAAGACAATTGACTCGTGTCTCATCGCATAATCACCAGCCACTTTCAAGGGCAGATATGTCTTTGTGATGGTAATTACTTTTCGCTATTCTTCTTATAAAAGGTAGGTAGTACAGACACGAGGATGCGCGAACAGAAATTGAGAAAACTAGATATATCGCTACGGCGACTGATATGCCTCCGCCATAATGCATGGTTCTCCTAATAGGTCTATAGTACAATGTCTTGACAATGTGTGACAACAGTTTCACACAACTGACAAAATATTAAAATGACAGGTTTGCCACAAATGTGCTGAATGTTCACTTTCCTAGAATTAGGTTCAATTGGATGAATGATTAAAAATGTCAGAGTGCAGGTATTTGGGGAACTGATGAGTTTTACTTGACTGTTGACCCTTTTATAAGTTTATGCATTGAGTAATTTTCAAGGTATTGAGAAAAAGTATAATTTCAGTATCAAATGGGAAAATTGCATTATCTAAACCTGGCCTTTGACCTTTGACCTCACAGTTCCAAAGAGAATCACTGTTAGGTTGAACATGCATAAATATGTAAGTTTCATGATGATACCTTGAATTACTTTTGAGATAAGGAGGAAAAAGTGCAATTCAACACTTTCACTTGACCTTTGACCTTTTGGCAAGAAACTTCCCACAGAATATATATCGGGTAATACAGGCATACATCAAGTTAAAAAAAAACCTTCAGGCATCGCATAAATATAAGGAAAGTAGTGATATTTTGAGGAGTTGACCTTGACCTTTGACCCCATGACCTTTGAACCATGACCCCCAAATTCCCTAGATAATCACTGCCCATTGGAACAAGCATATATACTAAGTTCCATGAAGATACCTTGAACTATTTGCGAGATATGGAGAAAAACATGAATTTTCAACCTTTTTTTTCACAAAATAACCTGTGACCTTTGACCTTCAACCCCGTGACCCTAAAATCCAAACAAAGTATTATCCCCCCAGGATATACCCTCATACCAAGTTTGATATGTAAAACCACCACACGGTTCTTGAGATATCGACAACAAAACGGACGTACGTACGGACGGACGGACGACCCGAAAACATAATGCCTCCGGCCACTTCGTTGGCGGAGGCATAAAAAAAATTGGTCGCGAAGCAAGGCCAGCGTCGCACACACAAACAGACCCTGTTAAATTTACTTTTTCATGTATAAAAACGGAACAAGCGAGGGCACCATCACCAAAAACAATAGGCATCTTCGTTTTACCATAACACACCTTCATGCCAAATTTGAAGATGATCTAAGAAGAACTGCAGCCAGTAGAGTGCTCACAAGAAAATCTCTGCGACGGACGCGGCGCAATGAGGCCAAATCCATAGTATCCTCCGAACTCTGTTCGGGGGATACAATGAGTGGATAACCTATATGTCAACACTCAGCATACTTTCACACCCCATGATAGCATACTATGCAAATGATATGCAAATGAGTCCATTATGCCCATTGCATATGGATATGAAAGATTGAAAATACTGAAAAATGTGAAATACATACACTTTGTATGACTACGTTCCTCTTTAACTGGAACATTTTCTCTGTGTGTACAGCTATAATTGTCATCTACAGAAACATTCAAATCCAAACTTCAAAACGTCACCTATTCCTCTCACACTGAGCACTATAATTGCAGTCTATAATGTTCGGAACGATTGTATTCTTTATCTGGTATGTGTTTGTTGTTTGCCATTTTCTTCTCTGTTGTCATGTTTGAACATGTGCTATATCATCTTTTCATTTATGAAGCGCCATGAGCACTAAAAAGCGGACCTGTGCGCTATACAAGTAGCCACTATTATCATTATTATTATCATTGCTACTTCTACTTCTATTACTACTGCTACTACTACTACTACTACTACTACTACTACTACTACTACTAATACTAATTGAACTCTGCAATACATCTTGTAAAACTATGTCTGTTGATTCTTTAACTCCTTTACATGTATCAGTGTTTTTTTTGTGAGTGAATATATGCTACTGTCATACATTGTATAGTACATGTGTGAATAATGTGCACAGCTATTAATATTTACCAGGTACCATATTTTTTCCTTTCATTGATTTCATATTTTTCACAGAGGAAGACATTCAAAACTACAGAAGCACTCTGAGAGCGCAGACCTCCGCCAAGCATGCAGCTCATTTCCACCACTGATCTTGTTCTTCCATAGAAGTGATTTCCACCCATACATACTTATAGCATTGTGTGCTGAAAGTCGCCCAATTTCCCAATATAGAAGCCTTTGTTATGTCATAAACCCTCAGCTGCACGGCGCGCCTCGCCCTAGCAGAAAATAGAGCACGCACTTTAGTGCGCGCATGCAAACCTCAAATACGCGCAGCCTGAACTCCCAAGTTCATTGACCCTACCTGCCAAAATATCAAAAATCCTTCATAAATTCCTCCAAAATTCTCAGATCACTACCAAAATTTGATCATCTGTTACTTGTATCAATCTAAACCTTTCCTGCAAGTTTCATCCAAATTCGTTACCTACTTTTTGAGTTATTTTGCACACAGACAAACTAACAAACAAACAAACAAACAAACACACCAACAGTAACGAAAACATAACCTTCCCCCTTGGCGGAGGTAATAACACAGTAACAGCAGATTTGTGACAGAAAAAATCTACTTTGTCTGCAGACTATCCTATCATTGTTTTGATAGCAGAAATTCTAAAGAATTTGATAGGACTGGGGTTTTAGGTGGTATGGAATTGTTAAATGGTATTGTTAAAATCAAGTATCAGAATGGCTAATCACTTTCGACATCCAGCTGAATCCCTGCTTGGCAAACTGCTTGGCACCCTCTCTTATTGCCACAAACTATATAGCATTAGACTAACATGAAAACATATGAGTGGGACTGTAAGGACAGCAGCAATTCTGCTTAACCCACCACCTAGGCTTCAGTTTCTGTACCCGTTCACATGGGTGAACCAACATTTAAGAATTTTTCTAGCTGGCAGAAATGTATCAATACATTGCTTTGAAAGTGATTGCTATACAGAATCAGAGTGTATGTGAGTTTTGTCCTGGCAGCTCATATTACAGGATATAACAGTAGTTGTTGAATTCATGTTCATGGAATACAACAGTGCATGAACACAGAAATGTACACATGCACGTTACATGATCAGGAGTTGATATTTTCACATGTTGTTAGATTTGCTAATAGTTCCCAGATCGCAGAATTCCCACAAATAACCCCAGGAAAACAGGTACGGTATGAAGTCTCATTAATAAAGATTGTCTTTGATGTGTTTGAGGTGACAAAAAATGATGTCAAGTATCAAAACTAAATGCAATCGTAAAATTTGCTTTGTATTTGCTTTGTGTTTGCTCTGTATTGTGGGCTGCTCAGGTACAGCCCTGTCGCGATTCATACAGCGACTGGGCTGTGTATAGTTAGTGTACAGTGTATTTACATAATATGCACAGCCCTGTACAGTATAATATGTGTATGCACAGGCCTGTCACACAGCAAGTCATGACTGTATAGTTAGTGTACACCCTTATAAAAAAAAACCATGGTTTTACAACCGTAACTATGGTATAAAGGACGGTTTTACAATGGATCGATGGTAGTCCATGATTTTTAATTCATATCCATGGTAAATGTGTGGCGAAAGTGTGGTAATACCATTGTTAAAATACCATAGTTATGATAACATGATAAAACTTTCATTTTACGACGGTTTTAAAACCATGGTGAAAAAATCATTGTTATACCACAGTTTTAAGAAATTAAAAAAACAATGGTGAGAAAACCATGACAAAACCATCGTTCTACTTTGGTAAAAATAACATAATAATATAACAATGGTTGTAACCATGGTTTCACAATAGTATAAAAACAATGGTTAGGAAACCATGGTGTAACTCTCGTTCTACCAAGGTTGAAAACCATCGTTATTAAACCATGATTTCATCATGGTTTTATGATAGTGTAAAAAAGATAGTAATAAAACCATAATTTTAACCATGGTATTATGATAGCACAAAAACACTAGTTATAATACCATGGTTAAACTTTCGTTTCACGAAGGTTAGAAATGATGGGTATTAACCATGATATTAACCATGGTTTTATCATAGTTAAAAAATGATGGTTATATAACCACGGCTCTAACAGTGGTTTAATGAAAGTGTTTTAAAACCATGGTTAAAAAATCATCGTTATACCACAGTTTTAAGAAATTCAAAAAACAATGGCGAGAAAACCACCACAAGACTATCGTTCTACTTTGGTAAAAATAACATAATAATATAACAATGGTTGTAACCATGGTTTCACAATAGTATAAAAACAATGGTTAGGAAACCATGGTGTAACTCTTGATCGTTCTACTAAGGTTGAAAACCATCGTTATTAAACCATGATTTCATCATGGTTTTATGATAGTGTAAAAAAGATAGTAATAAAACCACGATTTTAACCATGGTATTATGATAGCACAAAAAAACTAGTTATAATACCATGGTTAAACTTTCGTTTTACGAAGGTTAAAAATGATGGGTATTAACCATGATATTAACCATGGTTTTATCATAGTTAAAAAATGATGGTTATATAACCATGGCTCTAACAGTGGTTTAATGAAAGTGTTTTAAAACCATGGTTAAAAAATTATCGTTATACCACAGTTTTAAGAAATTCAAAAAACAATGGTGAGAAAACCACAACAAGACTATCGTTCTACTTTGGTAAAAATAACATAATAATATAACAATGGTTGTAACCATGGTTTCACAATAGTATAAAAACAATGGTTAGGAAACCATGGTGTAACTCTCGTTCTACTAAGGTTGAAAACCATCGTTATAAAACCATGATTTCATTATGGTTTTATGATAGTGTAAAAACAATAGTTATAAAACCATGATTTTAACCATGGTTTTATGATAGCACAAAAACACTAGTGATAATACCATGGTTTAACTTTCGTTTTACAAAGGTTGAAAACGATGGCTATTAACCATGATTATATTAACCATGGTTTTATCATAGTTAAAAAAATGATGGTTAGGCTATATAACCATGACTTTAACAGTGGTTTAACAAAAGTGTGAAAACAACGGTTTTAAACAATCGTTCAAATTCCATTTTAGCAAGGAAAAGGATGGTCATAGCTACACCAGGATTTGAACCATTGTTTTATCATAGTGTGATGTGCAAAGGATGGTTATGAAACATTGATTGGTTCTACGAACCGTGGTTTCATGATAGTGAAGAGGCGGTTAAAAAGCCATGATTTTCACCATGGTTGTACGATAGCTCATAAGAACAGTGGTTATAAAACCGTGGTTTAACTTTTGTTTACCCACGGTTGAAAAAGTAGTTATTTTAACAATGGTTTCAACCGTGGTTCATTGCTGATCAGATATAGAGTGCAGAAAAACCATATTCTAGAATTTCTAACCATGGAACCTTGTACGTGATAGCATAAGAACAGTGGTTATTAAACCATGGTTAACTTTTTGTTTTACCAAAGTTTAAACCACATGCACTATGATTATTGAATGATGTCGATCACAAAAATCAATATGAAAACTCATAATTTGATGGCCGCAATGCCAATTAATGCAAGTCATGACGGACATTCGATCTAACGCAACCACCCGCACCCGTTTGGCTTCAACAGGATTATGTAAACAAACAGTAGTCTTACCATTGCAAACAAAAAGCTGCTTCACTTGGTTGATTTACAGCATTCCTAAAATGCAACATCTATTCACTACGGAATAAAGCACGTAAAAAACCTTAAATGAGATTACATACTCGTGAAAAAATAAAAAAAGGTAGTAACCCATTGCCGCCCGTTCGTTCCCCGTAGCTTTGACATGTACACACAACAATAGAAAACTATGAATGCAATCGGCGTGTAGTAATTGTGTACGATGAATGGGAGATCCGGGTTGTTGATATGAGACTCGTTCGTACCAAAGATTACAACAAAAATATATTTTAAAATATATGGAGCACAAAAAAATATTGACACATTAAAAAAAATTTAACTTGCAACAAAAAAAGTTTTAAACATGTATTTTTTTATTCAAAACCAAAAAATTAATGATTACAAGTTTTCTTGATAATAATGTAACGTAAGAGGTCATGTGCGTGTTGTTGTTGTCGCTGATTGAACCTTACGTGTATATGTACGATGTACTGCTGAACCGTTAGTCCGCGACCGCGCTCAAAAACCACACACACGGCTACGATTTGCTGTTCATCATTTCAAACGCTCTTTCGTGCTGATCTCTGACCGGAGTCAAACATCTCGACGTACGAACCATCTGATATTTTCAGAAATGGCTAGCAAACAGCCCCTAAGAAAAAGAGGAACTGCTCCTTTGGGATTCTTCGAGGAAGGTTGGTCAACGTAACTTTTAATACATTATTAGTAGACCTAATCTTAGCTAAAATAATTACCATTGATTACCAGCGAGATTTGCATTGAATTGTCCCGACCGACCCGGGGCCGGCAGCGGCCCTGCCCCTGCTGTGCAAATTTCGCATGATCTATCAAGTGGGGATAACCAGTCCAGTAGACTGTTCTGTATCTGAAAGTGTGACTGAGTCAGTGAGTGTGAGAGTATGACATGAGAGCTCAAGAGTTTGGAATGAGTTGTTCTAACTCAGCTACTGTATATGTACTGAACTGTTACTATTTTAGTGTTACTGTGTCACGTAAATTCTACAACTTTATAGTTATCTATGCAGATTCTATACACAACCCAGTCGCTGTAGACAGTGTGTAGAGTAGTATGGTTGGGGCACCACCTATCGGCAGGGCACCTTCCCATCGGCACCCTGCGTATCATGGCTGTTTGCGTAGAACTTGTCTAGTCACTATAGAACGAAAACGTACGCGCGGGATTAAGTGTCAAGAGCTATAAAAACAAAAACGAAGAAACGAAAATCAAACTCAAACAAACCAAGCTAAAAATTACACATCCGCTCAGTAACGACGCATGGCTGTGAAATTCACATGTATTACCTACAACATTTATGGCCTGTGAAATTCACCTGTATTACCTATGCTGTGAAATTCACGTGTATACCTATGGAGGTTAGGGGGTGCCGATCGCAAGGTTCCCTTTTTAGCTGTGCGAAGAAAACGAAACGCAGGCGCTAAAATTGCGCTATTTTAAAACGGAGATTCATAATCAACGAGACGGTAACGACATTCAAAACTGCAGTATTTATGGCATATTTGAGGTAAGAATTAGGCGGATTTGTGTTAATTTTAGAATAAACAAGCTACAGATCCTGAGTGACGATACGTGGTAACCCCAACCCTACTAGTAGCGACAGGCTATAATTTATTCGCACAGCGTACTCTAACAGCGTCTGGTCGGGCTAACAAGACGGTAGTAGGTAGTTCTAACAGTTAGGCGTAATCCCTAACAATGTTAGTAGGCATAGGCCTACCTCATATTGGGTGGTGATATCAGGTTAGGTGCAAGCTACATCAACAACACTATTTTCTGCTAACTCTGTTGGGACTTCTAGTGGTAACTGCTCCAGTGAATCAAGAGTATCAGTAGAAGCTACGCTAAGACACAAGGGCTTACTCCTGCGAACTAGTACGCTCACGGGCGAAATACGGACGCCATTCCACCATTGAAAGCAACAGACCGATAGATTGATTAGAGGGCGTACTGTATATTACGCGATCATGATATCAGTGCCGTATCACTGGGTCCTCGTATTTCTGTCTCCCTTTCATTTTTCCCCTTTTTAGGGGGCATACAGGGGAAGATATGTACCGATGTATGTACTTAGAATCTTGTTTTGTCGTAAAGAAGTATCATTCCTGTCTAACCATGAAATGTACAATTGTATTTGAAAAAAATGTCATTTACTTTCCAATCGCAATCTGCAGGCCCACAAAGTTTGAGCTGAAGTAGGTAGACCAAACTATGTTTCGGGAGGGAGAGAGAAAGAGATAGGTGGCATTTGTTAGCTCAAACACAAACTTGCTGAGGGACTACTGATAAAAAAGTAATTACATTACTTCAGTTTTTTTTTTTTTTTTTACATATCGACAGAAAGTATACTTTTTGTGATATTTTGAGGTCTGAAATGCAATTCTACCGCTGTGTGCTTCCTTTTAAAATGAAGAAAATGAAAGGAAGGTAGGGTTTGCTCCATAGGCTCACGTGTTTAAGAAGCTTGCGGTATTATTACTAAATTGGCTGCCATTGGGCTCCATGTTGGACTCCCGCTCCATGCCGTACTACACCCGTTTGCGTGCGAAGTCGCGAGAGTACGCCCTCTTAGCTTCTATACTCTTTGATTGTGTCTCAGCACTAACTTAAGCACTGGCAGCCACTGGCACTAGCGATAAAACTGAAGTGAACTTGAGGTCCGTAGGTGCTGGTAGGATGACCTCAAAAATATGTCATAAATTTCTGGTTGCTGGTGCTGGGCAAACTTGTGAAAGATTCGTCTGTCCGAAGGAGGAGTCTTTCATTTTTTTTTTTTTTGACGTTACTTATGGCTCTCTACCTCCGGACTATGTCTGTAGGAGGGGATCCGTAAAGCCAGATGCAGTTTCTGCTCTGTGGAACATATCCCCGTTGACGAGATACAGACCAATCTTTCGGTCAAGTGCTGGGCTTGGTGTTGAAATCAAAGAATGTCGTCTGCTGAACCTAGCTCCGCCATTTCGTAGTGTAAGAGTTAGGCCTGTAGCATGTACATTTTATGCTAATGCAATGGTCACCCACGCCACGAAACGTAGGCCCTACACGAGCATGTGGCTTCATAAATCTGAGCCTGGAAGCATAAAATTCAATATTAAGTTGTGTTTTGAAGAATGGTTGAAATTTGGGGCATTTTAGTCTGTCTTCCTCACTTTGTGTCTAAAAACTAAGCAGTCCTGCATCTTTTAATATTCGAGTGTAATCATGCGCCATCACTTTTTGTCGTGCGATTCTCACGGACCTTGCGATGCTGCGATTCCAACACCTACAATTGTATTGCTGGGGATCAATAACTTTGATAAGTATCGCTTAGTTAATCCGACCGTCGGTGTTGGAGCTCAGTTTAAGTCAGTCATTTGGGAGCTAGCACTAGCACTGATCTTGAAATCCCCCAATGGCAAAGGATGCTGTATTTTGTAATTTGTATGTTATACCAGTATATCATTCACCTAACGGATTGTTGTGTGATTTTTCTGGCTAACCTTATTTTTCTTCTCTCAGTCATTAATAGGTGTATTATTGTTATGTTGTGTGTTTTTTTTTCCTCATCAGAATCAAAGATTGACTGTGCAAGTGGCTGATGTGAGAAGGTGTTTCCATAGAAGACTTGCAGTCCATAGAAGACTTGAGGTCCATCCATGACCATTGATCGTGCTGTCCACTAGCTTGCTCCTTTCATGGGTACAAGTACATGATACACATGCAGCGCTGATTTACATCAATATGTGTACATGGCATCCTCCTGGCTGAATTCTGGTGCAAAGAAGTGGATCATCTGATGTCATGTTTTTTCCCGTTTGACCATGTCATCAAGGAGAAGGTATTCCTTTTTCTTTGTTTCTTTATTTCAACCCAGTATGGTTCACTAGGAATTTGAGCATATCGCTGTAACATACCCAAATTCTTGTGCAACATCCTCAAAAACCAGCAGCATGCTATGCGACATTGTAGAATATTTGGGAGTCTTTTATTCCAGCAGTCATTTGGGAGCTAGCACAAGCACCAAACTTTAAATCATCCAATGCTGTATTTTGTATGTTACATCATTTTCCTGTGTGATTTTTCTGCCTAACCTTATTTCACTTCTCTCAATCATCACTATTATCGTTATGTTGTGTTATTTTTTTTTTCCTCATCAGAATCAATGATTGATTGTGCCAGTGGCTGACACGAGAAGGTTTCTCCATAGAAGACTTGAAGTCCACCCATGACCATCGATCAGGCTGTCCCCTAGCTAGCTCCTTTCATGGGTACAAGTACATGCAGTGCTGATACGTGTATGCATCCTCCTGGCTGAATTCTGGTGCAGAGAAGTCATCTACTGATGTCATACTTTCTCCCGCTTTTCCATGTCATCAAGGGTAAGATACTCCTCTTTCTTTCTTTCTTTGTTTCTTTTTTTCAACCCATTATTAGTGTGGTTCATGAGGAATTTGAGCATTACAATGCAGCATACCCAAATTCTTGTGCAACATCCTCAAATACCAGCAGCATGCTATGCAGCATCCTAAAATATTGGCAACCCGCTTAAAATAGAATGTGATCAATTTTTGAAAAACATCAAATTACTCTAGGCAATTTGTGCACAATACATGAAATGGAATGTTGAACGTAATGGCTTCACCTGTATGTGGCACTTAGGGGTTAAAATGATTGTAAAAGTACACTGTATTTTAAACAGTATCTCTCCAGCACATTAGAGTGATGAAATGATGGCTAGGTGTACCACATCAATCTAATCCCATTCTTCTTATGTTTTTTGCAAGGTAGGTATTCTGTGCAAGAATTTTGTGTGTTGAGTATTTGAAGTAGAGTTTAACACGTACTACATGTTATTATTATTTTAGAAAAATAATAGCGTAATGAATAAATTCTCAGTTCGTTGCAGGAGTGATCTTCCCCAAGAAAATTCTCACGGCTCACGGTTGGAAAAGAAGGACATCTCAAGGCTCCACAGCGACAAAGGGCACACTAACCAAGCTATATCAAGACCTAGTTCCTGCGAAGCCTCATCCAGAAGTTGCACCAAAGCTTACTGCTGGATAGTCTTGGACAGTAGAAGTACAAGGACAGTTTTCAAAGCATGTGAAGTGTGCATGTATGCTCTCATGTCAGGACTGTTGGTTGCTAGATAATTTTTTTTTTTTTTTTGATGCTGTTTTGTTCTGTTGTCCAGTGCTCCTGGTGTCACTTAAGTCCAAATTTGCATTATCTATACAAAGCTACAAATGATCATGTACATCAAACATGCACTAATATATGTACACTGTATTTAATTATCCAACTAATTCTTTGCAGGTGATATTGTTATAGTTTTAAATCATGTGACTGGCAATAAGCCATACCTACGTACAGTCAAGATGCTGCTCATGAAGCAATAAAAAGCTACTTTTCAAACGTAACAGCAAAGTGAGCAAATGTGCATTCTTTTGTCTTATTTGTTGACTGAGGTTCAGTAAGAGTACATTTTCTTCATTGATTTGTTTACATAAACCTACAGTTTTGCAACTGGAAATAATGTGATACTTGTATGATACTTTGACTTCTCACACCCAGCTGCTGAAAAATAACTTTTGAATGTATAATCATAATTGACTGTTTCTACCCTTGTGTACTTTCTTATTTTAAAGGTGCCTAGACCCGGTAGTTGCTGCAGCGCTTTTGGATGAGAGTGCCGATCACCATTAGCATTGATACAAAGACTGCCGAAATTGAGCTGTCGTCAACGGTAAAGCGCGTAGGTGTTGCTAGGTAATGTTGCCTTCATTGTCTTCTCTGCGTGTCAGACAGTCCGTAGAATTTGAATGCCAGGGTGCATGCTTCTTTGTTTGACTTCAGAGAAAAAAATATTAAAGCTGTCATCATCAGCAGTGGATTGGACTACTTCGGACTCATGGAAATGGGTCAAAGCGTAAGCGCTAACGATAAAGAGGAGTCGATAGCATAGGTCACTCAAGGAAGCTTGTGCCGTGCGCCGTGTACGCTAACGATAAAGAGGAGTCGATAGCATAGGTCTCTCAAGGAAGCTTGTGCCGTGCGCCGTGTACGCAAGCAAACCACCGGGTCTATGTGCCTTTAAATGCTAATGACAGTACAGTCAACTCCAGTCAGTCAGTTTTGACTGAAAAAGCGCATCAAATTGGGCAATGTTTGACTTCTGCATGTTCAGAGGAATACACATGACTAGGCCATAAAAATTGGGAATTATTGGTTTCCTCAATTTGGCCATAGTGTATTCGATATACATGTATGTTTTGGGGAGAGCTTTGGCTGTGTGAAAGTCAATGCTGGTAAGAGCATCGACCTACTCGTTGCTACATATAGCTTCTTTTATTAAACAGTGAATCAATTAACACTTACAATCTGCACCCATCCACCAACACACACATGGAAGTCAGTTTTTAAATACAGCTGTACATATTTTTTAGACTATAGCTAGAAGGAAAATAATAGAGAATTGGTTTTCTCCTGTTTCAGAGTCCAGGTTCATATACATGTTTACAAATGTACTGTATCACAATACATATGTATAGGAATTGTAAGAATTATTATTCTGCTCCAGGTAATTTACTGAAAATATTTTTATTTCATCACTTTATGTGAAGACTCTACTGTGCTATTTATTGATCATTATTCATCAAATAGCAAAGCAATTGTGGAAAAATATATTTCTCCAACCAATTTCCCCATGGTTTCTCAAAGTACTTGTGAAATACAACTGTAATTAAAAATACATTTTTCTATGATATTGCTCTGTGGTTAAATAGTGGGTGTACTATGTACAATGGATCATGGTTGTATCGTGATTTGGGTTGTAATTCTGTGGTTTGGCAGCTGTAAAACCATGTTTTCATCTTTTCCTAACCAAACTTTCACCTTTACCTAACCATGGTTTTACACTTCCTTAACCATGGTTTCACTTCTTCGTAACCATGGTTTGGGCACGGTAGAAACACAAGTTAGTGACCATGGTAAAACCACAGTAATGTCATGGTAAGTGCGTTCCAATTTACCACCTTTAAACCATGGTTACCATGGTTAACCCATGCTAAACCTATGGTTTAACCGTGGTTACCATGGTTTGACAATAGTGCATCATTGTTTAACTATGGTTAAACCATGGTTTAACACTAGTGCACCATGGTTTGACCATAATTAAACCATATTGCCCTATGGTTAAACCATGAGTTTATCATGGTTTCATCTTTTCCTAACCGTAGTTTCACCATTTCCTAACCGTAGTTTCACCATTTCCTAACCATGGTTTTACACTTCCTTTACCATAGTTTCACTTTTTCTTAACCATGGTTTTGGCTTGGTAGAAACACAGTAGTGACCATGGTAATACCACAGTAATGTCATGGTAAGTGCGTTCCAATTTACCACCTTTATACCATGGTTACCATGGTTAACCCATGCTAAACCTATGGTTTAACCGTAGATACCATGGTTTAACCATAGTGCATTATTGTTTAACTATTGTTAAACTATGGTTAAACACTAGTGCACCATGGTTTGACCATAATTAAACCATATTGCACTATGGTTAAACCATAAGGTTGCCATGGTTTCATCTTTTCCTAACCATAGTTTTACCATTTCCTAACCATGGTTTCACACTTCCTTAACCATGGTTTTATTTTTTCTTAACCATGGTTTTGGTACTGTAGAACCACAGTAGTGACCATGGTAATACCACAGTAATGTCATGGTAAGTGCGTTCCAATTTACCACCTTTAAACCATGGTTACCATGGTTAACCCATGCTAAACCTATGGTTTAACCGTAGATACCATGGTTTAACCATAGTGCACTATTGTTTAACTATTGTTAAACTATGGTTTAACATTAGTGCACCATGGTTTGACCATAATCAAACCATATTGCACTATGGTTAAACCATGGATGAATCCAATGTAAAACCATGGTTATGCCTCATAGTCAAACCATGGTATTTTTTTACAAGGGCAGTGTATTTACATAATATGCACAGCCCTGTACAGTGTATTTACATAATATGTGTATGCACAGGCCTGTGACATCATTATCACAGCAAGTCATGACTGGTACTCTTAGTGGTCTCAGTCTGGTGGCCCCTGGCTAGGCCCCCTGCCTTGGGCCAGCACTTAGGCTCCTGGCCTCGACCCGGCCTTGAGCCCCTGGGCCACCGGGGCCCCCGGGCCTGGGCCCACTTGGGCTATGGGCCCCTGAGCCTGGGCCCACTTGGGCTCTGGGCCCCTGGTTCCGGGCTAAGGCCCGTGGCCTTGGGTCCGGCCTTAGGCCCCGCCTTTGGCCCGGCTGTACTTTGTACATGGTCTATGTGAAATCAGGCTTGTCTGTAAGTGTATAATTACAAATATTTACAAATAATCACAAATGATTAACAGGTCCATATGAATATATGAATATATGATTATATGAATATATGAATATATGATTATATGAATATATGAATATATACAATGTATGTGAATATATATTATTATATATGAATATATAAATGTGATCAGTCATTCTGTTACGGTGTCAGATCTGCAGTCATTCATATATAGCAAATTTTATGCATGTATAAATGGCATACATTCATGTGTACAGTATGCTACTTGATTGAACCCAGCCAATGAAGAAAGATCACACCATTGAACAATACTTGAAAGACATGTACAGTTCAATGACTCAATGCTTTTTATTATGAACTCTGTAGAGGTATGCAGCCCTCTTCAGATGGAAAACATACAGTTGGCTCTCAAACAGAGCTTGCAAAACCATCAACAATTTATTGAGTTGGATTTGTGTGTGTGTATCTGTGTGTGTGTGTGTGTGTGTGTGTGTGATAGAGCTATTTGGCTTGTTTCCTTTGCATGCATCATCACAAATTCCCGAAGTCTGAATAAAGTGAAACCAAGACCTTCATATAGATGTGCTGCATTGTAAGGTGCTGGATCAGAGCACTACCATAAGATTGACACCATGGCGGGAATTGTCCTAACAGTGTACTATCCCTCCTGTGCATTTATGTGACAGTGTACCAATACCCTGAAAATCACATTTTAAAAAAAACCTGTGACCTTTGACCTTCGACCACGTGACCCTAAAATCCAAACAAAGTATTATCCCCCCAGGATATACCCTCATACTGAGTTTGATGTAAAACCACCACACTGTTCTTGAGATATCGACAAAAATAAAACGGGACGGACGTACGGACGTACGGACGGACGCCCCAAAAACATAATGCCTCCGGCCACTTCGTTGGCGGAGGCATAAAAATGCTGAAATGAAGATGAAAATTACTCGACTGGGCATACCCGGGCACTAATCTGATATATCTATCAATAAAGAATTACACTTGAAGATTATTACATATTAGTTTCATTTGGGCAAATTAAGTCGAAAAGTTATAAAACCAGCTTTCCAGGATGGTACAGTTATAAACATTTTCACATAATACAGCTCTGGGGTGGTATTCTGAGGTCTTAATTAAGTCTGTAATTAACTTCGTGATTAAGTCGTGAAGTTAATAGGCCCTTAATCATGGGCAAAATCGGTATTCTGAGGACGTAATTAAGGTATGATTAAGTCCCCTGTAATTATCTTAGGTCCCTCCCATCTAATTGTTATTCCATCCAATCAGACGCGTTGTTAGAAGCCAAAATGATGATTACACGCGCAAATATGCCCTCAATGCGCGCTCCTGCACATGAGCTCCGTGCGCACACTCCGGTATTTGATTACAACCCCTCACCTACCCACGCAAAGATCTCAACCTCTTTGCTCACATAAAATGACAAAATTCCTCGAAGATCGGCTATATTTCTTTTTTTCTCTGAATTCTACGGATACCATGATAACAAGATTCAACCGCTCCTCGGTTACCGAAGACTGTAAGCATCGTTGTGGCAGAGAAAACACGATGTAATGCGTGATATCGGAGTAGTTAATGACACTCTTTGGTATCATTAAGTTTTCCATTAACTTTCATACTTAATTACACCCTCAGAATACCGATTCGTAATTAACTCTGTGATTAAGTCCTCTCAGAGGTGCACGCGCATTGATACGCGCAAACGCCTTCTCTAGCACCTCCCTGTTGAAATGTAATCAAGATATATTTACGCTTACTTTTATTGACACATGCTTATGAATTTAAAGAATTACAAGTATGTAAGAATGAGAAACAAAGTATATAGTTGAATGGAACATACACTACTGTCAAGGTGAAAATAGCCATGTTCAGACGTATTTCTAGTCGGAGTAAAATTTTATGGTGCAGCAATTAGAATTCAAATTTATGCTTATCTTACCACGACCCTGTGTCCACACGACGGTCGTGGGAAGAAACTCCGACCAATTTACCATGGCCTTCGTGGGGATCACCATGGAGGGTCGGTGTATCTTCCGGAAGTGGTAGCGCCGCGCACTTCGACCATACGATTGCTTTTACCAGCGGCACCGATTTGTCTTCTCCATTCTTGTTGATGGAAATTTCTGAACGCTAGCTTCTTCGTCGCAATCGACTAGGTTAGAATTGCACTACATGCGCACGTGCTCTCGCAAAATGTCAACATTGTGATTTGACCCCGGAAGTTTTACCTAGGTAGTAAGGTATGTAAGTTCAGAGATACTCCGAGGGCTTGTCCGCACAGGCAATTTACTCCGACCGGCTAGTCGTGGTAGCGAGATACTCCTGAGAAAACTCAGGAGTATCTTGGTCGGAGGAAGAGGTCGTGGTAAGTTCCTCCGACCGGAGGAACTTACCACGACCTTGTTCAGACGGGCACTACTCCGACCTTTCCTCCGAAGTTACTCCGACACGCTTCCTCTGACCCTTCCTCCGAAGTTACTCCGACCAAAACTGCCCTTGTCTGAACATCGCTAGTAAGCGCTTGTAAAAAGATGAAATTTGGAAACAGAGTAATGATTATGATCTAAAACTGAAGATCACCACTTGACTACACTACACTAAACACAGATTACAATCCAAATTTTCAATGACTGTTAAAGAGGTGTTTACTTAAGTGTCTTGGAAACATATGGAGGGAACACAAAAAAGCAAACCAAAAACAAAAGAAAATGCAGCAAGTCTGAATTGATTTCAAGAGACCTAAAAAAAAAGATAGTCACAATTAAAAAAAACCACCAAAACTAACAAACAAAATGAAATGAAACATAAAAAACAACATGTGGCTTTACTTCTGAATCTGACAAACATATAAATAAACCAAAAATGGTAATGGCATCTATTATCCCCCCCCCCCCAACATTATATTGTCAACTTCAGAAAACCTGGCAATTTGTGGTGTCATATAGATGATGAAAGAAGAAATACACCCTATATATTCAATGCAACAAGCCATATATATGATACTATGGAATTTGCTAAACTCTCTCACGCAACTCCCTGTACATACTTAGTCTTACCTGGGACTCGCGTGTAAGTGCTTAAAATCTTCCCTTTGTGACATGAATTCGTTGAATTATGCATGGATGCTGCTGCATTGGCAGTCACTTGTTAAAAGTGTTGCCCCTTTTCTTTCCATGCAATTGCACAGAGCAACACTTGCATGAATTAAATCAAATCATAAGATATGCAAAAATACACACAGCCCAATAATGTTTCCAGTCTAGTGGATAATATTCCAAGAAAAAATAGTGAAGATAAAATTACATCTAGCATGACGCAAACATGTGTGTGTGTGTGTGTGTGTGTGTGTGTGTGTGTATGCATATTTTCTTTGTCGCTGCATTAGTCAGTCAGTAATGATTATGATTTTTTCTGGTATGGTGTATAAGGATTTACATTTCTGTCTTCTCAGAATTATGAAGTTTAGAATATTGACAAAATACTGGTATCAAAGAAAGATAATTATTTCAGTGAAATACGTTGTCTTTTTCTATCAAGATATTAAATAATGGTCTTAAGAATATGTGTTCTTATCAAGACACATGATAGATTTTATGTCTTTTAAAGATTAAATCATACCAAGTAACATTGATACTTAAAGGCATAATTTACCATTTGCAGATGAAACAAAAACTCAGCATTAGTGCTTTAAAATAATTCTAAAATGTGCGTTAGGGATAGAAACAACCACTGTAATAATTTGAATTGGTAAAATCGATGTTAAGTATTGTTAAATATACACAATGTGAAGAATAGTTATAATGATAATGTTTCCAGACTAAACCGTCTACAGTTATGGCTTATTGAGAAAAATACAGATATCTCCTTATATTTTAGGCTTTATCGTGAAAATTTTATATGTTGGGATGTTCTGTGGTACAACAGACCTACACATATTCATTAGGCCTAAATGTCATATCTTGAAAAAAAGAAAGAATTAATCACTGTTTCCATGGGTAAGCAGGACCTTTAAGCTTTATTATCATTCAAGTACGAGATACTCCCAGCAAACATACATCAATAGATGTGTCATTTACAAATTTATGCCAAATCACAATCATATAGACTGAAGGGTCAAAAAATCTAAAAATGATATGATGTTTTCATTTTTTTTTTCGTTTGTTTGTTTGTTTTTGCTTTTTACGTCAAAGAAAGTATAGTTCATGAGTCTTTACTATAGTATCCATCAAGTAGCATACCATAACTCACTGCTCTGGTTTTGTTTTGTTTTGTTTTATGTTTTTGCTCACCTTGTGGTATCAGTAGCTCCGGGACTTTTTCATGAAGCTGGTCCATCACAGTCTTGAGGGTAATCTGGAATTTAGTCAGGGAGGAAGAAAAAGAAAAGATAACCATTCCTGGTGCATTTTCTAAAAAAAACAACAACAACCCATTTCCAAGCATTAACATGGCTGATTGCCTGTGCTTCTTTCCTTTTAGTTACATTTTTGTAATGCTTTCCAAGAGTACAACAAAACATGTCATATAGAGGGGTATCAATTTCCTATTCTGTTTCGAAAACAAAGCAAGTCTCAGGGGAGAATCAATTTCTTATTGTTTCAAAAACGGTTTGTCTACTCTCTCCATCTTTCTCTGTCCGTCTGTCTTTCGTTCTTTCTCTCTCTCTCTCTCTCTTTCCATATTTCAAAATGCAACAAGCTTTGAAAGTGGATAGGAAGATACAAATAGAGCTTTGGCCCTTAGAGCAATACAAACGTTTGAACACGTAGACATCTGTCTATAATGCAACTACTAGATTTTTTTTTTTCTTCCAGTAACTGCACCACCTGAGATGATTTCCTTACATGGTCTTCGGAGGGTTGCATATTATTGTTGTACAATATTGTGCATCCCTAACTGGGCCAGGTAAGTGCTGAACAAGTATCATCTTACTTTCCAGACTGTCGGATCTCTTTGTTGTTTGTTTTCCCCGTTGCCACGTCTAATCACAGTAGTCTAGAGTTTTCACAATTACCACTCTGCTCTGTGCTTTGAGATGTCTGCAGACTAACATAACAGCCAGCCAACCAGGGCAAACCTGAGTATCAATAGTGCTTGCTGGAGTACTTGTGTCTGTAGCTGATCTTATTATTTGTATTCTGTGCATTTGCATGTGTGTTTACTTGTGTGTTGCATGTGTATGAATCTTTTTTTTTCCATAGGAAAACATGCAAATTTATGAATATTTGTGCACAAACTGAATGAAAAACTGCTCAACACCAAGATAATCTACAGTTGCCAATTTGCTTTAACTCTCTAAGTTTTTAATTCATTCTATCTATTTATTCATTTTCTACTCATGGGAAGGACTGCCACTTAGCCATAGTTAGGGCTGACGTTCACAGGGGTCCTTACTATTAAAATCAAACTTCATTTTTATTGTGTCTTATTTTTTCCACAATAACACTGATCTACTTCTCTGAATTTTTCTGTTTTCCTGCAAACCACATAGCATCGGTATAGAGTTTCCCTTTAAGTATTTCTGAAATGGATGGAAGAAGCAGCCATGTTGAAGAGTGTTCTGTGTGAATGGAAAGTGATTTATGGGTCTATTTCGAGTTTGCTACGCCTCGGCTGATTAGAGAGAACTGCTATGTTTACAATCAGGGGCCTCCTCAGTATACCAAGACGGAGGCTATATTTGCCATCCAGGGGCTGTGCAGCTCTCGTGCAGACAACAGAGATACAAATTTGTGATCATCACATTGTCCTCCTCCTCCTCCTTTCCTTTTTATCTCCTTTTCTGGCACTTTGATATCCCCTACGCTCTAGCGTCCTCCTTTTCCGACATATCCACAATCTACTTCTAATTCTTCTTCTTCTTGTTTTTTTTTTTGTCATTGTATATTTGCCTTGGTTTTGCTCTTCTTACAATATCTGGCAAACCTGCACAATCGCTTTCCATTTTCTCTGTATTGTTTCAGTTTAGCATGATAGTTACCTTTTGTCTTGTTTATCAATCAACCACTGCCTTTCTTAGAACTCATCTTTTCTATTTATTTGCATGCCCCATCTTTAATGAATTGGCTACTAAATCCTTCTGATCTCTGAAAGAATATGAAGTTGTTAGAAAACTAGTGGCTACCACAATTTACTCCCTTTATGTTTGTTTGTTTTTTTTTTTCCTTTCCATATTTCAAGTTTGGGACACTGTTTCATGAAAGTTTTCAGCCCTGACAAGTTGTCAGTCTCTGACAATTTCAGTAAAATCCTTGGTTTTTGATTGGCTGAGAAGCTCTGGTCACTGACTGTTCCTGGGGTAATTGCCAAAGACTGACAACTTGTTAGGGATGTCAACTTAATGAAACAGTGCCCAGGTGCAATGATGACACACACAATGATATAAAAGTCATTATCATCAAATCCGATAGTTGGCAAAAACAAAAGTCTTCGTATTATCATGTTTGGAGTTTGATATCTTGAAGTGACATGGTGTAAAGCTCACAAGGATTGTACTTTCTGATATTAGTAGCATAACTATCTTTGTGATTTGTAAACTTTTAGAATTGTGCAACACAAGGCATTATTGACAGGTGAGGACTTTATAATTTGTGTGTTTTGTCCTTTATTTTATTTTCTTGACTGACGGTCAAAACTAGTAAAAAAGACGTAAATGCCATGTTACCAAAGACAATGTGCCAATTAGGCGGTCATTATAGAAAGAAAGAAAAAAAAACCACAATGACCTCAGAGGTGAAAGACGAGCAAGGCATGGTGGTCAATTAGTAATGGTCATGTCTTCCATAACATGTTATAATTCCATCTGTCAGATATTCAGACAAGAATAGGAAACAGGTCTCTAACCTTGAAGGTGCTGTAGCAGATTTTCTAGCACAGTTTGAAGAAAGCACCACATAAACAATGAAATGATTCTTATTTTTCCTCACTATCTCTCCCTCTCTCTCTCTTTTATAAGTTTCATAACTTTAAAGGACAAGTCCACCTTCATATACATGTGGATTGAGTGAATGCAGCAATTTTAGTAGAACACATCAGTGAAAATTTGGGGAAAATCGGACAATCCGTTCAAAAGTTACGAATTTTTAAAGTATCTGCGTAGTCACTGCTGGGTGAGAAGACTACTACAGTGTATGATGTCATATGCGTACAAATATAAAGAAAATAAAAAGATAATTTCACAAAACTTTACTTCTCAATAAAGTGCACATTTCTTCGACTTGTTACTGACATATGTTAAGGGTAATATTATTCCCCCGCCTTCTGAAAGAGAGAAGTCAAGTGTTCTTTTGTTATGCGAGAAAAGTGAAAATATGTTGAATTTTCTTTATTCTTTCTTTATATTGTTATACTCATGTGACATCACAATCTATAGTAGTCTTCTCATCCAGCCTTGAGTGAGCAGAAACTTCAAAAAATCATAACTTTTGAATGGATTGTCCAATTTTCCTCAAACTCTCAATGATGTGTTCTACTAATATTGCTGCCTTCACTCAACCCACATGTCTATATGAAGGTGAACTTGTCCTTTAACTTTTGAGGGGGGAAAATGCTACAGTTTGAAGAACGCACAGAGCAAACAATGACATAATTTGTATTTTTCCTTACTATAGCTCCCTCTCTCTCTGTTGTATCAGTTTCATAGCTAACTTTTGAAGAAATTGCTACTTACCAGCCTCACTAACTTAAACAGTGACAGTTAGTCCTTAATACTGGAGATTTGAATTTTCTCAGAATGCTAATCTCATTTACAATAGTCCCACATATTTATAGCTACATGTATGCTGGCAGCATATAAAGCGCTTTCCAAAGAGGCAAGAATTGTCTAGAGAACAGATGTGTTTTCATTCGCTCTAAGGAGTCTCAGCAATCCTTAACAGAGTCCACTTTTGTGTGGGAACTGACGTTCACTGCACAATTACCGGTAATCATTCGGTTTCATGACATTTGCTCCTCCCATGAAATATCTGCACACTAAGCCAAACATGAATTCTACCAATTCTACCCACAAACATAACCCTAACCCTAATTCTAACCCTCACATTAAACTGCTAGCTTAAAACCCTTTCACAACCCTAACCCCAACCAGAAGTTCTCATTAGAGAAAATATGACCGGGGCAATTGTTGCAGGAGCAATTGTTGTGTCACCTAATCACTCAAAACAAGGTTGAGAAACTTTCTATTGAAGCACATCTCATTTTTTTATATTTTATATTTTTTACATTTTTTTAAGTCCTTATACTTTGCTGCGGATTCAAACATTCGTCAAACTTGCAGACATCTACGCCATCAAGAAGAGGAGTTATGACAGCAGAGAAGAGATGCACAGGTGGCAAACAGTCCCCACAGTCACTACCCTTCTCTAAATTGGCTAGAGACACCAAGAATTGACATTAATTATCCATATGACGAGACAAAACTAAAGACCGCGGTGCTGGGCAGACATGTGACCAGACAAAGCAAAGAACAGGTGACATTTCCTAATGGCTGACAAGACAAAGACATCACATCCAAACTCCTTTTTCCAAGCAACACAAATGTATCAAAAATCTACAGGTATTGTTCACTTCAAAAGTAATAGGATGACAAGTTGCAAAATACGTACACAAAAGCTGTGTAACCATACATTGTCAAACTATCATTTCTCCAGACCATCTGGAGAACGAAGGTCTCATTCTGTCTTTCTTGGAAAGAGAGGCTGATGAGATGCTCGTTATTGTACAGTGACACTGAGGTACGGCTGGTGGGGAGTGTTGGTGCAAAGTATGTGGTATTTTGCTCATCTGCATGCTGTCAAGTCTCAAACATGTCCTCGCTTCTGTTGTCAACTCTCAGCATATATAGGAGAAAGATGGACACATTACAGGAATAGGTCTCTTTCCACAGTAAACAAGGAAAAGTAGAAATTACGCGGTGCGTAATATATGTCCCCGCCGGAAGTAGCATTTAGTAGCAAAATGTACGATATAGGTAAAAAGATGAAGGTCAAAGGTCAAAGAAGTCAAAGGTCAAAATTCTATGTAGAAGTTTTGAAGCCCTCACCTAGTGCCATCACATAAAGCAAACGGAATCGAAATCAGGTTAGAAATGGCGAAGGAGTAGCATTTTGTAGCCAATGTACAATATAGGTAAAAAAATCAAGGTCAAAGGTCAAAGAAGTCAAAGGTCAAAATTCTGTGTAGAAGTTTTGAAGCCCTCACCTAGTGCCATCACTTAAAGCAAACGGAATCGAAATCGGGTTAGAAATGGCGAAGGAGTAGCATTTGGTGGCAAAATGTACAATACAGGTCAAAGGTCAAAGAAGTCAAAGGTCAAAATTCTGTGTAGAAGTTTTGAAGCCCTCACCTAGTGCCATCACTTAAAGCAAACGGAATCGAAATCGGGTTAGAAATGGCGAAGGAGTAGCATTTGGTAGCAAAATGTACAATACAGGTCAAAAATCAAGGTCAAAGGTCAAAGAAGTCAAAGGTCAAAATTCTGTGTAGAAGTTTTGAAGCCCTCACCTAGTGCCATCACTTAAAGCAAACGGAATTGAAATCGGGTTAGAAATGGCGAAGGAGTAGCATTTTGTAGCAAAATGTACAATATAGGTCAAAAATCAAGGTCAAAGGTCAAAGAAGTCAAAGGTCAAAATTCTGTGTAGAAGTTTTGAAGCCCTCACCTAGTGCCATCATATAAAGCAAACGGAATCAAAATCGGGTTAGAAATGGTGAAGGAGTAGCATTTTGAAGCAAAATGTACAATATAGGTCAAAGGTCAAGGTCAAAGGTCACAACTGAAATTCTGTATAGAAGTTTCAAAGCTCCCATGTAGTGCTATCATATAAAGCAAACAGAATCAAAATCGGGTTAGAAATGGCGAAGGAGTAGCATTTTGAACATTTTGATCACACACGGACGCACACACGGACGGACACACGGACGCACGGACGCACGGACGGACACACACACGTACGGAGCCCGTTTCATAGTCCCCTGCTCGAACTCGTTCGGCGGGGACAACAAATAGGCAAGTAAAATTCATAATTCAAATTTACGGAAATATGTACCAAATCTGTATACTAAGGTACATTTACCATGCACAACAATCAGGGAAGAACCTATCCAAGCCAGGATTTGGCCATTTACTGCTATATGGCTAGGGAGCAAGCTATCAAAACCAGCATTTCCTTCTTTCTTTCTTAACCTACGGAGTATATTGGGCTTAATTGCTGCATACAAATTATATTTCTTCAAACTCCGTCCCCCACACCCCCCCCCATTACCATAGCAACGGCTAACATCATTACTGGCTCCATCTTTATCGCAATTACCGGTACTAGGCATAACTCAGATTCATTACAGGGGGAGAACACATTTGCACCTGATTTACATGAACAACTGTACAGTTTAGAACTGAATGAAAGACATGTGTACAAGCGCCTCACTTGTAAAAAAGGTGAATGTCAAGTATGCAGCACAGGTAGACTTAGCGTATGCAGCACAGGTAGACTTAGCAGAGTGGCAACTTGTCTGCAGTACAATTCTTAATTCTGAAGTCTTAGGCGTGGCTACTGATGGTGTTTAGAACTCTTCAATACAGCCATGCATAAAAACTGCTTTTCAGCTTACTTCTGTATTGTGAAAATCAAACGTGCTACATGGCTCTAGAAATGTAAAATTGCTTTGAGATTTCTGTTTTAACCCATTCCTTCCAAAATTCTCTGAGCGCCTTCAATGCCCCCAAACGAGATTCTTCTGGCAGGTCAACAAAGAATGGACAGGTTGGTAATCCACCTTAGTGAAAGCAGTCACGCGGTGCATGTATCCCCTTTCCATGGTCAACTACATGTGCCATTGAACAATAGAACATCGATCGCCTTGGCACGAGGTACAGTATGAATAGATGAGCTGACGGGCTCACAGACTCTTTTTTTTTTAATATATAAATGAGGCACCTGAATGAGATCAGCAAAACTAAACATCTACTGAGCTCAGCCTTGATTGCTATGTACATAATCATACATTTTGTCAAGTTTTACAGCAAAACAAATGGACACTACATTGGATGAAGGTATACACCAGTTTTCCAACAGAATGGGAACAAATATTCATAGAAGAAACTCTAATCTTTCTATCAAAGCCATTTTTCTGGGTACTATAACACAAAATAACATGACTTTAGGCCATGCATGCAGCCATTCTTGTCTGCATTTTGGGAACCTGGTATACGAGGTTCCGATAATTATGTCAGTTGACGCCATGGGAACCTGGTATACCAGGTTGGTTCATGTAAGGAACGGATTAAACCGCTTCAAATGACAGCCAAAATGCAGTACAATTGAAAGGGATGCTGACTGTCTGAGCTAACTCTTTCTTTCACAAGTCAGCCACAGGGATGCTGATATCCAAAACAAAATGAAAGAAGACAGGAAAGGAGAAGAGAAAAGGCACAAATATACTCTTCTGTTCAAGAATTGCCATAGTAGTTTTATCATTTCATTTCATTTGAAATTCAAAGTACTAACAAACTATCAAAATGCTACAGCTTAGATATTAGTAATACATGATTTGAAATCCACTATTGGAGGATGGTAAGACGAAACTTTGTATCACTTGGTCACATTAAAGTCTTCAACACTGATGCAAATTAGTGGAATCCATTTAGTTACAATGTTTGCAACACAGACATTCAAATTTCACTAAATTGCATAATAAGTACGCAATCCAAATTACGAGAAATCCTGTGACTATTTCATAAATATCGTGATCATTTGAGAAAAAGCAAGATTATTTGCACTGCACAGCTTGACCAAATAATAGTCTCCATCACATCGAGCACTGTAATAGCACAATTTTCCTAAATAATGATGTGATAAAAAAATACATGAGAACATACTTGCCCCCCCCCCCCCCACCAACCTTCTCTTGAGATGCACATGTGTCTGAACTTTGCTTCTGTTTAAGATACAGTTTTACCAACTAAGTTGTAACAAAATAGATTTCCATGCCATGTTTTTATACATTATTTGGACAAATAAAGAAATCAAATCAAATCAAATGAAAAAAATCAGTGTACAAATGCAGGAATGCTCTGTTTTGAAAATAATTAGACTCAGTTCATTCCCATCACATTTTTTCTGAGATGATACATGTCACTTTACAGCAGAGTCTTGGGACAAATATTTCACTTTAGCATTTATGGTAGCTACACAGGTGCATTGTGGGTGTCCCCTCCCCCTCCCCCCCCCCAAAAAAAAAAAAAATTGAAATTGACTGTCTTCACACAACCTTGTTTCAAAACAACGACACGCACTTCCTTTTAAGTGGCAAACTACCTTTAATGGCACAGGCGCAGAGGGAATATAATTTGGGCACCCATAAATCAGCGCATCGCGGCCAGCAAATCATGGCCGTAAGCATTTCCTGGGTGCATTAAACTTGTTTGGAGCGATCATTACCGCCCGCAGAGTTGGCTGTTTCCATAAACACGCCAGCAGCACTAAACACCCCTGGATGCCATGGCGCATTGCGTTTTCTTGCTGTCGACACGGGGGCCCCCTCTGATGACGTCTTCGGGGCTTGGGGAAAATGACTGGAAAGTGGATGATGAGGGATTCTAAATTGATTAAATGCGAGTTCCCGAGTAAAATTATACCCACATTATTCTTACTAATGGAAGGTGGTGTGGGATTAAGGACATGGTAATCAGTACACAGTGAGCTCTGCCCATCTCTCCAATATCCCTGCTGTTCACAACGTGCTCTGATCTAGATAAAACATTGCAAAGACAGAACTTGGGATCTCCAATTGGCTCTGGTCTACTTTACGTTTTTTCCTTTTACTGTTGTTGCTGATTCAAAAGAACTACAGCCATATGTACAAAAACACAAAACAACAGCATCAAATGTTTGCCTCATTGATAATATATTACTAAATGTGCAATAATTCACAACACACAATTTTAAGCTCTAAAATGACTGTCTAATCTCATCTACAGATGGAGACTCACAAAGAAATGAAGACCAAACAATTAGGGAGTACATTTTTGTTGAAACAACACATACTAATTGACAATAAGCATCTGAAATTATTCAGTTTAAACTAACAAAACAAATAAAAAAATCAACTAAGAGTCCTAATATTAATGTTATGACTCATTTCTGTCACGTATCCATTTGAATTTGCTATACATGTAAATCTATAGATTCAGACATGTAATATCCATGCATCATTTGAAACAAAGCAGAGAGTTTTTTACCTCATGATTTTGAAAGGGGGAAGGGGGTAAGAACCAGATATTTTCTTGGAACAAAGTCACAGAGCTATCACTGAATGTGTCCATTAAATCAATAGTATTTGACTCATCCTTACACTGGTCTTGTCAGGTCTGCATATTAATCTGCATTCAATTCCATGTCAAATTAACAACAACGCAATATAGTACAAACTGGTAAAAAGAACGCCCTCAAGCAAACTTAAACAGTTTCATTTACTCAAGGTTATAATATATGGCAAGCTTTCTTTACCTCCGCCAAGTGAGGAGGTTATGTTTTCATTACTGTTGGTTTGTTTGTTTGTTTGTCTGTGTGCAAAATAACTCAAAAAGTTGTGAATGGATTTATAGATGAAACTTTCAGGAGAGACTGAGAATGACACAAGGAACAGAGGTTTAAATTTTGGAAGTGATCTGGGAATTTTTATGGATTTTATGAAGAATTTTCGATATTTTGGCCAGTAGGGTCAATGAACTTGGGAGTTCAAGCTGCACATTTTTGAGGTTTTCATACGCACACTATAGAGTGCGTGCTCTAGTTTCTGGTCCAGGGTGAGGCATGCTGTGCAGCTGGCATTGATGACGTAACAAAAGGATTCTATTTGGGGAAATCGGACGTTTTCAGCAAGAATACGTATGGGTAGAAATCATGGCCCTCTACAGAAGAACAAATCAGTGGTTGAAATGAGCTGCTTGGCGCAGGTCTGCGCTCTAGAGTGCTTCTCTAGTTGTTTATTAACTCTTTATGTGCCATGGTGGAAACCACCCGTGTGCCACATTATTCTGTGACTCTAATGTAGTCATGCGTTGGGATAACATTCTATTTTTCAAATCTAGATTTATGTTAAATCGTAGACATAGTGATCAAAGTTGTGGAGAAAATGCCAAGCTTTACATCGATGTAAATTCTATGACAAATCTATAAATGCTTTTCTTTTAAATGCCCAGTAGCTACATTACCGTAAATGTATGGCTTTTGCACACAAAGCAGTAACAGAAAGTTAGAATTTGTACGCAAATTCAGTATGAAACACTGCTTGTTAGTCAATCACCACATAAAATGTAAGCTATAGACCAGAGGAATGGAATCGCGAGAAACGCTTTAATTGTACTGTGACATTTGGCGATTTATCAATCAGTTTGGGTGAGTTTGTGCGTTGAGTGGAAGTTGGCATGCAGTCGACTGAGTCGGAGGTGCGAACATGGCACATAAAGAGTTAAAGGGGAATGAAAACCAAATATGTGGACTATATGACTGCAGCATTTATGAGCAATGTGTGAGAAAAATCAGACAATCCTTCAAAAGTTATGAATCTCAAAAAAAGTTTCTGTTCAGCATTAGCTGGATGAGAAAACTGTGTGATGTCACATATGAAAAATGATATAAAGAAAATGCCACAAAATTTCATTTTTTATCAAAAAACATGTTACCATGACTTGTTACTGACATATAAGGTAATCATTGTTTTCCACACAAAACATCACTAAGTATTGTAGTCTTTTAAAAAAATTTATACAAATTTGAAAATTCATAACTTTTAAACAGGTTGTCCAATTTTCCTCCAACTTGGCTGCTGTGTTCTACTAATATCGCTGTGCTCCCTCAATTTACAGTGTACATGTATACATGTATTGGTTTCATTCCTCTTTCATAGGAATGTTGTGTACATGTGAAGTGGGTCGTATGATGTTCTTCCTGAAAGCTACAGGTGCTGCACTAAGCAGCGGCTCTTCTTTTGCCAAAAGATAAATTAAAAGTACTGTTTATCATTGAAGGAGGTGATTTTAAAAATGTTAGCGTTATCACATTTCGTGCATATGTGTAGGTCAGTCGTATCACAAAACATCTTACCATATAACAATTTTGCAATAAAGCCTATAAGGAGATATCACTATTTTCTCACTAAACCATAACTGTAGATGGTTTAGTCTAGACGCAATTTCATTATAACTATTGTTCACATTTTGTGTACTTGATGCATTACCCCGGGAACCGTTGTACCCCGGGTTACCGTGTTGTGTAGCGCCACCTCACGTCCACTCGAGGACAGCCACAGAGAAATGCATGCACTGTGTGTGCGTGTACATAGTCATTCCCATGCCACTGCATGTAATACTATGCGTGCATGGCACGCTTTGCTACTAATAGCATGTGCTTCAGTGCAGTGCAGTGCAGTGGCTAGTGCGCGCTAGCTCCAGCACCAAAATAATTTCCACTTTTTGGCAACCCTGGGTATGACCTTTTTGAAAAAATAAATAATTCAACAAAATGGCTGATTTTTATTTGGTACCCCAGGATACCATTTATGTCATCAGTTGACAATACTTAACATTGCTGATACTGGTAAACTTTTTTTTTTTTAATCTGGTTGTTTCTATCCCTAACTCACATTTTAGAACTATTTTGAAGCACTAACACTGGGTTTTTGTTTCATCTGCAAATGATAAACAATGACTTTACACAAGAAAACATAGGGAGTCTATAACAGATGAGCCATATTAGCAGCTGACATTGCCCTATCTATTTGACATGGCAGCATACTAGTTAACAAGCACTTAATGGAGCAAGAATCTCTGCATTTTTTCCCTTTTTTTACCCAGCTTGAAGACTTGTGACAAAAAGAAGCAATGCTGATGACTGCTTCCTTTGTCTCATTGCCAAACTAGGCCAGAGTATGGCTTTAACAACAGTTTGACACTTGATATTCTGGTGCCTGTTTACCAATTACGCCATACCCTTTCTCGCAGTCCTAAATGACACATCTATTGCTAAATTATTCCTGCTGCTGCCTCTGGTGATTTTACACTTGACATTCTCTCACTGTAATTAGCATGATTTATGACATCAGTCTGCCCACTTCTCATTTACTGCCATCACATCATATGCCAAGAAACTTTGCTGGAATACTCAGTGGGGTAATGAACGGAAGCTCAACTCTCAGCTAGCACAAGATGTCCTCTTTAATTCTAAGCTAGCACAAGATGTCCTCTTTAATTCTAAGCTAGCACAATATATCCTCTTTCTAATGACATAGAAGCTCCTTAGCTAGACTGAATCAACACTCTATTATCATGATATTGCTTCCCATTTATATAGATAGTTAGGCCACCAATAGGGCACACAGCAGTGATCCTCGCATCTAATGCATAAAATGATATCAAAAATCCAAGTCTGTCTGTCTGCAACCCTACCCCGCCTTACTTCAAACAAGGTCTGTTTGCTGTAGCACAAGTAAGAATCATTGAGTGCTCATAACTTGTTCATGGTTGGCAATTCGTGTAAGTTTCATGTCATGAAAAAGGCCAACAGCTCTAATTAGCGAAAGTTTATGTTATGACTGTTCCTAGTTTTACAGAATACTATTTCATCTACATCTATGATATAAACCTGACTTCTGCATGCATTAAAGTAAAGATCATCAGACATTTCTTGCCATATGAATCCATACAGATATCTACCCTGTTTTCAGTGTTCAGTGTTGACTGTGATCAGAGAGAAGAATATTTCATACATGCCATTTTTTTCAAGCAACATGCAAAACTGTTTATAACATACAGTGCTCAATGATACTGAGTAACAAATGCATAGATATATCATTTGACGTGCATGGGAGAGATGAAAACACTCCAACCCCTGAGTGTTGTTTGTTCATATCTGTAGTGAATGAAGTGCTATTGTTCAAATTTGTACTAGTAAGTAAAATAAAAAAGAGAGTTCCCTTGCGTAAAGTCTGAACGATATGAGCCCAGGGTCCTTATGTACAAGTGTGTACATGTGTGTGTGAGCGTGTGTATGCATGTGTGAGTGTGTGGGTGGGTAGGTGGGTGTGCATGTTTGTGTGTTTGTATCTACAGTAGTACACATTGCCATGCCATTCAAATGGTTTGTCTTTTGTGAACACAAACTATTCCTTGTAGTCTGATTGCATTGGCAAATCCATGAGTAGTGAATTGTAGATTGGTATTTAGAATAATATTATCTGCTGTAGATGTGAATGCATCAAAACAATGTATGTGGGTACACTGTATGTGCATATATATTATTATGTATGTATCACAGCATTTCCTATCTATTTCCTGTATTTCCACAAAACATGCATTAACACAATGCTGGTACTACATATCTTTGAATTATTAGAGGCATGTAGTATAATTCATTCTTGATAAACATACATGATTTCACAACATCAAGTGAACAAGTATTTACTTGTTTCTTGTTTGTACACCATGCTGACAGCAAGTTTAAATTAAAGTTGAGAAGAGAAATTCTGTGTACTACACAAAGCACACTGTATAGACTGTAAATTGCAAAAAAAAAAAAAAAAATGTGAACATTTTACTCTCGCTGGTTTGACCTACAGCATGCTGATATTTAGATTAAAAAAAGAAAGAATTGTAAAGCCATATGTCTGTCTTAGTATCGAATGCCATGTTCAAGTGCTCAATAGGAAACTGAACTGCACTATACCATGCCAGAATAGCAGTGTTTGAGCGCTCTGTGGAGATAGCGTACCTCTTGAGTTATTTCTGGACTCAAGTCAGAGGGATCACACATTTTATAACAATGGGGTCATTCACCTCATCCCCAACAAAGAGAATTATGATGTAGCATTTCACACACATTCTATTCAGAATGTTAACAACTTCTAGTACAGTGCACTCTTGGACCAGTTTCTGTTCAAGTGCTCGAAGGCAGGGTGTGGTTGCAGTAAGCTTTTTGGATAGTGGTCCACTTTTGGCACAGTACGGTACAGTATGATAAATTTTGGGAACATTTGAGTGCTCCTTTCGGTGTGGTATGCTTAAAGGTAGGGGATACCTTTTACAGAACTCCAAAAATGCAGCAAAACATTAAATATGAACCTCAGGGGACTTGTTTAGGCCACTGCTTAGAAATTTGGAAGTCAACAGTTATCTACAATTTGAATAATGCATAAAACTCAACTACTCAGTAGTTCTGTGTGTCAGCCACACTTAAGCCTTTTTGTTGCAGTCTTCTGTATTTTTTATCTATAAACACAAATCTAAAAGTATAAGAGCTGATGTAATAACATATAGAGCGTGTGGCAAGAATGTATATAGAAATGTTTGTAAGTTTTGATGAACTTTATTCACAAAATATACATGATGGACACACATGCAGTGCATGGGTCTGCAAAGGTAGCCTAGTAATGTACTGGAATTTACGGTGAGCCCCGAAAAAAAATTCAATTCAAAATCTAACGGTCAATAAAAATGTAGTAAATGTTACCTTCCACTTTCAATACTTTATGGGAGTTTCTAAAATGATACTCTCTTCAACATACCACTGTGTTTATACAACTCTTCATTTAAGGCATGCAAATGGGATTCCCTACCTTCAAAGAGAGCACTGGCTTGAATACACCTTATGATCTCTACCTTCTTTCTCTCTCTCTTTCTCTATACATGGAATATGTCATATTTATGTACCTCAAGTGGATATGCCCAATCAAGAACATGACTTCTCATGCTTTAATCTTGGTTCACTAGCCAATCCCAGCTCTTGTTCAGGAGACACACACATGCACATACACATACACATATCATATACAGATGGTGAAATGTGCATTCATTGGAAATGATGTGGAATCTCCAGTAAAACTGTGAAAGAATATTGTTTTGTTTCTGATGCAAACTGAATGAATTGACTTCATCGTGTTCTGTATTTGTTTTTATGTAATTTGACAAAAGAGATGGGACATACTTCTAAAATCATCATTCTACCAAAATATCAAAGCCATTATGACACATTCATTTCCAAAGATACAAATGAAATACTCTTACGATGAATGACCCATTCACAAACTCGGCCACATACGGGATAGCAGCAGTGGTCACTGAACGCCCGCTACGGCGGAGGCACGGCCGGGGAATTGTGACCTTTGACCGTGCTAGGAATTTGGCCAGATCCTGGTCTGCTATTGTTTATAAATCATTTGGTTGGCACCTGACGCCTGCCTGGCGCCAGCCTGGTGCTGATAACAGTAGTACTAAAATAGCCCAACCATATACTCAAAATTTTATGACTTAGCCTGGGCTTGGCCCTTACCCGAGAGTTACTGACAGCGATATCAGATCTTTTACTATGTCAATGTATCACCCACCTGAGAGTATCAAATGGGGAAGCATTACCTCCCTATCACTGTATGACCAACATTTGGAATAGTAGCTGCTGTACAAGTTCCATGCATTTATTAATACTCCATGTGTAAATCAATTATCACTTAAGAAGTACGAATGACACTTACCTTTGGTTGCTTTGCAAGATATGATCCTAACTTCAGCATCAATGCCAAACACTCAGGTGCCTGTGGTATAGCAAAAAAGCAATGCTGTTTTTTATATCATATCACAGCAAAAATACATTCAGTCAAACAAGAAACTGCTTGGCAGAAGTACTCAGCTAGGAGCACAAGACATATTTGTGCATGTGCACATTTTGCGAGTACAGCTGGGCAGTATCAATTATGTGCCATGGTCACTCTCCCCTCCAAACATTTATTTTATATAAAAGTTATACCCCTTGAACTTTCTCCCGTAACAAGGGCAGATACAACTAGAAATGTCGCTACAGCGACTGGTTATACCCCCGCCAAACAACATTTCATAAGCTTTGGTCAAAACAACATTTCATAAGCTTTGGTCAAAAAACTGAGGAAGTAGTTAAATCCGCAAGATCTTTCCTTGATCTTCTGCCATTAATATGCCGTTACCATGGCAACGTACTTTCGGGTACTGTCGAAAAATGCGTCTTGCACATCTACAACCAAAGGCACATATCTGTACCAAGTTTCATGGAAATTGGGCAAAAACTGAGGAAGTAGTTTGCAACACAAAATTTTCCATCATTTTGGCTCATAATATGTGAGCTGTTACCATGGCAACATACTTTTTGTCACTGTCAAGAAATGTGTCATGCTGACCTATATCCTAAGACAAACATTCAATATGAATTCCATGAGAATTGGAAGAACACTGATGAAGCAGTTTTGCCATGAAGCATTTTGCCCTATATTTTACCAATAACATGCCGTTACCATGGCAACGCACTTTTTGCCACTGCGGAAATATGTGTCTTGCACATTAACATATTCAGATGAACATCTGTACCTAATTTCATAAAAATTGATCAAAAACTGTGGGAGGAGTTCGCGACACAAGATTTGTACCCATTTTTGCCCATAATATGCCGTTACCATGGCAACATACTTTTGGGTACTGTCAAAAAATACGTCTTGCACATCTACAACCCAAGGCACACATCTGTGCCAAGTTTTATGGGAATCGGTTGAAAACTGAGGAAGTAGTTCGCGACGCAAGATTTGCAACGGACCGACCGCCCGACCGCCCGACCGTCCGCTGATTCCTATATACCCCTTCAAACTTCGTTTGGCGGGGGTATAATAAGTACCCCTGTATATCCAAGATACTATAATCACTCTATCAATGTACCACATTCCCCAGAGAGGATATGAATCATGGAATGGTCTCAGTAAAGATAACGCTGGTAAACAACATATTTGTGCAAGATCAGCACTAGAGTGAGCAATGAAATCAAACGTGCCTGTTTTACAATGTTTTGTTTTTGCATACGATTACATAAATGTTATGTGTTGTTTGTAAATGTTGTACAGATACTTGACTTTATCCCTCATTCTAATAGAATTATTAGCCTGCTATGATAAGAAATGTCAAAATCTTGATTTAGAGCCATTGGTGACTATTGTGCCACTATGAACATAGAATTTACTACACAGCATCACCCTGAGTTATCTTTACTTTTTCAGGCCCCGATGTTAAATATTTTGCTAAAGACTGAAACCCAGCAGAAACCCGCAAGCTTGAAAGTATCATGTATTCATTCTAATTAGCTGAAAGCTAAATTGGAAGTGATTCTTATTTCTGCTCACTTTATACTCAACTGCTACTGTTTTCTTTCACTTACAGTAAACGTGGAAATTTTCGCGCATTTCACGCAACCAGAAACTAGCACAAAAATAAAGTATGTGAATACTTTTGCTTGCCATATGTTCCAGTAGTTAATGTCTTGATTCCGCGGAATCAAAAACATGCGAAACTTATCTTACCGGGCTGAGCGCGAAAAATTTGTCGTGCGCAAAATATCCACTTTTACAGTATCCCTTTCCCCCTTGTAATGTGACAGGAGGAATGTTCCATCACCTACTGTAAAAGTGGACAATTTCACGGTGTTGAAATTTTCATGCATTTCGCGCAACCAGAAACTGGCATGAAAATAAAAGCATGTGAATATTTTTGCTTGCCATATGTTCCTGTACTTGGTGTCCTAGATTCCATGTAATTAAACACACGCCAAACTTATCTTACCCGGCTGAGCGCTAAAAATATCCACTTATACAGTATCCCTTTCCCCCCTTGTAATGTGACAGGGGGAATGTTTCATCACCTACCATACTCACCAGTTTCTCAATGGGTTCAGTGGTTTCATACTCCTGAAGCCTGGAGGCTGGCAGGTTAAGGACTCGAAAGCTCCACTGGGAGAAGAGTCTGGTGGGCACATTGCTGGAGATGACCAGGATCTTGCTCTGCTCCACCAGGCCACCACCCTCAATCATGTCACGGAGATCTCGGATGAGGGCCATTAGCATCTCGCTGGATGACTAGGGTTGTACAAGCAGTGAGACAAAGGAAAAGGGAAAGATAGTAACTGCGAGTGAATATGTGATCGCCAGACATGGATGTTAGTTAAAGGCAGATTATGAAAGGGCAGACTCAAAGCTTTAAAATGATATACGACTCCATACAAATAAGTCCCATGAGTCCGACACTAGGCAAACAAGGCCCATGAGTTCAACACTAAACAGACAAGACCCGTGAGATCAACACTATGCCAAAAAGGCCAAAGAGTTCTACACATTAAGCCTCATGTGGGCCTTATTTGCTTAGTGTAGGACTCTTGGGCCTTGTTTGCATATTGTTGGACTCATGAGCCCTATTCGTCTAGTGTTGAGCTCATGGGCTGTATGACTCATGGGCTGTATAACTTGTGGGCTGTATGACTCATGGGCCTTTTTACAATTGATGATGATTCGTCGGTCGTATGATTCGTGGGTGTTGGTCTCATGGGATGACCCCTTTTTCCTCCTTTCAGCAAACACTCCCCTTCACTTTATGGATCCCTTATACTGCTAAATGAAGAAAGAAGCAAAGCTCTCACCTCCACTAAGTGCACGAAATGGTTGGGGTAGACCAGCAGCATCCCTGTGGCTCCTTCACCTTGGAAGTGATTCTGCCAGTTCTTGAACTGTCGTTCATAGTGAGCTGGACACAAAGAAAATATTCAGGGTCGGGACAACAATAGAGTTCATTGAGTCATAGCTACAATATTCCTAGGCTTTATTCTTTATTTCATCATCATCAAATGAATATCATATATTCCTGCTCAATAGAAATAATTAACACTGTTACACTTTTTAACATTTTAATATGGTTGAACCATGGCATCTGAGCTTATTGACTTTCTTCTAATTCAATGTTTTAGCTTTTGTTATTGATGTGAACAAAGTAGATCCATTAGCAAAATACAATGATGTCATTGAAAAAATGCAAGTTAATCTGTGTTCACGTTTGTTTTTCTGATCCTGGTTGTATATATGTGTTTCTTATGAAAACCTGAGCCCCTTTACATAATATGTGCTCTTTAATATTTTACAAAAGGTTCAAAAGGTTTCTCATTATCTCACAAAAAGTTAAAACTGAATCCCCCATCTCAACCAACACTATGCCATCCCTTTAAAAGTCCTAAAAGTCAGAGATTCTGCCAGATTAGAAAGACAATCCATTCACTAACCTCCAAGGTCTCTCTTATCACTGAGACTGTCATGAAGTTTGGCCACATAGACCAGTCTGTGAAGAAGGGATTTCTGTACAGAGCAAGACATTGAAATATGGCAAGACATTAATACAACAAATAAGAAATTATGAACTGCAAACTGTCAATAAAGACACAAGTATAAAGGAGCCACAGAAGGGGAGGGGGCTAGGTGCTGGAGCCCCTACTTTCTGGGCTTGCCAAAAAAAAAAAAAAAAAAAAAACTAGAAATGTCGCCAAGTCGACTGGTATGCCTCCACCATAATGCATGATTCTCCTAATAGGTCTATAGTACATGTGGACAATGTGTGATTACATTTTCACAAAATTGGAGAAATATTAAAATGACAAGTTTGTCACAAATGTGTTGAATGTTCACCTTCCTTGACCTAGGCTTAATTGGATAAATAGGAGAGCATGTATTTGGGGATCTAAGGACTTTAACTTGACTTTGACCCATTCATAAGTTTAAATGCATTGAGTAATTTTCAAGGTATGGAGAAAAAGTGCAATTTCTGTATTGAAAAGTACATTGTTACCCTTTTCATCTGGCCTTTGACCCTGGATAATCACTGAAGAACAGACAGAACATGCATAAATATGTAGAAAGAGTCAAGATAACTTGAGCCACTTCCGAGATATGGAGGAAAAAGTTAGTTCAGCACTTTCCCTTGATATTGACCTTTTGACCTTTGAGGCAAAAAAAAAAAAAAGAAAAAAAAAAAAAGAAAGTTTCCAGAGAATCTCTATTAGGTTATACATGCATACACCAAGTGTAAAAAAAAAAATCCTGCTGGCATTGCATACATATGAGGGAAATAGTAAAATTTTGAAGTGTTGCCCTTGACCTTTGACCCCATGAACCCTACATTCTCTCGATAATCACTGCCAGTCGGTACATGTATCACTATGTTCCATGAAGACACCTTGAACAATTTCCAAGTTATGGAGAAAAAAGTGAAGTTTTAATAATTTTACTTGACCTTTTGACCTTTGACCTTTAACCTCATGACCCCAAACTTTCACAAGAGAATCTTAATTGGGTAATACATGTATACACTAAGTTTCAAGAAAATATCTTCCGGCATTGCATAGATATGGTGGAAATAGTTAAATTTTATGTATTTGACCTTGACCTTTTGACCTTTGACCTTGAGCATGTGCACCCAAAAGTTGATAGGCACAACGTCACCCCCTAATACACATACATGCCAAGTTTCATTAGGATACCTCAAAAGGTTTTTTAGTTACGCTGTCCACAAAATCCATTACGGACGGACGGAAGGACAACCCGAAAACATAATGCCTCCGGCACCACTTTGTGGCGGAGGCATAAAAAAACCTAGGGATAAAAATCACAGCAACCAGGAAACCCCGTCCTTAGATTCTTCATGTCTAATGGGGTGGGGTATCAATGATATTGACACCCCTCTTCCCTCCCCTACCCTAAAAAAAAAAAAAAAATAATAATAATAAAGATAAAAATTGTGGCCCAGATATACAACTATAATTATTTACAAGCTAAATTAATACAAAACTGTACCTTATTAAATATTGTATGTGTTTGGCATCTAGAATGGATGTATTAACAGCACAAAATACAATGCACTGATATGGGGGATTTAAAAGGGGGGAAAAAAATGTATACTAGTAGGATGCTAATATTATCAAGAATCAAGATGTTCAAGTTGTATTTGACAGTGAATGCTATGACCATGATTGCCTTGGGTATGTACTCAGCTTCACACAGTTCTGTAGGTTTGAGAACAATCAATAGCACTGGTGAGCCTTTCATAACCTAGCAGTGACATACAATGAATATAGTCACACACAACAGTAAACAGATCAGTTATGATTACCAATTACAATTCTGACACTGTCTTTAGATTCCCTCATGTCATATTATGTATATACTACAGGACATGCAGTGTGCAGAAGTGATAGTTACAGTAGTATTAGTACTAAAAGTAGTAGCAATTGTAGTAGGTGCAGCAGTATACAGTAGCAGTAGTCATGGTAGTTGTGGTTGTAGTTGCAGTATACAACACCAGAGGAGCAGAAGCGGTGCTCGTCTCTTTTACTGTATGTGATAATACAATACGTCACAAAATAATATTTTACAATACCCTGTCTGGATCTGTTTTACGAATCTTGCTAAGAATCGAATCCAGGACACTGTGACGGGGTCTTGTCAGCACTTCAGTGGGATCCACCCACCAGTACTGGGGTTGCTGTGCTTGCTTAGGACTACTCCTGTTTGTTGCCATTCCGGTACAGCACCCCTTTCTACAGCAGCACTTGGCTTATGTGTGCAGATCTATCATCAGCAATCACAGACTTTTAAATGAATCTAAAACAGCAAGTCACATCTGAAGTTGTTGGCTGGCTTAAAAACCTCACAAAGGTTTTCTACCACGAACACTGGCTCCAATAAATCATACAAAGTCTTCCAATGCTGTATAGAAGAGATTGGATCCTTACAGAAGTTTTCAGCAAACCTGTCCACACATTTTTCACACTCTATTCTTGGAAAACACTTAATCAACTATCTCTTCCAGTTAGCACTCTAAATCACAATCACTGCAGAAGCAGCAAGAGTAAAAGTGAGTCATTTGCTCTTGATGCAATAAAGATGGTCTTCAGTTAATGATGTGCAGCACATACAAAACATATGGTGCCAAGCCTTGGGCCTAAATTCCAGGTGATCAGCAAGAGGAAGAGCAGATCAAATATACCGGTAAGTCATACACGAAGCACCAATCAATTCTTAATCGCAACTCATGAGAAATTCCTCGACTTTCAGAGTTGTCACATATATGTATCACAACACAGCTGAATGAAGTTATGCTGCTCAAGATAATGACGTCATTCCAATGGCATTTGAGTGCATAGAATGAAGCAAAAATCCAGAAAGGAACCACATCTACACACACAGGTTAATTTCAGAAATACACAGCCTGAAGGTAAAGAGCCATACAGAGGCATATTTCACTGTAGCATGTAGTCATTAACTTAGCTGTCCTCAAAATTCACCAACATTGGACACCCGACTGGAAAGCCAGGTGATACTGTGTGGTTACCGTGGCAACAAGCAACACACTGTGATCCATTCAACAATTCACTTCAGCTGTCAAACAGCGTTCATCAGCATTGTGTAAATACCTATTCATGGCTTATATCAAATATTGATATTCCCATCCTTCATGCATAGGATACCACCTGTATCTTGTCTACTGTATGAAAGCCAAAATAAAGCAGCACAGAACAAAATCACTATTGCTTGAAACCACTGGACGATTGAAAACAGGGTACTTTCTCAGGGTCATTTTAGTTGCACTATTCAGAAATAAGAACTGTTTATCTTATCTGCTTGACTGCCAGACAAAATCTATAATCTCCTACATGTATACAGCCATCAATTAACTTTTTGCTTTCTCTTTTCTTCTTTTGTTCATCATGGCAAATTTGAGCCTGTGCCTTCTGTGGTCCAATAGTGACCCAGGAAAGTGCAATTAACCTGTTGAGGATGAGTCCCGAGTATACTCAGGCAGGTGTCTATGGGAAATGCGTATTGTAGCAAAATCAAACCGTCCTCAACGGGTTAAGCATTGCATTGCTATTAAAAATCAATACACTGTACTAGATCTAGATTTCAATCTATTATGAGTAACCTACAAGTAGGGGGAGCTCTTTCAAGACCTGTCAACCTCTTATCAGATTTACATCTGATATATGTTACTGCTTGAACTTCCATTGATAAAGATTTCAGTTTTACATGTTTATCCAGCATGATGGAATTTCTCCTGTATGATCTCTTGAAGTCATTGTAAATACTGTACAGGTTGTGTCAATGCTCTCTCTGTTCTCTGTCTTCCAATAGACGAGGTTCCGTGACGTCAAATGACACTTTGGCTGAGGGGCAAAAATAAATTTCATGTGTATTACGCACATGGCTCAAGCGCGCTGTACGCGTAGCGTATACCCGCCTGCCTATCGTGAGACGTGGTATGTAATTCTTACGCGCTTGCCCACTCGTATGGGGGTCCCCTTGCGCAATTTTTGCCCCTCAGCATGACTTGGTGACGTCACTGGAACCTCATCTATATTACCTTATATGATGTCTTTTCCCTTTTTTTTTCACTTTTCATCTTCTTTGTTGACACACCCTCCCCCCCCCCCCCATCCTAACAACACTCTCTCTTTCTGTTTTACTTTGCTTTGTGTTTGTGTATTACCTGAATTGATTACCTGAATAGATGATGACACCCAGTCAGTCAAAAACTTGCAGAGAGCCATTCAAAGGATTCAATCCTGAGCCTGATAAGTTCCATATTATCTATCCACAGGGTGGTCAATTTATGCAATCTGGATTAAATTTGTCATGCCTATGTTTCCAATGATCATTGAGCTTAGACTTGAAGGGGTCAACAGATATTGCCTCGACAGCTTCTGCACAAAGGCTATTCCAAGAATTTACAACTCTCAGGTTGAAAGAGTTTAACCTCTTACTAGTTTTGACACCTTCCTTTATACATCTTAAACTTTATATGACCCTGTGTAACTTGATCATTGATATAAAAGAGAACAGCTGAATCAAAATCTTCCACATCAAGCAAAATTTTGAGCACTTGAATCATACATTTAATTTTGTATCTGCACATTTACGTCGATACTCTAGGGATGAAATCCCCAAAGACTTGAGTCTCTCAGAATATGACAATGATTTAAATTCAGACATTAACTTGGTTGCTCTACCCTAGGAACCAATTCAAGCTTTTTGCTTCACTCTTTGGTATATCATTCCATACACAAGAGCAATACTCCAAGAGCTCTTGTATGGAATAATATCTGTAAAATGACTGCAACATCACTGTATCACAAGCAACGCCTTAAAGTTTTTAGGATTAGTTAGACAGGTCAAGTCAAGTTTTCTGCAATCTCTAGTTAAGTGAGGTGCCCGCACCTCGTCAGGGGCCTGAATACTGTCACCCTGCTTAAAAATTGTTACAAGCACGCTAAACAAAAATTTAAGCCCGGGACTATGAGTACTCTTGAAACTCGACATGTACAGGGCTACCACAACCAAGCAAACTGTGGTGAAAACTGAACAGTTTTTCGCGAAAATCTGAAATTTTATGAGGAATACATGTTATAAGTATCATCACGGTCACCCGCACGCATCTTTTATGTGTATGTCTATGGGAGCATCACGGTCACCCGCACACGTCTTTTACGTGCTTTGTCTATGGGAGCGCTGGTAACAAGTTGCGGGCCCCTTCCGTGGCCCACAACTATTCCAAATCGTTCGCATTTGGCGACGATAGCTGCAAATTTTTGATATCAATCAGTGAACTTGTGATTCCATTGGAATCTTCAGCATTTTCCCTGTATGTGAGTGGGATTTCATAGAATTTCAGTGACGAAATGTGATTCAAATATGCACAAACATTAACTATGACGAGGTACGGGTCACCCAAGTATACCATCATTTCATTTCATGATATAGAAAGGGCGGGTCTCTAACAGTTAGTCTATTTTTTTTTCTCGTAACACACATTAAACGTTAGGGGTTCTAGTCTAGTACATTTTCATCGACATCAGCATCACATGATCTGTTATTCGTGTTAGTGTTGATATGCCTGAGGCTCAGTCAGAACACACAAGTTAAACCATCTGTTTTATGCCATGATAACCGTAAAGTTGAGAGGTAGCAACTTAACTTGTGATTTCATGTCAGTCATGATTGGTTCTCTTTGCTAAGCAGGGGAAAGAAAGCAAACAAAACTGTGTGGAAATAGAAGTCTACCGCCAGTAGGGTCACCCTACCGGTGCACGGTGTACGATACGACCAGGACAGCGGTAAGCTGCAGCTGAGGGCATGATCATGATCGGCTTCACCCGCGACCCGGTGGGGCTGATCTGAGGAGGGCGGTGAGTCCGAGGACCGAGGTAGAGGTGGAACGTGGTAGTCAGACAAAACAAACTACTTCCACATGTTAAAAATTTATCAAATATGACAAATTTAGATGCCTGATATACTCCCTCACCTTATTCAGTGCTCTATTTCTCTCCTCTATGACTTCAAGGAGATTTAATCTGGCATTTTCGTACATCGACTCAGCTCGTTCCGTTGCCATTTTCAGCTCGCTTTCGGTTGTCACAGCAACTTCAACGGGACGGACGTGCAGGCCCGCGCCGCCGGATGATCGCTCGCACGCACTAGGTGCGGCGAGGAGTGACGAGTGAAGCTTCAGGCACAGGGGGGGGGTGTTTCCAAGCTTCGTCACGTCGGGAAAACGTCGCAACTTTATTTCTATGGCAAGGGTAGAGTTTGTCTATGTGGTCACTGAAACTGGTAACGTTAGTGACTGCTTCAAAGAGGATGAAGTGAGTATGACTCTATAAAGTATTTTATAACCGTAGCTACACCCCAATTGTCGTGACTGAAATATCTAACGTTACCGGTACTGATCCTCTGACTGTCTTCCTATTTAACTAAAGTTCATTGTGTGATGTGCACGTTCCCACCTATTGCTTTTTGTGTTGTTAATCGTAATTACTCTAAAATCAAAATTAAATTTAAACTTCAGACCCTTTTCTCGTGACTCTCGTGTTGTAAGGGCACAGTGTTTTTCTGTGCAGTGCCTGGTTTTCTTTTTAGGGAGTAATATGCATAAAGATGATTAAATGAACAGAATTTCTTTATTTCATTATTTTAATTCAGTTATTTAAGAATTTATTGCAAATTTCATGAAATTCAATAGTGTGAAAGTAGGCCCTATTGCCGCCAGCTTCAGTAACACTTGATTGAAAGGCACTGTAAAGAACAGCTACATGTATTATTAATATCATGTTCCAATTGCTTTGATTTTAAAGAATAAGCAGAATAAGCAGAAGCATAAACAAGCTGTGAACTGAAATGGTCACATCCATGTGATGTTCTGTGAATTCTTCAAATTTTAATTGATTTATTTCCACCAAATCAAATTTGACCTAGAAATATGCATGCATTGATATTAGCTCTTTTGATCATCGCAGTAAACCATTGTCTTTGTAGGTATAACACAAGTGGCATTGTCGTCGGTGATCAACATGGCCTTTGGCTTGGAGCCAGTTTTGTTTGTCAGAGCGAAGGATTGCAATGTGTCAGACAATGGCGAGCATCTCCAGCCAGTTCAGACTCAGAACGATGATGAGGAGAGTGGAAGACAAGCCAAGGAATTTTATGAGAGCATCATAGCATCTGAACCATCACAGCCAACACCAGAGTTACGAAATAGTGAACAACATCGACAATCGAGGAAAATTGGCAACAAACAGCATGGTTCTCTTCAACCTTCAAGCCAGAAAAGCAAGGCAGGCTGTTTGAGTTCAAGTGCAGGCTCTCGACAAGGAGATACATCAAAGATACTTCATGAATTACTGCGTCATTGTCAGGAGGGAAACTTACGTGGGGTGAAGGGCCTACTGTCAAAAGGAGATGTATCTCTTAAACACAGCGATCAGTATGGCTGGAACGCCCTCATGTGTGCGGCATACAGTGGCCATTTTCGTCTTGTCAGGTACCTCACAAAGAAGGACCCTTTTCTGTGTCATCACCGTAATAAACAAGGGCAGTCTGCTGCAGATCTTGCTAACTTGGCTAGACACCACTCAGTCGCTAGTTTCCTGCAGCAGTGTGAAGAGGGCAGTCCAGCTACGACGGAAGTAGTCGTGGGAGCGGCATGCTCTTCTCCTTCCAGAACTAACCAGCCATACTGGTGTGAGGCATGCCAAGTGGAGATCCGCGACAGCGCTTCTGACATGCATCAGCGTTCCACTGCACATCTGTTCAGCTGCAAGCATGCTCCAAAGTCAACCCTCTACCACATACCGGAGTCCAACAGGGGATACCAGATGCTCCTCCAGGATGGCTGGGACCAAGAGATGGGCCTGGGGAAGGCAGGGGAGGGCAACAAGTTTCCAGTGAAGACTATCCTCAAGAGAGACAGGCGTGGCCTTGGTGCAGCCGACACAGACAGTAAACCAAGAATTACTCACTTCAAGCCATACGATACCGACGCTGTTAGGAGGCAGCCCAAGAAAGAAAGGAAGAACCAGGTGAAGACGAATCCTGTGGATAAAAAGGCAAAAGTTAGAGACAGGGATAGGCAGAAAGTCATGGAAATAGACTTTAGAAGGTCTTTCCATTTGCCTTAACCCATTGAGGACGAGCCCCGAGTATACTTGATCAAGAGTCTATGGGAAATGGGTGTTGTGGGCTTGTAGCAAAATCAGCCTGTCTTCAATGTCAAGCTCTGTGTGATTAATTTTCCAAATGCTTTAAATGTCTCATTTGTCCTCCATTATTACAGTAACCTGGCTTTAAAGGTGAACTCAAATTTCATTATTGTCATTGCAATACTACATCTGCCTTTATTTTTGATGAATTTATTGACATCCATGTGCGTGTTGTGCTATTTCTGTTCAGGACACAAGTCACAAATGTGAATGCAATCTAAATGTAGGGAATCTTTGCCTTCTATTACATACACATTGATTGGTTGATTGATACCTTTTTACAGTTCGGTAAAAGTGTCCACACATGTGAGTTCATATCATACAGTGTAGTATCAAATGTACCATCAGTGATGGACCAGATTTAACAGAAAGTGTACCAGTAGTACGATTCTAAACCACTACACACTTCATAGTGGATGAAATACTGTCAATTGCATGCATTTACCATTTGTCATTGTGCATGATAACTTTTAGCCTGAAAAAGAAAATCCATGATGATTGACCAGCATGCCTCCTATTAATGCCCAAACGTGCTTGTAGACTGTCAGTTTAAAGTTAGTAGTAATTGACAATTTATCATCATTTTTATTCTATTCATGTAACATCCATTAAGGAAGTGATAAAGAATCAGCTTACATGTATGTAAGATCTGAGCATACTTCAATTTGAAAGCAAGACCAGAGTATGTAGATGCAGGTAACAAGGATACACTGCAGGTACAAATATCAAAGCTTGTAAGAAAGTTATATAAACTTGTGTCATTAACTTTTCCACGTGACAGTTTGAGCATGTACTGTAAAAATTGAATTTTTTGTGGAAATTTTCGCGCATTTCGTGCAACCAGAAACTAGCGTGAAAATAAGTATCTGCAAGTATTTTTGCATGCCGTATGTTCCAGTTGTTACATCCTGATTACCGGGATTTAAAAACATTCAAAATTTATCTTACCCGGCCGAGCGCGAAAAATTACTTGCACGAAAATATCCACTTTTACAGTAAACTGAAGATTCTGTCATGTTGTAGTATATGATGCTCAAGCCGTAAGGTTCTTGTTCAGCTCATGTATCATTTTGTAACAGATTTACTACATGCTTTTGTGAGACATTGCAAACCACTCTTGAGTTTGATGAAGTACCATTTACAACAGCCTCGCATGGTTGTTCCTCATAATGGTCATAACAAAAAAAAAGATAACAATTACCCCCTTTTTGTGTTGTTTTTTTGTTTTTTGTTTTTGCTTCCAAAAAAAAAAAAAAAAGCATTCATTAAGATGTAACTGGTACCGAGTATACTCGGGCAGGTGTCTGTGAGAAATGCGTGTTGTAGCAAAATCAACCCGTCCTCAACAGGTTAACATTAATGACTGAATGTACTTAATCTATGTTCATAATATTTTCCTCATGATATGCCATAATAAAGATACTTGTCCCTTTTAAGTGCTTGATAATGCATGTGTCGTAATCAAAAGCTGTGAATTCATGTGAAGCAGCAGGTGAGCTACCTCTGTGCTAGATTATTTTCCACTGCAATTTTCTTGCAAATGTTAAATTATATTACATATTATTTACTTTTCTGTAGACACATCATGTAAGTACCAGATAGTAAAAGAGAGTCCAAAGAATAAAATTTCCAAACATGACCTACACTGTACATGATGATATTATGTGGGAAAGTTTCACAATTCCCAATTTTTGTTCGGAACATTTTGATATCAGTGGTTGCCTTGGGTACCTGATCTGTCTTCTAAATGAGAAAGAAAAGTATGTCATTGACCCATGAAATAATGAGATGTTCCTTACTTCTTAGTATATTTTTTACACAGTGGAAATTGTACATGTTTAGTTGAAAAATGTGCACATTTGGTTGTCCTCTGAACTGGAAAGGTTGCCTAACTATAGGAATGTAGATATTTTTCTGGAACACTTTCTACAAAGTTCAAAAATAAGCACCAAACCCAGAAGTAATGACCTTTTCTACCCACGACAGTAGATATGATGCCTGACTCGCTCACAGCACCATCACTTGTATGATTGTCAAACAGACAAATGGAAAGACTTGAGCAAAGTTCAAAAGCTCACCAATACAAATTGTATTTCCTTCAAATTCCAGTGTGCTTGTGGACAGTCATGTGCTACTGAATGTGTCATTTCATTTTTTTTTACCCTTGAGCACGCTAGCTCATCCTCAGAAATAAGACATACCCAAGAGATACTTAATGCAGAGGCATTACACATCAATGATGTCTGAAAAGGGATTGGGTTTTCTATATAAAATGTCCCACTAAATGAACATTTTTGAAATCATTTTGCTGTATATGGACGCTTTACGTAGTAAAATATTACAGTGTATAAAAATGTGCAATCTACCTCTCTATTTTCAAATGACACTATCTGTAGAAAAAAGTAAGCAAGCAATGAATAAATAAATCTTAAATAATTTTCTGTCTTACGTCAAAGAAAGTTCTTTCAAACCTGCAGTGTAACTTAAAAATCCACAGGAAATGAATGCTGATAGAAAGACATAAAAATGTATACCTTTTAATATAAAGTAGATATATGTATCAAATGAATAAATGAATATAAACATATATATATATATATATATATATATATATATATATATATATCATATATTATACATGTTTATATGCATTTATGTTGTTGAAGGCAGTACTACATGTATATACAGTCAAACCTGCCTTAGCGGCCACCTGTCTATAGCGGGCACTGAAAAATCCCCCCGAGAGAAAAGCCATGTTAAAGACCCTGTGTATAGCGGCCACCTGTCTAACGCGGCCAGCGGCCACAAATTTTGTTTCCCACGGTAGATTTTAACCTGTCTATAGCGGCCAAAAACCCGATGGAGCCGTAGCCGAGCTGATAATTCAGGGTGTTTTTCTGCTTTTTATCCGTGCCAGTCATTTCTGGGCAACATTCAGTGATCGCCACCGTTGCATTCATCACTTATTCAGTCACAATAATGCACTAATTCATGACTGTGCACATGCTACATCTAGTGTACTGTGCAACAATTTCATAAACACCGGCATTGTTCTATGCATGATACACACGTGTGCATACGTACACACATAAATGTACATGTATATACAACGATGATACATGTACATGTAGGCAATGCACACAAAGTTGGATTACCTGTCTATAGCGGCCACCTGTCTATAACGGCCACTTTTTCCGTATCCCTTGGGTGGCCGCTATAGACAGGTTTGACTGTATTTATCTATCTATTTATATCAAGGGATTCATGCTCCAAAGATACAAATGAATTTAAAATAAACATGCCCCAAATTGGGTGATATGAAGAGTTTGTTTGCAAAAGCAGATAAGTCCATATTTGTCAAATGGAGATATTTGCAATTAAAGGTCAAGAAAAATAAAGAAAATAATAAGAAAATTTTTGCTTCTTTTGACCATAACTTCAAAAATATACCTTTATATGTAGTGACCAATGTATCATTTAAAAGGTATTATTTTGTACTTTATGACAGAGACCGTACTTCAAAATCTTCAAAAATGGACTTATTGGTTTTTGCAAACAAACTCTTCATATGGTGAGAAGGTGTAAGAGCGGTTGCTGTTAGAGTGAATTAGATCTGGCCACCCCATTATTCAGGGACAGACCTGAATCAAACTGAATGATGATTTATACAAAATATCTCTATACACATACTTATTACTTATATCCATGTTTTCAAGCTACCATATGAAAAAAAAAAAAAATTCTAGTAGTGCCCTGTTATGTGTTAATTCTTTGCATAGTTGTTTGTGTGTGTGTTTGTAGGTATGTTACTTTGGTGAAGTAATGATACAAATCATCTTTAACAGTACTTAAATGAGTATTAGCCCGTATTGTCTCCAGATAATAATAATGATGCTGATAATGGCCACAGATGCTGATAATGGCCACATTAATACATACATAACAATAAATAAAACTTGCAATAGAGAAAATGTAAAGGAATGGAAACACACACAGGCTCAAGACGCTCACTGTAAGCAAAGACAGAACAAACAACAAGAAACAATGGGTAGGGGCAGGTTAGGGTGAGAATGAAGGATACACACATACTCCCCCAAAAAATCATGAAAGTTCTGAATCAACAATTTCAGCAAATTTAGCATGACTACTGGTAGGCAAGTCATACAATGATAAGTAAATTTAAAGAGTTTGTTTGCAAAAACCAATAAGTCCATTTTTGAAGATATTGAAGTACGGTCTCTGTCATAAAGTACAAAATAATACTTTTTAAATGATATATTGGTCACTACATATAAAGGTACATTTTTGAAGTTATGGTCAAAAGAAGCAAAAAATTTCTTATTATTCTCTTTATATTTCTTGACCTTTAATCGGAAATATCTCCATTTGGCAAATATGGACTTATCGGTTTTTGCGAACAAACTCTTCATTTATACAAAACGATGTTGATCTCTCTGAGGACCTAATTATAGATAAGATAAAAGGTATACATAATGTACCACACAACCAAAAAAAATAAATAAATAAATAACCAAAACATATTTTTATAATCATCATAACAATGTGTAAATCATTACTTGAGTGTTGTATCTTCACCAATTGGCACATAATTATGTCTCAAAAGTAAATGTCAAGGAACTGAAATTATTGCTGCGTCCACTCCAATGGAAAGGAGAGCGGTGTGATGTGGTGCATTCTGATTATAACATTTTGGCTTATTCCGTTAAAAAACAAAATGAGAAAATAGTTGCCTGACAATGTTTCCCTTTGTATGGTTGCAAATCCATTGAAATCCTTTTTTTTTTGGGGGGGGGGGGGGCTAGTTTGTGGTTTTCTTTATGAGGCGTATTCCAAGAGTCGTATACGAATGTGAGAATGACATTTAGGTTTGACATTTAGGTGTAAGTTTCATGCTTTTAAAAAGCAGAGGGTTAGGTCACTGTAGGTTTGATTCTTTGTCATCTACTAGCCTTCTTTGATTTATCATTACATAATGTTGTCCCTGTTAGTTGTGGGAGATCAACAAAGAGACTTTTCTCACTATCTTTTTGGAGATCCAAAAAGTCTTATTATACAAGCTTGCTTTTCTAAGACCCCTCCACTTTACATCTATAATGCATCTACATACATTGTCAATTTATATTCAAATATTCTGCAAATTGTTTTAATCGCATATATTCAACAATGTATTCCTTGTTACATACTATTGTTTTTATGTAAATTTTTGTATTGTGGAAACTTTGAATAAACTTGAAACTTGAAACCTGAATGATACGGCCGCTTCTGCTTCGGAAGCCGATCCTTCACTGGCTTCAGTGCCCGAGTGCCGTTCATGTGATTAACGCCATCTACGTTTGGGTGGTACACTCGCTCGGTCTCCCATGGCGAGCTATGCATGCTTGCAGCTTCCACGTATTTTGTACGTCCACGCATGAGACTTTGAACTGTGTGCATACACCCATAGAACATACTGTACATTGGTGCTTGCATGCTGGCTGGCTGGGCTAGATCGCTCGTTCTGATCTGCTACACGATTTTCCCACTCCCTCTGACCGAAGTTCCACCTTATCTACTGCTTCCAAGTGACAATTCACCATTGCACCGTAGCAGAATACTTGGCGACTACCATTGGTACCTACCATTTTTCTATTTAATCAGAAACGGGCACAGGAGTTCCACATCATAATCGTTAATCTCACTAGGGTGTCTGATCGCGCACTGCTAACCCTCGACCAAAACGCGCCCCTATCTAATAACACGCAAGTCCCATAGAACGCAATGGAGCCGCGCGCCTACGCTGTTTTGACCAAGCATTTTTGTGCCAAATTTCGCCTTTATTGCCAAATCCCCAGACCATGCCATTAACGAATCCTGACAAATTTGGTATCATATGAAAGAGGAAGTTTTGCTCCATATTCTATCAGAGGGGCGGTTCATGAATCCGACGATAAATTAATGTAAACATCGATAGAAGCACATCTATCCCCATATCTCAGCGTCTGCTTCGGTATTTGTATCGCCCCAAGACATGCTAATAGTTGAGGACATGCTGAATCCGATGGTGTGGCTAGTTTTTCGCTAGCTCCACGCCTAGGTGTGGGGATATCGCCTTGAAGATACCCCTTGCAATAATTTTTTGGTCACAGCGAACGTTTTAGGCGGGGCTTCGTATGCAAGAATCCATAGTAACTTAGCGCGAAGGGGCTAATGCATATGTAAATTTGATTACGCATCGCGCGCCGTCTACCACCGGCCACATGGCCTCTAGGCCTCATCTGCGGTGTGTGGGGATCGCGTGTGCATGCGGCGCACGCCCGATGCTGCCAGCAAAGAGCTACCTCTGTGTGTGTGTGTCACTACGAGTGTGTGTGTATGTGTTGTGTATGATGTGCATATCACGAGGCAGGAAACTGGGCTGTCGCTTGCGATAGCTCCTACAACACGCATCACACATAGCATGCACTGTACTGTACATATCGGATAGTCACGCTCACAAATCACGTTCGTCTTGCAAAACAACCAGACTCTACTAAATTTCTGTCTATTATTAGTTTACTTGTGGATTGGTTATGATCTTATCGTTGTTCATTTATATTTCGAAAGTGCACTCGCGATGCTCGAGTCACTGTAAGCCGAGAAGTCGGTTGTGAATACAAGCATGTCCGCTTAGCCAAAGTGCGAACGAAGTAGGCCTAAACTAACGTTACTGTGGTATAGCGGCAGCGGTGTATTACGAACACCCGATCGACAAAAAGGGCGTGCAAAAGATTTCGGAAGACTCTTATTTGGCCATTTTTGCATGTACGAATAGTGGTAATGTGGCATCAATTCCAAGCCTGTGGCTGTAGAGGTTGTAGCTTGTACATTTCACGCGAGCTGCGTGCACCTGCTCTCGACAATCGACTGCATATTTCTTCGAACCATGCTCGCCATGCCGGCTGCCCTGGCTTACAATCGCGATGCTCTCCGCTCGGCTCCCCGAATTTTACCGGAGGGCATGGGGCGGCCTAGCTGCTGCTAGCTAGCTGCGCCTGCATACATACGCGGGGTTCGTACGTGTTGTAGGGCGCTCAATACGGTACAGCATGTGAATCGAATGTAAACTGAATACCGAGCACGTACGTACGCACGTAGCGCACACAGGGTATGACAACACATAGGGGGAGTGGCTTCTGCGCTTGTTACGCGTATTTTCCAACCGCTGTACGCTCATTATCTGATCGCTGGAGATCCACACGCGAATGCAGCTTTTCGGCGTTGTTTGCAAACATGATTTGGGTCACATTTTCATGCGTGCTCGTAAAAAAAGGGGGTGATATTGCTGTGATTTCAAAGTTACATTTCTCAAGATAGAAACATCATTTCGCCATGAAATTTGAAATATGTCTTAATGATGTAATTCTCTTTCATATGAAATAATTCACAATTCGTTTCTCACAGAATTTCAAAAGTTACAAAAATGCTCCAGACACCCTAATCTCACATCACCAAGATGGCATCCACCAGTGGTAAGCATCATTCATCATGATCATGATCATGAATTCGTTTCCTGGATGGAACTATTCTAATGATAAGATAGAAGTACACTCTAACGTTATAATTTATATTATCAGTGGAATGCCAATCTCTAACCCATATTGAGCGTATTTCCAGTTGTTAGCATGGTTAGGTTAGGCAGCCGCGCGCTGCTTAGCTTTTAACGTTGGATATAATTTATAAATTTGATGTTGATCTAAACTGTAAACATCTTCTAGAAATAGAATCTAAATTTATTTGTAAATTATTTCTGTGTGTGTTGGTCTTGATGTTGTAACGTTAGATCTAACCATTAATGTGATTGTTAGCTAACGTTAGTTCCAGTTTTGTATTGTAAAGTGGAACCGTGGAATCCTTACCATCACTGACGGCCTCCTCAGGCGTGCGTGTGACTATGACTAACGTTAGACATCTAGATAATACTGGTCTAACGAATTAGGTCTAGATATAGTTCTAGAACGTTAGAACTCCAAATGTGAAACACTTCTCCTGCACTGCACATACATGACCATACTAACGTTAATAACAACGTAGGTGGAGTAAATTTACAGTTGATTCTGAGTAGAACCTACATGTAACGTTAGGGTTCCTATACGGACGGAACCGAAACAGAAACAGCAAGAGAAACATACAATTGTGTTGGCTAGGTATAGGACCTAGATTAGACAGAAAGATCCATCTGTCCGGAGGAGTCTTTTACTGTTGTGACGTTATCGCTCTCCTCCGTAGACAGACGGAAGTTGGTATACGTCACTGTGGGGATAGTCTTAACCACTGTCTCTATGGAGAATTGGGTGACGTACCTCGCCCTTCTCGATTGCATTTAATTCACGGCCCTAGGTCGCCAAATTTCAGCTTGTATAGAAAAAATCAACATTTCAAGTATGCATTGCACTCACCAGATTATAGCCCGACCAGACCCCGTGCACTAAGCTAGCACGGGGTCTGACGGTGTGTGATACACATGTATATCTACGGAACCCCATAAGGGCCATACACATCTACTAAACCCCTCGAACACGGCCACACAACAACAAAACTATTGAAAATTTCTACATTCTTTTCACAAATTTTACGAATCACTCACATAAATTGAGATACTTGGACTATGAGCATGGTATTTCAGTCCATAGTGAGCCCTCACACAACATACACTGAGCAAAAAGTCCAATCTTAACCCGGAATGCTGTGATCATCGCAGGGCCATTCAAAATAAACCTTTCCCAGCTTTGAATGATGCAAATTGCGCTGCTAGAGTTTGTACGCCCGCGAAGTCGACAGCGCCCTCTTTGCCCAGTGCTGCGCCGACATTTCGAATTATTTCTGCAATTTCTACCATTTCTGCGGCATACAGGATTAAAAAAGGTACAATTTTTGGTAAGTTATAAAATGAGTATATCAATATCAATAGCTGAAAACGGTAGCTAAATAGATAAAGTTTTCACCTTATGTAGTCTTAGTAACAAATATGGTGCAGTAAATTCAAAATCGCGTCGGCACCCAGGAATTCAGAGATTACGGAGTGTCCACACCGTACAGCCCTGTCGCAACTTACACTTGTGTACAGCGACAGGGCTGTGTATAGTTAACCAGATTTATGATATATCCAACATTTTTGTAACTGTTAGAATTTTCTTGAAAAAAGATGCAACTACCAGCGGTCGTACCAGCTCTTCAACATATGAATCCATTAACCAGTCACATGCGAGGTAGATTTCTACGTGTTTATTAAAACAAGTACCTCGCATGTGATTGGCTAACGGATTCAAAATGGCGACTTGCAGCTAGCGAACGGCGATGTTGCAACATGGATACAAATTTCTGTAATATAACCTAGTTACTGTGAGTATTTCGATTGCACAATGTATTTTGATTACCCAAAATATTGCTGCATGATGTGTCATGTCATGTCAAACTTGTTTGAATGTAAAAAAGCTGTCTGAAATTTGGTTTATCGTAACGTTTGATCTGTGCGCGACCACTGGCAGTGCATCCCCACAAAAGCCAGCATTATTGCCTTCGGTCTGTATAAGGAGGGGATCCGTGAAGCCAGATGCAGTCTCCGTGGAACATTTCCCTGACGACCAGCCAGATACAGACCGATCTTTCGGTCAAGGTATAGATCTAATACACATAAGATCAATGTTTCCACAGCACAGCAGCTGCACAGCTAACTGCGACCAGCCCCAACATGCAGCGTTGGGGCTGCGCCGTTTTCAAATTCAGATCAAGGATTTGTACAAAACGGTGCCGTTTCGGCGCTATATTTTCTGAATTTTTCAACAAAAACTACTAGGAATACTTACATGGGTCGATTAAACCAAAATGATTCATTTCGATGACTGTTTGATGTATTTCATTGCTTATGATGCAGAAAATGTTGTCTTATAAGGCGAATATCTTCAGCTCACCGATGCTCACTAAAACTCACAATCACTTGCACATGCGCACAGCATGCATGCAGTGCAGTGCATTGACAGCTGTATTGCTGGCTACATGATGCATATTCATTTCACCTTATATGCACCGTGCGATGGTGCATCATTCATATCCTTGAGCGTCCGTAACGTTGACGTCATTTTTCACGCATGCATAGATGCGTACTAATGGATATAGCAGCAAGTCTCTCCACTGTTGCACTAGGGCAGGCCGCTTATTACTCCTAACATATGTGGAAAATTTTGCAGTTTCTAGATAAATGGGTGAGAAGAACCAAGTCGAATATGTAATGCATATTTCATTTTTTATTGTCACTGTGTTTATGATAGAAATTTACCCGTGCTTATTTGTGAAGTCGCCGTGAATGTGGTAATGGAGTTATTCGTGATTTTTGCTCCCGCTCAGCTGCGAGGTAGCCGCCAGGACCGCGCCGCAAGGCGCGGTCTCCGGGGCTACTGCACAGCTAGCCTTTGACTGAAAGATCGGTCTGTATCTGGTCGTCCGGGATACATTGTATGTTTCGCAGAGACTGCGTCTGGCTTCACGGATCCCCTCCTTGTCTAAGGAGGTCCTTGTCTAAGGAGGAGAGTGATAACGTCAAAAAAATAAAAGACTCTTCCAGACAGACGGATCTTTCTGTCTGAGCTAGCCCGTGAGAGGCCACTTAGATACAGCCCCATCAATACGTAGTGTTCATCATGGTATTCAAGCACTACCATGTCGATTACGATGAACATGACTTGAAAATTTTCCCACCCAGTACTTTTTTTCTGGACAACTTTGTTTCCTTAAAGGCATAATTTACCATTTGCAGATGAAACAAAAACCCAACATTAGTGCTTTAAAATAGTTCTAAAATGAGAGTTAGGGATAGAAACAACCACTGTAAAAATTTGAATCCGTATAATCGATGTTAAGTATTGTTAAATACACAAAATGTGAACGATAGTTATAATAAGAATGCTTTCAGACTAAACCGTATACAGTTAGGGTTTATTGAGAAAAATGCTGATATCTCCTCATATTTTAGGCTTTATAGCAAAAATTTTATATGGTAGGATGTTTTATGATACAACAGACCTACACATATGCATCAAATGTGATATCTTGAACATTTTTGAAATCACTGCTCCCAAAGGTAAACTGGACCTTTAAAATGATCTAGTTTCACTTCCTTCTCGTCTTCTCTCCTCGTTTTTTTTTTTTTTTTTTTTTTTTTTTTTTCTTGTCACAAAAGTTTGTTCAACTGCAAGATTTCTTCGAAGGCCCACAAGTTACTGGATACAGCCATACTGTACATATCTATAGGCCTACACTACAGAGAACTACTTTGAGAAAACATACATTTAAAATAGATGAATGTTTTTGACAAGACCGCAAAAATGCGAGTAGAGAAAAGAGTACAGATGATAAGAATGAATTGGAAACCATTTTAAGAAAATTAAGTTGTCTAGAATGCTAGAAAAAAAAAGTTATTTTAAGGGCGGCGTTTGTGAGCAGCTGAAGTCCCGATGTACCAAAACTCCATCCTAGTGTTAATGATAATCAGTAGGAAGTCCCCTAATAAATTGTAATATTACTATTGATTTTAAATCCAACTTATTTTGATATGAAATAACGATGATAAGAATGGAGTGAAAAAACATTTTAGAAAAATAAAGCTGTCAAAGAGGTATGATAAATGAGGCTATTTTCATTGTTTTGCAAGGTGCTGGTATGTGGTGTACTCATACTCTGTGTGTTGATATCTAGCTACACACACACACAACATGCTTCCCATACACATCCAGCTTGTCCATGTGTATGGATATTTACAGTGTAGTGACACACATACATGGATGTATCCAGCTGCTCAGAATGTGGCTACAAACATGCATGTCTGGTTGGATGGTAAAGACACGCATGTGGTCATAATTACAGCAGCCGCACCGGAGCAGTGGCAGCTAGAAAGTGGTACTGGTACCATGCGTATCCTGAAAGCTTTAGGTACACAGTATACGAGTACCGTAAGCACAACCGAACATACATTATTTTCCAGGTAATGTTTGTGAGAATATGCACACACTTCGATATGCACATATTCACATTTATTGCATACAGCTAAAGTCCCGATATGTGTCAAGACTCTGCCATGTAGCGTTGCAATTGATCCTTATCAATCGCAAGTCTCCTGATCAATTATAACCTTGCAATTGATTTTAAATCCATCCAACAGAACAGAGAGGGGTGAGAATGGAATGAAAAACAATATGTGAAAATAAAGATGTCCAATAGTAGAACGTACATTTTATGCTAAAATGAGGTTATTTTACTTCGCTTAAAGTGAAAACAAAGTTCTGGTAAGGGCTTGAGAATCCGTCTGGCACCATTTCATATTTGCTTGATATATATCGAAAGAGTCTACAAAGAAAGTTACCTGGCTGACGCGGTTTGCCGGAATGATGAGTCGTTTTGGAGTATTTTGAGAAAAATAATAAAAGTCGGTAGACCGACTTTTATTCCAGAAGGCTCCAGACTAACTTGGTCTCAGGGAAAACTCAACCCTATTTCAGACAATTTACACACAGTTCGTGATCGCCATGTTCATCAGTACTCTATAATACTACGAGTACCAAACGAGGCCTTACTGAGCAGACAGGGAAGTGCGTGCTAATCCTGTATAAAACAAATGGACAGCGCGCAGTCCTCAAGCCTACTACGTATACGCACATCACCTCAGTAGCTGAGACGCGCGGTCTTTGAAGTTTTTGTTGTTGTTTATCAAGCGTCTTTGATTGTTTTTAGAGGTGCTTGAGAGGCGCACACTAATTTTGCATGCGCGCGTTGTAACAACTCGGACCATTACTGCGAGTAGCCAGAACGCTACAATAAAATCTAAAGCTCCCTCATGTAGTTTACTGTATACAGGCCGCTCCCATATGCATAGTACAACACTGTACAATCCAGAGGGACAACCAATACAACTCATCCCGCCGTCAAGCAAAGCGAGGCCGAGTTATCCCCAAGTCCGAGTCTAGCCTGACCCCGTTCGGGTAAGTTCTGAGACTGAACGTTTTTGGTTAATATTTCCCATTTTCGTCGTTACCCATATATCTTGTTATTACAGCGTTATTCCGCACATTTCCTAGGCTTACGTTCACGTTTTGGAGCAAAATTTGACAACTTTTGCAGGCGTTAGCCGTACCAGAACTTTGTTTGGGCTTTAACGAGGTGGTGTATGATTTACATCGCATGATAATGTGGCTGCAGTGATATCCAGACTCCTTCATGTGTAGGGATGCAGTCTAGTGTGTCAATACATGCGAGTGGCTATACCCAGTTTCTTCGGCCATGGATAAAACCACACGTGTGGCCGTATACTGCCTTCTCAGCTAAGTGTGTAATTTATAGCCCTGTTTCATTTTACAGGATGGCCTAAGTAGCTACGGCAAAAATGCCAACTGTAACTGTCTGAATAATTATGTTATGACAGCAGTTAGACTTCTACTACCTACTGTAGATGTTTACAATCTGATTCATTGACCTGGTGTAGAACATAATATTTTAGTGAACGTCCACAAAGAATCTGATTAATAATCATTCAAATTTCCCAAGGCAACCAATTTGCAGTGTAATCATATGACAATCAGTTGAAATTGACCCATATTTTTTTTTCCAGAGAAAAAAGAAGAATAATTGACAGCAGTATCTAATTACAATATTATTGATCAGTGGATTAGTCATTGCTTTAGTCAAATTTCCAGTCAGTGAATGGATAACATCATCATCGTGATGGTGGACCATTTGTGAAACCTTGCAATGGCCAGGGTATTCTCAGGAATATCCTCCCTCAGGAGAACAGTTTCATTTAAATGGCCAAGAAGGAAAGAAGGGTGTTACGACGCACTGCATTCAGGAGGCATAGAGACATTGAAGGTGCGTATACATTGTAGGTGCATTTGATTGCTGACATACTTTAGTATCCATGTAAATATCTCGAATTCCAAAAAAACAAAATGCACCAAAATAAAGGAAATACAATAATCGCTCACAATAATTTGAACCAAAATGGTAATGAGAAAAAGTTTATATCCACATCGATTTGCATGTCATCACTCAAAATAACTCACACATTGCGAGCTTCACGGCCGGGGGTATGCTGCCAACACAATCTGAACCTGAAGTTAGCCATCTAATTTTACGCCAAAATGAGATGTTTTCATGCCGTCACTCAGATCAACTTGCTATTTCCAAGCTTTGTGGCATATGCTGCTTACCCAATCTGAAACTGAAGTTACTATCAAATTTTATGTGAACATGTGGGTACCAGAATTTGATGCCAACCTTCAGTTAAAGGGACTGTACAGTACTGGCTGAGGTGGGGATTCATGTTTTGAACATTCTTAAGTGAGATAATGAGAAATCTTTTATGAAATATGAAAGAGCATGTAATTTTAAGAAGGATTCAACGTTTATTTGATGAAAATTAGTTTTCAAATGGCTTAGATATCCAAAAAAGTGATAATAATAAAAGGCGACAGGCCACAACTTTATTAGGATCTCTTTGTTTCACCTTGTTTTTTGGATATCTCAGCCATTTCAAAACCGATTTTCATCAAATAAACTTTTGATACCCCTTAGAATTGCATGCTCTTTGACATCTCATAGAGTGGTTTCTGAATATCTCGCAAAACGTTGAATGTTAAATCCTCACCCCGACCAGAACTGTACACACCCTTTAATATGCTGTGGAGCTTGCAAAGAGTGACTTGCTGTGAGCATGCAAGTCAACATCGATATCAATGATTCCTGATAACAGATTTATATGAGTGAATGGAGATTAGATATTACTGGTTTACACATATTTCTTGTAATTTTATTGCAGTTTGGTTACATGTGGAATTTATGATGTGTACACATGAACACAAAAGTACATTAACGTCGGTGCATCTAGTTGTGCATAGCTAATTGGTCATGGGCGTGTTGGGGATGCAACAAAAATGGCTAGCACAGAATCAAGTTTAATGTACAGGCATTAGTCTGGAAGCACTTTGACTAATAGAATGCATTATCAGATCATGACTTGTCAGGAATGTGAAATACTGTATGCGTCATCAGAGTTTAGACTTAAAGGACAAGTTCACCTTCATAGACATGAGGGTTGAGTGAATGCAGCAATATTAGTAGAACACATCAGTGAGAGTTTGAGGAAAATCGGACAGTCCGTTCAAAAGTTATGAATTCTTGAAGTTTCTGCTCAGTCACGGCTGGATGAAAAGACTACTATAGCTTGTGATGTCACATGTGTACAACAGTGTAAAGAAAGAATAAAGATAAATGACATCTTTCACTTTTCCCGCATAACAAAAGAATACTCGTCTTCTCTCTTTCAGAAGGCACGGGGAATAATATTACCCTTAACATACGTCAGTAACAAGTCAAAGAAATGCGCACTCTATTCAAAAAGTAAAGTTTTGTGAAATTCTCTTTTTATTTTCCTTATATTGTTGTACGCATGTGACATCTAGTCTCCTCATCCAGCAGTGACTGCGCAGATACTTTAGAAATTCATAACTTTTGAACGGATTGTCCGATTTTCCCCAAATTTTCACTGATGTGTTCTACTAATATTGTTGCATTCACTCAATCCACATGTATGAAGGTGAACTTGTCCTTTAAAAGTGCTGTTTCAAGGAGGATTTAAATCCTGAAATGACATCAGGGCCTTGCATTTCAAACCCTATACTGGGATTATGCTAAATGATCCATCCCTCTCATACTGGTCATCATCATGTTATGTGTTCTTGGATGTTTTGTGGTGTGATTTGTTTTCTTTGTGCTGATGACAGCCATGTGTATGTAGATCATGACAAGAGGCCGTTGAAGCTAATAACTGCACTGCGTTGGTTGATATGCCAGTCATGATTGCTTTATACACAGGCTGTACCCATATTGCTGTACAGTGTATTCTGTTTGTACATCTGTCAATCTGATGGACTGCTCTATATTTCTAATCCTAAAACTTCAAATGTAACTGATTGACAAAATTTCATCAATTTGAATGAGATGAAAACTTATCATACTGAGCCATCAAGAACATGAAAGTGGCTCTAAGGCAGGTTTTACCAACTTTACCAACTTTGGCATAACATAAGCACTGTATGTTGCTTCAAGTGCCGCCACTGGTATGCACTTACTGTTAATAGACTAGTATGATAAATGAATACAGAATATGTTTATTTCCTGACTTCATATTTGATGAAGAAGATAGTAAATCTTTAAATCAAAGATGTTACCCTCAAGTAGTCACCCGGGGCAGAACAGAATGATTTTAACTTGTACACATTTTTTTAGAAACATTTTTTTTTTGCACTTTTATGCCTCGAGTCTCATTTGTGTTATGTGTAAATGTGTGAGAGCCTACCATAGATGTGCAAGTACACTCTCCAGAGGTTTTGCAAAGTACAGGAAGAAGAAGAAGAAGATTATTTAGAACGGCATATACCACCTTTAAAATGAGGAAGAAAGATGATGGATACATGCCATTTACTGTACAATGTCAAAACTGCATCTGCTCTAACTTCAATAAGGAGACAAGAGCCAGTGTTAGTTGTCTATTTTATTGGAGCAAGATAATGTTATCACAACCCTGGAAACTGTGCCAAACAGTTTCATATTCAAGGTAGAGAATAATGTAATGATTGAGCACGTCAGTGCCCCTTATTCATCATGTTGTTCGTGTGGAATGAAGATCACTGTTCAATCAAACAAGCTGATTTAAATCCTGTTTGAACAGTTCAAAGTGCATGATACTGTGTACTTAAGTGGGTACAAAAATGTATCCTATGTTGTAAAAATGAATGAAATAAATGTGGGTTAGGTTTACATAGAATTTAATTTGATACAGGTTTTTAGTCATACACTGTACATTGTACAGACATAAAAATCTGCATGAACGCGGAAAGCATAGCTACAGCACTTATCCTACAGGTGTTTTGATAAAGCAGGACCCAATTGCATGCTAGACTTTGATGCTGTGACCTGATGAGCTTTAGTTTCATCAGTTGTGATAGAGTCTGTTCATTACAACTTTAGATATTGGAACCAGAATCATAAAGGTAGGGACATCTGTACATATGTAGGTCAGAGATGATAATTGGGAAAGATATTGTACAGCAGGAAATACAGTCACAGCATTCAAGGACTGCTTTACCACACATTTTTTATGGTTCTCAACATGCTTGGCCATGGTAAAAACTTAAAGGTGCATTGTCCCGGTAGTGTAAAGGGCGCTGTTGATGATACTACCGATCACTGTTAGCATTGATACGAAGATTACCGAAGTTGAGCTGTCATCAAGAGTAAAGTGCGTAGGTGTTGCTAAGTAACGTTGCCTTCGTTGTCTTCTCTGCGCATCGCGCAGTCTGTAGTAATGCCAAGGTGCGTGCATATGTGCTTGTTATTATGACATCACAAAAGAAGTTTGCTAAAGCTGTCATCCCCCTCAGCCGAATCATGGGCCGAACTGTGATCTGACCACTGACTGCAGTGAATCGGACTTCTTCAGACTCGGGGAAGTGGGCCAAAGCATAAGCGCCAAAGAGGAGTCGATAGCATAGGTCTCTATGGGAAACTTGTGCCGTGCGCCCGCGTACGCATTTGACTAAAACACTGGGACCATGCACCTTAAAAAGAAAAATAAGAATAAATAACCACCATCAGGGGCCATGGAACAAGGAGTGCTTGGGGGGCTGCAGGTCCCTACATGTTTGGCTCTTTAAAAAAGAACAACAACTACATGTTGTCATTGCAACTGATTGACAAATTGCCCTACATCGACGTAAATAAGCACTGAATTGATCAGTGTTTTAGTAGTAGCCATGATAAAAAATCATGGGCGTACATACTCGAGCAGGATTTGAACCCACGACCTCCTGATCACCGGACAGGCGTCATCTCCACTAGACCACCGAGCTTTCGCCCGAAAGCAAGTGTTGGTTCTAATCCTTATAGTATGCAGCGGGTACTGCTTTGTTATTCAAATTCATGATTTTCTTCCGTCGAGATATTTTCATTTACGTCGATGTAGGGCAATTTGTCAATCAGTTGCAATGAAAACATCTCGACGGAAGAAAATCATGAATTTGAACTACATGTTGTACCACTACAACTACTACTACAACTACCTTGTACCACTACAGCTACAACTACAACTATAACAAAATAAAACCAAAAAACAAAACAAAATATGATTTTCCAAGGGTTCTGTCCAGATATTCGAGTTGAAATGGTGGGGGGCACCATTAACCCTCAACACTCCCGTCCTGCAGTTCCTACCCCACACACACTAAGAAAACACATTCAGACCATACTAAGATTGAGAAAGAAGACATAGGCTGACTATTGTACATTGTATACTGCACAGTGGTCTCATGTCATTATCTCTGACTGTCTCCACTAGAATCCAACAGCAGCACATCTCAAGTCTCTACAGCCACAAGAAAGAGTGGTAAGGAGTGTACAACTTTATAATCTGTACTACAAATTACCTTTTCATCATGGCAAAATCTTGGTGTGAAAAAAAGTCTTTTAATCCTTCGCAAGGTAAAATGCAGTGGTAGTTGCGCAAAGCTCTCCATATTAAGCTTGGTTGGTGTAAGATTGGATACAGGGTGCAAGTGTTCTCCTTTTTTCCTTTCTCTCTACTTTATATGTTCTATTGATATTTTCTGAATGAAGGGCATATTTGTGTTGGTAATGTTTGTATGTTATTGCTGCCAGGTATTACCCAATTCCACTCGTGACTTGTTTAAAGGGATGGTATAGTATTGGTGGAGGTGAGGATTGAGCTTTTTACTTTTTGCGAGATACTTATACCCCTTTCATAAACTCATCCTCCTATTATCCGCATAAGAATAATGCGGACAATTCAATAAAAAATGCGTTCACAAACTCTGAAAATAATCCGCATTATTTTTACGAGCCCCCGTCCTGAAAAAAGCGGCTAATCGTCATGGTGACTGCACACCCCCCTTCTGCGGGAAAGACAGGTGACGTTTGACCGCACCCCGGCAATTATCCGCATTATTTGGGTTTGCGTTCATAAACTCAAAATCTGGTCCCGATGCTGCTATTATGCGGATAATAGAAGGGTCGAAATAATGCGCATTATTCTTTCCCCGCTCCGATTTTACGACCAAATGTTGCGGATATTATCCGCATTATTGAGTTTATGAAAGGGGTATTAGAAACCACTTATGAAATGCTGCAGAGTATACCATTCTAAGAGGAATTCAAAGATCATTTGATGAAAATTAGTTTTGAAATGCCTGAGATATCCAAACACAAGTGATCCTAATAAAAGGTGTGTCCCACTTTTTATTAGGATTGCTTTGTTTTCGATATCTCAGCCATTTCAAAACCAATTTTCATCACGTAAACATTGAATTCTTCTTGGAATTATAGATGTTCTTTCATATTTCATAAGAAGTTTCTCATTATCTCACAAAAAAGTTACAAATCTGAAGCCAGGTCTCAACAAAAACTATACCATCCCTTTAAAATAGTCCACTAGAAAGTGATGAAAGTATAACTTCCCACCTGCATGTCTGTCCATCTTCATATGTATTTCTCCGTCTATCTTGTATGTGGGATCCAGTGAGCTTGCTAATTTGGTACAAAGCTAACGTGTGTTTCAAGTGGCATTCCTTCTGTGTGAAATATGGCAATATTAATCTTTCAGAGTATCTCTTGAAGTATAAATCATATAATGCTTCTCATATTTGTCGTCATTCTGGCTTCCTATTGTGTAAACATCAGTATTTTCGCACGATTAATTTTTCATGCTGAGTGGCTCAAAAAATGTACGCGCAGGTTCTTGAATTCACGCTGTACAGTTATCGGCCCATTCAAAATGTGCAGAGAAACTTGTCAAAATACTTGTGTGGATTTTAGAATTCGCGCTAGCCAGAAGTAGCGTGAAATATGCGAAAATTAATGTACTGCAAAAGTTTCAGTGTGTACAATATTTGTTTGGGGTATGACACAGTATCTGCTTATCAACATATGTTTGTTTGTTGTTTTTTTTTTCCAAGACATTCTTCTCTATGAATGTTTATGTTTTTGTTTCTCTCATTTTTGTGCATGTTGAGAACCAATTTACATTATCTATTGCTCACTCAAATTGCTACAAATGCAAACATGTTATTACATTGTATTTAATCCTAAAGTTTCAGTACTGCATCATAATGTCTTTTTGCATTGTGTCATGATGGGTAGAGTTTTTCAGAAGCAGTCATACTCCATGCATGAAATACCAGCCAAAGATTTTGTTTACATAATTATTTTGTCTTATTTTGTTTCATTTTAGTGCATGACAACTTGACCTTGAGTAACAAGACCTTAGAAATCTTCATGATATGACAAAGATGTGTAAACTGCAACCCAGGGGCCCATTTCATAAAAGATGTTAGGATAGCAACGCTTGCTGGAATGGCAACTTCCCATAGCAACAGCCAGTCAGGAAGCTTGAAGGCATAATTTACCATTTGCAGATGAAAGCATTAGTGCTTTAAAATAGTTCTAAAATGTGAGTTAGGGATAGAAACAACCACTGTCAAAATTTGAATCCGTATAATCGATGTCAAGTGTTGTTAAATACACAAAATGTGAACAATAGTTATAATAAAAATGTTTCGAGACTAAACCGTATACAGTTACGGTTTACTGAGAAAAACCCTGATATCTCCTTATATTTTAGGTTTTATTGCAAATATTTCATATGGTAGGATGTTTTATGATACAACAGATCTACACATATGCATCAAATGTGATATCTTGAACATTTTTGAAATCACTGCTCCCAAAGGTAAACTGGACCTTTGATTGTTTGTCGTTTCTGTGACAATGGCTATTCCAGCAAGAGTTTATATCGTATCAACTTTTTATGACATTGGGCCCAGAACAATGTTTTTACAGATTGCATGAATACACCCTCTTCTCCGTCATGATTTATGATAGTAATACTTTTTATGTCCTATGAGTGTTCGATGATACCATTAAAAGGATTTGTGTGAAACCTCACCCCAGCTTTGAAATTGACACAAAGGTGCCCTAGAGAAACACTAGGTCAGATGTAATGAATCTCATTTTTCTTTATTACAGTGTATAACATCATTTTTATGACATGTATCATGATCACAAATACTGATTGATTTTGTGGCAAAAAGCACATCCACTGCTGATATTCATGGCTCCAAGCATAACAATTAGTAAATGTGTGCATGATGGACAAGGCTACATTATAGCTTATTCTATAAAAATTGTCTTCACGCTAAGTTTCGTTTTCATTGGTCACTTCCTCCTTTGAATGGTTTCATCAACAAATCTCATTACATAAACCTCAATGTTGACTTACGGCAGTCGTAAACTACATGGTGTAGCATCTTGAGAATCGTGTCCCTTCACTCCTAGCAGTAATTGCACAGTTATTGCAACAGCAGTGTGAAAGCTACCGTACCACTTTTCCGGTATGATATCAATAAAAACACAGGACATTTCGTTAAAGGTACAGCTTACCATTGGGAGCAGTGATTTTAAAAATGTTCACATTTGATGCATAATATGTGTAGGTCAGTTGTATCACAAAACATCCCACCACATAAAAATTTTGCAATAAAACCCAAAATATATGGAAAAGATGTGGAGATATCACCATTATCCTCAATAAACCGTAACTGTAGACGGTTTCATCTAAAAACAATCTTATAACTATTGTTTGCATTTTTAATATTTAACAATTTACTTAACATTGATTAGCCTGATGAAAATTTTTGCATTAGTTGTTTCTGTCCATAACTTACATTTTAGAACTATTTTGAAACACTAAAGCTGGGTTTTTGTTTCACCTGCAAATGGTACATAATTCAATTCAATTCAATTCCTTTAATTCAATTCCTCTGAGATTTGCGTGTTTGTCAATTAGAGACATGTGAGGGTAGGATAACACCTTATTGACTTTGAATAATTAAAAAAAAAAAAAAAAAAAAAAACAAAGAAAGCACTTTGTCTGATACATGCAATTTCAAATTTATGACTATCATACCTACACAGGTCAAAAAATTTGGATGCTCGTAATCTGTAATGCAAAATTCAAACTCATATTGAAAAGAATAAAGTTAACAAGATTTGTCAAATATTTGAACACACCATGTGTTACTTATTGGCTAGTCTATCCCAGGAATATATAATATGGGATATTTGGGAATCATTAGTGTGTATTTCTTTATGTTTGCACTTAGCCTGAAATGAGTTAATGCAAAACCTGGAAAAAAAAAGTCTGACAAATCATCTGGTTAGGCCCTCTGTAAAAACTTGAGTGCTGTGCAAATATGTTCTAGTTTGCGTGGTTGTAAGTAACACTTGCATTCATTTATGTTAACGTTCTGCAGAAAAGATCATGTGAGTTTACAAATTAATAAAGACTAAGAAAAAAATTCTCGACTCTGAGATATATAATGTGCATCCATAATAGTGTGCAATGTTAATAAAATGTGAAATACATCTTGTCAAATAAAAAAAAAAAAATCTCGACTCTGAGATATATAATGTGCATCCATTATAGTGTGCAGTGTTAATGAAATGTGAAATACAACTTGTCCAAAAAAAAAAAAAGAAAGAAAGAAAAAAGATATGTGGTGCATTAATGTACCTTGATTTCTGCTATGCTTTAAGATTAGGTCCATTCTGTAAAAGTGGAAATTTTTGCCTGGTTGAAATTTTTACTCATTTCTCGCAACCAGAAACTAGTGCAAAAATAAAAGCATGTGAATATTTTTGCTTGCCATATAGTCTAGTAGTTGATATGTCTTGATTCCTTGGAATTACAAACATGCCACACTCATCTTCAAATGCGGCCCAGCACGAAAAATTAGTCGCGCGAAAATATCCGCTTTTACAGTAGTCCAAAAAAACCAAAAACAGTTCTTAAAACATATGTGAATGTTATAGCTACACTGTATGTAAAAACAACAGATCTGCTTTGTTGATGCTACGGGACGTTTTCTTGGCTCTTTGTTCCTTTGTGTTATTCACTGCCTTATAAAGCTGTAATTGTTTCCCCCAAAATGATCAGGATATCACGATGGACATGACCTGTGAAGGCCAGCCAAAGCTTTGTCTGCCATGAAATCCCTGACCTATCCCTCACCGACAGCTGATTCTCAAACAATTCATACAAATTGCACAAATTATCTAAAGGCAGGGTGCTCGTGAGGAACAATAGGGCTATTGACCCGGAGACTAATCCGACTGTACTAAATTGTAGTATGCATTCATACCATAATTTCTTCGGGTTACTCGTGTCAAAGGGGCCAAGTAAGCTAAACGTCTTTCACCCATGGCATTCTTTGCCCACTGCATTGTGTGTGTGTGTGTGTGTGTGTGTGTGTGTGTGTGTGTGCTTGGTAGGGAAGGGGAATTGTTACAAACTTACTTATAAAAAAAGCAACCCCCCCCCCCCCACACACACACACACACAATGGCATTTTGAGGCAGAATCATGATCCTAAACGCTGAATGTAGCATTTCTTTTTTTGGTGATAGATGAATTTTGTCATGTTTTCAAACGCATTTGGAAATGCCAACTTGAAACGCCATTCAAAGGGTGATTTGAAACACGTTTGAGATCATGATCGCCTTCCTGTGAGTAGATGACGGCAATGCCGTTTTGAAACTCCTTTCTCCAAGCTGGTAAGATCAACTTCTAGTATACTGTACGTGCTGTCGATTACAAAAAAAAAAAAAAAAAAAAAAGAAAAAAAAGGTCATGCCTCCTTTGACCTCTACTTCCTGGATCAAACTGCCCAAAGCAACTGCGTAGTGACAACACTTGAATCGCGATTATAGATGTTAAGATAAATGCGGCATTCAAGAAGTGCATTTCAAATTACCTTCGTAAACGCCATTGGAAACGCGTTTTGAAACTTGATTCTCCCTCTCGAGTCAGATAAACGCAACCAAAGTCACAAGCAAAACTCAGAAGTCTGAGATGGCAGCTACAGAGGGAAAGAGAATTATAGCACCCACATAGGGAAAGGTCATCAACTTTAGGAATGTATCTACAGTCTCATCTAGAGGTTTATAGAATCCAAATGATATTTTGGAGAGAATACGAATTGAATATTTCAGATTTTAATGCTGCACATTTTCATATGTTCATGATCATTTTGACAACAATGTTGGAGGTGGAAATAAATACAAGTTTTTTTCTTCATGAAGCCAAATGCAGTACGAGCATAGATGTGGGTATGAAGGCCTTTATTTCTTCCTTTGATTAAATTTGAATTGCGGAAGTTTGATTTTTTATTATAATTCCCCGTTTGAAGATTGTGGAAGAAAATTGAAATGGAATACCAGTTTGGATGTGTGTGTGTGTAGTTTTTAAACTTGGAACTGTTGTGGATAATAGCAAATTGAAATCCATATTTACATCCTTTGCTAGGTCAAGTAATTCATAATCACATAGGACAAGATATGATTCTCATTATCCACAAAATTTTAATCAACCTGAGTGATCAAGTGTACAGTGTGTCTTGAATTATGTCATACATCATTGGTCGTGGTGTGCAAATAAAAGGGAATTCTTTGTCGAGAAGAAATGCTGCTTTTGTGGCCACATACCTTCCTAGGAGAGGGAATAGTTGTATTCACATGTAGACAGGCATTTGTACACGTACATGTACCTCATGGTCTCAAAAAATGACAATATTTGTCAAGTGCCCTAATGTAGCATTTACTCATTGCAGGAAATATTGAACATATTGTTCTGGTTTTTTTTTTTTGTTTTTTTTAAGTAGATTGCAACCTTTCCCTAAGAGAGTAGGCCTTTTATTAAATCATCAGCAGTCTGAACTAATCTGATGCAATGTGTTTTGTCGTGACTTCTTTGCTCTACCTGAATTTGTATTGCTATGTTTGACCAATCTCACTGTTGTGAGAAGACTTGTTTTTTTCAACTCCTCATTTTGGTCAGATTGCAGGGAACCAACGATTGTTCTGTGTGTTTGATTTTATTCCAAGTCAATATGAATGTAAAGTTTCACTTTGACCATCTGTGATTCCTCGAAAGCATTTACACGTGGCAACAATGAACAGTCTGTTTGATGTGTGATACATCCTGTTTAAAGGTCATATATTCCTTTTACAAATGTCACAAAATTTTGCAGAGTTGAAGAATCATATCACCCAACATCGTGGAATGAAATCTGAGGGTAACACACCTCAAGAGTTTTTAAAGGGGCATAGTCCCGGTAGTATAGATGGCGCTGTTGATGATACTGCCGATCACCGTTAGCACTGATACGAAGGTTACCGAAGTTGAGCTGTTATCAAGAGTAAAGTGCGTAGGTGTTGCTAAGTAACGTTGCCTTTGTTGTCTTCTTTGCGCATCGCGCAGTCTGTAGTAATGCCAGGGTGCATGCATATCAATGTGCTTGTTATTATGGCATCACAAAAGAAGTTTGCTTAAGCTGTCATCCTCCTCAGCCGAATCATGAGCCGAACTGTGATCGGACCACTGACTACAGTGAATCGGACTTCTTCGGACTCGGGGAAAGTGGGCCAAAGCGTAAGCGCCAAAGAGAAGTCGATAGCGTAGGTCTCTATAGGAAACTTGCGCCGTGCGCCCGCGTACGCATTTGACTAAAACACCGGGACCATGCACCTTTAAAACAGACGTATGACAAACTAATCCCATGTCACTCAAGAAGTTGCTCCCCTTGTGCAGCCATAATAAAGGTTGGAATTTGTTTTGGGATCCGAACAGATTCACTGGAAATTTGTAGGAAATTTGTAGTATTGTTTCCCCCCCCCCCTCATCATAATGAAGTTTCTAATTTTATAATTCTTAGGAAAGGTCTAAATTACCTACCTCTACAATATGCCAGCTTATGAAAGGAATCTTTTAATTTTTAGGGTTGGAAAAGGGACAGATGAACATTTAAATTTTTCACCTTTGCTTTGATTATAATTTGATATGCCAGTAAGACTTTGACTTAATAGGTCATACAATATGCCTTCACTCTATAAATGCCCATTTCATGCCCAAATGACATTATTGTGTTAGCAAGAGGTTTATAAGATCTTTTATCTCCAACCTTACCAGCATTTACCATCTTAACTTAAATTGTAGTGGAACGATCTTGAAGCTGTACAATTGTTAATCATTATCCTGTCTAAGAGGTTTTTCTTTTCTTTCCATTCGTGTAGGTGACATATGATATTGTGAACATGTGTAGCCTAGAATATAAGTTTGTACTTGGGAAAAGCAATTGGCGTAGCAAATATTGATTTAAAACACCTGTGAAATCTCACTCATGGATGCATCTGTTCATCGAATTCACGCCGAGTGCTTAGGCTAAACGTTGATGATGGCCATTAAATTTATAATGGTACACATGCACTTACCAGCTGACTAGTGCATATTTAACTATAATTAGCCTCTCCAGCGTAATTGACTTGAAAATGTTAAGTTAAAGGACAAGTTCACCTTCATAAACATAAAGATTGAGAGAATGCAGCAATATTAGTAGAACACATCAGTGAAATTTTGAGGAAAATTGGACAATCGATGCAAAAGTTATGAATTTTTAAAATTTTTGTGTTGGAACCGCTGGATGAGGAGACTACTAAGGCTCGTGATGTCATATGAGTACAACAGTATAAAGAAAATATAAAGAAAATTCAACATATTTTCACTTTGTTCGCATAATAAAAGAGCACTTGACTTGCCTCTTTCTAAAGGCAATGGGAATAATATTGCCCATAACATATGTCAGTAATGAGTCAAGGGAATGTGTACTTTTTTCAAAAGATGAAATTTTGTGAAATTCTCTTTATATTTTCCTTATATTGTTGTACGCACGTGACATCATACACTGCAGTAGTCTTCTCATCCAGCGGTGACTGCACAAAAACTTCAAAAATTCATAACTTTTGAACGGATTGTCCAATTTTCCTCAAACTTTCAATGATGTGTTCTACTAATATTGCTACATTCTCTCAATCCTTATGTTAATGAAGGTGAACTTGTCCTTTAAATATATGGAGTTCTGTAAAAGTCAAAATTTGAGGGAAATCTGCAGTGGGCAAGCTTTAAGTCTTCAGTCATTCTCCATAATGAGAGACTCACCAAAAAACTCACAAAAAATAGCAAACTGCTGCAGCAGTGTATTAATTCCTAGGATTTCAATATATATTACTGCCATTACGTTGCATGTGATGGCAAAGTTTTGTGAGGGCAAAGTTTTGTGAGGGCAAGTCTTGTTTGCAACAGACTGTGATCAGCAATCATTCAGGAAACGGTAGTTAATACTGAACCCATGTTTGTATATTATATATACCTCACAGTACAAAACTTGCCACAGAAACCCTGTAGTTAACAAACCATGCCATATCGTGCTCAAAAAGCATATAATAGCACAGTGGTCCCTGCAAAATCGGGAGGGGTCGGGAGACAAGTTTACTCCCATTTTAAGTGGTTCGTGATTACTCAGTGAGCACTGTAGTACATAAGTGGTATCGATGGTATTGTGTTCAGTTTTATGCCCCAGCCACGAAGTGTTACCAGAGGTATTGTGTATTGTATTTGTCCTTTCATGAGCAACAGACATAAAGAACGAAACTTGGAATTCTTTCCGCACTCCGTTGAAAAGTACCTCCCTTCCAAATTTTACTCAGATGACATGTACTGTAGAGCAAATAGAATACAGGTCTATCAGTATTTATATGTGCATAAGCAATTCCGGCTTTCTCTGAATGGTGCCACGTCCCCAAAGCTACGCCTGGGTAAGTAGTGCTCAGTGAACTCTTTTGAAATGTGTCCTTCCTGTGTAGTGGGAAGAGTTCCACCCTTGGGAATGGCTTTATAACTCATTGACTTCTTTTGGGAGATGCAAAAGAGTAACCCCAAATGTATGGAAGTTCAATGACAATGCAAAGCGCCACATGTACACTGTGTAGTGATTGTGTTGTGGACAGGAAAATTACACTCCTGCAATTCCCTCATTTGTTTTGGTGCTGTTTTGTTTTGTTTTATTTTTGCTATCGAAATCATAACTTAAATGAATTATTAATGAGAATGTGCAGCCAGGGCAAAAATTACCAAAGGTTTTTTTTTCTTCTTCTTCTTGTATGTCTCTTCTTGTCAATATATTTAAACAGTTTTTCAAAAAGTTAAAACGATTGCCTGCATGTGCTCAATAAAGTATCTCCAAAGATTTTCCTGTATGCACACCAATCTCTCCACTGGCAATAGGCCAATCACAAATGATCTCAAATAATCAAAGATTTTGAGCCATACCCTGGGAATGGGTTACTAATCAAAGCTGATATGAAGTTAGAAGTTCATGCTTTCCACATTTGATAAAAACAGACAAACATGCAAAGACTGGTACAGAAGAAATCACTGATATTCAAAGCTGTTTATAGGAGAATAAACATTATGATATCAATTGTGGGGAACAAGCTAAGGCCAAAGGCCTGTCAGTAGCTTATTCCAAGAAAGTTTACAACATATTATTGTTATTAAATAAAATAATCCACAAAGAAGCCTGTGATTAAATAGAGAAAACAATAAAAAGTAGGAATTATTATCATACACTATCATTAAAGTATCAAACATTTTGTTTTGCGATACAAATGTACATGCTCTGAATAATATCCCTGAAGTTCAATCACATCAGAACGTGGTTTCTAAACTGGAGTAAGATCAACACATCTTGGTGAAAAGCATGCTGTTCACCTCTTTTGCCGACCTTTCCATTATTTTTTCCTACAAAGTTTTATCATTAAATAGCAGTTGGCAACAGTGCAGTGTGATCTTGGATTCATGTCAAATAATTTGTAGGTATTACAAACAGACCTGGAAATTTGTCAGGTTTTACAACTTAGGTGATCAGTTCAATCCACATATTATTAATATTTTGAGCTTTGACCTTAATTTGCATATCAGGGTTACCAAGATTGAATCAGATCAAGAAGTTATATTAATGAAATGAGCTAGACAGTATGTTCTCTGTGTTTGCAAAATCTTGAGGGATAAGGCATGTACTAACCGAGATAGGGAGAAGTATTTCTGATGTTAGAACCTAATTTTCTTTGCCAATATAGCATCTGAGTATTAAAAGAGATTGTTTTACGAAATGATCCATGCAATATATCCAATTTTCCTCAAACTTATGAATTGTAAAGTGTCGGTTCCATCATTGCTCAATAAGGAGACTGCTACTATTACTTCAGTTGATGATATCATTATGGACAACAATATAAAAAAATATACAGAAAATGAAACATATTTTCACTTTTCTATGAAAAAGCACTTGACATTGCCTCTTACAGAAAGTAGGGGGAATAAGATTACCCTCAACAATATGTCAGTAACAAGTTGATGGAATGTGTGCTTTTCATAAAAAATACATTTTGTGATATTTGGTAGTGGCATGATTCACTTTTGAAACATTTGATCACCTTTCATGGCATGTTCTGGCTTGTAGCTCACTCTCAGATGCTGCAGCATGCTTTCAAAACTTCGACTGCACACACACACACACACAAACAATACAACTGATGCATTGTTTTGACTATATACAATATAAATCATCCAAATGGCATTGTATTTTCTGCTATTTCCCCTGATTTGAATTCATGTTTTCTGACCCTGAAGGAATTACCATCATCAAAAACAACTGAATAGATATTTTGTTTTACAGGTGAAAACTGCTGCCTTCAACTTGCACTATTTTCTTTATCCCACCACCTTCCCTCCCTACAGAAGGAGTAAGTCTCTCCTTCAAGATTTACATCCTGTGTGTGTTAACCTTCAATGCAACGGGATACATCCTCCTCGTCCGCTTCACCCGGTCCCAGGATGGCCCACTCTACTACCCGACCACCACCGTGTTCCTGTCGGAGTGCTCCAAACTCTTCATCAGCCTCCTGATCCTGGTGAACGAGCACCGCAGCCTGCTGGGGATGGTGCGGGACGTCTACCACAATGTCCTCTGCAGCCCCTCGGACACCTTCAAGATGTGCATCCCTAGTATCATCTACGCCCTGCAGAACAACCTGGCCTTCATAGCCCTCTCCAACCTGGATGCGGCCACATACCAGGTATCAGGCTGATGCTGCTCCACTATACAGGAGATGATGGTGATGCAGTGATGAAAACGATGATGATGATGATGATGATGATGATGATGATGATGATGATGATGATGATGATGATGATGATGATGATGATGATGATGATGATGATGATGGTGATGATGGTGATGATGGTGATGATGGTGATGATGAAGAAGAAGAAGATGGTAATGATATTGATGAAGCTGGCATTGATAGTAATGGAGAAGATGATCATGATGAAGATGCTGATGATATAAATGATGGAGATGGTGAAAGTAATGGTGAAGATTTTGTAACAATAATGATGGAAAAGATGATAATGATAATAAAAATTTTGATGATGGTGAAGATAGTGATGTTAGTGATGAAAAAGAAGAATGATTATGAATATTGCTAGCAACGAAACACAACATGCAGCCACACTTGGTAAAGATTCTCAAAACTACAGTGCTTCTATTTGAAATACCATAGGAGATTTATAAAACTGTCTCCTGTTCAAAGTCTCAAAGGCTTAGAGTTGGGCATATTTGCCCTTAAGTATCTTCTTAATTTGATAAGACTTGTTGGTAACAGTAAGGCTAGTGAAAGTGACAAAAAGCACAGAAGTTACGACTTTTCTTTTTCTGTTTTCTTTTGTTGAGTGGGAAGTACAGATTACATTTACATCACATCAAGCTGATTTTTGTTTTGTGTTTTGATGTCCAGATTTCCTACCAAGTAAAGATCATCACCACAGCCATATTTATGGTGATAATGATTGGGAAGAAGATCAGCTCAACACAGTGGCTAGCCATCATTCTGCTGTTTGCGGGCGTGGCGATGGTACAGGTTGAGTCTGCTACAACCAACAAGGACCAGAAGCATTATAACTACACCAAAGGGTTGATAGCCATCATAGTTTCCTGTCTCTGCTCAGGATTTGCAGGTCAGACATCAATCCCAGCTATATGCTGGTTGGTATTTTAACATCATTATCAATCCCAACAATATTCTATTTCATTTCAATTCGTCTTGTGTTATAATCAATCCTAGCTATGTGCTAATTGGTATTTTAAAATCAATTTCAATCCCAACTATAATCTAGTTCAATTCATCTTGTCTTATAATCAATCCTAGCTATATACTAGTTGGTATTTTAGAATCGATACAAATTTTCTAGCTATATGCTAGTTGGAATTTTAAAATTGATATCAATTTTACCTATGTGCTATTTGGTATTTTAAAATGGATATCAATCCGAGCTATATACTACTTGGTATTTTAGAATTGATATCAATTTCAGCTATATGCTAGTTGGTATTTTAAAATCAATATCAATTCCAGCTATTGCTAGTTGATATTTTAAAATTGCATTTTGTGTACACATGATGCTGTGTTGTCTCTTTACATTGAGTGCAGTAGGACCTACACATACACCACAAAACATGCAATCTCGAAATGAAACCGACTCCATGGTTCACCCTAGGTGTCTAGAAATTGTCAGTAAATGGTATCAACCAGGCACATGTGCCATACCAAGAACTGAACTGAACTGAGTGCAATTCTGTATCAAGTGCAAAGAGAATGGTACAATGGTAAACTCTATATCACCAGTAAATCTTTTGTGTGAATATAGAAAAATGCACAAAATTGAAAGGCTGGGGAAAATACCTAAGTAATTTACTGTGAAGACCAATGAATTGTAAAAAGACATTTCTTCAGGACTTAGCTGAAGGGTCTAAGACATTGCGTTCTACTCATCCATCCCTTCCAGAAAGTGGAAGTTACTTTTAAAGAAAAAAAATCCTTCTTTGATATTTTTTTACTTCATAAAGAAGTATTCCCCATAGGACTAGTGTTGACAGTGAAGATGGCCTAATCATAATATGCTGAAATGGCTACTCTGTGTCATGCCGACAGCTAGACACAGTAAACAGGGAGCCCACTGTGCACCGTTGGCAAGACAACAGCGCATTTGATTATCTGGCTAAGGGGGTTAAAATCTTATTTTTCCTCGAACTGTTTGTGACTGTTGGCTGATTACAGGGATATAGCCTCTGTCTGTCTCCAGCCCTCACACTTCCTGCCCCTCCATGATCCCCCAACGAACCGAGTCCATGTAGTGAGGCCAATTGTGCCAAACTCTCACAAAGTACACAAAGTACTATTCCTGGCATGATTTTGTTGTTGTTGCTGCTGCTGCTGAAAACTTAATTCTTTCAAGGATGAAAGTTAGATTATATGTTGAATCAGTGCATTAAAGATGACGAAATATTGTTTAGCAAGTGGTGGCTTGCTGGCTGAATTGTCGTGCAACTTGTGGTTCAATACTAGCATGACAATTAATCCCCTGCACAGCAGAAGGATTGTGGTCTTTGGCTTCAGAGACACTGCAGCCATTGTTTTGAAGGCTTCATGCACAAGTTCCTGATATTACAAGCAAGGAAATTCCTTGCGTTATCACAAAACAGTGTGCTTGATTTAAGCTTGTATGTTTCAATGTTACGTTGGTTCAGAGTTGGTCCTCCAACACAGCTTACTTTGTGAATGGATGGACAAACCTTGGGGTAATTTTTTATTTTTTTTTAATTTGATTTTTTTTTTTTTTGGGGGGGGGGGAAGAGGAGGTACACAGTCGTTCCTCTGGGGTGATATTCTGACATCCTTCCTAGGAAGAAATTTCTTCCTAAGTCAGGATTTTTTCCTAAGTGGTATTCTGAAAATCTTCCTAAGTTTTTTCCTAAGTCTGTTCCTAAGTTTTTTTTTCCCCTAAACTTAGGAAGAAACTTAGGAAGGGGGTGGGAGTATGCAAATTTCTGACTTAGGAAGAAGTTGGTATTCTAGTTAGGAAGATATTTAGGAAAGCTCCACCCCTGTCCTAAGTACGTTGTTAAGAATAGCAAGCTGCAAACATCGTGATAGGCGCGCTTGTCATTCACTGCGCGCACATGTCCTTAGATGCTCGAAATGAGCGTGAGAAAGGGGACATGCTTGACATTTTTGTCCATGGTTTAAACCATGGTTTCATTTGTACCACCTTCGTGAATTCGGGCCATAGTGTTTAAGACCACTTAACGCCCTTCTCATTCTCAACAGACGATATGCTCACTAATCTCCTGATGTCTTTTGTTTGAATTTCAGGAAATTTATTCTTGCTTCTTGTCTCTTACACAGATACATGTATGCCAACTTACTTTTTTTTTTGCAGTATTTTGTACTAGTTTTAGCCCAATGTACTGCAGGTTTCATGGAAAATTCTTTTTCTAGATTGTATTACTACACATATCTGTTGAAAGAAACATTAAAAATACTGTTTTTCCACAAAAAGAATGTGCTTTTTTAGCCTCCAGAACACTGCAATGTTGTTAACAAGATTGTATCCCTGCTTACAGGATACAGAACATTTTCAGTTTATTGCCAAATGGAAGACTTACATGTTTACTGCAAGGAGTCCACATTTTGATTGACCCATAGTTATTACATCTGTAGGTAAAATTTTGACTCTTACCCCCGCGTGATCTTTATTGCAGGTGTTTATTTTGAAAAGGTCCTCAAAGGTTCAGACACAACTCTGTGGATACGCAACGTGCAGATGTATCTGTTTGGAATCATCAGTGCTTTCGTAGGTGTATGCACCAAAGATTTCAAGAACGTAGTGGAAAATGGTTTCCTCCATGGCTACAATATTTATGTCTACGGAATAATCGGTAAGACAGAAAAAAAGTCCTTGTCATTCCTTTGTCTGAATTATTGTGTTGGAGGATTTACTCAGTACAATGCACAAGCGCAATTGAATTGATGTAAACCTGATTTTCATGGCCCTGTGTGTTTAGTTTAGTGCACTTTCATTATAACCAACACGATTATAACAAAATTCCGGTTGCAACGAAATGAAAATTCAGGCCGTAACATTATCCGCTCTATGTGCTTTTATTGTTTATCTGTTCGATTATAACAAAATTTCGATATAACGAAAGAAAACTGCTGGTCCCTAGGACTTCGTTATAATGGAAGTCCACTGTAGTCAAAGACATTCAAAAAGAATGATTAACTACCCAAGAGACTTGTAAGAAGCAGTTGTGAAAAAAAAACAACAACAAACAAACAAACAATGCATGTTTCAATCACAATAAAGTTCTCTGTATCTTGTTTTTTATTGTTTTAGTTTGCTTGTTTCTCTCTATCATAATTTTTTGCTGTTTTCCTTCTTCAGTGTAAACATTAGCAGGATAAATAAAAGTATTTGTGTGGATTTCCTCAAGTTTTGCTTCTGGATTTTTCACAGTGACTTTTCTGGTAGTCAATATCAGTCTTCAACACCTTGCACCACCTTCTCATCATTTTTTGCTGCTATGCTAATCTAGCCAGTAATTGTAAGAGTATTTATGTTGACATACTGTAAAACATGCTATATTCGCGTCGTGAAATTTTCAGGAATTGGAGCAGATGGCCATTTTCGCGGCATGAAATTTTCGCAAATTGCCACTGGCATTCATTACATATAGTGTAAACAAGAACTTTTGCATGCATTTTAATTTCGCGAATCTTGGCTCTCGTGAAATTCGCAACATCAAAATGCATGCAAACATTCCTCGTTTTACAGTAGTGTTCTGACTCCAGTGTCATTAGAAATGAAAATCCTCTGTATCTATTTTGAATGTTCTTGTTGCCCATCTCTCTCTCGTTTATAGCACTGGCCAGTATAGGAGGCTTGTATACATCAGTGGTAGTCAAATACACGGATAACATCATCAAGGGCTTCTCAACATCAGTCTCCATAGTGATGGCCGCTCTAGGCTCCTTCGTCCTCTTCCACAAGTCATTCGGATGGCTCTTTTGCACAGGCTCTCTCCTCGTGATCGTAGCCGTATACCTCTACAGCCTGCCGAAGCCAGCGACGACAGTGGCGAGCAAAGGACCCCAGAAGGGACCGCAAAATGTCTAGCATGTTCTTTTTTTTTGAGGGGGGGGGGGGATGATTTGCTGGATGGATGGATGGAAAGATGGATTGCTGTTGGTCAAGGAGCCCCATTTTGAGGTGCCCCCACCACTTGATGAAACATTTTCTTCACTCCAGTGAAAAGAGTGCAGCCATCGTAGTCTCAACTTTGGCAGGATGTTGTCAGCTTGAGATGAATCCAGAGAGATGCACGCTGATGATGGAAGGAGAGGAAGAATTTATGTCTGTTTTTTTAACATTTTCATTTCTTAATCCAGTCCTCGTGCACTCAGATTTAGCCTTTTTGTCACTTTGAAGTTAGAAATTGTTTTCTAACCTGAATGAACGTTTCTCAGCTGATATATCTTGTTGTGTAGAAATCTTTTCCTGTCTTACTAATGTGCGTGTATATGTTAGTGCTTCTCTGACACAACTTTGTGACACATGTGCTGTATTCTTCCAACAGAACATGAAACAGTTTATGCCCAGAAACCTACAATGCGTTCAGTAGCAGAGCTTGTGTAATACAATGAAAGTTAACTGGAAATGTGGTTTTTAGACAGAACAAGAAAGGAAGAAATTCTGTCTCTGTCTGTGATACAAATGATGTACAGGTTTGAGTGCATCAGTGGAAATTGTGTGCAGAAGGTAACTATGGAGTGCTTAAATCACAAGGCGAAGCTAAATGGGTTTAGGCTTGATTTCATAGTTACGGCGTGCACACTATTCCTACTGACGCACAAAAAAGACATGCAACATATGTTTTATAGAACGGGGGATGATTTTTGCCAGAAATCCATTTTTCAATCATGTAACTTGATATCAAATTTACTGGATGCATTTATTTTTGGCTTGCCATAGACTAAAAATCATGCATCCAGTATGCCTCCAGTAATTACTGGATGCATGGTTTCCAAGCCAATAGGCTTTTATTCTGACTGCGCAGACTCTTTCCAAAGTGCGTGATAACGTGTTTACAGTAGCTATTGTCATGAGGCAATGTGCGGCCAGTGAAAATCAACGCACAGCTCTCGACCAATGAGATTGTGGGATTTTCGTTATCTGTTCTACAATGTGCATTGCATACCCAGAGTTACAACAACTTTTTTTTAGGGAGTTTGAGGTGAGATGATATGTTGTAATCCTTATGCATAACAGTACTTCTGTAATTATTCAAAAGAGAAACATCATTGTAAATTTAGTATTTTGACTCTCTAATGTGAAAAGTTAAGACATAGGGTTCTTGAGGTGAAAAGTCATGAATCTATTTAAAAATGTAGAGTAGTGCAAGTTTTTAATTTTATTACCTCCGCCAAGGGAGGAGGTTATGTTTTTGGTACCGTTGGTTTGTGTGTTCGTTTGTTAGTTAGTTTGTCCGTGTGCGAAATAACTAAAAAAGTAGTTAATGGATTGGGTGAAACTTGCAAGAAAGGTTGAGAATGACACAAGTAACAGATGATTACATTTTGGTAGTGATCTGAGAATTTTGGGGGGAATTATGATGGATTTTTGATATTTTTGCAGGTAGGGTCAATGAACTTGGGAGTTCAGGCTACGCGAGTTTTAGGTTTGCATGCGCGCACTAAAGTGCATGCTCTAGTTTCTGCTAGGGCAAGGGGCGCCGTGCAGCTGAGGGTTTATGACGTAACAAAGGCTTCTATATTGGGAAATCGGGCGACTTTCAGCACACAATGCTATATAAGTACGTATGGGTGGAAATCACTGATATCTCTATGGAAGAACAAGATCAGTAGTGGAAATGAGCTGCATGCTTGGCGGAGGTCTACGCTCTCAGAGTGCTTCTCTAGTATTCTTACTGCGAAAATTCTATGATATGTCAGAAATTTCACTCATTCCTACAAGAATAACAGAAATTGAGTTTTTATGAGTGGACTAATATTTTTGTGTATTCACTGATAAAAGAGACAGATCGACTGACCATTATATGAATGAATCCCAATGATAAAAAAAAAAAAAAATCATTAGTACCAAACACAACATTGAGAAGCAAAACCGTCTGGTTTGTTGCTGTGCCTCACAAAGTGTAAATATAGGAGGAGGAGAATGAGTACCCCTAGTATCATGCCTGAACTATTCCTCAAAAGTCAAAGTAGATATATTCTGAACTGAAATGACACTCTGCTCAACATTGCCTCTCTTTCACATATTATTTTGAAAAGGTGGCCATTCTTTATATCATATAGGATGTTTATCCCACTGCCCTTTTTGCCATGTTTTGTAGTTTATTTCAATTTTGTAGCCATTGAAGATACCCCTCGTCATTATATATTTCATATCTCTGGAGAACTGTCTGAGCACTGCAATGAATGCATAGTTGAGGAGAGGTGAATGTTGATTGTGACAGAACAAGGAGTATATGTACTATGTGATTGTATGAATTGCAACTTTGTGTGTAGTCAAATCTTATTGTATGCTTTTTTCTAACACTTAACCTTGCATGTCTCCAGAATCCATCCATCACGCATGAGCATCCCAACCTTCAAAAAGATGAAAATAAAGTGTTCTTGAATAAATCGACGCAAGGTCAACAACTAGTAGCAGATGTAAATCCCAGGCAAAGTTAAGGTCACTGAAATTCATTCAGATAGCTAGAAACAGATTAAATCTTTTCCTATTGGTTTATTAGATTTTTTTTTTTTTTTAAAAGAGGAAAGAGAAAAAGCATAATCCCACCATTGTCATTTGCATGGATAATCAAATAAGGTACATGTAGTTTGAGGGCTATGCAGCACGGATGTCACTTTGGAGCTAAACACACAAAGTGTTCTGGACCAAGTGCAGTTTGCAACACTGTAAATGATCTCTTTCACTACATCACATGGATTTAACAATTTTTATCTAAATGTTGTTTGAGTAGTAAGGCAGATTTTTTTTTTTTTTTTTTTTTCATATCAAAATTCAAACATGGCCAAAAATGGTGTTTACATCATAACCGTTACAGGTAGTTAGCTGGATTATTATATTATGTACTGCAGTACATGGCAATATCCAGTATTGCACTGGCTGGGTACAGTGTTACCAACTGCAGCTGGCTGGCTTGTTGTAGACAGAGAAATGTGTGTCTTGGCTCTATTACATGTTATATGATGTTATCAGTTATAGATTACATGTAGTATCACGTGTTGACAGTTAACTCATTAATGTTCTGTGCCACTGCTGCACGAAGTATAGTTTGCATAACATTAACTCATGTCCCGTGACCAGAATATGCATTTACAATGGACCACATTCTTGAACCTGACATATCATAAGAGAGTTCACACCGTGTATGGTTTCTAGGTGCTTGTGCTACTTACTGTCAGCAATTCAGTGATTGTCTCAAGAACAGGTATTTATACCTTCAGCAAAAGTTGACTTACATTTTAGAAAGCAGACTGTGAACAAAGAGTGTAGACGCGGAGTATGGAATGACAAAAATGTATGTTAGTAAGTTAAAAGAATGTATATCATAAATATAAATTTATCATGGTACAGTACTGGGTTTAGGTATTGCTTGTACATACTAAAATGCCATTGAAAGGCCTGAAGTGAACAATGTGTCTATATTTTATTTTATTCTTTTTTCCTTAATTTTTTATTTTTTTGGCCATTCCATACTGCCCCTTTGGGCTATTTATTCAAAATGAAAAATCGTCTGGGATCCAATTTTCCCAGGTATGTTAAAGCAAGAAATCAAAGTTGTAAATATTTGATGTATCCCGTTCTTTCTGGCACTGTTTCTGCTATGCTTGCTTCTTTGTTGCAGCAGACAGATGCAGTGCAACTTTTATTTCATATACTTATGACATTGCTTTGGTCGTTTTTTGTTTATGGTGTGACTATCGCTGATTTTGAGATTGTACTCAACCAACAGGCAGTTTTATACTTGCCACAAATTCTTGAGAAAATCTAAATTCTTTACTTTAAGCTCCACTGCTGCCATTGTTCCGGCCTCTACAAATAGTGTGACTATTACACTCCCAACTTAAACTATTCAGATTACTTTTTGTAAAAAGATTCCTCTACTGGGTGTCATCTACATCATTCACTCGTCAGGCTGAGAGGAGTGTAAATCTACCAGTTATACTTTCTTATTTCATCTGGAAAGATGAACAAGGGAGTAAAGGTATTTGGTATATACTGTATATGAAAGCAGTATGCACAGATATGACTTATACTTACCTTCCAGCCAACAGATTGTACGTCATGTACATGTATGTTATGTTTTGATCCACGTAGTTTGTCTTACAATGTTTCAAAACTCTTTCCTGTACTATGTTTGTGTTGTTGTTGGTGAAGTGTCACAGGAGTTTTAGAAAGGAGTGAATTTCTGTACCAGTGTCACTTCATATAATATGTCTCGGTCATGCAATATTTGCATGATGACTTAACTCTACTTGCTGTAAAGCAACTGAAAGGTGCCCGGAGATATTGATAAACTGTGAAAGATGTTCTGGGAATATTTTTGCAGTCATATTTCTCAGCCAAGAGGCTGTGCAGTTTGAATTTTCTTTTTCTTATTATTCCTATACCACATACGAATCACATCTGAGAACTGAAAGTCATCGAGGGACTGTGCAAATAGAGAATACTGTTTGACAGACTGAACGGAAGACCACGACGTATTGTCCAAGTTAAGCGGGAGGTGGCTTGAAATGATTGCCCCACATATGGTGCAGTCTATGACGGCTTACTATCCCGCTCAACAAACCTTGTCAAGATCCACGATGCTCGTTCAATCCCTACAATTGGATCTATGTACATTGTACCTTTTTTATCCCCCACCACCATGATAAAAAGTACTCCATATTCCTGGGCAGTTTATTTTGTAAAGAAAAAGAAGCATTCAGTTATGTAGATACCCTGTTCTGCTCAAAGGCCGTTATTAATACTGTAAAAGTGGATATTTTCGCACGACTAATTTTTCGTGTTCGGCCCGATAAGAAGAATTTCACTTGTTTTTAATTCCGTTGAATCAAGACGTCAACTACTAGAACATATGGCAAGCAAATATATTCGCGTGCTTTTATTTTCGCACTAGTTTCTGGTTGCGGAAAATGCGCAAAAATTTCAACACCGCGAAAATTTCCACTCCTGCAGTAATATGTGATTATCATCCATATGGTGTAAGTTCAAAGTGTGGAGAAAATGTGTAGTTGCCTGTTCTGTTCTTGCTATCCTTCAGTTTTAGTTGACTTTTGCCAAAAAAGAATACCTTGTATTAAAAGTGCCGGTCTCTCGCACACTCTGAATAATTGTGTGACTAGTTTGTATGAGGGTATTGGTAGAGGAATGTGAATTTCAGTTTAATGACTCTACGACGCACATGTAAACACACACATAAACACATACACACACACACACACGCACACACACACGCACACACGCACACACACACATACACAATGACTTTGTTAATACTGTCAAAACACAGATACGAGGTTTCGTTATTGCAAGACAATAAATAATCTTTTTTTAAAATTTTCTATTTTTTTTGAACTGGCTTGTCTAACTCACTTGGTATAGTGAACTAAATATGGGAGCACATCACAAGATTTTGTTTTTAAATGAGAGGATTTTCCTGATATAACAATCAGTGTTTCCCATGCACTGTTACCAGATAGATAGAAAATTTATGCAAATTATTTTAAAAAATGAATGTTCTCAAAATTAATTTGTATTCAACATATTATTGATACTGCTGGTCTTTCTAAGGAAAAATATGGAATATCAAACAAACATGCACAGAGAGCTGTATGATTGCAAAACGTAAAGGAAAAGTTCACCTTCATATACATGTGGATTGAGTGAATGCAGCAATATTTGTAGAACATGTCAGTGAAAGTTTGTGGAAAATTGGACAATCCGTTCAAAAGTTGTGAATTTTTAAAGTATCTGGACAGTCACTGCTGGATGAGAAGACTACTAGAGTGTATGATGTCACATGCATACAACAATATAAGGAAAATATAAAGAGAATTTCACAAAATTGTACTTTTTGAAAAAGGTGCACATTTCCTTGACCCGTCACTGACATATGTTAAGGGTAATATTATTCTCCCTTGCCTTCTGAAAGAGGGAAGTAAAGTGTTATGTTATGCGAGAAAAGGGAAAATATATTGTATTTTTCTTATACTTTCTTTATATTGTTGTACACATGTGACATCACAAGCTGCAGTAGTCTTTTCATCCAGCAGTGACTAAGCAGAAACTTCAAAAATTCAGAACTTTTAAACGGATTGTCTGATTTTCCTCAAATTCTTGCTGATGTGTTCTATTGATATTGCTGCATTCACTCAATCCACATGTCTATGAAGGTGAACTTGTCCTTTAACTCAATTCACTGGAAAAGAGGTTGCATGAAAACACATCATTTTGCCATCTCGGGAAATGATTTGATACCCACAGAACTCACCAGGTGACCAATCTTGTATGCATCACACACAAACATGTGGAACATGTTGCACCTCATCACACACAAAACGGACAGTAACAGTCGCTATGTGGTGTTTGTAAATTTGGGGTCAGTAGCATGCGGTATACAGCATCACACTATCTGCCGATTTACTGACATGATTGTAAAAGGCGTGTGACTGACATTCTTCCGCTATGATTGACAGGTGCTTCCACTCCTGTGTACTGTGTACGCTATATATTTAGCGAGTCTAAATTTTCGCGAATCAGAACTTCCCGACGATTTCGAGAGTGGTTAAATTCGCGTTTGTGGAGTCCTCTACCAAATGGAGAAATGTATACATGTACCTCACATTCATAGCTTGATCAGAGTCAATATTTTCGTGTGTCTTTGATTTCGCGAATAGCACCCGACTCACAAAATTCGCGAAAATAACCTAGAGAAATATTCGGCGTATACAGTAGACGGCAGGATTTCATAGAAAGTTAACCACTGAAACTATAAAACATTTTTTCCCTTATATCTCTCTCTTTCTCTTCCTTAAATACTTGTTCACACTTGGAGACCAAAAAAAAAAAAAAAAAAAAAAAAGATAATTTATAACAAATAGTTGGAAGGTTTTAATGTGAGTGCACAAATGCACTTTTACAATTGCAAACATATGCTTACGAGACAACTTTGCCATCTGCTAGTGGGGAATAATGTGTAGCAAGTGTCCAGAGTCTTAACATGTGTGTATTTATGTAGCAACCTACAGGCATCAAGTTTGACAAGAATTCATTACAATACGAAAATCTGCTGCGCCCAGAGTATCTTGTAGTCGGCTTCACTTGCACTTTCACGGCATTATTTCAGAATCTCGACACATGAACTTTGCACACAACTACAATAATCTGACACAATTCCGTGTTTGATTATCAATATGAATATTTATTTCAGACTACATTCTTTACAATAGTGTCCTTCAAAAATATGAACAAGACGAGGGAAGCAGAGTTTAAGCTCTTTTATTCAGTTTGCCTTTTTTTCGCATATCATCATTGCTACACAAATGTACAAACAATATTAAAGTTCACATAAATAAAAGAGGTGATATTACAAGAATGCTCCATAGTAAAAGTATAATAAACCCTGCCTATAAACATATGAATCCCTATGATGTATACATAATGCCAACATTGTCATGACCACCCAGCCATTTTACCATTCTTCGCAGGAGAATGTCCAGACCGCTACTGTGGTGCGCAACCTGTTCCGACATCTCTTGCCAACAAATTATACATGACTGCACATGGCCGTATCAACCTGCTTTTGATGTATGAACATATATATACTTTATGCAATTTTGTATTCATATATATATTTATATGTATATGTATATATAAACAAGTGAATAAATTAAGCAGAAATATGTGAACAGGTTATGAATGTACAAAATACAAAATGGTGATTACATACAGGTCTTCATTCCTGTGCCTGATACAAGTCGCACAAACCATCGTATCACTCAAAATGTGGAAAATCAATTCATGCTACACTAACACCAAAAGACAGAAAGTAATGGCTGCCAGTGGTCTGTTCAGCCTAGTAAAATAACTTGAATACAGACATCCATGGACTGAGAATAACGTTCATGATCACCATGTCGCAATTGCATCAAAGCCAATGAACTATCGTGATTAAGTAATGCGGTTAACTACACATCCCCCAATAAAGTACTAAGAATTTTGAACTGTTTTCTGAACTTATGTTCAGCAACAGCAGTGAATAGTTTGGATATTTTGTAAGGATAATTACCTCTGCCAAGGAAAGAGGTTATGTTTTCACTGGCATTGGTTGGTCTGTTTGCAAAATAATTCAGAAAGTTGTGAACAGATTAAAATGAAACTGGCAGGAAAAGTTGATAAAGACACATGGAACATATGATTAATTTTGGTACTGATCCAGGAATTTTTATGGATTTTTTATCTTTTGGGTCTATGAATTTGGGAGTTCAAGCTGCACGTATTTGATGTTCGCATAAGAGCTTAAAATGCGTGCTCTGGTCAGGCGAGGGGCCACACAGCTAGAAGCTGATGACCTTAACAAAAGGCTTCTATATTGGGAAATTGGGTGACTTTCAGCATATGGGTGAAAATGAGCTGCTTGGCGGAGGTCTGCACTCTCCAAGTGCTTTTCAAGTCTAAAAGTAATTAAGTTACTAGCAATGACACAGGAAAGAATCAGGGTCAGTTTCTAATTGATCTTGACAGTTTTAAAATAATCTGAAGCCTCACAAAGTAATGGTCAGATTACAGAAAACCTCAAGATTTTCTTCCTTACATGGTAACAGGCACTGTATGGATTTGAGCAAGTGATACCTGCATATAGGTGGGGTACTAACTAAAAAAGAAATATAAGCATACAGGGATCAATGTATAATGTCCCCCCCCCCCCTTTTACACTCCTACATAAGCACAATATGGTAGAACAGTCTTGACACAACAGGTAATTCATTCAACACTTGACAAATCTGATGAATTCATCAGTCATACCTAATAGCTCATCAGCCTCGTCTGTGCACACTTCAAAAATAGCAAACAAACACACAAATCAAAGACGAAAGAGAGGATCAACAGGTGACATGGAACCACCACCTACTAGCTGGAAAGGAGGAAAGTAAGTACTTAGCCTCTCCCACACCCCTTTTCTCATTCCTATCATAGGCATGATGAACCAAACACATTCCTTTTTGAGACACAACCACATGCTTTCACTTGTTTTCTTCAACATTAAAAAAAAATAAATAAATAATGCATAACCTAGTCCTGCACATTAAAGGCACAATTCAGGACCGTCCATTTGTTCATGGTTTTCTTTTCTCATAGCAAGATAATTACTCTGCAGTATGAGAACAAGTAAATCTTCATGTTTGGAGCATACAGACATCATGGTTGCTGGGTCTTTAGTACAGCATGGTATTAAGAAAAATAATAATTAATCAATTAAATAAAAAACAGAACTGGTACAAGATAAAGGTTAGTGATAATGATTAGGTGTGCAAATCAATTATTCTTCAAATAGTACACATACAATAACTTTGTATGGAAATCTCTACATTAAACTCAGAAGAGATTTTAACAAGTAAATCTTTTTTGAGTATTGAAACTGAAAGTGAGGCACATCTGATAATGCTGAAATCTGGTCTGAACTGAAATTTGACAATATAGGGATATAGCCAACTGCTTGAACACCCGCAAATCTGATACCTGCACTGAGTTTTCATATCAAGAAATTGGAACTCATAGTTCATATGCCAAAGTTTACACATAAGCGGGTAAAATCTAAACATAATAGCTATAGCCCTGCTACTTGCTTTCCAGATGTGAATATATAAATATATGAGTAATGGAAAAAAAAAATTGTTTTCAATGTTTTTCAAACAAGTTCACTCGCAACATGTTTGAATGCAGTATGTAAAGACTTCATTCTCTCCCATAGATCCATCACAAGTTACAGAGTATAGAGAAAAGAAGTCAACAGGTCTCTGAACATGAACATCATGTACACACAACATGTTTATACATCTTGCTCACTAAAAATAACAAATTTCAAAGAAACATAAACTCACAACAGATATTGGTACATTGAAGTTAATACTGACAGAGCTGAAAAAATACTCTCAAAAACTAAACCCAAGTGGCAGTGAAGAGCACAAAATAATTTTTGTCCTTTTTGTTTTCATCCTTTTTTTTAGTTACAGAGTTCCACATAAAGGAACAAATTAATGTAAAGATTCTTTGTGATAATATTTATGTGTGATATCACTGTACAACACATTTTCAAAGATTTCAAATCTTACTCTACAAACACAGGTTAAATAAGAAACTACATCTGTTTTCCCTCCATCCCAGCAATGCAGTCTCTCTAATTGTCAAACATACGATAATGTTCCTCTGGCAATATATCTCAGATATGGGTGTGGGTGGGGTGAGGAGGAGAGGGTAGGGTTCTCTAGATATAAAAAGATGGACTTCCACAGAGAATGTGGGTCACATGCAAAACGTCTGGTGTGTAATAGATTGTTTCTACAAGAACTGTAATTCAAATGCTGTGACAAATAAGTGTATCACAAGTGAAACACTGAAAACAACAGAAAGCAAAAATCTGGCTACTTCTGAGAGGAAAAGCCTCTGCACATGTACCTCACTGTACATATATTTTTGTTTGATATTTTAACTTGTACAGTATCAAAAAAAAAAAACCAACATTAAGAGGAGTGAGAAACAACAGTGCTAGTCAGTCACAATGCTCATTCATATCAGACACTTCATCCTTTGTTGCATACACACACACAGACACACAAACTCACAATAGGTACATTGTTGGAGTACCCTGTTGCTTTCTCCCATAGACTAACACTCCAACAAAGTCAATTTTAACCCCCACAGTGCTGAATAAATAAAGTGAAATATAAGATGAATATCGCAATAACGAGCCTCTATCTTGTACATCCACCACCCAAACACCCACACACACACACAGACAGTGTATGATGAAGCAAAAACTCTTTATAACTGCAAAACATCTGCACTTTATTGTGTGCAGCTGCAGTAAACAGTATTCCAGTTTAGTCTCTAACCTCTTCAGCACACCTCAACATGGGCTTGATGGTCTGGAGAACAAAGGTACGGCAAATCACCTGACCTGTCATGTGACCAGCTGCAGACTTAGCTGTCCTAGACTGAGCAAGTATTTTGTTTGTTTGTTTGTGGAATTTTTAGGGCAATTGACCCGTTGAAGACTAGTTCCGAGTATACTCGAGCAGGTGTCTATGGGAAATGTGTGTTGTAGCAAAATCAGCCTGTCCTCAATGGGTTAATATCAATGAACTTTGCGTTCCTTTGTTACAACAGGCTGACACAGGGAACCACACACCTATTTTTCTGCACCACTTCAGCGAGATTGCTACAAACATCACAACTAATACATGAACTAAACTAAACATCCAGCAAATTTTGTCTGGTGACCTGTCTTCACAAAAGACTGAAAAATTTGCCAATCACTGATTTTATGAATTTATCATTCTTATCAAGAAACATCAGGAACAATTAAAAAGCACCACAATGACATGCTTCAATAAAATCTAACAAACAAAAGTTACAAATGTCAAAATATTCTAAACTATGGTAACATCAACAAGAAAAAAAAAAAATAGCCCGCTTGGAGGCTGGGCAGGGAGTTTTTGGTCGATTTCCCCTTGGCACTGCTCTGTTGCAGCTTAAGTTTTAGCGCGGAGTTGAAATTCTAGTCCCTCTTCACTTGTCCTCCAAAATACACTCCAGGACTGAGTGGCAAATTTTCTGGGCTCCAATCTGACAGAGCGGGGCGGTCGAGTGATTTAGGCCCAAAATTTGAAGTCACTATCAAAGTCACGGGTCTCCCTGTGGTCACTGTCCAGTCACCACTAGGAGACTCGTTGGTCACCATGTGGCATTTCAAAATCATTCAGCCTCCCAGTGGCACCTGATCAATTGACCGTGGCTTCTGTCTGGCCTCCACTGGTTATGTCAGGTGCTGTTCAGTACACTCCACGAGAGACAATTGCAAGACTTATGCACAAAACTTTCAAGTAGGCACCGTTACTTTTTTTTTCTTTAGTTCGCAGTGAATGAAGAAGATTTGGAATCAATGGCATCTTTGACCTCTCTGATACAGAGCAAAAGTGTTGTATTGATGTCCAGGGGACAGCCACATATACTAGCAGCTCGCTCAATTTCTCTAAAAAGTCTGTGGGCAATGGTTCAATCCCAGCAGACCCTATGAAGGCTACAACTCGGTTGGATGCCGCCTTTCTTTGTGACCGTGGCATTTGGCTTTGATATCTAGACGAGAGGTAGTACAGATACTAAACTTGATTTTTTTAAAAATATTGAATCATTATTCAGCCAAATCACCTCAAGTAGGGTAGCTTGAGGTTTGTGGGACTACATGTCTGTGAATGGCTCAATTGTGACTTGCCACATTACACTTGGTCTGCTATTCACTCCTGATTGCAGTTGCTGTCAAAAGGGGAAATTTTTCCAAGTGTGGAAATTTGGGGGCAATCAGAAACTAGCACGCAAATAAAAGCACACATTATTTTTTGCTTGCCATATGTTCTAGCAATTAATGTCTTGATTCCACAGAATTAAAAACATGCAAAACTCACTTACCCTGCTGAGCGTGAAAAATTACTAATGCGGAAATATCAGCTTTTACAATAAAGGCATGTATGATCAGACTTTAAACGAGGCCTGCGAGATGCCAAGGAGTAAGGCCCATGACGTGTCTGTAACCTTGGGTCAAGTGGTCACTCTGGAACTGTCAAACACATGCTGACTGTGTATCTCACTGTCTTGAGACCCGTCCTGATTACCACATGATCACTATACTCCTGACTGATGTACTCACTCCTAGCATCCACTGTCTAATGATGTGTAAATCCCACAGGTTATATTTACAGACCAATCAAAGAACTCTTTGTCCTTTGATGACCTAATCTGAAAAGCAGTCCCTCGCTTGGGGTATCACCTCCAAATAAACTTATAAAAGAAATGCACCAAAATACATAGCTAATCTCATTCTATTTTTGCACTGGGTAAAACAATACCATATCAGACAGAAGTTTGCTTTTAGTGTCAATACTACACATGGTGTAGATAAGAGACTAGGTAGCTACATGCATTTCTTGTCTCTTTCAAGGCACACTGACTGACCCAGCGTTAAAGTTGGCACTGCTGGATTATTTCAATGCTTACACAGATGGCATGATCTGAACGTCTGAATAGAGCCGACTTGTACAGAGAGCGTGTCGAAAATAGTAGAAATAGCAAAATCACATTGCCTGTTGATTCATCAGTTGCTCCCAGCTGGTTCAGCATACAGCAAATCATGCATGATTATTCAACCTGCGCAAAAGATAGCACATGCACTATCTGCCCGCGATCTACTTTGATTGACAGTAAACTAGCTTTACATAGTCATTCATCACGCTATCCAACAGCTCCGTCTAGAATTCAGACTCTATGTGCCTTTAATGGCCACTGGGCAAAGCCATGGTCTCTATGCCCTGGGTAAAATCATGATCCTGTGCCGATTAACATTCATCCATGAACCTCACGAAAGAAAAATTAAAAAACCCCAGAAAATATATAGATTAAAGCAAATCAAAATTAAAATTCATACCAAATGATAACTCTCTCAGAAGAATATCTATTATCCAATCAGAAAAAAAAAAATCACTTCTCATAAAGTTAGCAGACCATTTGACTGCTCATGAAATCTTTGTGTTTTTTCCTGAACAGTCATCCCTCAATTCCCACCAGATGCTGGTCAAAATAGGAAATATTGGATGCAAAAACATAACCCTTCCTTATTTCACCGTCTGAACACAACACGGAGGAGTCTTCTCCCCTTCACTCCTGGAGGATCAATTCACACCAGAAAACTGCTCTCGACAGAGGAAGCACATCTGGTCTCAAAGAGAGAACAAGCTCTGGTAATCCATGTTGAGCAACACGTGTGAACTCTCCCTCTTTAAACACGACTTGAATGGCGATCAAACCTGTCAGGAATACAAAATACAACCGACGACAGCATTAATGCAAAACAAAAACACGTCATAAGAATTGTTCCGCTGTCTGATTAAGGAGCACTTCATTTTGTGTCGTTTGCTGTAGAGTTCAGTTTTTCACATGAGGTTGCACCTGCTTTCCTTGAGATTGCACCACTTGCGTGTTCTGTCCACACATTTTCCCAGCACATGATTACATGCTGCTATGAGGGCTCTCCCTTTTCCGTTTCCCTTCGTGCCTGGATCTGAGGGCAAGCCATCACTCTCCGGTGAATCCACACGTCTCTTCCACCGCACATGTGAGCTTGTCCAGAAACTTGGAGTAGTTTTCATACGGTGGGATGTCCAAGCGATTGAAGCTGGGTAGGATACCAACAGGAAATTTGTCAGTAAGGCAAGCACTTGTGAAAATTGGGATAATTTTAGGCATAGCATTGCTAAACTATCTTCAAATTCAGAATCAATCTAAATGTGACACTGTTGGCATCATCAACTATCAAGTTATCAACATGCATTACTCAAGCTGGGTCTTTTATCCTCTCATATCACATAGTACAACCAATTTTATTACTTACCAAAAATTTGATGTTCAACACTGCAGCCACTCCATCTTTCATTAACAAAGTTTATATTTTATGGTCTTTTGTCATCAAACCCCTTAAATGAAATCAGGTAATTCCATTAAGGCAGTAAGAGGACATCTAAAGTTTCATTACAGATGTGCCTCTTCTTTCCCATCTTGAAATTCTCATATTTATATCCTATGATCTGAGGCTACCATCTTCAACATGCAAACTTAATAAGGGCAGTCTCATTGATGCATGCTTACCACTGTATGAACTTGATTTCACAAAAATGTCAAAATAAACCAATAATTCCCAAAACTGAGGATCACCTAGGGATGAAAGAATTGAAAATGAGTCTGTGATATTCTCTTGTTCCCAAGGATACAAGACCAGCTCATCTTCTTTACTTCATGTGATGTGGGATTCTGCCCCTGAAGGACCCCCCCCCCCCTTGGTCTAACTACAAACTTACCATGTGTGGGCCTTAGGTAGGAGGTCTGTGTTGGCGTCTATCAGGTGTATGGTGAAAAGTCTAGGACTCATGGCACCCGTTGAACCTGATAAAAAGTGAAGAAAGTGTCTTAGCATCTACCTAATACTGTATACATCCTATAATTCCTGAGGTTTTAATTTTCAGGAATTTCACAAGTTGAATACTATTTGCAAATTTACAAACATGCACAATTATTAACTCTGACCTTCACATGAATGTGATTCGTATGCCTCCTTCCATTGCTGCATTCCACAATCACAAATTTAACCACTCCTGAAATTGTCCGAAGTCCCCATTCACAAAAAATTAGACTTGCTAAATACATGCCGTATACAGTATTCAATTGTGATGTAGAGTTCTTTACACACATCAAGAGAGCTAACTGTCCATACACAGATATCATAGAACACTGAAAGGGACATCAAAATATGCAATGATGGGTGAAGGTTAGAAGCGTTTGTCTTGACTTCAACATCCTCTAAGTTTCTGATTCTTTAGGACTCTAACAAAGAATAGATTTGTAAAAGTCATCCCTCGGAGCAACCAGAAACGTCTGTACTGTGGGAAATGTAGTGGTGAATAATCTTGTATTACTGTACACGCCGAATATTTCGCGAGGTTTTTATTTTCACAAATTTCGCGAGTCAGGTGCTATTTGCAAAATTTAAGACACGTAAAAATATTGACTCTGATCCCGAGGTGAATGTGACGTACGCATGTACACTTCCCCCTTCAGTACACGACTCCACGATCGCGAATTTAACTACTCGCGAAATAGTCGGGAATTCCTGATTTGCGAAAATTTAGACTCGCGAAATATATGGCGTATACAGCACTCCATGAACCTTTATTTCTCTGAATGTTTAAGAGGGATTTATCATGCCTGCAACTAATGCACAGTGAAAACACTGGACTACTGATACTTCAATAACTTTTACAGCCTGTTGCAGACACCTCTCTAGACAATTAAAGATTTAAAAATGGAGAAAGACATCTACCTTGTAGAGCCTTGAATCCCTCAAGAGGGACTTTGGATGTTCCTGTAACAAACTGGAGTAGTCGCGCCCTCTTTTCCTCATCAAAGGAATCCACTGCCTGCCAGAACCATTTGACAATGCTGGTGTCCGGAGAGCAGTTCTTCAGTCTGGTGTTGGCCTTCCAGTCCTCAACATCAATCTTGCCAAGACCGTTGATGAGAAGCTGTGTGGCACAATGATAAAAAGGATTGAGTGATGAGGTAGAGATGAGGGAGAGAGAAGGGAGAGATGATGGAGCATGAGGGAGAGATGAGGTAGAAATGAGGAAGAGACGAGGGAGAGACGAGGGAGAGATAAGAGAAGGATGAAGGAGCATGAGGAAGATGAATGAGACAGGGGAAGGATCATGAGGGAGAGATGGAGCATGAGGGAGAGATGAGGTAGAGACGAGGGAGACATGAGAGATGGGAGAGATGAAGGACAGATGAGGGAGAGAAGACAGAGATATGAGAAGAGGTGAGAGAGATGAGAGAAAGATGAAGGAGCATGAAGAAGAAATGAGGGAGAGATAAGGGAGAGATGAAGAGGAGATGGGGGAGAGATGAGTGACAGATGAGGGAGAGATGAGTGACAGATGAGGGAGAGATGAGGGAGAGATGAAGGACAGATGAGGGAGAGATGAGGGAGAGATGAAGGAGAGATAAGGGACAGATGAGTGACAGATGAGGGAGAGATGAGTGACAGATGAGGGAGAGATGAGTGACAGATGAGGGAGAGATGAGTGACAGATGAGGGAGAGATGAGTGACAGATGAGGGAGAGATGAGGGAGAGATGAAGGAGAGATAAGGGAGAGATGAGTGACAGATGAGGGAGAGATGAGTGACAGATGAGGGAGAGATGAGTGACAGATGAGGGAGAGATGAGGGAGAGATGAAGGAGAGATGTGGGAGAGAAGAAAGATATGAGAAGAGGAGAGAGAGAGAGAGATGAGAGAGAGATGAGGGAGAGATGAAGGAGCATAAAGGAGAGATGAGAGAGAGATGTGGGAATTGGGAGGTGGGAGAGATATAGGAGAGATGAGGGAGAGATGAAGAAGCATGAGGGAGATGAAGGACAGATGAGGAGAGATGAGAGGAAGCGAAATCAGAGAAATACATGCATGGAGGGAACATTAGCTAATGCCATGATTATCGCACAAGTGCCAATTCTGTGTGGCATCTGCAATCTAAAAGACTTTCAACCGATTTTGGGCAGAGCTAGTATGACAAAAGTTTGAAGATATTTAGCATATTATCCATCAGACAGGCAACATGGGCTCACCTCTAGCTCCCTCTCATCAAAGGGCCTGAGCAGCCTGGGTGGGATGAGTTCATGGAAGCCCTTCTGCAGGGCCAGGAATTGGGGTTCAATCCCCCTCAGGAAGCGCCACTGAACAAAGAGCCTGTGGGGAAGAAGAGAGAACATTGAATAACCCTTAATGCTATCACATTTATGATTAGACTTTCAACTGGTGAGGACACCTATATCATATCAGGTGGCAATGAATGGGATATCAGGAAATTTTGGCCCTACAAATTTCATTACTTCTCTAAAATACAATGATCATAGTGTTGCTCCCAGGATTAGAAATATGTGACCATGTCTAGAGTGCTAGTGTACATTTGATGGGCAATGAATATGATGTTTTCTGTACATACAGCAATGCTAACACCAACACCAAACTTGAAATGAGAAATTTGATACTTCCTTTGGGATGGTGTTCGCCAATTGGGGAAAAAACATGCAAGTCACCAACAAATATAGCGGAGTTTGGTTCAGCAGACGACATTCAAGACTAGGCCCAACCCCAGCTGATGGACATTCATCACTGTTTTGAGATCAACCTGCATACAGCACCCGACTTCAAGGGTGTATCGCTGGTGCTAGTGTTGAGATAGCACTAACACCAGCACTAGCACCAAGCTTAAAATCATCTTTGAGACCTTATTTTGCTCAGCTGGTGATATACTGTAAAGCATAAAATGTTCCCAGCAATGAAATCTTTGCAAATTGGAGCCAACAGCCTTCTTCATGGCATGAATGTTTTTTTTTTTTTTTGCAAATTACCACTGGCATCCAATTCATTATAGCGTAGACAAAAACTTTCGCATGCATTTTAATTTTGCAGATCCTGGCTCTTGCGAAATTTGCGAAAATTAAAATGCATGTGAACATTTCTGGTTTTACAGTAAGACAGAGGGCAAACTCACTTGACATATTTCCTCTTGTTCTCCTCTGTGACTGGGATGCTGATACCGTTGGGTTTGAGTTCATGTACCTGCATCTGTCCAAATGAGTTGTGTTCCACTGCAAAGGTGTTCTCTAGCACATCTGTGATGTCATTCTCCCTGTATTAGTATGACAAAGCATACGAAATACACAATAGCCTTGTGGAGTATGAGAAAACAGCATCTAGGCAGGTGAATTTAAGATTGGCTAAAACTTATCAACCTGTAAGGATGACAAACCTCTTCCATTGACAAATTTTTCATAAAAACATATTTCAACTGAACTGAATATGATCTTGCTCTTTCATTCTTCAATAATTGAAATAAATGTAGATTCATGTTCCTCTATCACATTTTTGCAAAATCCATTTAACTCACAATATCAAGACTTTCTTTTTTCCTTCTCTGATGTCTTAGATGAAGTTCACTTTCAGCATTACTTTACCAATGTATGATCACAGCTGTGAACACAATGCACTGAGTTGGATACATTCACTACACTTGCTTCATTCTGCACACATATAATCATTCTGCTCCTAACACACTTTGAATTATTATTAACAGTTGTGCTGCAATGGATTGTTAATCGATTGCCAGCCTCTGTATTTTTTTGAAGATCGCAACTGCCGATCTAAAATTTGAACAAACATGTTTTAAAAAAAGAAGAAACCATTGGGACTGGTAGATCAGCAGTTGCAATTTTAAAAAATAACAAATGATGACAACTGATAATTATCCGTTACATCTCATCTCCCCCCCCCCCCTTGCATTAACCCACTGAGGACGGTTTGATTTTGCAACAACATGCATTTCCCATAGACACCTGAACGAGTATACTCTGGACTCATCCTCAACAGACTAATAATCTTATTCTGACATCAAAAGCTGCTTTAGCAAATAACCCTGAACACAGACTGCACACAAACGATATCCTCTGGATTCAAACCAAATAATGACCTCTCTAGCCCCTCTGCATGGGGCTTAAAGGCTTTTTAGACAGAATCACGAAAGAATGTCGCCCTCTGTTGGCAGCTACTCACAGCATCCAGATAAGGCTGCGGTAGACCTCAGGGTCCACTGTCTCCATGTCCTCCAGGCTGACCGGCTTGCCCAACAGCTGCTTGTAGAACGGCATGGTGAAGCCCCCGTCGATGTAGTGACCGTGGAAGATAGCCAGACCGATGACCCGTCCAACGAAGTGAAAGTAGGATAAGTGCTCCTGTGGGGGAGAGAGAGAGGAGAGAGGTGTTGAAAGAATACAAACTGAAGACTTGTCACAGTCCTACCACGTCAACTCATTCACTTCATACCCAACAAGGATTACATTTATAATATGGTATGGCGACATGAGTAGAAAAATTGCTAAATAAACTACTCAATGGACTGGATGTGAAAAAAGAGGCTGCTATGTATCAATATTACACTGGTATGCACATCTGGAAGCAGCAAATTTTCCCTTGTCTCACTGATGAGTAAATGTAACATTTACTTGGGTACCTAAGGGGGGGTCACCGTGCATCCCCCCCAGGACTCCTCGAAACTTACATTTTCAGGATCCTCATGACATACTAAAACATAATCAAGATGTTAACAGGAACGAAAAGTGGCTGTTCTAGGTGAAATTTAATGTATTCTATTGTTTTTCATAATTTCTTATGTATTTCTTTGTTTTTCAACTTTTTCAACTTTTGTTTTTTCTTTGTTTTTCTATTGGAAATTGTCACTGACCACTTTTCTACCATAATTAGCACAAAACTAATCAATGAAAGTGATTAATTGTAAAAATAATCAGGTTTTCATGACTTTCATGACAGAGCACTGTTTTCCATAGGAAATGTACACAAAAGCACAAAATTGTGCCCGTTTTGGGACGACATTCCGTTACAAAAATGGGCGTGACTTCGCAAAAGTATACGCGGATGTTGCAAATTTGGTCTCAAAAGTTGTGCGAGACTTGACCAAACAAAGTCAAGAAGCCTCGCGACAGATTTATAGCGCGAAACTTTGAGGGGGGGGGGGGGGCGGATCCCCCCACCCCCAGTCCTTATGTATGTATGTAATATATAATATGTGCTTACATGTAGGGCCTACATAGTAGGGTACTTAAGGGGGGGAGGGTATCACCGTGCACCCCCTAGGACTCCTCAAAACTTACTTGACTTTGTTTTGTTCAAGTCTCACGCAACTTTTGAGACCATATTTGCAACATCCCCGCATACTTTTGCGAAGTCACGCCCATTTTTGTAACGGAATGTTGTCCCAAAACGGGCACAATTTTGTGCTTTTGTGTACATTTCCTATGGAAAACAGTGCTCTGTCATGAAAGTCATGAAAACCTGATTATTTTTACAATTAATCACTTTCATTGATTAGTTTTGTGCTAATAATGGTAGAAAAGTGGTCAGTGACAATTTCCAATAGAAAAACAAAGAAAAAACAAAAGTTGAAAAAGTTGAAAAACAAAGAAATACATAAGAAATTATGAAAAACAATAGAATACATTAAATTTCACCTAGAACAGCCACTTTTCGCTCCTGTTAACATCTTGATTATGTTTTGGTACGTCATGAGGATCCTGAAAATGTAAGTTTCGAGGAGTCCTGGGGGGGATGCGAGGTGACCCCCCCTTAGGTACCCGACTAATTAATCAAAAATCCATGCCCAAGTATAACAGTTAAGAGTAATGCTGCAAAGACTGTTCAAGAAGTCCATCAAGTACTGTAAAAGTGGACATTTTTGCGGTGTTGAAATTTTTGTGTATTTGGTGCAACCAGAAACCAGCGCGAAAGATAAAAGCAATCAAAAATATTTTGTATGTTCCAGTAGTCTGTATCTTGATTCCATGGAATAAAAAACACACGTATAACCGGCTGAGCACGAAAAATTACTCACAAAAAAATATCCAACTTTACAGTATCAGGATCTACTGAAGTGGAAGCGGGGCTAGTTCTCCTGTGGACATAGATTGCAAGAAAGTTGCTGGCCTGGAAACACACTGACCACAGGTCAACTAAAGGATGACGTTTACTGAGGATGAGTTCACATTCTCTGCGCAGGATGTCAAGTCAAGGGAATCATTGTAATTTCCCATCATCTTCGCAAATAGAGAAATGCTTACTGCAGGTGGCCAATGATTCTTACCGGGTTGACGCCCGAGTCAGGGTTGATCTGAAGGGTGTAGATGTCATCCCGCGAGTACTGGAAGAGACCGTAGTAAGGGTTCAGCATCTCATGGGAGAGGAGGTACAGCCACTCCCTAGTAATCCCCCCATAGTCCAGTCCCTCCTCCGACTTGAATTTGATGGCCAGTCTCTTTCTCAGGTCCTTGGGTTTTAGCTTCATGATCTGCCGGTAGGACTCCTGTTCAGCCCCATGGCAAAGAGAATCATGATAGGGCCATAGTATTAATAAAGGATCCACTGATATCAAACTTTTCACAGGAAACTCACTATTACCATTAAATTATACCTTTCACAGGAAACTCACTATCATTATTCCAAAAGTCACAGGCAAGACGCAGTAAAGCAGGTTAAAACAATTAAAACACAGAAACCAAAATATGTGTACGACAGTGTCCCTATAGGCAAGCGTAACATTGCATGACTACTTGCAGAAACCAGTGGGAGGTTCTGAGCTAAAATCTGACCAGCACTCTTCAGATGCTCATACATACAGTATGTATGTTAGCTTCAGAACAAAACTTTGTATAACTTCAGACAAGTTAAAGAAAAGGGCTACCGTCCTCACAGAGAAAATTTAGCAGAGTCATATCCCCAGGGCAAAAACACACTTCTGTCTTTTATAAATGGTATCATGGTTTCAATTAATCTGAAAGTATACTGACAAATGGTTAGTTCGCATGACAAATCTGAAGCATCCAATGCACTGCAGCAATGGTCTGTATCAAATTATGGCTCGTGGTTAAACCAAATTTGAAACTTGTGGGCAAAAGTGATTGTCCTCAATCTTGCTTCTCTTGACCATCAATTAATGCTCACCTCAAAGATGTTTTCCCTGGACACCTCTATCCTGCAGTGACCAGTCTGAGGCTGGACCGTGGCCAGTTCGGCATGCAGCAGCTTGATCTTCTGGACCAGGTCACGTTTGTACTTGGGGACTGGTGACGAGTCCATGCTATTGCCATTAACTCTGTGAGCCCCAAAAGAGAAATATGCATAATGAGGATGTCATTCTGAAAGAAGTAAGTGCCGCATCTATTATTGGGGTGGACAGATAAAACCAAAGCAGTGACTGACTTTAAAACTGTATCATACTTTTGCTTTGAATTTAGCCATTCTTGGACTGAACTTCACATCTAGCCACAATAACTGCCACTGAATATTTGGGAGGGCTTTTCAGTAGAGAAAACAAACATAAGATAATAAGACTTATCAAACTTCCCACGTCCATTCAGACACTCAGTATCACATGTCAGGCTCAATGGTTTGTACTCATTATATTCCTGTAATATGATCAGGTTTATCACGACACAAAGGATCTATTCTGTTCACACTACTTGAAGAATTTGACCTGAATCGAGAAGCTTTAAGAGGAACTCGAAACTGAATGGACAGAATCTCCCACTTGAGATGAGAAAGTGGAATAAAAACATAATAATGGCTAAAAAAACTACTGGTAATTAAATAATAATTGTCTCTCACTTCCACATTACCATTTATACACAGCATAAATATATCAATTGGTTGTTATCAGAGGTGACAAAGGAGATATATATAGCAACAAAAACATAATGTGGTACTTGAGCAGGATTGAGAACTGTGAGGACTTTGAAAACGATGCTTCAATGCTGAGATATCTTAGGTAAGGGAGCAGCACTGGGGTCTAGGACTTACTTTGAAATTGCCCTATTGATGATGTTGGCGTCTAGCCGTGGGTCAGTGAACTGCGTGGTCCTGTTGTTGTGGTCCACGAAGTAGACGCGCCCCGTGGCAGTGTGGCGTATCTCCCAGCCGGCCGGCAGACCTCCAAGGTCGGCCTCATTGATGTGGAGGTCGCGGGGCATCCGAGGGTCGTGCCATGTGCTGACCCCTGTACTCGTGTCCAGGAAGTATACCTGGCCCTGTGCTGTGGTTCTTTGCTCTGAAAATATTAAAATATGAATGACAACTCCATCAAAATATAAATAATAATATACTCATACATCTACACATTTGAAGATACATAACTGACTAAATGTACTGCCAGTTGAATTGATCTCTGAAAATGTTAAAATATGAATGACAACTCCATCAAAAATATAAATATACTCATACGTCTACACATTTGAAGATACATAACTGACTTAATGTGCTGCCCAGTGAGGTTAATGTAAGATTGCACAGTATTAACATATAGCTCTATTCTGAGGCAAACTCCTTGATCAACTTTAATACGTTCAGAATAATGCACATTATTTGATCAGCTTTCATTTCACTTCTACTTCAATCCTTAAGGCAGTCCATGCTCCCAAACACATCTACAACACACTTTTATGGGGATGTAGGGAGAAATAAACAGTGCTGGTGGACCTACCGTAACCCTCAGGTAAGTCAATGACGCGGTGCAGGGTAGAGCGGTTCATATAGTTACGCATCCGAGAGGACTGCCGCCGGTAGTGCCTCTCTAAGGCCTGCAGCGCTTCTTCCCCGTACACGTCCCTCCGACTCGCTGCCCCGGACCGTCCCCTGGGACCTTCCTCGCTACCACTGCTGTTACTAACCCCCTTTCCTCCCCCTCCCCCTCCCCCTTCACTGCTGGAGCTGGGTCGGCCCTGGTGGTGGTGATGGTGGTTGTGGTGGGATGCTGGGCGGTGGTGGTAGTGGTGACCATTGGCGTGGGCCGACGTTCGTGACAACGGAGCTTGCGAGTACTCTGTGGCAGGTCTAATGAGTAAACAACAAAGTCCATAGTGATGAACACATTAACAGACTGCAGGTCTTCACCTAAATCTGTAGTTACAGCAAACCAATCTATAAAACTAGGAAACAAATTTTATGATTTCTTGAGAATTTTAGTTAACATATGCCACATCAGAGAATTTAATAAAAAAATCTAGATGTATGACACATAATACACCAATGAAAACTCCTGAGGTTTCATATAAACGAAAACTGACATATAAACATTCCATAATGAAAATGAAAACCAGATTTCCAGACAAGGGACTACATTAGGTACTACAATTGATAGGCAAATTAAAGACAGACACAAACCATAAAGACTAAAATACTCAAATATGTCTACATGGGGCATAAAGAGAGCACATTACAGACGTGGAAGAAGACAACTAAACGTGAATTGCTTTGAAGAGATCAAGTTTAGAAGTGCTTCAAGATGTAAGTGGTCTCAACAGCCATGTCGTCTACAATGGGATGATATGACTGTACTACTCGGAATCATTCATCTTCATCATACCTTGTTGGCCGATCCCACTGGGTGGTTCGTGTGAGGTGATTGACGTAGTAAACTCTCCCTGAGGTGGATGTTCGCTCTTCCCATCTGAAAAATAGCACAGCAGGCAAAAGAAGGGGAACATTTTTAGTGATACACAGGAGCACTGAAATGATCAGGCATAAGAAACCACAGTATATGCATAAGTCCACATAGGATAGAACACGACTTCAATAGAAAGTATAGCCAACTTACATAGACAATGAAGTACTTCAAACTGATTTTTATGTTAAGTTTTGAAAACCTTCAGTCACAAGGCCCTGAATCTATGTTGCACATAAAGACACACAAGCTCAAAAGTAGCATTTATATCATTAGAATAGAAGCAGTCATAAGAATAGAAGCAGTCATAATTTGTTTGTTTGTTTGTTTGTTTTTTTAACATAGAAGAGCCCTCACAATCACATTTTGTCTGAATGGACACTGATGACATTGATGAACACGTCTTGCCAGACTCTTTGTTCAATTTCCTCTTATCTCCTCTTATCTCTATGGCTAGAATCATTTGTCAAATCAGATGATGTTCAGTTGCTCAGACTTCAGAACAAAACCAACATACTCATCAAAGTTGTTAGAAAGGAAGTGTTCTGAAACACAATCTTTATCTACGGCTATTCAAGAGGAAGACATGTACCTCCATATAGATATAGAATTAACATGTCATTCACTCAAACTTTCTGCCTTCTAAAGTTTGATGTTGTGCAAGTCAAATCAAACTCAGAGAATATCAGGATTAACCTCCCCTTTAAATTCAATGACCTCTTTGTTCATGCATGAACAGTTTACAGGAATTGCCATCTTGTGCCTAGAATGCTAACATTTTCTCACGGTGTTGCTGTCGACAATAAAGATGGCTGTACTACCACAGAAAACAAAAGCAATAAATCATGCTTCACAAATTGTGAAGATGGAGAGGCGTGTTTGAAGACAATAGTGTTGTGAAAAATCAAAAATTCAATGTTCTTTGAGACTATCAGTTGATTTCTGTAGCCTGCTCTTCCCTTTTCTAGGTAGGGGATATGGAGGGGGTGTGTATTATACCATGTGGCAGTATTCTAAAATCACAATGCTGCTTTCATAATTGGCTCATCACATTAAACTTTAACACAAGATTCACTTCCTCCTTTCAGTGTGTCCGATAAATATCTTCCACGTTTAAAACAGAAAGAAAACATAAAGTTGATTACAATGAATACAACTGTAGCTTCCCTGAAGGAACTACATGTATGTGAAATTTTCTCACGGTTCCACTTGATGTACATAAATACAGTATGACACATGCTTTAGAGAGAAACATACACACAGAAAAATATGTTCCACGTGTCTTCACAGTGAAATGACTGACGGTCTTTCTTAGGCAATACCCACATTAGAGGCATATTACCATTTAAAAAAAAAAAGAAGCAATATTCACTTTCACTTTTTTTCTCTGTCATTCACAGACACTCCAGAGTAATCATTTCAAGGATTCTATACACAAAGGTAACAGCGTACTGCATATGCCATCTATTTTGTGGGTATAATATTTGGCAATGATAATTTTGTCAGAGGGTCTATTCATCATCAATCATATGAACAGAATGAGAAAGAAGTAAATGTATCATCATTTCTTTCAGAGGAAAAATAGGATTTCCCATCCTGGAGATGATGGAGACACAGCATTTGCTCCTGTCTCATTTTCACCAATGACTAATAGGGTTAGGGTTGTGATATTGGGATCTTGTGATCATGTGGTGGTTGGTTTTAATCCATCTTTCACCTCTGTGAAACTGAATGTTTGATTCATACATGTATCTATCCCTTTAACCAAATGATATTACTATTGGACATTCAGAAATAAATACATGGCTAGAAAACTTCAATGTTTAACTTAAGTACAGTGACCTCTAACCTTGAATCTATCACCACTATCATGCACATGCAAAAATTGATTATCCCTCTTTTTTTTTTCATTATTTTTATCCTTCCAAACAAAATTCCATTACCACTGCACTGTGGCTATCCATCCTCACTTTCTTTCCATGCATGACAGCAAATTTAACCATGAAAACAAAACACAAAAAGGGGGCAAACAAATAATCTATACAGCCAAAGGGGACAATTTTTGGTGTAAAATGCGGTAACATCTGATGACTGCCTAAGTCATTTAAGTTTTGCATATTGTGTGTCAACAAAGAGAGAAACCAATCAATAACTTCAGTAGTTTGCAGCAATTTGCCTAGAATGTCAGGCAAATTGTAACTTGATTTGATCGCTAAAACAAGTGTTTCCTGTCAAGCTAGCAAATGGAAAGAATGACGTTACAAATGAAGAGGGCGAGGGAGCCGAGTGGCACCATGAGACGGTCGGCAGTGACATCACCAGACGGTGGTGGTCACCGCGTCGTCATCTCGGTGCAACCACTTCAGGGAAGGCCGGCTCCGTTTGGCACCAGCCGCTGTCTGATTATCCCTACTTCACACAGGCCAGGGTGAACACCCTTTCAGCTTGATCTCTAGCTAGCTAGCTAGCTAAGCCAGCTACACGGCACAGGGCTGCCCACAGTCAGTTTTGCAGCCCACACGGTGGTGGCGCGGGCTCGCCGTAATCTCCCCACACTTGAACCGTGGGCGCCTCACGTCCTACCAGCGGTTAATGCCACTGTCCGTAGGTGTCTGCTACTTCGGCTGCAGGATTACTGCTGCTAATATGTCATAACATGTGTAGATGCCAACACAGGAGGAAGGCGACTAGTGCATCTACAATGCAGGAACCGGAATATTCTGGTTAGGGTTCGACAGAGAACTTGGGGGCCATGTGCTATAAGCACCTTACAGTATATAAGTGTATTTCATTCTATATCCTTTTTTTTTCTTCTTCTTCTTCTTCTTAAGCCCACTGCAAAAATGTTAATAGACTGAATGCAAGAAGGTGTTAACTCATATTTGGAAGACATCTAGAACTCTCTCTTAAGTTTAAGATTGTGGTTCTGGAGAGATGCTGTTGCCAAGATAGGCAAGCCAGAGGCAAATCAACAAAAAGAGAGCTGATAAATCATCCCAGATGGTATTGATATAGGCAGGATGAATGAAGAGTGAAAAGGTTCTGAACTATTGTGGTAAAGTGACAGTAAAAGTGAATTGATTTACAAAGAAATAATTTGTATTGCATAAATAATGCAGTGTACATAGCAAAGGCCAAGCAGAATATGAAAAAAAAATCTAACATTAAAAATGAGCAATGACTTCTTGCTGCACTATACAATGACAGTGTGGTGTGTCATGTCTCAGTGATTGTACTCATTCAGTGGTCTTTAATACATCCCTTGATAGTACGACGTATACACAGAACTGTGTCTCAGTACCATCTGGAGTTTTCTCACTACGCTACGACACTTCCCCGAATTTCGTCTGATGAGCACACACACACACACACACACACACACACACACACACACACACACACACACATATACTCACACATACATGACATAAAGGTTTTCTTCCAGCGTTCTCTAGCCAGAGGCTAAGGCACCAATTCAATTTAGTGTGGCCTCAATTAGAGGCTACAGCTGTTGTTGACCTAGCAGAGCAGACAACATCTGAACATTACTGTAGCTGTCACTATTGTATGCAGGTTGATGCGTACTGTGACTTCCACAACATCTCGACCTTCTTTTGACTCATTACTGAAAACAGTGACTGGTTTTAGTCCTCAGAGGGGCTACTAGCAGGGTCCAGAATTCGGACCTACCATTGCTTATCATCAAACATTTTTGGTGAGCAAGTGTATTATTGGCCATATCATGAACTGATAAACATTGTTGGCCATCTAGCACTGGAGCTAGTTTTTCTTTAAGTTCATGCTGAGCATGGGGTGCCTATTGCAATGGAGAATGTGTGTTGGAGTCTTTCTAGGGTATCATTTCATAAGATCATACTGAGTAGTTCAGGTGAACACAGTCAGTACTTGGATAAGGATGAATGCCAAGAAGCAGACCACTCATTAATGTTTCAACAAGGGCAGAATATTCTGAGCTGTTCTTCCATCATAATAAACTTTGAATTCCTCTAAAAATTGTATGCTCTGTACTATTTCATAAGTGGTTTCTTGGTATCTCACAAAAAGTAAAAAGCCCAATTCTCATCTCCACCTATACAATACAATCCCTTTGATGTTAAGAAAAAGCAAACATTAGAATGATGCTTCTAATATGATCAATAACATATTTTCTTATTCTATGCAATGCTGCAACCCAAATATTTTATCATTTGTATACTGCATGGAAATATGACTTGGGAGAGCAGCACGTAATAAAACTAGGCAATATAAGGTTGGGTGGGCACTGTGCAAATGAGGTGCAAAAACTCTCATTAACATGCTTTGTGCATAGCGGTGGGCTTGTTTGTGGTCCTCCGAAAAGGCTACCACTGATTCAAATTCTGGTTGACATGCGTTATTCTCAAAGTGCTCTGACTGACCTAAAAAAACAGATGACTTCTATTGTCTGAAATAAGTTTCAGCCGAAACCGCATGGTTTGACATGATATATTTGCAGAAGTTATTCCCTTGACTTTGTTTAACAACTTCTTTCCTCCCTAATGCGAAGATCAAACCCTTTGCATGGACCATGACGTATATTCCCTACCATGCCAGTCAATGTCTACCATGGTACTCCGGTATACAAAACTTAGATGGCCATTATTGCTTGATAAATTGGGAAGTCTACACAGCACTTTCCCTAAAATGGGCAGTTATCTTACATGAAGAACTTCTTATTCAAATGTAGTTTGAAGGAAAAATGTGCCACCAAGCCACTGTTGTGTACTTCAGAGTAGTTGGTATGAACTTTTGATGCATACTGGTATCTGCAGTATTGGTCCCTGCTACTCCTGTAAACATCTCCCTATACAGTCCTATATTATCGAGGGCTAAGAACCAGAAGGGCTTTATTGCAATATATAATATACTGTATATATATATATATTTTTTTTTTTTTGGGGGGGGGGGGGGAGGATATTGGTATCATATTACAAACCTCGATGTCCTCTACATTACGATATTAATTTTAAAAATGTTCCTTTTCAGGAAAATGTTAAACATTATATCCACAAAGATGGTATTTCACCTTACATTTGGAACAATGCTTATAAATCTACCCACTTTTGATTAAAGAAACTTTTTATTTCATGAAAATTTAATGTTTCGATGAACGCAATCTAGAGCCCTTCTGGTTCTCAGCTGATGATATCATCATACATCCTATGGCCTCTTGGGACTTGGCACTCATTTCACTGGACAAAGTAGGTCAGAGAGATCCACTTTTGGCAGATCTTTCATCAGTTTGAAAGCAGCGTCACCTCTCCTCATAACTGTGACTAATATTTAGACTCCGGGAGAGATTTGCTCACAGCCAATCTAACTTTCTAAATTAAAGTTCTAATTGGCCAACCTGGATGACGGAGAAAGTTCGGGTGTGAACGCTGTAAAAGTTTACTAACTTCCGGTTAACATAAATGCTCTTCACCACAATATTCTCTAGATGGTTAAGTAATGGAAAAGTTAATGATCCCTTGGCAGTGTCATAGCTAGCAGTTAGTGCTAGCATAGTTTCATTAATCAAGACATTAAATCTCATGTATGACTGTTAGATTAAGATCTAATTTGGTTCCAGGAGGCACTGTAACCGTACAGACAGGCAACCACCCACTCACTATCCAGCAGTCTAGACAGCTATTACATCATCTACACATCTCCAATGACAGATATATGTGTTACTTTTGTATACTGTATGTCAAACCTCATCTCTCTTAACTGATATGCATCAAAGTCCAGGGGCCCATTGCATAAAACTCCAACTGGATTTTTTTCCGGTTGAAATCACAAAATTCCAGTTGGAAGCTCCCAACCAGAGTTTTTATGCAACGGATTTTACATTCTTAGGTTAGCAACCTTAAAAAATTTAGGTTGGGCAAATCCCAACCTGAATTTTTTAAGGTTGCTAAAAAAGTTTTATGCAACGGGACCTAGGTAATTGTCTCATCAGGAAAAAAAAAAGAATGTTAGGCTTTTTTCTTCATTTTCTTTTTCATCTTCTCTTTTGATGGAGTCAAAATTTGATCTGAATGGTACATGAGCACTCAGACACCATACTGAATATGTTGAGGATATACATTGTTCATGTAGATATGTATTAAAACTATGGATATTTTTATTTTGTTAGAAAAACAAAACAAATAAAGACATACATGATGAGCAATGAGTAAAACAGTAATGAGATGTCAGAAGCTTGTTCTGAAAGTAAACATCTCAAGCTTTCATGTAATTTCAATATATATGTGCAAGGTATACCTTTCTATGAACTGTAAATTTGGGTCTGAACAGCCAAATAGGTATCAGACATTTTTCTTTCTTTCTGTGCAGCTTGCAAATATTCATACTACTCATTTGAAGCTATGTTAAAAAAATTACAACAACATAGGCCTTTGCCAATGTGTTTTGATAGTGGGTATGTAAACATGTTTCCATCATGGGAAAGATTATAAATGCAACTCATCAGCTGAGGAGCATCTCATCCTCTATGCAAGAGCATTTTGGATGAGATAGATATCGCAGCACTCAGCATTTATGTCCCGGCTTTCTAACTGCCTAGTATTTGCAAGAGAATTGAGGTGTTGTATTCAGTTTTCAATAGTAAAATTTCTCACTAAAGAAGCATGAAAATGCACAGAGAATGATGTGTGTCAGCCCACGTTCGGGTAACAGAGATACAAATAAGCGATTGCTGGATAACCGAGGTCACCCTGTACTTTCTCTCATAGCTCCCCGTCAGCATTGTGCTTGACAACATCTCAAAACACAATGACTGAAGCATATGGCAGGCTGGGACCCGAGGAGTGGGGTTGGAGACGAGCTTGTACGTTGGAAGGGGAAATATTACATCATTCGGCAGGGTGAGACTTTTGATTGAATTCTGAGAAAGAGTTCCGGCCGGACGGGATAAGGAGCTGTCTAGACAAGCTGACTTCTAGGCCACTGACTTAATCACTAAAGATGGACATGGGTGCATGGTAACTAAGATACATTATTTACTCCTGTGAATGTGTTACCACATGGGGAGTATGGGAAGTACTGTCTTTGGTGGTACAGAAGGCAGGGGAACAGAGGTGACTGATGCTATTAAAATTATTTACTGCTTTGCGGTGGAGCCACATCAAGATCCTGATTACCATGTACTGTCGCTTTATTATGAAACAAAAAAGGCATTTTCCTTTTCTTTATAAAAAAATATGTGGAGAAGGCACTTACTTTTAGTTGGTGACTTAAACAATAAGGAACTCCCCTCTGAAAAAGCTCTTACAGAGAAAACACTGAATTTGAGGAGTTGCGGGTTGGCTTCATTATATTGTGTTCATCTTCCTAATAATGATCTAATAATGACCTTTAAAAAAAAAACAAAAAAAACTACATACGTATTGAAGCACAAAGATTTTATACTAAGACAGAGCACATAAACTTGAAGCAAGAGACACTTCCTACTACACACAGAGACAGGAAACTCTTCGCAAATATGACTGAAACTAAAATCCCAGCAAATGAATCATTTGTGGATTCTGCCAGGCTCTCTGTCTCCACAAAGCTGGAGATCCTTCACTTATTTGGCAACAACAAGCAAACGATGGATTAAAAGTTATGAAGGAAGCTAATGACACTATGAAAGCAATAAAATAACAGATGTAAACAGCAGGAAATATCATGACACTACGAAAACAATAAAAGCTGCACAAACTTTGCAATCGACCATCCCACAATTCAAGCAAATTACTTTCACAAAGACATAATACCTTCCTGGGTTTGAATATTTAAAGACAATTTTCAGTCTTCATCGCAGTCACTAAAAACCAAGTGGTTAGTCAAGCGCAAGACCTGAATATGTGGCTCCTTGTGGAATCCCACACAGACAAAACAAAATAAAGGCAAAAGTACAATACTGCCATATGACTGGCATGGATCGCTACAAGGTTGTAGATGAGAATTAACAATATTTAACAGGTTTATAATATCTTTACATGAGTGGAGCCAGGAAAGCTAGAACAGAAATCTCATTGTGAGCACTTTATCACGTGCTTCCGTGCTGCATGGATAGAGACAAATCTACTCATGTCAAGCTAACATCGTAAATTTTAAAAACAGTGGAACTTTGCAATGAAAATGATAATGCCCTAATTAGAGATTAATAGTGCCACACAATAATTGTAGTGAAGTCAAATTAAGTAGTGAATGAACTCCTTAATCATGATAGCACAGAAAAGGTCCTATTCTAGCCTTGACCAAAAACCAATACGATAGTGAGCTTATGAAATAAAACAAAACAAAACAAAAATACTCTCACAACATTTCCAACTAAGATTTGAAATAAATTTTTACCAAACTACCAGAGAGAAATCAAAGACATAGAGCTTAAAGGTCCAGTTTACCTTTGGGAGCAGTGATTTCAAAAATGTTCAAGATATCACATTTGATGCATATGTGTAGGTCTGTTGTATCATAAAACATCCTACCATATGAAATATTTGCAATAAAACCTAAAATATAATGAGATATCAGGGTTTTTCTCGATAAACCGTAACTGTATACGGTTTAGTCTGTAAACATTTTTATTATAACTATTGTTCACATTTTGTGTATTTAACAACACTTAACATCGATTATACGGATTCAAATTTTGACAGTGGTTGTTTCTATCCCTAACTCACATTTTAGAACTATTTTAAAGCACTAATGCTGGGTTTTTGTTTCATCTGCAAATGGTAAATTATGCCTTTAAGATACAACTAGATAGATGAATACAGGAGATAAACTTTAGGAGGGGGTAACAATTAAGATACAAAAATCTTTAAGTTGTTTGATCTTAATCTCCTATTCTGCATTTGCAATAAGACCATGTTCTATAGGGCACTGTAACTTAAGCACCTTGGTAAAGTGGACATAGAGCATTACACATTACTTATTGTTACCATCAACACATAAACTTCAAATACGGATGGAATACGAATGGGGAAACAGACAAGTTAGGGTGCTAGATCATCACACCCATTGGACAAAACTAGAATATTTCTTAGAAATGATGAGAAAAGAGTGTTTTTATCATGTAACAGGCACAAAGATGAACAATCCCTTAACATCGTCATTAGATAACCAACTAATCTATCTTATATTTGCTGATTTTGCACTGTCTTAAACTTCTGTAGGTCCTTTCCCACTGTAGACTGGATTATGGGGAATACCCTTCAGGGGGAAAAAAAGAGAAAAAGTACATTCAACTCTTGAGACACTGTCTGACTTACAAGCACCCCCAGTAAAAGTGAATAACAATTTAGAGTCTAATTGACCTTGACACATTGGCTGAGCAAATTCAGAGCATTACTAATGGACCTATTTTGTCACCGCAATCTAGGAAGTCAGCATTAAAGGTTGCACATCGTTCAGAGCATTCATCAGATTCAGACGCACAAGTCTTGCTATTAAAAAAAAATTTCACAAAAATGACACAATGCCGAAGTTGCCCTAGACATTCAGTGAATTCAATCTGGGCAAGTGTACAACCTAGATGTAACTGTTCTTTACTATGCGAGGTAGAAGAAAATATATTTGGTATCAAATCTACACACACTTTCTCCAACCACCCACTACACTGTATACCCACTGTGAGCCTCTCTATGAATCATGAAATACAAATGTATGATCTTTGTGAATCAAGTCAGGCTGAAACAAGTAATAAAGGTAGTTAAAGGCTTGTCATACCCCTCTTTCACAAAGCTTTTTGCCCATTGGTTACTCGTTGAAAGCAAAGTCATTTTGTGTGTGTATTCAGGTCACCCTCTGAAGTGTATCATATCACAGTCCAATGAATATGATTTGTGTTGGTCGACTACAAGGTCAGTGCCAGATGCGTCGGGTATGATCCGACGAGGCAAGATTCTCTGATGAAGTAACTATATGCTCAGAGCTTAGTTCGCCATCGGACACCATTACCAGTCGCAAGTCAAGTCAGTGTCAGACAAGCGTTGAGTCAGTCTGATGTGTCAGATTTGTGTTATGCAGCTATCTGGCGTGTCCAGCTGACGTCCTATTCCGGTCTGTTGAGTGTCCAATGAGTAACAGTCATCAGACAGGGTAACTTGGGTCCAGGTCCTACAACCTTTTTGGAAATGATATCACCCTTGGTGAGTCTCAGTACAAGTCTCAAGAGCTCATCAGCTAATATTTCATCACAACCTACAGGAAAGCTGAAATTTTTGCATTTTGGGAATCAGGTGAGTTTCTGAAGGTCAGCGGAACAGGGGCATCAGGTACAAGAATGTATACAGCACTTTTCCATCTTGACTGCTTCACGCTAAAGCCAAGAATTTGTGCCACTGAAAAATTTTATTGTTCTAACATACAAGTACTTTTGGGGAAAAAAAAGAAGAAAAACAACATGTATTTGGAAGTTTCAAGCTGTACGTGAGTTTTCTTAATGCGACCAAACCAGTTGTACCATCTAATGCATGACTCTGATGTACATCATCACTTATGTTGTTGATCAAGTGCAGCGTGAATAAATTAAATATCTCACACTTGAACTTGAGGAGGCGGCGTGGTGTAATGGTTTCGACAGTCAAACCACAACCAGGGAGGTTGTGGGTTTGGAATCCAATCAAGGACTGTCATATTTGTCCTTCATCAAGACAATTAGCCCCCTCTACCCAGGAGTATAAATCGGCACCTGTTTGGAGAAGGGCAATTACTGGTAGATGATTTTTCCAGAGAGCCATGATAGGCAGTTAGGAACGAAACGTAACCCACAGATTGTGTCTTGCGGAGTATGAATGCTGTACTAAAAATTGTATAACTCAGGTAATCATCTACATCGTGCACTTGAAAAACATCATAAATTGTTACGAAACTGTCAGTTATACAGAGCAGATATAAAGAAGCACGTTTACTCTTCAGTATCACCTGCATTATTTTGATGTTGGGTGTCAATACCAGCCTGTAATAACACCAATCCAAAGTGATACACTTTTGCGAAAAATTCAAAACGCATTACCTCTTTAATATACTTGCTACTCAAAATAACATGCAAATAATCATAGTAACATTAATTAGCGCCATGATATCCCAGACTAATCTATCAGGTAACGTCGCCTCTGATAGCGAAGAGGCAGAAACCACACACATTTCTCTGGTTTAGGCAGGATGCAAAGATGAGTAATAATTAACATGCTCTCTTGCATGCTATGCCAGAAAGTAAACCTCACCACACATGCTATTGCAATGCTACAGTTCAATGAAAGGCATGTGCATACTTTTTTTAATCACATCAAAAAATGTGTTTAATATTTACAAGCCTATCTTTGTGAATGCATTTCACTCTATTAAATCTAAAGCCATCAACATTTGATAACACCTAACCAAAGAAAGCCATTAAGTCTTAATACCAAATCATTTGGAAAATATGACAGTAAGGCAATTGTTCTTGGCCAAAACAAGCCATCATTGTGCCCAGTTTTGAGGCCAACATCCCTGGGTTACTTCCAACAATCACTAGTGACCCCAAAAAGGTCTGAAATATCCACAACTTCTCTACAGATGGATTTATACCTTGGTAGAACCTCACACCCTCATGTCTAAGAAATCTAATCCAATCAATGGCAGCAACAACTCGTGGAGGTGTTTGCTCATCACCCGACAAATTTTCTGCAGCTATATATGAATGACTGACACTCTGAAGGTCAATCAGGTCGCGCCTCGTCGTATCAGTGTCATGCTTCATTGAAGGGGAGCGATGATCTAACCGCTTGTACAAGCTACGATACAAAATTACCTTGGCAACAGGTGAAGAAACTTATTAACACCGGTGTTTTCTTCTATATTGGTTCAAAGCTTGTAATCAATTTATCATCACGTCAATAACTCTCTCAGTTAGGCAATTTTCCAATTTTTTTTTTCCAGTTGGGCTAAAAAAAAGAAAGAAAATGTATAAACTTGGCTGATCACATACACCCTGCAAATCCAGTCCAAATCCAATATTTTGCTAAACCTCAAGGCACATTTCTGATGGAACATTGAACTATCACAGGCCATAAGACACAGGGCTTTAGTCATGAAGTGTTGATAAAGAAAGCCGCAGTCATGTCACATCAAAGACTTGCAACACTTTGGAAAATAATATCTTAGATGTCAGAAACATTACAGTACAAATATTTCTTGCAGTTCTGAGTACATTGCAATTTGTTGCTGTCAGAATTGTCAAATATTTATTCTTAGCTCTGTCATTCGTTTACTGATGATTTCAGTTCACTTGTCACTCGCATTGTTGTTTTACTTGATTTAAGCTTTGCATGATCAATTTGAACAGAAACAAAAAGTATTCATCGTTCCTTTCTATGACAGAGAGAATTCATTTCGGATTATCATAAAACACACATGCAAAAACTCTTCAAATCTACCATAGATGTCAGCTGGTCTTGCATTTACTTTTAATGTCACAACATTCAAAAGCCTACATTTACACATGCAAAGATTGACTTTGAACATCAAGCCTCGCAATGAATTTCATAAGAGAGAAAAAAGAAATATCTGAAATCAAAAATAACTCCATGGAGGTGTATACAAAGATCTATGTCAAACATCTTGACAGCACAGCTCGTATTTGGATACTTCTGCAATGCATGGCTTTTACATTCAGCTTGGCAAAAGCTAATGACTTATCCACTTGATGACAATTTGGTTCCCAATATCATGCATTCTCAGTAGAATCCAAGGCCATGTGCACCCAAGTGCTGAACAGTCCGACACGTAAATTAAACATTCCTCGTCATCTCTGTACATACATGAGCAAACTCTCTCCATATGTACCCTTGATCAACAGTCCTATTTGATGGACACGGCATCTACGCCTGTCAAACACGTTTACCTGAAGACTCCATCACTGAATGCGAGGGAAAGGTGTGTTCCTGTAATCAGACAGTAAATTCCTGCTGTTCATTTTAAAGTGAAGGAGGAGTGTTGGTACAGGCTACACTGCAAAGCGTCTTCTCTGTCTTAATGACTTGTGCAAGATATTACCCATGTGATTTATGATGGTGGGGTGAGGGGATTGATGGTTGGGAGAGATGTAGTGTGCTAAGATTATCTCCCATGCATTTCAAAGTGTAAACATATCATCTGCTCATATGATGTTAATTATCCTGAGAATTCTCACAATTCACTGCCGTTTTTCCTCCTAATGAAGAGAGCAAGACATCATGAAACAGATTGTCCTAGGTAAATGCAATCTGAAATGATGATAACAACCATCTGGACTGGCTTGTAAAAATTTCCAGGAAAGTCCAATGTCACTTGGATGTTATGTCAATTCACAAACACACTTTCTCACAGAGTTTCTCATTAAGTGGCAAAGGTCTGGGGCTTAGTTGCAGTGTAACATGTTAGAAGGGGGAAAATTACTCTGATAGAATGGGAGTTGCTTTCTACGTAATATATGCCACGAAAACAAAAATGACATAGAGTGCCGAACATAAAATGTTAATGTATTATGATTCGATGGCTAACAATGCACTGTGCCACACAAACCCAGAAGCTAACAGCCACTTGGTATGAAATGGGACAACAACTGGGTCTTGTGGTCTTGGTCACTAATATCAGGTCTGCTTAGGTTATTCTACTCCATACAGCACTACCAAATGTAGTGCTAGATACTTCATAGATGTTTTTAATCATCATGATGATCATTTTGAGGCTATTCATGCAGTGATGTGCTGTTGTGGCTAAGTAGTTAGAACACTGACTATTAATCATAAGGTTCTTGGTTCAAGTCCCCAGCCTGCCAGTGGTTGTGCCCCTAGGCAAGCTCTATCCTCCACTGCCAGGGTCTTCTGAGGGGACTTGCAGCCATCAGCGCTGTGGTTGCTTGCTTACAACCATTCAAGTGCTTCCTCGGTGGTCACATAAAACTAATCATTATTCAATATTTAAATCAAAATCAAAATCATATGTTTTGGATCACAAGTCTGTCAATGCCGGTACACAAAGTGATGGCTCAATCCACGTCCATGCTCCCTCTTTTGTCGATGAGGAAAGCGGCAGAGATTTTGGGAATTGAGGCAGAGGTTTTGGGCATTCTTTCACAATTTAACCCTTTAACCACCGTGTAACTGCATATCACTCTCTGTGATGTGCAACTGGTCTAGAATATGCCCTACCTGCTCTCACGAGCCAGTGTCAGCTAATACTTCAAGAGCCTTCTACTCACCATGTAGCCATGAACATATCTGAGCACCAAATGAGAGAGTATTGGTAGATACCTGACTCATTCAGGGACACTTCAGCCACGACTCTCTCACCAGCCGTTGTTACAAGTGATGCATATACGCTAGTCTACAATGACTGTATTACCGTATGTCCCCAAAAAAATTACAACTGGAGCTCTGCAATGATATCTTTAGAAATAAAGAATCAATCTAAATACAAATTCAGGGTATGAAACTATAACTCATTGCCCATATCTCACAGAAAACCCCATTTGATTTGCTTCAGTGGTCAAAGAGAAATGAGGAATTTTGTAGAGGATGTCAGGAATCTCTTCCCTCCAAGTTTTGTCTATTGTATTCACACACAAGAGCATCGAAGTGCTAAACTTGGAAGAATCAGACTCACGACATGCTTTACAACAATCCACATTTCTCTGTGACCGCTTTACCAAATTGAATGGGGTTTTCTGCAAAATAGAGCTAAGATGTTATATTTTAAGACCTTGAAGTAGCATTTAGACAGTTTAATCATATTGGGTGTTATCAATGAGAAAATCTGATTATCATTTTTTTTTTTTTTTTTTTTTTTTTGGGGGGGGGGGGGGGGGGGACATACTGTACAGGCCCAGGTGTTTGAAATTGAACAGCTTCATTGGCCCAGGAAATCACACAAAGACATGACACCCTCCAAAAAGTGTGAAGGCTCTTACCCGTCCGGTAACTCGTTGGGATCTGACGGGAGCATGGGAAGAGGGTTGATGTTGCGCGAGTCGACCACCGCCCCACTGGCGGAGGAGCCCACCCGGTCCCGCGACGTCAGGCTGATGACAATCTGGCCACGAATGTTGTCACCATCCTCTGGTTTGTGTTTGCATAGATCAAGTCTCTGGTCTGTGAATAAGAAAGATTACATATCAATAACACTCACTGTGTATGACCACAAGGCCGGTGACTCAAATTAACCTATACAGCAGCATTATATACATCATCTTTGTTATCAAGTATTCTGATGATCACATATCCAAGAGCTAATAATTTTTGTCCTTCCCAATTTTGAAAGAGCCAATAAGTTACAGTTGTTTTTCTTTCTTTCTTTTTCAAAACCATTTCAGTTGCGCCTTCATATGCGCCTTCATATAGGTTTCATTCAAACTTCATTTCCAACAACTTTTGTTTGCCATTGCTATAGTGCACCATGCAATCAGATGAATAATGAATGGGATTTTTAACAGATTTTTTTTTTTTCTAGTACATTGAACAGATTATATATTCTTTCTGAATTACTAAGAAGGCACATTTTCTTGAAGAGACAGAAGCCAGTGCGAGTCTATGCTCAGTATGCTGTTTTACACAGCAGGTGACTCTGCTCCAGTCCTTTGTACAGGCTTTTCCTACACGATGCTGTTTGACACCAATGCAGAATTAATGACCCCCTCCTCTTTCACAGCCTACAACAATCATGACACAGTATATAGGCAGACAGGAAATATGGAGACCCTTCACATCAAATATAGAAACTAAGTGATGTATGCATCCCTCTCATGACAAACTGGTTGCAGAATAAGTGCCAGCCCACTAGGTGTATCTGGTCAGACTTTTTCTTGGCACGCTTCAGGCATCACGCTAGCATCTCTTCGAGACAAACTTTTCTCTATGGATGGCATGCACAAGGGCTTCACCAATGAGCAGATGGAAAGAAATTGACCTGCTCTGGCCGTGTTTCGGCACTCTTGCGAGAATAAAGTTAATAATAGTGATAATGCTCTCCTAATTCTGCATCACATGGCTAGAAAGGCTGAAAATCATTTCATATTTAACCCATCACTCCCTGGTCTAGATGACTTCAGCTTTAATCTAAAAGACAAGGGAAGGTAGCCATAATTTCTCGACAATGGTCGGAACTTTGTGCCCCTCCCAAAACATCCCCTCCCCTTCCTCGATCTTCAAGCCCTTTCAGAGTCCCCCCCCCCCCCCCCTTTACCCCAAGCTCTAACCCACTCCCGATTGATTCCCCCCAGCGGGCTGGGTGAGCCGCAGCGGATGACGCCACGTATGCCATGCCAGTGGTTCCTGCCCCCGGATGGAGCAAGCAAGGCAGACGAGGGATTAACTTACATCCTGTGTCTTTGAGTCGCTGGATGGCGTGCGCCAGTATTTTGACGCAGCCCAGAAAGCCGGCACCCTGCTTCTTGTGGATCTTCCGGTGGTTCCACACGCTCAGCGTGATGCTGTCGTTCAGGCTGAGAAATCTGAAGCAGTGAAAACAAAGGATAAGAGAAACACATATCAGGAAACACTCATCTCTTGTCTACTTTGAATATATCAGCTCTCTTTGCAAATGATCCTCCTCCCTATCACACTTATCAGAACATTGGATTAAATATGAAAATATCATTTGTAGAAACATTTACATTTATTTATATATTGATTTGTTTGTTTGGAGTGTATGTTGATTTTGTGTAAGAGGAGAAAGAGAACTTGGATTTGATTCTTTGACACCTACAGGCATCTTATCATTACTTGCGACATAATTCTTATCATAATTTGAGTAGCACTACATCATTCCATTCACTTTCACCTACAATAATTGAGCACTTTGACAACAAACCACTCATAAAATGATCTGGGAAAAAAAAAAACCAAGGAAGAAATTAAATAACAATCCATGGATTTGACAAATGTATGACCTGTTTATAAAAATGTATTGAGGTGAAATATTTACATGATCTACAGCCAAAAGAGTTCTTACAGTCCTAGTTTAATCTATGTGAAGTTACTATAGAGATATATTTTTGTGGCATTAAATTTTCGTGAATTGAAGCCAACGGCCTTTAGGGGAATGAAATTTTTGTGCATTGTCACTGGCATTCAACGAATAGTGTAGACAAGGACTATGTGCATTTTAATTTGTGGATCTTGATTGGTCTAGTTTCTGTGATAGACAATACATCATGCTGCTTTATACAGTAGACCTATTGGCTGCAATTTCTTTACCCATTTGATAAATTCTGGATGTACATATTTCCTATCACACAGGCCGATTTATTGGGCTAATGCACGCTAATGGCACATGGTTGACAAATTTGCCTCAGATTAAAAAATGACAGAGCCAGGTGGAGGGGCAGTGTAATAGAATTGTTGATGGACCACGCGGGTCAGGCATCGGTCACTTCACAATTGACCACATCCCATCCCTCCCGAGAGAAGACTCAACTCCTGACCGCCTCGCCTCACCTCTCCTCGCCTTGCACACAGACACCGAGAATCGAGAATTGATCGCCATCTCTCCTGCCGGCTAGCCAGCGGGGCACGCATGACGGTGAGGGTGTGAAATTGTTGGTGACACAGAGAGTGGTGGCAAGTTATGGAGGGCAAAGTGAGTTTTATGGGGCTAGCAAGTGGCGCTGCTAGATACATTACGGTGGCAGGCGGCTGGCCACAGAGTTTGAAACAGAAATCTTTACAGCTTGCCAGAATGTCTAGTCTAGGGGGATAGCCTCGTACCAGACCTGTGTACCCCATACTCTTGGCATTGCCTATTCAGTTCAAAAGTTTAATATCAAATGCATAATTCTCTGCAGTCTCTATAGTATTTTTAACCTTGGTGGGCTCCACAAAGACTTCCCATGGGGCTGATTGTGGCCCCTTTTATGAGTTCTTAAATATACATTTGGGATTAGAGCAAACCTTTTAGAAAGCAGAGATCTCTTGTGAAAAGTTTAATTTCACTCAAAGTGAGAGCAGATGGGAAAACTATTCTTCCCCACATGCTTATTCATATCATACTATCATCCATCTTTTAATACAGCCCACAAGACACACTGAAAGAAATAGTGTACAGTGTGTATTTGTAGGTCTTTTAGATCCACCTTAAAAAATCTCTATCAAGTTTGCATACCCGTACGTAAAAAGAAGTGATGTCCTTTGTCAAAGCAATTCATTAATACCTGCAATTGAGCTCATAACTTCTCTACGGCACGGAGCATGGGTACAAAGGAGAGATTCTTCTATCTTCTCCCTCTCTATGATACCTCCTTGGAGTAAACTACAAATCATAAACAATATAGTCACACTGACAACCAAACACAAGATACACATGTACGTAATAGGTCGCTATGACATCACTGTAAAATATCTGTCCTGTCTGATACTTCCAATACCGATTCTTCCAACAAACATCAGCTCCGCTAGAAAGTGCATGTCTACCTTTAATCTTGAGTGAAAATCAGACAAATTCTAATCAACTTGATTCTTAAATTTTTATTTTGAAAAAATCTTGACAAACAATAACATTACATAATTTGATCACAGGACCATACATTGCAGTTTTGTAAGTGAAGATGATAAGAATAACTGTCAAGTCTATATACTGTCCAATGCATACACGATAACCTCTTTATTGCCCTCCTTAAATCTATTACATACCCTTATTTTCGCAGCATATAATATCCTTTATTTCGTCTTTGATTGGTTTAGTCATGTCTGAACCCAGTAATTTTTTTTTTCTTTTTATCGGTCTCTTTTTATCTCCATCCCCACTCCCCCAATATAAGTTGTCTCTCCCACTTTCACACAAGATAATACAAGATGAAATATGACATTACTCTGGGCAATTTGTCCAGCTTTCCGCCGCCCGGGCACTTGGCCCAGACAGGCTAGCAAGAGTTTTCAGAGCCAGGGCACAGATTTTGCCACGCTTTCCTGTATTGATTTCTTAATGGCTCGACATGTCCTCTTACGCATCAATGCTAGCCATATAGGCATGCCCCCTGTCTAGACCATAGGCGAGGGCGCAAGCCCCTGGGTTAATTGGCCCTACAGACAGAGGGGACCCAGGACAAAACCACCCTTCCCTGGGTACCAGGACAGATGAGACCTCATCAAGGATAGCGGCCGAGCGGAGAAACCTAATTCTCATAAGATATAATTTTTTAGAACATCAAATGAAAACTTTTAGCAAAGTCCAGGACACTGATGTAATGAAAATACTCCTTTACTGTGTCACATTAAATGCTTTTTTTTACCTCAATCTTGAACCTCCATGGATGTGCAAGGTGTCTGTCTCTTACATTAGCTGCATACAGCTGTAAAGTCATCTTCCATGAGAATGTATGTGCCTATTCAACCCATTACACTATAAAGTGTACATGACTGACTCGCCAAAGGAGAGATTTTTACCCCTCCCTGAAATCCTATGGTCTCAGTATACATTTATAGCTGTATTGACTGTGCAGAGCAGAGACTAGGAAGTAGGCCTCCATTCCTTACTCAATATACAACTTGTAGATTGAAGTTTCTAGGTTACAAATGACACAAGAGGGTACACTTGTACATTTAGGGCATACAGTCTGCAATCATAGTCTATACGCCACACAATGGGACATACAATTGTAGTGTTTTTTCTTGGTCAAATGTTGGTAAGTTACCGGTACTTCTTACATCTATGCTTGGAATGAACTGTACATACATGTATAACACTTGGAATGGACTGTATACAGATGTTGTACTTATGCTGTCAATTTGTCATGGTTTTATTTTCATGAACTTTGCACATTTTTATAGTGAAATAAACAACTCACAAATTTATTGCATACCGTAACAGGAATGCACTCTATAGAGAGCACCTAAGTGTGATGTCATAGCTATTGAAACTGTTTCTAAACAGCTTTCCCTGGCTCGAGTGTTTAAATACTGACACCTGGTTTCACCCAAGCTAAAACAAGAGACTATTATATCATTACTTTCGTGCTCTATTATTTCCAAGGAGGGAAATCACAAACTTTTCTCCTGACAAGATATAAATTTCTCATTCCATCAAAGTGGTTCTCCAGCAAGAATTAAACCAACCATGATATTGTCAAAATTACAAGTCCCCTAATTTGGGAAATATCATTGTTGTGAGATATATGGCTTATACACTGTACGGTATGCATTAGAGTGACAATGCTGAGCTTACATTAATACATAGTAACAATTAATTTGATATCACTTTGTGCATTCCTCCACCAGAATGAAGTGATTGAGCTTATGCTTCCCAAGACAGAATAATGTGCAGCAACATTTGACAAAATAGCTTCAAATCATGCTGAAACATTCAAGAAATACTGGCATATAGAGAACAAAGAACTTCTTCACTGTCTGGCCAATGCATTAACCATACAAATAATGTGTACAGGAGACAAAAACAAAAAACACAAAAAAAAACAAAAAAAAAGAGAAAAAGACAAATATACTGAGCTGTCTGAGCACTAGCCTGTTGTATGTCTTACTACAAGGTTCAATAATACATCAGAATTTATATTTCATCCATCCAATATTCCTTTTCTGACCTGCTATCGATTTTACACCTCCTTGTATTCATCAATCATGGAATATATGCTGGACATAATGAAATCACAATACAAGTGTCATCCATGAATTAACACTTGCTGAAAAGATATGGTCAATCTCAAAGCAAAACAAAACAAAACAAAAACAAGACGCGATCTTGAAAGCTATGCATCCATTGCCCCCTCTCCCACCACCACCTTATAAATTCACATATCTTTCCTCCTGCAATAGGCTATGATAACTGTTGGCATACAATTTGCAGCAACATTCGTTCTCCTGTTGCATTCCATGTGACTTCTTCTACCCCCTCTGTCTTCTCTCTTCCACTTATCTTGCCCCTGGAGCCTCCACTCGCTGCCCCCTCCCTAATTAGTCTCACCCCAGACAGTATGCCCAGCCTCCTCATTTAGGCTTGGCTTAGTGGACAAGATTCCCCTTTTCCTGAATTGGTTCCTGAATGGCTCATCGCTGATAAACCCAATTTAGCATCTTTCTCATCTCTTTCTCTTCCTCTTTCTCTTTCTCTCTCTCCCTCTTTCTATCTAGAAATCAAATAGAAAAAAAAAAAGCTAGAACTCTGAGCAGCTGGGCTGGAAAGTCGCGTTCACACGCAGCTCTTCCGAGACGTGCAACTAATTATGTCCCAACAAGATTGCGTCGACAATTAAAAACGGTCAGATTTGATTTTACGGCAGGCATCAAGACGTCTTTCATTTGGTCTGTCTGTCTGTATGTCTGTGTGTCTCCTCCATCTCTCTCTCTCTCTCTCTCTCTTTCTCTCATCTCCATTGTCACATTCTTAATGTGAATGACCTGTGAAGACTGATAAATTCTAAATCTGTAAATGAACAGAACGACATCAGTCTGTTGTAGCACACCTCGCTTGCGCTGTCATTAATTACATTGCCAAGCTTCGCATCTGTGTGTGCGTGTGTGTGTTTGCATGCGTGTGTGCGTGCAGGATTGGCTCCTGGGAAATCAATGGCTGGCGTAGTTTAAGGCATGCTCAACCCTCAAACAGATGGTCCTCCGAGCCGTAAAATCACCCACAGCAATCACAGAAATGCACGCGACCTGAATGTACATTTGTAAGAGATTAGCAATTACGGCATTTCCAATTACCTCCTGTTTGATTGCAAAAACTTTAAATCACCTGATGGCTGCCCATGGGGAAATTGCATGCAGGTTTCTTTCATGCATGGAATTTTCCAAGCTTAGACTATTTTCATCCATAACTGATCTCGTGAAGGAAAAAGCTGGTTAAGGACCTTTCCAACATCTTATGAAATGCTTCCCCTGAAACAAACCGAGATAATCAAAATGGGAAAAAACATACAACTATGCAAAGAATGACAATGACAAAAAAATATAAACCAACATCTTACTGCACGATAGTAACCTTCAATACCATGAAACCAGAAATATTCCTGTGCATCTTAATTATGTGAATTTTGTGAGAGCCAAGATTTGCGAAATTACAATACACACTCAAGTCCTTGTCTTCACTATATGGATTGAATGGCAGTGGGAATTCATGAAAATTTCATGCCGATTAAATGTCTTGCTTTACAGTATCATGCAGTGGTAGCAGTGACCAGTTACCGGTAGTTCACACGATTGAACGACTGTTGAATTGGCCAGGAGAACTACTGTACTCACGTACAGTGAGCATTTCACATATCATTGCCCCACCTACTTGTATTTATTTTCTACTGCTTTTGTTCTTTTCGTATGAGGCAATCAGCAAGGTGACATCCAATACATCTAAAATATCGAACTTTGCCAACAAATTTGTAGGATTTCTTCTGTCAAACTTATCAAGCTCTGCCTGGAAGCATACTTGTTCAATTTCACTGTTGCACAGATTCAAGATTTTTCAGTTCACCTCTGCCACTGTTCTTGAGCTGTGTATTACATGACACTGCACTGCTCCCTTTGCATCTAAAGCCCTGTTTTAGCAGACCTTACTGGGACATCGGGACAACATCCAGAGAACAAATCCTCTAAAATCTCAATAAAACCGAAGGAGAGAGCGAGGGGTACCGTTTTAACAGACGCACACCGAAAACTTTATTTTGGTAGATTTCTACGAAGAGGATGTCTCCACTGATACGAATGCCACACCTACCGGTCAGCGCCACCTATTGTTCTACATTGTACATTATGTACATACAATCACTGATCTCAACTACAAAGAGATCAGTGGGTACAATTCATGCGCGTGATCGACGTGTGACACGTCAATCATTCTCTGTCTGCATTGTTGTGCACGCTGGTTGAGAAAAGGAATGTTTTCGCAGTTGCATTTTAATAGAAGGGTTGTCAGGGTAATATCATGGTCATGTCAGGGTAATACTACAGTAGGCTAGAATATCACAAAAGTTAAGTTGTACCTTGGCAACGTCTGAGCAACATCTTGCAGGGACCATTTTAAATTTTTAAATAGAGTGAAAATGGATCTTGCCGTAGTAACTCTAGTTTGAAAGGCTCTGTTAAAGTGGGGTTTCACTTTGTGAATTTGGTACACTATAAATTTTCAGTTTCATTCTCCTTTAACAAGAGACTTACTTTTCACAGTATAGGATCTACAGTTTAAAGGGGCATTCCAGATGATTTTCATAATTTCACATCATGTAGTACATAAATCGACAGCTCCGTGTATAAATTTGTGGAATTTATTGTGGTCCTTGAGCATAGAAACCAATACTCTGAAAATCTTAAATAAATTACACTGAACAGTGTTGATGACATAGGAGCCTCACATATTTCAGAAATCCTCATTCTGCATTAATTTGCCCGCACATGTAACACCAGCTTCCAATATCAGATTTGATAAGATAAAAGATGTCCATGGGCATGAACAAGGAAATAAATTTTATTAATTGATATTTGAAGTACCAGTAGATACAGTTTATCAGATTTCCCTTGCATGCACATCAAAGGAAAAAGTCTGACTGCAAAAATCAAATACTATTACAGTAGTCTGCAACCACTTGTTCATCCTAGTATTAAAGAACAAAGACAAATTAACTCACTCTGAAAACACAGATGGTATGAGTAATGATACAGCACCTGCCAGCATACATTTCAGCAGATAGCATAATAGCTATATAAAAGCAACACCAGAACTTTGCTCACCAGAAAAACTTCTTAATATGATACACTTTTCCAGCCATCACCATCCAAAGACTTACCCACCCCTAATTTCATTTATCTTCCAATATCAGCAACTTATAACTTCACACCCACTACCACAATACCGACTCAAATCATATTGCCCCATCATCGCTTCGTAGATGATACATTATATCTGAAGAATACATATAGGGCCTAACAGAGGGAAAGCTGTTCAAATGTAATCCATCTTTAAAACCCTCATGAAAAGCGGGTCAACCATTTGATGCAGGCTGGTGCCAACGGTCCACTGATTAATCACACTCCGCTGCGTATTATGTGTGAACACACCCCCACTCCGTCTCGCAGCCCAGCCCTCTCTCCTCGTAAGGAAATCCAATAGGGAAATGCTGTTAGCCCACACTTCCTGTGCGGCCCGTTCAGACCCCGCGCTGACGTCTGGCCAGGAATCGTGTTCCGCAGCACCCCGCACATAAACATTCCGACCAGACGCTGAGATCTACATCTTCAAGCTTGACTAAAAAGGAGCCATGTCTGGAACTGACCCGTGGGATACCAGCTACTACACAAATTGTACACTAGTCACTCTCATTTCTACCACAACCATTAGAGCTCTACAATCTCTCCATGCTGCTAAATTTTTCTTTTCAAATACGTCATTCAGTTTGGCAGGCTAAAATGATGAAATGTGATGAGAGTGATAATCAGGTTTTCTTTCTTAGTAAGAAAGGGCAAGTTTTGTCTCCCCTCCCTTTGCAGTCTAGAATGAAAGAAATAAAAGGGGTTCTATATGACCTGACAATATCTTTGATATGCCGACTTCAAAACAAATTTTATGACACAGACAATGGGGACACCATATGTCTTGAAATGTGAAACAAAATAGAGGTAAAATTAGAAGAAAATAAATTGGTAACAGATCTCCTTTATAGGATGGTGTCAAATCTTGGTGCCTACACTTTTGTATAACGGAAGCATGATGATGACATTAATCAAATGTATTTCTATGTTTGTTTGCTTGTTTTTTCATGTTCATTTCATAGCTCTGAGCCTCCACATAAGAACCAAAACCTACACTTCATATGAGAAGACATACATGCCACAGGTCAGATGCAGAGATGCATCAAAACATGGGAAAAAATGTTTTACACTTGTTACATTGCCACTTGTGTTGTCTTCTAACCAAGCTCATCCTGGGCATATGATACCTTGACACTGGGAGAGAGTGTATGAAACAATGGCTGACAGTTTGAGACAACATGAGACAGAGAGAGACAATACAAAACAAGGCTTTCATACAGTGACAAAACCACAGGGGCTCTTTTTGCCATGCAGTCTTTGACACCAAAATGAAGGCGAAAGCCCAATGATACTCCACAACCAGGGATGCCATCTCCCTGCCACAACCAAAGGCATGCACCATCTGCAGAGGTTTATGGAATCATTTTGCTCAGTTTCAATACAAAGTTGCGGACTAAATTGCCATGGTGAGCAGTTTTGAGGCCCTCACGACTTTTATCTCATGCAACACAATCGCCTCACTGACTTCTCGAGTGGGAATGTCAAATGCAGGAGATCACTTCCATGAGTAGCCATCTCCTAAAACTTTGAAAACCTCTAAACTATGACATGCAGGAACACAAACACACATCAAATGTCAAAGCACAGATACCAAACAAACATCATCTCTGTGAGCAAAAGTCCCTTATCATTTTATTCCACGCCACACAGAGCCATCGTGTATTTGTTGCGGGACACGAGTCCATCAGGCAAATTGCCCTCCCTCTCTCTCCCCCTGGTCGTCTCCCCCTTCAAGAGACTCTTGGCTGGAAGCATGGAGAAAAACAATCAATCATTTCACGGGGGCAGAGATAAGAAAAATGGAGGAAATGGATCTTCTATCAAAGATATGATCATCCCCTCCCCATGATATATATCAAGAAGAATGCTTTTCCAGCAGAGACAAAAGAGAGAATCATCCCTCCCATCCTTGCCCCCTTCCAAACACCCAGTCAATCAGTCTATGAGGGATTAGGAGTGTGGCAAGTCGTAAATAGCGCGCGGGCACTGCTCCGCAGCGCAGTGTGTCTCCTGCGAGTCATCCACATCATGCGTTTTCACTCCGACGGGACCTCGTCTGGATTAGCACAATCCCAACCCATTCAGCTCCCCACTGATGTTGTGATGCAGCAAGTAGTGGATTTAGAACCCAACAAACTCTCACTCTTTTCTTATATGCTTTGGGCCTGACATTAACAATTTGTACAAAGAGACACTTCTGACATAACACTCAGATCAACAGACATATTTTTATGTTGCTTTTTAATCCAAATAATGCCATGTCACCTCTAAAAATTCTCAGAGAAGAAAAGTCAACTCCTACGAAGTTGTTTTGAATGACAATAATGCAGTAACTTGAGCAAATTTTCAGAAAGAAATCACAGGAAATCAGAAAAATCAAAGAATATGGAGTTTAGTTGATGTTGATAGATCATCTTACAAATTATGGCATTCAAGTTGCACAAAATGGACTTAAAGCAGAAAGAAATCTTTAATCTAAACTTCATTCAAATGAAAAACAGAAGCATTGCCCATGACAAGAAAGTAAATGCATTTTTTTTTTTTTTGTCTGAAGAAAATCTTCAGACAAAAATTTTCAATTTCCCTCATTATTTTCACTTAGGTTTTAATTACAAAAAAGGGGAAACTTAACTACTGTTGAAAGAGCAACTTTTTAGTTATCATTGACTCACTATCATTTTGACTTCCCACTACTATCCTCTTTTAATCCAACACTGCAGTATAAGCTTCAGAATATGATATCCCGAGACCTTATTCCCATTATCAAAGTAAGAAAGGTCACCCCTGATTCAATCTTTAATAGAGGGCAATGTTCTTATGGTAGTCAAGAGATACCTGAGGGCAAGTTAATAGATTATCAGCCTAGGTATCATGGCAGTATATCTTCTATTCCTCCTCATCATCTTTGCAGGGGCTCCAGCATTGGGAAGATCATATTGCAAACACAAGAATGTCAGGAAATCAGTCTTCCACCACCATGGGTCTGCACACTTGTGCATCATTGCAGCCCCATTAACCTTGGTTACCAAGGCAACAGCATCACCTGAGACTACCTCACATGTTAACATTGGCATGGCATTACATGTACATGTATGTAAACATGGAAAGTTGCAGCGTGAAAACGAACAGAGAATGCTGCTCTACCAGTCTTCTGAACTGTTTTCAAATTAGTCCTTGGTGGTGGCAGTGTTGTTTGTCTTTTTTTTTTTTTTTTGCCAGTAGGAATTGGGCCACAGCCATTCATAGAGTCATACTTAGACATCTTTGATTTCAAGAGGTCAGATTTGCACAGAGAGAAGAAAGGTTATCCGACAGCTGATTCTCTTCTGAAAGGAATGTTGTCAGAATACAAAAGTAGCCCTCAGCCGGGCAAATAATGGCCAATGCACCCAGCCATGGCACAGAACAATTGTCGTTGATACAATTTGTACATAGGGATGCATTTGAATAATTAAAACGTTTGCTGAAGGAATGCAAGGGCAGGGAAAGAATGATGTTGCGAGTGAACTACTGAGACTTTAACTGCATTTCACAAATACGGTCCAAGGTCCGCCCCTGTCTGCACAGCTCTGGACTGCACCAAAGCTGTTGTCACTGAGCGGAGTCACTACCCTAATCCAAATTACCCTGCTTTAGGCTACAAGGACCTGCTGACTTGTTCAGTCTCACAAGTCTGTTTGGCACCAGACGGCTAATTCCTGCTCATATCTTCAAGGGGTCAGTGGTATGAAGTCTGCTCAGTGCCAGGAAAGATTATCTCAAGCCATTCTTGTGTTGCTAAGTTTCCAGAGGGAAAATTGGGAAAATTAAGCTTCACTGACCCCACCACACTCACAGGAAACATTCTATGGCATATTCCAGTCATTTTGAATAACCTAAAATGGGACCTTTGAACATTTCATTTGTTCTTATCCATCTTTTGAAAGACTCGGGACACACAAGTGGATGATAGTGCTTATGACTTTTAATGAGTTTTCAGATAGAAAGTCATTTTTTTTTTCATTACTTTATATCAAGTACAAATTGCCACACAAAATCATCATGGCAACACGGAAACTTTTCATGATGAAACCTACCAGGTCATGTGAGTCAAATATATGCTCTGGAATTACATCTGACAACAGTAAACTACATTTACTCTCATCGATCTCTTAACTTCATATCTTGCTTACTACCAAACTCCATTAAAAACTTGCTTCACAACACAAAAACAAGCAAAGAAACACAAATGCTTCACAAAAAATAAATGAAAAGACCTCAACATCTGGCCTGGAAACTCGAGTCATTAGGTCATGCACAAATGGTGTGTGCACGCAGTTACAGCTGCATTATGCTCACACAATGTACAGACATATTGTCAATATAAAGCAGCTGCAGTTAAGTCCTATCGCGACGCAATTAAAACAGAAACCAATAATTAATCAAATCATGTGGGGCTTACTAAAATGAGTAAAATGAGAGAATATCAACTTCAATTGTATATCCCCACTGGCTTGACTTCTGTTAAAATACTTTGGGTGGTACTTTCATGCTGATGCCAAGCAAATGGAAGGCTAAGATACCAAAGGTATAGGGCCTAATGTTGAACAGCCAACATATCTGAATACCTTTTGCAGACTGGGTGAATGAGGACCCACAAGTAATTGAATCTCTAAAAACCTCTCCTCTTTGTTCCATGAAAAGTAAAATCACAGGGTTTCATGACAGTCTATCCCCCTGTTCAGACGCAAGCCAGTTTATACCCAAACTCAATAAAGAAACAACGTATAATGAATCATCGTACAGCCGACAGACTGTTCAGACGCTAATCTCGACCGTTCTGGAAAACGTCGCATAGATGTGCAGTTTCCCAATGCGCATGCTGTTATGGTAAAGACGGCGATAGGATCACCTAGTCCTTTCATGCACACTCCCATTCTGCCCCGCCAAGTTATACCGTTCTATGGTCGCCATACGTTCAGATGCATAATGGACATGATGGAATGCTGATTTGTTATCGAGTTCTAGTTCGAAACGATGCTCTGACCGTCGTTTCGCTTTATATTGTTTTGTTATACCTCGTTTCATTAGCATTCAGATGTATACATTCATCATATAGCTATACCATTTTGGTATAGCTATACCGTTTTAGTATACATTTTTTTTTGCGTCTGAACACCCTGTAAGTCCATTGTTGCATAACCATCATATCACCTGCGGAAAAGAAAGACCCATCAAATTCTCTCGCTCAGAGTATCTAGCAACCCAAGGAGTAGAGGAAAAGTAGTGTACCCTTGGTACCTTCGGATACAGACCGGAAGTACACTGTTAAACCACATTTTCACCACTGACTTCGGACCGTCCACTTACAGATCATAGTGCTGGTTCCACTTGGGGTCCAGGGTGCTCTTGCAGAAATCTGTGGAGTGACACTGTCCTGAGCCGTCCACCACCACTTTGGCGAAGGGGTCTGGCAATCCTGCAGTGAAGAAGAACAGAACAGAAGCAGACAGAAAGAAAAAAATATATTATACATGAGCACAGGGAATGTATATACATTGATGTTACTGACCAGTATATTATAGGATGTTTTCCAAGAGCCAAACTTAGGACAGATTGGAGTGTCATATGGCACTTAAAAGGTCACTCATTATTGTGCAACAAATTTTCAAACTAGTTTCAAATGGAGTTTAAAAGAAATATTTAACTAAAGATAAAAAAAGAAAAAGAAAGATATATGGTGTTATAGGTGACAGATTTGATGGCATTAATAAATAATATAATGCATACAGACACGATCTTTCTAAATGACATATTACAGCTCTACACATCATAAACAAGTGTCCTTACTGCAAAATCTGTTTTTGTTTCTCTATCTCTCTCTCTCCCACCTTTCCCACCACTTCTCTCTCTCTCTCTCTCTCTTGTAATTTCCTCTCCCGAACTGTAAAGAATGTGTAGTTACTGTAGATTATTAATGTCCTGATGGTGTTTGTTTATCATGCGCACTCGTTACTTGATGATGTAGATAACGAGTGTGAACGAAGCAGGTACTCGAAACCAGGGGAAGTTTGGCTCCACAGGTCTCAGTGTACCCAGTCTCATCGTAGTGTGCCAGTGACCTCCATGTGTTGCCACACATATGTATCCCTGATACACAAACATCAGACTGTCTGGGTATTTGGGCTCATTAAAGTTACACTTCCAGCATTGCTATTTTGTTTGTGAAAATTAAGGTAAACTGTATCTTAATGCATTCTCCCACACATACTTTTGTTCTCAACTAGTAAAAAGTAATCCAGTTCCCCGGAACACTTTTTCCAGAATGAGCAAGAATCTGCAGTACAAGAGCTTTAACACCAAATTTTAGATCACATTTGCATGATCTGGGGGTTATATAATATTCTTTACCCTTCTTTCATACTTAATTTCTCTTGGAAAATGTTCCTAGATTTCAACTTGTCCATAGTAACAAGTATAGATCACTGCATTCCACATTAATATCTGTTCAAAGCTACAGAAATGGGCTTATATCTTTCTTAATAACCTACAAAGAACTACTACAAAATAAGACCTTGTTTTGCTGCGAAGAGAGAGAGAGATACATATTTCTTGTATTTGAGACTCTTTATCATGGATCAAAAGAACTTATTCACCATTAACTGCTGCTCTCATCACGGCTTGGATTATGCTTTATAGATGATTACTTCATCATTGGCAACTGGTTAGAGAGATCTATTTGGCTACATCCGGGTGCCCCTTTAATATCATCAACCATCCAGGCGACCGGCTCCATTGAAAGAGAAAGACATGCATTCGGAAGTGTTTCCTTATTCTTGGAGCCAGCAAGCGTCCATTTCTCTCTCATATCTCTCTCTTCATTTCCTTCCTACCCTACACCAGATATTTGATAGCCTGCAAACAAGACTTTTTATTATTTGAGTATTGGCTTTCTGAGAGAATATTGCTCTCAAATTGTGTTCTTCAATCTTAAAATTTCAAAACTAGTTATGCAGGAATATGCAACAATGAAGTTGTTTTTTTTTTCTTCTATCACATAATCTATGCAGCTTGAAATGACTACTTTTCCATCATCTGAAACAAATATTGAATCATCATGCTTAAACAACAATAGAATATGTTTTTAAAGACACCTAACCCCCAAAGAGAGAGATAATGTGAATGAAAGAGATACACGGAACAATCTCTAGATATCCTTACAAACCACAGACATGACATAACAAAGGGAAAGCTGTGAAATCCATGTGATATTAAAAGCAACATACTGATAGCTACCACCACTTTGAAAATCAATAAGGCAATTAACAAGTTGCCCTTCATTATATGGAACAGCCTTCGTCGCATGGATGTGACCATCATGATGTGTATGTGTAAAAGCCATCGTGTCATTAAATATGGAATGTAAAACCTGTTCCCTTTTCTCTCAAGCAAAACATTTTCAGTTGATTGATGGCTTCAAGCATATTAATTAGGGTATTCATCACTAATTCTAAATGGAAAATGTTGGAATATCATTTAGATTGTTGACTACTCGTATCTTCCTTCCCATGCACCAATTCCTTTGCATTTCTGTCAATGCAATGTATTTATTAGAATATGGGACATCAATTAGATACCAAACAACATGAATAAGATACCAAACAAATAAAGCCAATTTATGTTTGAAAATTCTACTGTTCTATGGATGAACTACCCCGAGTGTTTTGTAATCCCTCTTGAATGAAAAATGAAAATAAAATGAATATCGATAAATTGTATACCATGTATGTTCATGCATGCACATAAACATATGTGCCTGCTGAATAATTGCATGTCACATCACAGCAAAATATTCATCTGATGTCGAATGAAACTGTTTTTATTGCTACCCTCCTCTTTTCATGAATTCACAATTTCCACATCTCATTACACATTCTGCATGGTGCAAAGGAAACACAATTTATTCAACACATCCTGTGAATGTACAATGTCAGTCTCACCCCAACAGCATCTGCTTTATCTTCAATAAACACACACCAACACACACACACACACATTCACATACACCAAAAGAGCCTCACATACACCAAAAGGGGACAACAGAACAATTGCAGACGCAATACGCGTCAGTGTCTGAGAACTCGACAACGAACAATAAGAATCCTCGGCTGGAGCCATTTGGTTTTGTGTGATTGGCTCTTGTTTGTCATGTTTCAAATAATGAAATATATAAGAAAAAAATTTTGATTCATTAGCTCCCTGTCATCCTCTGTGTTTATACCAGCGACGACCTCAAAACAAGAGCGGCTCCAGCGTCACATGACTCACAACTCGGCATGACTGCACACAGACAACACGCCAGCATAGCGGGGATTGCAGGCCGGCAGACGAGAGGAAATATGAAGAATTTCCCTGCTCTCTGAATCGTACAATTTGTATAAACGCTTGTGCCGACCCTTCAGATTCTACCATCAACCCGGAATTACTTTCATAATCAGCTGCATCTCCTCTACTGGCCAAGAAGTTGTCACCCATAAAGGTTCACGAATTTAATAAATCAGGAACAAAAAAAAAAAAATTAAGATGGAACATTTGGCAAGGCTCTGTGTACAGTGATGTGTTGTGTGTGTGTGTGTGTATTTGTGTCTGTGTTTGTGTGTGCATGTCTTGGGTATGGATTTTTATATTAGATCAAATATAATCTATACTTCTTCTTTTTATTTGCTGTGCCATTTTCATTCTGTTTGTTACAATGAAAAATGAAATATATCACTCAATTGTTCTTTTTGCTAATTTTTATTTCCAAGTGCAGAAATGTTACTGAATTATTTTTATCACATTGTACGGTAATAACAATTTGAATTGCTGTTTGGGGTATTATTTGAATGGAAGCTAATAAATATTACTGAAAAAATGTCTATATTTCTTAACAGAATAAATTATCACTTGCAAACTCCCTGGCAGTTTGTATATCACTTGCGAACTGAAAGTTGGCTGTCATGCACCTTACATATAGGCATCACTTCCGACTTCAGGCAAAAAGAACTTAATGCCCTGTGTCAATATTGTGTATGACATAATTTTGTGTAGTATGATCTCAGCTGACACTGTCCAATTACATACAAACTAATATACAATGATAATGAAATGGAAATTATGCAATGACTAATAAAGCAAAAAAAAAAAGTCAAATAATCTGGTAAAAGATGATAAAAATGAGGGAGTAAATTTGCAAATGATGACAACAAAGAAAAAGATACAGAAATTTTACCACACATGCATAGGTATGTGTAGAAAGAAGGAATTACACAACAGTGTGAGACATCAAAACTAATCCTCCAATGACTGGTCATTGGCTTAAAAACAAACAAACAAACAAACAAACAAAGAATACCTCTAGAAATAAACCTTGGTCAGTACCAAACCTATCTAGCTATAAATATATTTGACATGCATTATCAAGATGTCAAAGTTCATCATCACATAAACTTTATACTAAAATTAAGCTCACTTGTAACTGAGGGCATGTCTCTTCTAAAATGTGTATAAAATGGAAAATTTGTGACAAATACATGAAATATGAGTGGCACTTGAAATGAAACATTATCATTCACCCATCAATCAATGTTTGTTTGATGCAAAGACAGCTTTACATTATGATATTACTTTCGAAATTATGTCAGTCTGAGAAAAAGGTCCAGAACACTGTAGCCTTCTTGATTTAAGAGCAAGGTCACACTGATTTCTAAAGTAGCCTCTGAATTTAAATGCATCATTTTTCTCATGATGGGAGCCCTGCTATGGCTTCCTGAGAGCAGCTTGTGGTTTCACATTAACAAATCTTTGAAAACTCTGTTGAATGATTAATATGAATGATTAATATGGATTAACAGAATATGACAGAAAATAATTTACAATGGATAATCTATCAGAAGGGAATTCCACTGCTCTGTAGCCTAGGCACAGCCACAGGTTTCAGAACGTTTGAAAAGGCCTTTTGCAACAGGTAACTAACCCTCCCCTCTAACATTGCCACACTCTATTGAAAAAGATTATCATAAAACACATAACCATGAGGTCGAGGTTAAGAGTTCAACAAAAACTGCACAAAGACCTTCATGTTCTAATTGAAGACTTGGTACACTAATCTTTCTCACCAGATATATTCCCACTATGCACATATCCCAACAGGCAACTTCTAGAGCATATAGTCTTCAACAGGCTTTTGTGGTTGAAGCCATGTAACATTACACATCAAACCAACTCACTGGTAAACCACTGTCTAACACCTCCCCAAGTGAACAACCAGTCAACACCAGTATGTGTCATCCGTGCCCCCGAAATTCTGCATCTCTAAAAAAGAAACTCTGCAGGTTTACATCAGAGGTCTGGATATTTACATCCTGCACTGCAAACAGAAAAGATGCAAAGGAGCTTTGTTTATGCCCTCATGCTAATCTAGGCTGCTTTCTGTTGGATGTCTGCCATAGCAAAGTGGCGGCAGGGCATGATGACAGCTGTGCCGTTCTCTCTCTCTTCCCGTCTGACCGGGTCTTCCCCTTCAGCTCTCCCGCTCCAGCGTCTCCCTCTATTCCTGCTCTCAGAAGTCTGCAAGCCGCAAGATGTCTTAATTCAACCTTTTCTTTGCCAAATCAATCCGGTAGATTAGAGCCAATAACCCTCTTCTAACCACCCCCTCCCCCTAGCACACACTTTCTCCCTTACCATTCCCCCAACTTTGTTGCTAAATTGGAGTCTCACCAAACAATGTCAGTCCCAATACAAAGATACTGTCTGGTTTTTCCTCACCGAAGAAAACAACAAAATGAATATTGTGGGTAGAGAGCGAGAGTGAGGGACAATCTGCCCTCATTGAAAGACCAGACCTGTCTGACAGGGGGAGGAAGGGTGGAGCCGACTCGCTCCAAGGAGATCCCTTTTGTGGCGGAGAGCGCAGAAGTCGGAGACATGGAAGGGATGATAAAGGGAATGAGAACAGGAGAGAAAGCTACAGAGGGAGAAACGAGTCGGTAAATAGCTTGGTGGGGCGATTGAAGTTGATTCCGTGAGTCAGGAAGAACTAATGAGAGTGGGAGACAGGTGGATAATCTGATTTTAGGGCAAATTCCGAAAAAAACGGCTAATCATGGATGATATCTCCGTCTGATCTACAGAAATCACAAAGGCATAGATGTCTCTCTAGATCTCGCTGCAGTCTAAGATGGGGTGAGTGTGGAATATTGGCAATGTCAAATGGATTAGGCATTGCTCACTGAAGTACTTGTTGCGCACTCATCTCATATGTCCTCGTTCGAGAACCAGACAGGAGATGGCTAGAGACCCATTTAAAGACACTCAGTCGGGAGGGTACATGGACATATTTCAGCCGCGGGTGCCGCCACGTAAACTCGCTTCCGAAGTTACTATGAAGCAAAATTTGTGTGTGCGCAAGACATCCCTGCTGCAATGTATCGCGCTATAGTATCTCGATTCCTCGCTTGAGCGCTGAGCTCAGCTGAGATGTGTACAAATACGTACTGTACATGTGAATTGCGATCGCAATATCGCCAGCCGTAGTTATAGCGCCTGAGCTGCCTTTACTATATACGTATACGCACCTTCTATAGTAGCCTCCTTTCATCATCGCATCGTCGATCGTCGTCACTCGTCAACTACTTGTATACTCATCAGATCAGATCAGACTAGAGTACAGACCACAATCAGTTGACAATAGATACATGTGCGCAGGTAAATGTGAGGATGGCCATCATGGACGATGACACATTGTCATGGGTTGCGGACATGACCGCAGAGCTGTCTATTTTGAACATGGACGATTGGGTCGGAGACCATGACATTGTATCATGTACTTGCTCAGGCGTCGCGGCTGTGCCCGTGCAGGGCCAACGGCCACAGTTGCACTGCACAGTGTACCTGTGGCCGTGGTAAAAGGGGGCCCTGCGATAGCGTCATACGTTTGCAGTCTTTTGAGTTGGACGGCTGTTTGATCTCTACTGTGAAGTTTCATTACTAAACCAAAGGCTAAGCCGAACTGAAGCAGTACTTGATTTTTATTGCAAACAGTACACACACACCACACACATTGATATTGACATACCGATGACTTTATATCGACTTTGTATGTTACGATCCGGCCGAACGTATCACAGCTGACATGGGATATGAAGCAGATCATTGCACAATGATCAAAACAACCTGCCATATTATATGCATTGCAACTTGCTATATATATATATGAAGCTTAGAGTTTTAATATTTCTTCATTAAACCATATTCATAAATCTAAATATCTAATAACGTAATATATAAATAATCTATAATATTGTTATAGGATATTTCCAGAAATTTTAAAATATTATTGCTTAGATTGCTGAAATTGGCACCACAGTGCAAATAAATAGAGACTGGAGCCTGGTACGTACGTACACACACAGCTCTCTCAGTTGTGTCATGACCGGAGCCCATAGGAGAGATTTTCATGCGCATGGCTGTTATGCGGTTTTGTGCGTGCACCCATTCGGCCCCATTCAGTACGTATTCGGGCGTCCATGTTGAAATTAGGGTGGACGGCTCGCACAGCTCTTGTAGTCTAGCTGGGTGTTCGCTGGTGCATTGCATAGCGTCGTGTTCGGCATTTGGTACGTACGGGGTGTACGGTAACGGGAGGAGCAGCGTGTCGTGCTTTTCTACTGAGCTGCAAATCACTTGCGACAATTGAGTGTCTTTAAGAAACTGCATACAGCTCACTTTTCTGACTGAACATCCTGACAAGGGCTTGAACTTTCTAAAGAGTATGTGCCCATTCATTTCACTTGTCTAAGAGTAAGTTTGAAGTTTTCCTTCACATGCAAACAAGCCGGAGTTTTGCAGCCTGTACAGTTACTGTTCAATGGAGAGCTGGCTGATCAATTGACCTTTTTAAAATGTTCAATTCACCCTTGCTGATGTGGGCAATCTACACCAAGCGCAGAAAGAAAAGGGGCCTTATTGTGTAAATCTTACCTCAGACAATCCATTGTGTGTTGTCTGCACCAATCCACAAAATGATTTCTGATGATTTCTCTAAACTATCCTACCCTGAATTAATCTTTAAAAATTTGTATGCTTATGATAATTTGAAACACAAAGATAGTTCGTGACAGTCAATTACGAGTGGAACCCAAGTGAAAAAAAAAAAAAAATATATATATATATAAAATTATATAAAAATGTTTACGAAATGTATCCTACGGAAAACATTGCTGAGGGACAAAGCCAGCACATCACTGAGTTTCTAAAAGGTAAAGTGTTCTAGAAGTGACTGCCTTCAATATGTGACGCTGACCATGCTCTTTGATGCACTCACACATTGCACCTGCTTTACATGACAAAATAATGCTAAAATGTGTTTTGCATAGTCCATTGTACCGATTGCCAGAGCCAGAATGAGAGTGAGAACACAAACATATTTTAGCAAACCCACCGAACAAATGTACTAACATGTTGTATTCAAACTTCATCAAACAATACGTCTATGAAAGGGTAATATTTGGTAAATGTATAAGAAATATTAAATGTGAGCACTGCATATTTATGTACATTGTCAGACTTTCTAAGGCTGCTAGGATTCATGTCCAGCAAGACCCATGCACATGCTTTGTAAATCTTTCTCACAAGTACGATGTTTCACACCAAGTAATTGCTTGCCAAGGACCACAACTCATTGCTAGACTGATTGAAATACACATACACCTGAGGCATTTCATAGTTTATTCCCATGCTGTTGAAATGAAGTGGGTTTCCCAAGAGCTTTATGAAGTTGTCAAGTTTTTATAAAGAGCTGAAATAATACCCTGCAAACCCACTTGCTTTCTCTGAGCAACCTGACCTTATTGTTGAAGTAGTTAATATACAATTTTTTTTGTACATGTACATTATCTAACTGCCTCTCAACTGCATTGTCCCCTGCCTGCACTACATGCTGAAAGGCACTATGTACCATTTGAAGATGAAACAAAAACCCAGCATTAATGGTTCAAAATAATTCTAAAATGTGAGTTAAGAATAGAAACAACCAACGTAACCAAAAAAAAAAAAATGTTAATCACTATTAATATACAAAATGTGAACAATAAATTGATTCTAGAGTAAACCATCTACAGTTATGGTTTATTGAGAAAAAAAAAGTAATATCTCCTGGGCAATTCCACGATAAAGTGGACATGACCATCAAATTTTCAATATAGTCAAATCTCATTCATTTTGGTATCAAATGAAAGCTTAAGGACTGATTTTTTCATATTTGACCATCTTGTTAAAAAATTACATCATTAACTTTGCTAAATATGTGCATAAAATCAGCATAATTAAATTTGACATATTTATCTGAAAAATGTAATGGAGTTAAATGAATGTAGCATGAGAAAATGAAAAAGGAGGTAAAAACGTTGCCTTTGTTTTCAGAGTTTAAGGGTTGAACATCATTACCAAATCATCAAAGTGCAAGATTTTCTATGTGTTAAGCTTCAGCGAACATCGCAAATACGATCATCAATAATGTCACTGTGTTACGGTAAAAACTGATGTTTTTAGTATTGTTTGAAAATTACAAACACAAAAGGGTTTATTTTGATAGTCCAAATCATGACCACATGTAGCTACAATATACAAGTGCTAAAATGATAGTAACTCATTTTGTTAATTAATTAAAGCTGATTAAAATGGGTCACGGTGTTACAGTAACTGTAACACCGTGACTATAACACCGTGACTTGCATTGCAATAACACAAGACACATACCGGATTACACATGATAATTAACTGTTGAAGTGACCATCTGATTTCTCTGTCACATTTACTCAAAAGATAGAGGTTTTTCAAGGATTGTTCATAACAGATGGGTCAAACTATATCCACAAAGATTATCCCTTGTACTTGTTGCCAGCATCATGCAATTCTAACCCTTTCTGTGCCAAAAATCGAGAACTGTGTTTACAATGCAGTGGGGTTTGATATGCCAATCAACACTCAGAGCACATGGTGCGTTAAAATGGAAGCAGTCCACTCACAGTGTGCCACCTACCAGATTCACAACTATCCAAAGCAAACATTTCTGAAGGTTTTGAACTTTTAATTACGGTAAAGGCAACAGTTTCAGTTGAGTTGATACCCTTTGTTTAATATTTTTATCATAATTGACCATTTTATCACATGGTTTGACTCTTCTTGTGTAGACTCAGATGTGTTCCTACACTGTACATGATATTATCAACAGTCTGAAATCTTGCTGCAGCTTCCCTGGTATCGTATAAAGAATTACTTAGGGCATACTGAAGCTAGATCGATGAGTCCACCAAAAGTTAATCTCACTGGAATACTACTTTCCTGTGCATGGTGCTGTGCACAATCTTACAAGTTTCACCATTAAAAGAGCCAACTCACTAGGATTTACGTGTATGAATGAGAATTTGCATTGTAATCATTTTTATGTACATGTTCATTTTCCAGTACATCTTTGAAAAAGAAGAATAATCATGGTACATTTTGTACCACACAAATTGCTTGAATGATTCTTTTTATTGCTACTGAAATTGCTAAGTGGGTTCACCTGGCTTTGTGACCAAAGGTATTACAATCAAAGTTTCAAATTTGTATGTCATCTTTAAATATACAAATTGGACTTTTAAAGAGTAGTTGTAAACCCTAAAAGTTCACTCAGAAATATTTAACAAGTTTTCAATGATGATAGAGTGAATTATGTCTCAAAACATAAAGTATATTTTACTGAAAGAGCAGTGTTCCTGACTGTAATGTGTACAAACGTATATGACATGTCACGGCGTTACAGTGCAAAGTTTTTCTTTACTTTGTTGTTTTTGTTAATCTGTTATGATTTCAATAATTTTCTGTTTTATCTGGAAGTGTTATACTGTGATGTCAAACATTCATCATGAATCATCATTTCATTCTACCTAATGGAGAAACACTATGAGCTGAAAGTAAGACAACAGGATTCTCCATAGGTTTTCTACACACATTTCAGAGGTCACGGTGTTACAGTCACGGTGTTACGGTGCACTTATTTAAAATCTATGTCATAGTTTTCCTGTCAATTGATTCTTTAATCAAATTTTACTTCATTATTATCATTGAGTCTCTAGTACATCCAATGAACACATCCACTTATCAAAATGTTCATTAACTTCACAGAGTTTTGTCAGTAAACAAAGTGCACAAAAACCCATGTCCATTTTGCGTCACGGTGTTACAGTGGTAATTAATCATGCATAACTCATTTACCACAGCAGTTTTTCTTCCTTTCTTTTGTTTTCAAAATTGCTTATGACGATATGCATAGATACACGATAAAATAATTTTCTCAAGTGTTACATTTTGATTATTATTTGCATTTGATCAGTGAAATTATTCTCAAAAGTGTCATGGTGTTATCGTGGAATTGCCCTCCTTATATTCTAGGCTTTATTGCAAAATCTCTATATGGCAATATGATTTGTGATACAACTGACCTACACCTGTACACATATGCATCAAATGTGATAACTCAAACATTTTTTAGATCACTGCTCCCAATAGTAAACAATACCTTTAAGAGGGAAATTTGCTGTTATTTTGCCAAACTAAGAAAGTTTTACTTTTTCTCTTTTTTTTTTGGTTGTTGTTGTTGAAGAGTGTGTATCGGGGAGGAGAAGTTACAGTGATACATTTGAATGGGATATTATGTCTTGCAGATGTAAATTTAATGACGCTGAGCCCAGTTTGACTTCTCAATGCCAAGCTGTGAAGCGGGTGAACCTTCATGAGAAGATTTCCATGTCGGTTGGAGTCCACTACCATCTATGGGATAGGGCCTACACATCAAGCTACTCACAATGAGAACAGTATACTGCAACTGTGGTTCCTTACAACAAAATACTGACACATCACTGATGCTTGTGTCATGACCTTGTCAAATGGTGTATAAACTGTTATTTTGCTAACTCGTAATCATCATCAGGATCATAAATTCAGCCAGAAATGAAAGACACTGTCATTTTGTGATCATGCTCTCAAGACTGATCCCCAAGTAAGCTTGCTAACAAGGTTTGTTTGTGTGCATGTATTTTTTTAAGCAGTAACATAGCAGAAATGACAACCTAGTTTATATTTTGCTAGTTTCATGTTGCCACCAAACTTATGTACCCCAAACTCCATACATATATTTGGCTGATGCAATGTGGTTGTACTGTATGTTTCTTGACAGCAGGCATTTGCAAAGAAAGGAACAAATGCTACAATGTACAAGTTTGTAGATTGATGAGGTATTTTTATGAACAAAATACAAATTAAAAATCTTTAAAAAAAAATTAAAACATGCCAACTGTATGCGATAGCTGTGCTTCAAACTCATCCCGATGCACTGCATCATGAATTTTATCTGTCACAAATTTGCATTACACATGTCACACTCAGACAATCAAAGACCTTCGTAAGTGACAGTGCAGATGTACATTTGTAAATTCAAACAAATATAATCATGTGTTACATGTCCAGACATTTCTTCAGCTAGCCCAGTGGACGCCCTGCCAGAGCTGTTCTATGATTTCCTCATAAAATTCATGATTAATGGACCGGCCCCTGGCTGACATAGTAGTGCCTTCATCAAGAGATACAGCACATGTAAACTGAACTTGTCATCTCAACTGCTAAACCTGTTCATACTAATACTACCCTTCACTTTGCACAAAAACCAAGAAATTTCTTTGGTGCAGTTTTCTTGAAACAGAACATGTCCTGTGAAGAAAGTCACTTGAAAAACAGTTGCACTACATTGAAGCATACTGTAGGCTCACTGACAGTTTATTCAAAAACAAAAAACACCAAAAAAAAAAAGGACAATGTAAGTGTATTAATCCCCAATGAACAAAGTGTCAAATACATCAGACCTTGAAAAGATGATACATCATTCCATCATAAAATTCAGATCTGCTGCTTACAAAATACGAGAATACTAGCCCTTGTGATTTAAATACAGAATCTCACTTCAAAGCAGACTATTTCTCATTAGGCCTATGATAAAACACTGTCAATATAAATCCATTCAAAGAGAGTGTTACTGCAAGGACAGATAATGTTTACAATACAAAGTCAGTTGATAAGGTTAATCTTTTTGAATAGTCATGCACATTTCTTTCAATGTTCTAAATTTCAGATGGTGATCCTGAGGGGCTTAAAACATAATAGGGCAGCTTCCTATCGAGTGAATTGTGGCACTCTGCCAAAGAGAGTGCCTTATGTCCAAGTGAAAGCCCTTGTACAGTTATGTGTAATTACAAAGGTTGGAGGGAATCAATGTACAAAGTGTAGGTCCTACCAGAAGTTTTAGGTCAGATGTTCTCAATCATGTGAGAAAGTGAAACTAAAGCACAATCACATTCCCTTTCACAGTAAAAACAGGAGTGTATAAAGGTACAAACACATACAATGTATGCACAAATGTATGGGCATAATATTATCACATTTCATTGTTAAAAAGCAAAAAAAATCTTATCGCTACATTGGTCAAAATCAACTGATATTAGCATTTTACCTACTGTAGTTGATTTCTTTCTTCACATCATCGAGATTATCATGTTTCCTGACATATTTAGCCATGATATTTCAGATCATAAATGGGCAATCCTGTGAATAGCTACGAGGGACAGAAGAAACTCAAGAATGTTGCACTGGTGGTCGCTATGACGCTATAGTACCATTTGAAAAGATTCTATTTCTATGTGTCATAGCAGCGCCAAGTTGTGCACGCACATGCACATGCACACGCACAGACACAGACACACACACACACACACACACAGTGTGTGTGACTGCATGAAGACACCCTTGGGGACATTTTGTTTTTTTAAATAGAGAATATTAAAAGTTTAAAATTCTGGGAGACCTTATCTGCTTTGGTGCAGACAGTTCAAGTTGCAGCCGGGAGACTGGCCGTGCCCAGAAGCCAGGCTGCCTGTCTTGGCTCAGCCACTCGTAATGATCAATCAACTTCCTGTCTACCCAGGGGCAGAAAGAGAGAGTTTTTCAGGCAATTGCAAAGAGCCCACTATCCAGTGTATGATTTTACAAAGCTGCTTTTAACACCCCGCCCCATCACACACATATATACACACACATACACACACACAAACACATTCACAAACACACACACATACATATTCAAACACACATACAGCTGCTTGTTTGCTTGTTATCTCACTTTTAATGGTCACAAGCAGGACAAGCACATGTGTATTAACCCACAATTTTAAAGCAACACTACATTTATACAAAGTGTCACCACAAAAAGAGATACATGCATTTTGTCACTCAATATGTTGTTTGCTTTATAAAAAAAAAAAGAAGTAGGCCTACAGTATAAGAGACAGAGGTGTCCAGTTACAATAAGCCTGAAATGCTGACAAACATTTAGCAGCAAAAACAATGAATATACTTGTGTTTGTGCATTCTTAATGTCACATCTTTTAGAAATCCAATTTACTTTTATTCATTATTATTATATGGAGTGCAAGCACCAGTTTATACCTGTTCAGTTGTTGCTATAGGTACATCATCATCATTTTCATCACGTTTATCACTGTTACTGTGTCTACCAGTTGCAACTTAATGTGACAAAAGTATTTATGCAAGGAATTCTGTACAAGAATGAATGTTTGGGAAAATGTTTTTATCTTTTCAGAGTGCCCAGACTCAACTGGAAAGAAAATAGCCTCCTGTTCTACCAAATATCTCTGAACATAAAAGAAGACAATTACAAGAAGTTTCTGAATATACAATGTAGGCCCTACAGTACATGTCCCAGGTACATGCCATCTTTTATTTCGCCACACGCAGTGCTGCCGACTGTGGCTGGTTTCAAGCATGATGCTATGCAGGTTTTTGACGTGGAGGGTGTCATGTGACCTACATTCCCCTGCTCTAGCTTTCTTTTTCTCATTTTATTTTCCTTCTTCTTTTCAAGCAGTTGTTGATAGTCATCCAGGCTGCAGACTGAAAACAGGACATTTGTAAAGCGTCAGCCTGAGCCACGGGCCTCGTAAATCTCAGCCCTTGTGCCGCGCAGTGAAAGAGCCGACTGTAGCTCAGTCATGAACCCACTATGCACAGAGTTCCTCCCGCTAGGTTCCTATCCATCTAGGGGGAGCATTACCCTCTCCTAGACCCTCTCTCAGTCCTGTAGGGCTCCTGCATCACTGCTTGGCAAGCTCTGGATCCTGATCAGCAAAGGCATTATTACCTCCTTGACGATCATTTCAAAGACAAGAAGGTCCAGGAAATCATGGGCAGTGATGCAATGGACACTGCTTCCTGAAGAGAGTTTTTAAAATTGTTCGAGTTTACACAAGACTCTTCCAATTCGGAAGCTCTAAAATCATCTTTGCGACCCTGCATCAAATGAATATTGCAAGATGATGCCGGCCTAGCACACATCACACCAGACAGGTTAAGAGTAAGCCTACTAAGGCAATATTGAATAATTTTTCTTCATCAGTGATGCAAGCTAGGATGAGCTGGCGTACACACAGTACCCATCTGGCCAGAGTAATCATCCTTCTACAGTCATTACCTGACATGTAGGAAACACTATGGTAATAAGGACAAGACATTGTATTCCTATTTGAAGAGTCTGAGCTCCAAGCTTGCAAATCATACATTCACCCCCTTTTCAGACGCATGCCATTTTATACCAAAACTCGATAACGAAACGACGTATAAAGAATCATCGTAGAGCCGACAGACTGTTCAGATACTGATTTGACCGTTCCGGTAAACGTCGTATAGATGTGCAGTTTCTCACTGCGCATTCTGTTATAGTCATGAGTGACAGCTGTGGGGTCTCCTATCGCGCGCGGTCCAATTACGCCCCACCCAGTTATACCGTTCTATGGTCGCCGTACGTTCAGACACACAGGGAATGCTGATTCGTTATCCAGTTCTAGTTCGAAACGATGCTCTGACCGTCGTTTCGCTATACGTCGTTTCGTTAGTCACCGTTCAGACATATAAATTCATCGAATAGCAATATCGTTTTGGTATAGCTGTACCATTCTAGTATAAATTTTTTGCCTCTGAATGCCCTATAAGATACCGCATCTGTTTGCACCTCATAAAATCTTTACAAATCATTTCACATCACAGGTGTTGAAACACAAGTCACTGGTAATCTACAGCTGTATCCCATCAGAACACAGCCTTGCCTACAGTAAGTAGGCTTGCTGTCTCTGGAATTTAAAGGGAAGTTAAACCCAAAAAGCAATGTGGACTGAGTGAAAGCAGCAACATTAGTAGAACACATCAGTGAAAGTTTGAGGAAAATCGGACAATCGATGCAAAAGTTATGAATTTTTAAAGTTTTGGTGTTGGAATCGCTGGATGAGGAGACTACTACAGGATATGACGTATGAGTGGACAACAATACAAAGAAAATATAAAGGAAATTCAACAAAAATTCACTTTTCTAGAATTATGAAAGAGCAATGGACCAACCTCTTTTAGAAAGCAGGGGGAATAATTGCTACCCTTAACATATGTCAGTATCAAGCTGATGGAATTTGTAATTTTCATGAAAAATGGATTTTTGTAGAATTTTCTTTATATTTTCTTGGTATTGTTGTCCACTCATACGTCATAACCTCTAGTAGTCTCCTCGTCCAGCGGTTCCAACACCAAAACTTTAAAAATTCATAACTTTTGCATCGATTGTCCGATTTTCTTCAAACTTTCACTGATGTGTTCTACTAATATTGCTGCTTTCACTCAATCCACATTGCTCTTGGGGTTTATCTTCCCTTTAAGAGGGAAAAACCCATGAGTCTCTACTTGGAATCCATCTTTGCACTGCACATACAGAGCAAGCAATGACCCGGACCTCTCCACATCCTGTAAACCAGTACATACACTGTACTGTGCAAGAGGAATAACGATTTCACTGGAAATACCATTCAACATGTTTATGTACCTTGGAGAGAACAATCAGCCAAGATAACGAGTCAGACATCCAAACAATGTAGGTTTTAAGTAAATGATACATGTATGTCTTGTCTACCATCGAGACTAACTAGCTTGAATTTTGATGTATTTCCTTTAAAAAAAACAGGCAAATAGAAGTAATGACATAAACACAGGTTACTCATACATGTACAGTAAGTCTTTCCTGAATGTACACTGGAGGACCACCATTCACATTAAACTAATAAATGGGACCTTTGTGCTTTCTCAAAAGCAGAATAAAGGACAGAATACATTTTCTTCAATGCACTGAAACACGAGACATCAAAGTCATGTTACAATATACAGTACCTCTTTCTATTAAAGACCCAACATATTTTGTTCATGAGGGTTCCTGCCATTAATGAAGGTTGAGACCATGCACACTGCATGTTTTGACACATTTCGATCTTTCTCAGCATGAACGACTCTGCAAAGGACATTTTGGCCTACACTGTACATAGTCTGAGGTAAAGTTTATACGCATCACAGCTAAAATGCATTATTCCATCATCACATTTTTGCCATAACAAGGATGAATAAGAAACATATGCACACAAGTTCCAGCAAAGGATAGGTAGAACACATACATTTAAGGGCTTTTTACACTTGTAAATTTTTGCTTAGTCCCGTACCAACTTTGGCAAAAACTCGTTTTTGCCAAAGTGGGCTAGCCCCACCGATAATCCCGTACTATCTGGCCCTGCAAAATAGCAGGGTTAGCACCGCAATTGCGGTGCCAAGCAAGTGAGTGTAAACAGAACGAAAAAAATAATCCGGGGCTAAGGGACGGAGACGAAGTCCGACCCCCACTGACCAATCAGAAACAAGGTAATCAAGTGCTGCCAGTGCGTACGTGTACGTGTACAGTGCACAGCGTAATCATGAATATTCATGTGGTTTGGAAAGTCTGGGGCTAAGAAATACGAGTGTAAAAAGGTCAGTTTTCTCCTTAGCCCCGGACAAGAGATAGTACGGGACTAATTGGCCAGTGTAAAAAGCTGAAAAAATTGGTACGGGACTAACGATAGGCCTGGGTCAGAGAAAGTCCGGGGTTAAGAAACACAAGTGTAAAAAGGGCTACAGACTCTGAAGGGCTAAGGGTTCAGTTACCCATAACTCTGGGTCTGCCCAATATTTACTCTTCTTTCACAGGCTATTGTAGCTGCTAGCATTATTCCACCACCCAAGGAAATATCTCTAGTAACGCAGGAGTCAGTTTACCCCAGACAGGTGCTATTTGCTCAGCAAAGAGCAGTGGTACATGATAGAAGAGTCAAACAAATATCCCAACTTTGGTGCACTTGTCAACCATCCTGAGCTGGTCTGGCATTATGAAGCCCATACAAACACACCTACCACTCCATCTGTACAGCACTACACATACCTTCATTTGTTAAAACACACCAGCCTATTGGATAGCAACCGCTTTTCTAATTGGTGTTTTGTTTGCATGAATATGCAGCAATGTATGGATAATAACTCATATGGCAGTAATAGAGATTTATACTTACGAAAGAAATCCTTCTTGCAGATGTTTTTAGCACACAGGACTGCAAAATGAAAGAGAAAAGAGATGACACTACATTAAAAATAAATCACATCATTTGAATCATGCCAAATACCAATAAATTCATAGTTCATATCTTTGCATGGAACATTAGTTTTAAAGGAACAGAGAAACAGAATTTAATGAACATACTGTTATTAAAGTTGCTGCAAAGTATCCACAGGGATATCAACCTCTTTTCACTTCTACCAAACCAACCATACAACACTGTCATTACAGTGTAGTTCAGTCAAACATGGCATCTACGTGTTCATTTGTACCTACAAATGTTGATTACATTTTTATTATATAATGCATGATACAATCCTTCATGTGTAAGTGTGAACATATAAGAAGAAAAGAAACAGAGAGAAACTAAGCAGGAGACCAAGGCATATATTTTTTCCTCATCAACATTGTGTAAATGCTTGCAAACATTGATTGCAGTACAATTATGCACAAGCACAGGTTGAAAAGTTCGTCTGAATTTAAAACAACCATGGCCAAGTTCAATATTTCAAGATGGATAACACACAGCTACTATTGTAGGCCCAGCAAGTGTATGTTGACAATGTGCAATAGTTTGCAAAACACTGCGACATTCCACCCTCTAAACCTGCTTTTACCATACTATTCCCATCTTCAGGTAGTTATGTGTTATTCCATCAACACTCTGGCTATGGTCTCTGCATCACAATAGGTCTAATTACTGTACTGAGTGAAGTGGAAGCCAAGTGAAGGCATACAATGTACATGTCATGTTTATAATCTACAGGGGAGGGATGATACACTTTCACTTGTAAACAATGGAAGTGCAAGTAACCCCTCTCCTCTACCTATCCAGGATATCCTTTACATGGACACCTGTGCCAATAGAGCCTCAGCCTGGCACATAACCACTGCACACATACAGGGGTCATCTGGAGTTCAAGGTAACATCCTTGACCTGCCATGACCCCTTCTTCTCATTTCACTTTCAAGTCTCTGGAGTCTGCTGTCTCTTCTCCTTACAGCTACTGTTGGTTGCTGCACACCACAAACCACATTGATATGCATGCCTGTCAAGGCAGGCTGTCTACCCTGTTAAAGGGAGGTTGTTCTGTTTATTAGACGTTGTTAAATACGGTTATACTTCAAGAACATATTATCATAGAAACATGCATACACACACAGGCTAAAAAAAAATTAAAAAATGGTAAAAATCAGACAAACTATCAAAGCAAAAAGTTTACTATCTGATGATCTTAAAAGAGGCCTTCTTGAACTGACATGCTGCCGCACTTGAACATGATGCCTAACATCACACTCACATGAAACAGATATGAACTATTAAACCAGCTTACTATTGTATTCAATGCAACTATTTGTTACCTTAAAGGGTGTGTACAGTTCTGGTCGAGGTGAGGATTTAGCTTTTAACGTTTTGCGAGATATTCAGAAACCACTCTATGAGATGGAAAAGAGCATGCAATTCTAAGGGGTATCAAAAGTTTATTTGATGAAAATTGGTTTTTAAATGGCTGAGATATCCAAAAACAAGATGAAACAAAGAGATCCTAATAAAGTTGTGGCCTGTCGCCTTTTATTATCATCATTTTTTTGGATATTTCGGCCATTTGAAAACCAATTTTCATCAAATTAACATTGAATCCTTCTTTAAATTACATGCTCTTTCACATTTCATAAGAGGTTTCTCATTATCTCACTTAAGAATGTTCAAAACATGAATCCCCACCTCAACCAGTACTGTACAGTCCCTTTAAAATATGCTCCACAGAGATACAGCTGTATTTCTATATCCTGATTACTGTTATCCAGAAGCAACTGACCAGTAAATATTTGAGCAGAATCACTGAAATGTTTGAAAAATTATTATCATATGACCAACTGCAAGTGGGCATTTCAAAAGAGTCATCTCAGTTATGTGACCATACTGCAATTGTGCAAAACAGTCATCATTTGTTCTGTGAAATTACTAATCAAGTTACAAACATTGACTACTGTACTTTGGCTATAGGCCTACATCATGTACAAACATGTAGGTCAGTCAGGCAAGCCATATTTAAGGCATAAAGGTTGATATTGTGCATAACATTTAGTGAAGGAAAGACAGGTCTCACTACAAATATGATCTCCGAGAAAACAAAACAAAACAAAACAAAACAAGCCTGGCTCTATTCTCTGTCAGAGGGCAAGTTCCACAGTGGAGTACAACAGCCTTTAAGAATGCAGAGAACAATGAATATTGTGTTCTTTGCGCAGTTCACTATAAAGGCAGTAGCAACTGCTGCCTTGCCTGCAACTGCTGAGATCACATTCAAGCTAGAATGCACACAGCTGGCAGCCACCCAGCCAGCTAGATCCCCTTCCACAATCAATGCCAGGTGACTCCTGCAAGTGTTTGGGGTCAACCAATTCACAGCCTTCTGGATGCGTAAAAGGTCTTGACTGGCTGCACACAATTTCATCAAGTTTAGCAATTTTCAATCAGTTTTTCCTATTTAAAAAGAGAGGGAAATGGGTGGATCCTGGTGTAAAAAAAAAAAAAAAAATGATTGGCAGAGATGCAATATACTAGGACATGAAATTAATTTGTGAACTTTTCAATGGGCTGTTAGCTGTAATTCTCTAAAGGCGTGTCTTCATCAGCCCGAAGTTTCAAAATAGCGCGCTATCTTGCGGTTACCAAACTAGTCCGATGTCAAGATAGCGCGCTATCTGTGTAGTGAAGACGCAAATAATGCGCTATTTGATCGGGAAAATTTCCCCCGAAATCTTGGTCTAGTTCATGAACTAGAGCGCTAATTCGTGAAATTGCACGCTATTTCGGGTGCGTCTCCATCAGCCCGAAATTTTCTCGATCCCTCCACGCTTCTGGTTCGCCAGCTGGCTATTGAAAGCGCATGTACAAGCTATAGTGATTGTGCATAGTGCATACACTCACGGCGTATTCAAGGATCACATGTGTGTACTAGGCCTACTGTTGTTGACATCTTTAAAACCAGGGAGGTGATTCCGTGCATGCTAGCTGTTTTTTTTTGTTAACTTCTTCTTCTGGTCCACTCTACCCTAGCTAAAGATTCTTGCAGATTGTGTGTATTTTGGATTTGTTTAAACATTGCAATTCGTTCATTTCATATAAGATGTGTCACTGGACAGAAGAGTAGCGTTATTAATATCCCTTTGGAGAGAATTTGCTGTACTGCTCACCCCCCTGGATGTAGTATTGTACTTACGGTGCTGTAGGAGATTTTGAGTGGGAAATCCACTTTCGAACAGCGACCTAGGCAGAGTAATGATGCAAAGTGCGCATGCGTCAATTTTTCAGACTAATTTCCCGAAGTAGGCTGTTCGAGCTGATGAAGACGCACATTCGCTCTATCGGGCTATTTTCTAAGACCACAAAATGTCCCGCTAGTTTGAACTTCGGGCTGATGAAGACACGCCTAGAGTGATAGTTTAGAGCAAGTGGATACACACACTGATGCGTCTACATACATTAAATAATCAAATCTCAAGCTAGTGAGGTATACAAAATATACACTTATATCCACTTAATCAAGCTCCCCAACATAAGCATTTCCCTCTTGGCCAAAATATGGCATACAACAACATCTTTGCCTTCTACTAGTCAGTGCGCACAAACTCCACAAGAAGTACAAACATACTTTGTACAACTGTAAACTACTAGTTCTTGGCAGTTATGAAAACTGCACACAGCCTCATCTGCACAGTGCAGGCCTGGGTTTTGTGTAGGCCTAATGCACCCCTAGTGGTGGACCCTGACACCCAACAGCTGCATAGAGGACAGTGGGGAGGCCTCATATTAAGACCCCGTTTACAGTGCGTGGCCGAGCCCTCCTTCATTTCAGTGTAAACGCGCAAAAGGCCAAATGCGAGGCCAAAATTGGCCGTGCATTTGGCCACACTCTGGAGGTGGTCTCGGCTGCGGCCGAGCCGCGGCCGAGCCCAGCCTCTTCTTGGTGTAAACGCAAACTGGGCCAAATGCGCGGCCAATTTTAGTCTGGCTTCCAGACCCTCTGCCCGTACTATTTCGCTTTTCACGATATTAACCCCCTCAACGTCGAAAACTAGTATAGTTTAAGGTGGTTTTGTCCTGCAAAGGATTTTTCCTTTGGCAAAGGCCTTTGCCTGAACGGCGACTTTGTCGCCAGGGAATCCAATTGGCAAAGGGTCTGAAAACCAGACTATACCAAATTGCGTTTGTTTACAAGCAGAGCGCCACTACGACAAAATATTGAAAGGTTTGAATTAAAAGCGCGGCCGAGCCCGGCAGTGTAAACGGACAAAATTGCGGAGCTCGGCCCCACAATTGAGGCTGGGCTCGGCCCAGCCCCGCACTGTAAACGGGGTCTCAGTTAAAGACAGAAGGTTGTGAAAGGCACATTCTGTGATACACTGGGCACAAACCCAAAACCTGTGACTTATCTGCGACTGAATTTTTTGGAGGTTGCATACAACCCTGTGTGTACAGAAACAGTGTAAAAGCCTGGGGTGAATGCTTTACCATGCACTTTGCATATGATTAGACTGACGGTCTCAAGAATCAAAACAACTGAAAAGATATAAAATTGAAGAAAAAAAATAAACATGATTGTATACATGTGTTATGAATTTTCTTTTTCTAAGTGAAATAACTAAAACATTACCTGAAGTTCTTTCATCACACAGAACACAGTTTGTGATGTCAGAGCCAAACTTCCTCTTTATTCATGTATGGTATCCACTGCCTTCAAAGGGTTTTAGATGCCACCATGATAATCCTTCCATAAGAGACTTCAAGAATACAATGTCTGTACATAATTCATATAACAGATAGTTTTATAAGAAGTATAGATTATAAAGTTCTTTACAAAACATCTATACGTGTAGATACTTTTCTACTGGTTTGACGTGGAAACATGTGGTGCACCAAGTGGTACCCTGGGGTACCGTCATACCACAGGGTACTGGGTTGTATTGCGCCATTTCGTATTCATCAGGATGTACAGACATTTACGTGCTGCCATCATGGGGGTCAAAATTTTAACAGACTGCGATAATGATCTCAATGCCAATTCAGCCCTACTTAATTCAGTGTTATAAAGTTTTTGACCATACTGTAAGTGGATATTTTCGCAGGACTACTTTTTCGTGCTCAGCTGGGTAAGAAGAGTTTCACATGTTTTCAATTCCGTGGAATCAAGACATCATATAATGGCAAGCAAAAATATTTGTGTGCTTTATTTCTGGGCTAGTTTCTGGTTGCGCGAAATGCGCGTAAATTTGTACATACATGTACATGTACATTGATGAGGACTGACATTTTTCTTATAGCTTACTGCAGGAATGACCAAAAAAAATAAAAAAATGCATGAACTTATGAATTTGTATAACGGCATGATTTGAAATATTATTTTTTTTTTCTAAACCCAGTCATTACACCCTTAATGATACCTTCTTTCATACAACTGTGAAAGCGTACCCATTATTACACTGGCATAAAAATTTGCAATTAATTAGCGGGATTAGAATGAGCCAATTTGGTACTTCAATGAGCCAAGTTTTTTTCCAGTTTTACCATCAACATCTCATTATGAGGTTGCAAAACTAACTACAATACTAACCCAAATACAGAGGAAACAGAACCAGAACATCACTTCAAACCTCTTTTCTTCATTCAACATTAAAAACTTCATCATTTCTATTGATTTATGCTGCCAACTACACAACAATTGTATACTCTATGGAAAGATCTTTACACTGGTTATCAGCCTGCCGCCAGTGAGTTTTTATACTTTCCAAAATCTCAACTTGGTCTTGTTTTTGTCATACTACACAAGACTGTACACATGCGCATCTCTCCCAAATAGACAGTAATGAAAAAATATGAGCAATCAAGAATAAATAACCCTTTCTTCTTTTTTGGAGGGAAATGGGATGAAGGGGGGGGGGGGATACATCATCGGCAAGACAAGATTCTTTGTTATGATTCATTATTTCTCTCGACTGGAAGATTTGCTGAGGAGTAGAAGGCTGCTCCGTGTATCAAAAGATCAAACAGAATTGCGGCCAATGACAGGAGTCATTTGACGAGGTGCCGCTGAGGCTGGTCTGCAGATGAGTCTAATTGCTATGACAATGGAGTGATATTGACTAAATTGGGCAGACGAATCAAAGCGATGGGCGACGGGAGATTATCCGCCAGCCTGGATTCCGGCTCCCGATGCAAATATGATGACAAAAGCACTTAGGTCTGGTAGTAACTTTCAACTTGGCACACGGATTCGACGATATCCATTTGGAAAATGATCTTGCCGAAAGAGAAAAAAGGTGTACTTTTTTGAAATAGGCAAAGGAGTTCAACTCAACAATGTTATGTGAACTGAGGTTAAACCTTAATGACATGTGGTTGATAGTGAAATTTTCATGAAATATACCCATGTATGCACTGCAATACATCCTGTACTACAAAGTATACTCTTATGAAATTCCTATTACAGGTCGTGCTTTTTTAAATATTAAAAAAATAGAGAAATCAATAACATATCATTCTAAAAATCTGCAAAGTAGATATCAACAAATTTCAATTTGATATTATGTATGACTAGAACAGCATATTTGTAACCATTAGCATTAATTATCATGCCTACTTTAAATACACAATGTATGTGTTTTTTCATCAAAAAGCTCTCCTGCAAGTATAATGCGCTGCACCATGGAAGGGATTTATGCTCCAGCACATTTTAAAAGATGTGGGCATCTCTTCTTTGCCAGACATTTCTTACTTTGTTTATATTTGTTCTGATACCATGCCAAGGGGTTTGGTACAGTAAGAAAAGCTTTCAATTTTTAAAGTTTTACATATTTAGCTTTCACATCTCATACAGACATCAACATGATTTTCCTATTCTATGTATCTCTCCGCAGTCCAATAATCCTATGCAGCTATATAAAGTCCAATGCTACAGTGTACTGTACAACTAGACAGGCAGAAGCTGCAAGCAAGCAGCCATCTGCTGGTCACGCTCTAATAGTCAGTCCACAGCCAAAGCTGTGAGAACCAGGACAGTCCAGGCATACACTCACTATCAAGAGCAAAGATGGGAGAAGAATGGAGTGGACCTGAGCTAAAAGGAGCAAGGGAGAACAAAAGATGCAAGTTTGGAAAGAGATGGGCATTAAAGAAGAAAAGCTTCTTATTTAGTGGAGCTCCACACAAAGCTGTCAGCTGCTTTCAAGCACACATCATAAAAGGGCAGCATTCAGAACAGTCCAGATAAAACAGATAATCCTGGACAATTAACACTCATGTTCTTTAGAGGCTAAATAGGAGCTTGATCTTCTGAAGCAATTTGAATACCATCCATCCTTTGCATGTATGGACATGTACCTAAACATGAATCCGTTCATCTAAAGTAGACCCATAAAATCGATTTGCACTGCATGTGTTGCCACAAGTCAATGTAGGTGCTCAGAATGCAAAATTCCAGCATGTCCCTTGATCAGGGGCAGAAATATTGCCGCAGCAATTGAAACACAGTGGTAAATCAATTACTAGGATGCCTACGTGTTAGGTCACATTACAAGCAATGCCATTGGAGCAACCACACAGTTGGCTGGCAGCTCTGGATGTTGCAAAATGATTTAGACTCTTGCAAGTGGAGGACGAAGCACTGTCATGCTCATTGTAGTAGGGGGACCATCACTTCCGTATTCCAGCCTCCCCAATGTCATTTTTGCATTATCACGAGGCCAAAATCTATATCATTGTTATCATTATCTTTCAAAAGGCACCACTTCTAAAATATTTCTGTTGTGTTATGATGAAACTATAGCAGGTGTACCGGTATGTGGCCATGGCAACTGGTATGCCTCCTTACATCACATTATTTTAATTACTCTCCCAATAGGCCTACAGTACATCTTGACAATATGAGACAGTACATCTTGACAATATGAGACAGTTTTATAAGATTTTGTCAAAAATGGCTGCCTAACACATTTTATGAAACAACACTCTGAACTACATGTATTTCTCAAGATGGCTGCTAGCCTTTTTTTATTATTCTTTCTTTTTTCTTTTTCTTTTTTTTTTTGGAAAGGGCCTAACAATGAAAAAAAGTTGATATGGGAGTCTAAAATATACAATTTATGTGATCTTTTCCTCTTAAAAAAAAAAATCAAAAAAAAAAAAATCAAAATTTTTTGAAGGCTACTACATTTTTAAGTTTCCTCCAATTTAAGGAAAAACAAAAACAAAATGCCATCCATTTTAAGAAGCATTTCTGGAGGGAAGAAGTTACAACACACAGTACAGACATACAAATATCAGAAGAAATATTGTTAATAGCTAGAAATCTATGTGTTGTAACCAGTTGCCCCCGTTTCTGTAAAAAAAAAAAAAAAAAAAGGGCTTGGACAAACTTTTGTTCATATATCTGGCTTTGCTTTTGATAGGTATACATGCCAATGACATATTACAATGTAGCATGACTTTGATTTCTGTAACTTTAGATAATGACAAAGAAGTAAAACACGGTATTTGAGAATGGAATTGAGTATTTCATACAATAATTTCTTGTTCAACTTATTAACTGCTTGAGTGTTCTGTTAAACTACACTGTTCTACCTAATACAATGATCCACCAAGTGACTGATGTATTATAACAGGGAATCAACCCCAGCAAAAGAGTATTGAAATGGTGTCCTTCAGTGGAGTCGTTCCAAGGCATTTTTGAGATGAAAATAGTGTGACATCCAAGATACAAAATGTTCATGAGTGGTGTACTACAGTGGAAACAAAGCTCTCGTTTGGTGGTACCCTTCACGACCATTTGACCTCACATCGAGTGCACGCTAGATATAAATGCTGGTAAAATAATACGAAATGCTGGCATACAAAATTGTGAAACACATGTTACATTTGTATACCGCATCATACACAGGCAGGAATGTACAGAGCTCTGTCTGATTTTCCAAGAGGCTCCCTGAAAACTTCACTATCTTCTTCAAATGCCTCGGCAAAAGTGGATCACAAAAGTCTCCCTCGTTTGGGATTCAGAAGGGTCTATTGCAATGCATGCTGAAGAATATTGTGAAGAATCTCTCTGACTATTCTTCTCATGGGCCTATTATGCACAAAAATATTCATCACTATTAATGAATTGATGCAACTGTTTCAGTCAAATGCTTTTCATACAAAAACATTTCAAACATGCTTTCGTGCTTTGATCTCATCATCACTGCAGATGGGCAGCCTGGGTAAAAACAAGATGATGCTTTGAGAAATCAAAAACTACAGTACATGTGCAGAAGATAATAACTCTACTACATGTAAATCAAGAAAAATATGTATGTGCATTTGTTGTGTATGTTTGGAAATCACCACTTGAGCATTTTCATTTGTGAAATGCATGTACACATGTACTGTACTTTACATGAGAAAACATATTTTGGCAGGTTAATTGTGATTTGTAATCTACTTTTTCCCATTTTTCAGACATTATTTTGGAGTACACATGAACAGTAATGGTAGACAACATGTATGTTTCACCATCAAGCAAGGTTTCATGCATGTTCAAAAGTGTCCACTTCAGTAATTATCAATTTTGTAAAACAAATTTTCTTGTGTTTCCCAGTGTGCTGCTCTCCATCATTGTTTATTCAAAGGCAGTTTAGTAAGAAAGGCACCTCAGCCAAATAAGACGAAATTTAGAGAAATGGTTCTTTTGTCAGTGACGATGCACGATTACGCAATCGTCATTGTCCAAACATCTGAACTTATTCATTAAGATGCACTACGTGTAATCAGGTGGAGGTGGTGATGATGGGAGCAAAGAAAGACCTTCATTTTCAGTCCATGTGTATAGTAGGTACATGCTCTTAACATTCCTGATATTAATGTGTGAATGTTGACATGCCTCAATGCACAGGGTCATTAACCATGGCATACTGTAAAATAAGAAAGTTTTTGTGTGCATTTTCAATTTTGTGAATTTCATGAGAGCCAAGATTCACGAAATTAAAATGCACTCAAAAGTTTTTGTCTACTCGCACTATACATGACAGGCATTGAATGCCAGTGGTAATTCGTGAAAATTTCATCCTGAGGAAAAGGCCGTCGGCTCCAATTCACAAAAATTTCATAACTATGTAAATGTGTACTGTGCGTGCTACCGCGCAATTTTATTCATTTTATTATGACCTTAAAATGACACTTATTGATATTTCATGTAGCACTACAGACATCTATTATCACATGTTTCAGCTTCTCAACAATGTCATTGTGAGAGAACTACAGCCATCAAAAAAATAATTATTGCTACAAACACTGCAAGATGTTTGTAAGATCGCATACTACTATTTCCAAGTCGCTTACTCCCCAGCCGCTGCATTGTGCCGGGCCACATAAGGGCAGCCCTCTGTATCAGGATCCTACATGAGTAGGCATGTGCAATTTGTGGAATCTTATGCTCTTAATGTCAGTCTCGATACGATTGTGAAATATTGTCGAATGGCATCTAAAACGTTTATTAATTGTGGAATGTCAGACAAACTCAGCAATTTTTCTGGAAGGAAACTTGGGACTGTGGTCGCCATGCCAATCAGCAAATTGAATTTACACCAGATTTTAAGCTGATGTCATGTAAACGCTAACCCTGTATAAATACACTGTACCGGTATACACTTTGCGGCACGAGGAACGCATCGCTTGCCCTCAGGGAGAGGGCGCCCTTCAGTTTCTCAGGCTGCATGACGTCATATATATGGTCTATTGGTAGGTCCCTAGGCAATTGTGCACTTTACAGCCCTCTATTATTGCTACCTCATTCCCCGTACGCCAAGGTGATATCCCATGAACCACAGCGCACTGAGCTCTGCCGAGCTTCTCTTGCTGTATGGAACGCTGTTTGACAAGTGATAAGGTCACTAAAAGCCCGCCTCACTCACTGCGCTCCTAGCTGTGTAGAGCTGACACATTGAACACTGTGCGATCTTGATATCGCATGCTTTTGCTCTTCGCTGCAGGATTATAGACCTTATGCATTGACGTCATCACTCGCTTGACAACCTCTCGCGACGCCATCTTAGAGGGCAAGCGAAGTCCTTGACATCGCAGAGGCGTGCAGCTAGTTATGTGCTTTTCCTATGCGCGCTAGCGGCGATCGCCTCACTCGCCGCCAGTCCCCAGGCTAGTGGCAGGTTTTTTTTACCATCAAACAAGTTTGACATGACATGACACATTATGCAGCAATATTGTGGTAATTTTCTCACATTGTGCAATCGAAATACTCACAGTAACTACAGAATTCCTAGGTTATATCGCAGAAATTTGTATCCATAGCGCAACATCGCCGTTCGCTGAATGTATGTCGCCATTTTGAATTTCATTAGCCAATCACATGCGAGGTACGTGTTTTAGTAAAAAACACGTAGAAATCTACCTCGCATGTGATTGGCTAACGGATTCGTAGGTTGATGAGCTGTTACGACCGCTGGTAGTTGCATCTTTTTTCATGAAAATTGTGCCAAAATGTTGGATATATCATTAACCTGGTGAGTGCCATGCATACATCAAATGTCTATTTTGCTATACAAGCTTGAATTTCCCGATCTAGGGCTGTAGATTACATGCAATAAAAAAGACAATAAAAGAAACACCAATGTTGTGTGTAAATGCCCATTGCCTCGCGTGTAAAAGCACGCTCTAGCAACGCATCGCTTGCCCTCTGAGGGAGGGCGACCTTCAGTTAGTAAGACCGTGTGACGTCATATGCATAAGGTCTATTGAGCTTTACATTTATAATGCTGCATCGCAGAAAATTGCCATTATCATGGCACAAAGTGTGAGAAATTTGGCAGGAAGTCTGTGATACAATGGCTTCCAGTTTTGAACATCCTAGCTAGCCACAACAGATACGTGAATATTTTTATGCCTGTTCATCCACCCCGACCAATTACAAATTGCGCCAACCATCCATGTGGCTGGCGAGGCTTGTGTGTGTGTGTGTGTGTACATGTGTAGTGGCTGCCCGTAAATCGGTAATTTCTAATTACATTATGTATACACAGCCCTGTCATCGCTGTACACAGTGCGTGCTTCGCACAGCATCTGGTCGAGCCGATCGGGCGAGTATATTCGGTAACTATGTAGACGATCATAAACAATAACACTAACAGACTGACAAATTGGGATAAGATTTTGAGGGTTTTTTTCATTATTTCACAGAATAATTTCACCAAGGCAGTGGACATACAATGTCCTCTGCAGTAGGTTAAAAATATTGATCACCTGGCCCTGCTTCAGATTATAATCCAGCGTTCATTCATTTAAAATCATGAATGATGAATGAAGGACGAAAGTTTACCACTGGTTGACTGCAAAATCTTGCAGTGTTTGTAGCAATTTCGGGATTTGAGAACCAATGGTACTGTTGCAAAGCTGAAACATGTCAGGATATATCGCTACACTCACTCATTACGTTACATTTCTGTAACCTAGTAATTAATATCGCCCAATAGTCTAAGGACTTCCTAACATTTAAGTGTCATTGTCACTACGGTAATGATAGTGGTAATGTCTGGTCAAAGCAAACAGTAGGCCTAGAATCTAACAAATAGTATGGGGATGGGCCTGGGGCATGATCACCCCAAAGCCAAAAACCCCAACCCTTATGTTTTCTCATTTAAAATTTCACTCAATCTTTTAGTCTTACCAACATGCAATTTCGGGATTTGAGAATACCGTACAATAATGCAGCACTCCAAAGTTACACTACAGATTAGTGGCAGATCTAGGCCCTATAGATATACCAGACAGGAGTCCACAACCTCCTGGGTAGGGTTAGGTGTCTTCTACACAAAACAATAGCAAAATTCCTCTTTGCTTTGCACTGCACTGCTGCACCGCACGACGCGACGAAGCGTTGGTGAAGGTTGTACCCAGCGCAGTGCGCTGTATACTACCAAGAGAAGAATGGTGCCACAACGAGGTATCAGCAAAGCATTATAAACGGCTTATTCTCATACAGAAATGAGAAGAAAACAAACACTCCCCCATCAGATAGTTACTATTACCTGTAAGCCGCAGCTTCATTGGCCCTTCACGCCGAACCGATGGATTTGGCATGATGAATCCGTGTTTTTCAGATGTCAAGTAACCATAGATCGGCGATCGGCATTTAGCGCTGACATTCCCCAGTTCCAAGCCGCTGGTTGCAATATGTACGTGTTTTGTACTCGTTACAATGTACACACACACAGTGCAGTGACGGTCACAGTGACTGTTTTGGTATGGTTACTGGTTTTAGTGAAGGTGGAGAAGCGTACGTGCGTTCGTCCGTACAGAGAGCCGCGCCGGTATGTGGAGTGTGTAGTGTGTACAAATGCGCGATGTTGATGCATGTATGGTACACGAGAAACCCTCCCAAGCCAGCTGATTGAATGCATTCGCTAGTACAATACACTGTACTAGTATGTACAGCAGGCGATAACCTTGCGGTGTGTAAAGTGGCGTCTGATTACGAGTCGCGCGCGAGCGTTCATGCGCGCGCTGAGGGAGAAGCTGAAGCTGGCTGCATGCTGCGTTCGTCCTTAGGTTGCCGATACTGACATGTACGACTACACAAAAGTGACGTCCGAAAGCACTTCTTGACCAATCAATTCATTTGCTGACCCCGAAACCCTTCACAAGGTCATAGACAGATGCTGGACATTCTTTCAACAATGAAGTACACTTCATTATTATGCTCATTCATGGCGCAGTGTTTTATTTTTTTTTTAATAATACCATACAGTATACTAGTACTGAATTGATAATAGTACACGACTGAACGAATAAATAGATAAAAGTGTAATGAAATATAATATTGATATGGATGGGTTTATCCATACTATATAATTTTCCTTCTACCAAAATTGTATAGGTGATGTAATCTCACAAGACGAGTTGTGTACCCTAGGTACTCTCATAGCATCGTTCACCGTGTGCTGAATCATAATTATAATCGATATCACTATGATTTAATATATTCATTAAAATTGTTGTGCATGATTATCATTGTAGTTGTAATTATCATCATTGTTAATATTATAGTTGTTACCATTACAAATACAATTATCATTTGAATCAAAATTTCCATCATCACCAATCATTGCTACCGGGTAGTGATTTAAACTTTCATTTGGCATAAAAAGACCGTATTAACATATAATCAGAACTCAGTGAACATTCACTTGGTATAAAAAGAAGAAAAAAAAAACAGCTTTCGATCACACTGGCTTGTACATAATTGAATTCTGTGTGAGTATGAGAAAGACCAGTCCATTCGAGAAAATTTGACAGAAAAAAATACAACAAAACTAATACATGTAATATCCTGATATTTGTAAATGTTCATCACTGGCAATGATATGAATACAAATCAAAATGAAAACAGTCAATTGAATGATTAGCTAATTTTTCATCATCTCGCAAGAGGTTTTGGCCTTGATGTCCAATGTACGAGTATCGCTCTTCTCAGAGCCGTTTGTTATAGCGCCCTCGTATGGTAGCATACGAGTATTGATCACACTCTCTCGGTCTTGCATGGTATACTATGACTTCATTTTAGCAGTCTTTGCCCGCAAGGGAGAAAATGTAATGTTTAGCAATATATGAAGCATTCGACTTTTATCATGTTCAGGTTTCCAAGCTAAAATCAACTTATTTTGTTTCAGTTATGACAGATACAATGGGATATTTTGTGTGATTAATGCATATTTTATGGAGCAAGGATCCAGAAGAATCTGTACAAAAAAGAAAACAAGAAGGAGAAGAAGAAGAAAATCTATACAACTTAGATAAACTACAAGATCATCATAAGAAACGCTCGAATTTTGTACAGAAATTGTTACACATTAAAGTGTGTGTACAGTTCTGGTCGAGGTGAGGATTTAGCTTTTAACGTTTTGCGAGATATTAAGAAACCACTCTATGAGATGTCAAAGAGCATGCAGTTCTATACCGTAAGGGGTATCAAAAGTTTATTTGATGAAAATCGGTTTTGAAATGGCTGAGATATCCAAAAACAAGGTGAAACAAAGAGATCCTAATGAAGTTGTGGCATGTCGCCTTTTATTATTAGCACTTTTTTGGATATCTCAGCCATTTGAAAACCAATTTTCATCAAATAAACGTTGAATCCTTCTTAGAATTACATGCTCTTTCATATTCCATAAGAGGCTATTCATTATCTCACTTAGGAATGTTCAAAACACGAATCCCCACCTCAACCAGTACTGTACACTCCCTTTAAGTACGCCTCATGTACCTACATCAAACTTCCAGGCAGTGCTCGTGATCTTTTTTAAGTTCTTTTTTTTTATATAACCCTGTATGTTAATGGCCAAAGAGGGTCCTCCTCCAAGCAGAAGACCTACACCTCGGCTCAGCGGATCCGCCTTTTACACAGCTCTCCTTTTCGGCACTGTTACAAAGCTACATATAGCGCCCTCTTCTGATTCATATTTTAATTTTGTTATTGGGTTATCCATGTGCAGCAAGTACCTTATGGTGTGCATGAAACGGTTACTTTATCATGGAAAAAGGCCGATAATGAAATCACCTTAACAATGATATTTCAGATGTTCCACCACTGAATTCATCAAGAGCAAGAAAAAGAAAATTATAATGTTTTAACTCTTTTGGTGGCGTCCCATTTTTTTTTCCTCGGTCCCAAAATGATGTCCTGACAATGATAGCGGACACATCAGCAGCATAAAAGATTTGCAAGTTTATAACTAAAAATGATATGGGAGGTAAATGTTTAATGGGACAGCTTTTCAACAGTGAGCTCTTTTGCTAATCATTGCAATTTCATTTGCTTTTATACTGTGCATGCGCATTCTTTGTTTAGGATCAGTGGAAACGTATTAATAACATTGCCACTTGTTCACTCGAAAATATTGACATATTATCGTGAATTACCAAACATCCAAACTTCATATATTGCATCTTGAATATTCTGCATTACATTATCATCTTAATTGACATTTTGTAAATAGCGCGGAAATGCATCACGTATAATATCATTTGCCTATCAAAACAAAACGCATTGTCGTACACTTTTTTTTTCTTTTTCTTTTTTACTTAAAAAGCAGACAGTTTCCTTTCCGACAGTGAACAGCTATTAATTATAATGCAGTTTTGTTGACCTACAGGCAAATACTCCAATGTGATAGACAGTCAAACCTGTCTATGGCGGTCATCCAAGGGAGACGTAAAAAAAAAGTGGCCGTTATAGACAAGTGGCAGCTTTAGACAGGGTCTTTAACATAACTATTTCTTTCGGGGGAATTGTTTTTAGTGGCCGTATACTGCAGGTAACCGCTACATACAGGTGGCCGCCAAGGGCAGATTTCACTGTAGTTATCATAAAACAATGCTTTTCATTACCGTTTGTGTGTGTGTGTGGGGGGGGGGGGGGGTGTCAAGGTTAATAGTAATGGAAAGGGGTTCGTCAATCCGAACATGATCAAGGTTCGCTATTCCGAAGGTTGGTTGATCCGAAAATGAGTGTTAGGTTTCGTATTTCCGAAGGTTCGTCAATCGAAAAACCAAATAAAGTTTGCTATTCCAAAGGTTTATTAATCCGGAGTTTCTTTAATCCGAAAATGAACTATAACATGGTTGTAATGTGGGGGAGGGGGGTCATCGTTTCTATCTAGTAGTCATGAGGTTCTGAAGGGGCTGATCTATCATGATGATCCGTCATATTAATCGTCTTGGTTTGTGTGTGTGTGTGTTTATTTGTGTGTGTGTGTGTGTGTGTGTGTGTGTGTGTGTGTGTGTGTGTGTGTGTGTGTGTGTGTGTGTGTGTGTGTGTGTGTGTGTGTCTGTCTGTCTGTCTGTGTGTTTGCCTTTGAGTCACCTCTTACATTTATTGTTTATATCATGCGGGTTTACCCTGATGATGATATAACGAAGAGGGAGAAAGGATGCCATACGGAGGAGGAGGAGGAGGAGGAGGGGTGAAAATGTTCCATTGTCACCAATAACACTACAGATAATGATTTTATACCAGTTTTGTCTATAAGTATCTGTATCGAGTGTGTTTGTGTATGTTTTTACTTTATACATGTCTGTGGTGTATGTATGTGGGTGTGAGTGTGCAAGTGCGTGTTTTCCTTGAGTAATATCCTACCATATTTTGTAATTGCAACACTTTATTTTGTCCCGAAATGGGGTTCATTTCATTTTCGGAATCACGAACCTTCGGAAATACGAACCTTGTATATCTTTTTTTTGTTGTTGTTGTTGTGTTTTTTTTTTTTTTTGGATTAACGAACCTTTGAAATAACGAACCTTTATCCATTCTCAAATTAATAAACCTTCGGGATAATAAATCTTATTTCATTTTCGGATTATTAAACCATCGGGATAACGCACTTTATTTCATTTTCGGATTAACGAAACTTCGCAATAACGAGCCTCCGGAATAACGAACCTTCATGATAACAGACCTTCGGAATAAGAATTGCAATTAAAGCCCATCGCACACTAAACGACTAACGACCTTACGACTGACAGACTTTGGATCCGAAATAAATCATAATAGCCTCAGAATAGACACCGCTTGTTTATTTCAGATTCAAAGTCTGTCAGTCGTTATAGTCGTGAGTCGTATAGTGTGCGGCGGGCCTAAGTGTATTATGAATTTGAAAGTCAAATCGACACTGCAGACAAAGACTATAAATGAAATTATTGAAAACTATATGGCTCAAAATCAGAACACACAAAAGGAAAAGGAAAACAATCATAATTATAGTATTATAACAAGAGGAGCAAAACCCTCAACAACAAAAACAACAACAAACCGAGAAAAAGAAAGAATGCAGACAACAGTATAAGACACCTGTGGCAATAATAGACGTGTGTGCATGCATGTCATTACTGTGTATTGTGACATAATGTGTGTATGTGTGTATAATGTGTGTATGTACAAGTGTTTCTGATTGTGCATTTTGTGCTCTTGTCTTGCTTGATGTGGGCAATGCATTTTTTTTTTTTTTTTGCTCTCACACATGGATATTTATCATTATATGCCATACGGTACAATATTTATCAAATCAAAGTGTTACAATGATAATTCTAAAAGTCAATTTGGAAAATATTATATATATAACTATACACAAGGGACATTTACCACATTCTGTAACGCAATATTATGAGCCAATGAATCATGCATATTGGACTAGAGGCAAAGATCATTCCATGCTTAGACTCCAGAAATGTAAAACGACACAAGGTACATTTTCTATATCTTTTGTCGGGTCAAAGTTTTGGAATAGTTTGCCCAAAAATATTCAGGAGGAAAGAACAAGATATTCATTTCGAAGAAACCTAAAAAATCACTTGTTAAATGAAGTTTAGTGAAGAAAAGAATATTCAGTGTTTAGTTTAATGTACTTTTATAGTACATTTACTTTAAAAGAGTAGACCTTGCAATAAGCAGCTTAAATATACATGTAGCTATAATGGGAGAACCATTCTCGACTAGCACTTGTGCTAACTTTTGGTTCCCCCTTTAACAACATTATCTTCTGTTTTTCTATTTTTTTTTCAGAACCTATGTCTATGCGTATTTATACATTACATACTTATTCATACTCTTTGCCTTTTCAGTGATAAATGTATCACAACGAAACTAAATCTATTATACCATATGTATTCTTATGTAAGATAAAATAAGTATGTAAAATATATGCTTGCATAGCTGTAAGAACCTTGTACAAAATCATTGTATTCTCATAGAAAAAAAAAATCATGTTATTGTATCTTACCCTATGGAATTTCATGTTATCATGTTATCATATTCACATGTATGTTGTTAATAAACTCAACTAAAGTCATTATATATATATATATATATATATTATATATATATATATACATATGCATGTCGTGTCACAGAACAATTGTATTATAATAGACTGAGCAATTTTCTGAAACGCCTGCAAATGATCTATTTTGAGTAGCAAACGTGGCAAATTGTTCATTATTATAGTTCTCCGTATATCCTTGCATGATCGAAAACGTATTATTTTCATTAAAGGTATAAGTCATAGATCTCCTTTCGTGCAAGCATATAGATAGAAATATAATCCACTGTCGAATAATTGACACCTATTACAACCAAGTAAACCCCGAATGAGTAATCCATATTTTTTTACGTTTCACTTCAGATCACGTAATGTCAGCGTATACTACTACTACTACTACTATACTACTACTACTACTACTACTATACTACTACTACTACTACTACAATACTACTACTACTACTACTACTACTACTACTACTACTACTACTACTACTACTACTACTACTACTACTACTACTACTACCCAGGAGCGGATCCAGGAATTTTGTAAAGGGGGGAGCGGGCGCAACTAATATTTCTGGTGCCACTTCCGGGTTTCATTTCATTTTTTCTTTTTATTTCTTTTGTTTTCAATAAAAAAAAAAGAGGGGGGGGGGGGGGGGCGTGCGCCGCTTGCGCCCCCGGCTCTGGATCCGCCACTGCTTTACCGGTATACAGTGTACTATTACTACTACTACACTACTTACACTACGCCTACTACAACTAATACTACGAGGCTACTAGGCCTACTATACCACTACTCAATACATGGCTATATACCTTGTGACCACTTAAATGCTAATGCAACAGTTGCATGGCCGACGGAACTGGGGGGGGGGGGGGGCTGGCACTTTATGTGCACCATACAAAGGAATACATAAGGTGTCATCACTTTGCCCCCCCCCCCCACTTTTTTTTTAACCCAGAAGTGGCACTAAAAAGAAATAGATCGAGATCTTGAAGTGCGAGCGCGATAACGTTATTTTTTTTGTTATTATTGTTATTATCATATATATATATATTTGTGTGTGTGTGTGTGTGTGTGTGTGTGTGTGTGTGTGTGCTTGTTAGCTCATGAAACCGGGAAGTGCCCCCGGCCCCCCACTTTTGAAAACGCTCCGCCGGCCCTGAGTTGTTCTTCTCCCTCGACTTTATAATCAATGATGATTGCAGTAAATATGCTATTGGCCACAAATATAGTAACGATGATGATAAGTGATCTCCTATTTCAGGAGTGCATTGACAGGTAGGCACCTAGGCCTAATTGATTTTTATATTCTACACAAGACTTGTCCAAATTGCACTCCACCCCCGGTCCGTTTATTGTTACCTAGGCATCATTCTGTCGTATCATACTTGAATAAAAAGGAAATTAGAAAACAAATTTGATGATTTCACCATATCACATGCATATACTCAATCCCCTCTCTAGTCTCTACTATTCAAATTCCGTACAACTCTTGTGCAGAGATGCTGTAAAAGTGTTAATTTTCACGGTGTTGAAATTTTCGCGTATTTCGCGCAACCAGAAACTAGCACGAAAATAAAAGCACGCGAATATTTTTGCTTGCCATATGTTCCGGTAGTTAATGTCTTGATTCCGCGGAATTAAAAACACGCGAAACTCTTCTTACCCGGCCGAGCGCGAAGAATTACTTAGTACATAGTCGCACGAAAATGTCCACTTTTACAGAAGTGGTCCTCAATGCAAGTAAACACACTACCGGTACTATTGAACAATGTCCTATTGATAGCGCAGAACAAAAAAAAAAACAAAAAAACAAAACAAAAAAACAAAATCAAATAAACAAAAACCCAAAGCACGTTTGGAGACTGAATTAACTTCCATCCTTCAAAACTGAAGACTGGATGCCTAGTTCAGGGCCTAGGGGCTCACTCAGTGATAATGTTTTGAAAGTCATTGCTGGTAAAGAGTCATACACTCATTTCGGGCAGAAAAGTAGGCGTTGTCGATGGGCCTGCGAATCGGTGCATCCGCCCACCGTACGGAAATGTCAGTGACCTCATTTGTGTTTATAATGATTTTTGGAACAAATTATTGAAAGATAGCTTTGCATAATATTGATTTTAATAAACAAATAAATAAAATAATTACATTAGTTTTCAAATATTGTTCTATTTTTTGAATGGCTCAAATATTTTGTAAATGATGATATTTGAAATGAGAATGCGCCCAATTCTAAGATCGCTAGCTGTATACAGTTGCCAATTTCATTCGTGTGGATGCAAACATGGCGGACGAGTTGAGTTTTGGTAAGTATTGCACATGATTTTGTAGGTATACAGGTCTATGAAAGGCATGCTTTTCAGCCGAACACGAAATTACTAATGCTGTTTCGTGAGTTATATCTGTACGAATTTTCGTATTTTGCGACCCACGTTAGGTGTAAGTTAAATTCTATGCTGATTTTAGCATGTTTACTCCGTTTGATTTTTCAGGTTCTGTTCCCCCGTACTATCGTGAAGTGTATGATATCGTTTGCCCGGAACAAGATCGCATAGACCGCGATTTATTCGTCAAGATTCTCATCAAGTCAAGCTTGCCCAAGCAGACACTTAGTACGGTAAGATTTGAAATTGAGACTTCCCAATATTTCATGAATGAATTTCAATAAATGTTTATCATATGATTCTAATATGAGGGCATTATCGCAAAACAGGTCGCCACTCCATTCACCGCCATTCATTCCGTCATATCCGGGGACTTCTTTCAACCTCCATACGACCACATTTGTATTTGTATCCACATAGAGAGGATACAAATTGTAAATAAATTGTAAATTTGTATTGAAACAAGCTGCAAGACCTCAATTTAGCTTTTAATGTTTTGTGAGATATTCAGAAACCACTCTATGAGATGTCAAAGAGCATGCAATTCTAAGGGGTATCAAAAGTTTATTTGATGAACATTGTCATTGGTTTTGAAATGGCTGACCTGAGATATCCAAAAACAAGAAGGTGAAACAAAAAGATCCTAACGTTAATAAAAGGCGTGGCCTGTCACCTTTTGTTATTATTATCACTTTTTTGGATATCTCAGCCATTTGAAAACCAATTTTCATCAAATAAACGTTGAATCCTTCTTAAAATTAAATTTACATGCTCTTTCATATTTCATAAGAGGTTTCTCATTATCAATTCATTATCTCACTTTGTGACTTAGGAATGTTCAAAACATGAATCCCCACCTCAACCAAGACTGTACAGTCCCTTTTAAGGGTCGATCATTTTGTCTGAATGTCGCCACACCGCAGTTTTTTATATGGTCAGGGCCGGCGGAGCATTTTCAAAAGTGGGGGGCCCACTTCTGGGTTTCATGAGCTAACAAAAAAAAAAAAATAATAAATAAATAAATGAATTAAAAAAATAAGGCCTTCAGCGCAACTTCTGGTGCCACTTCTGGGTTTCTTCAGCTGACAATCAAAAAAACAAAACAAAAAAAGGTCTTCAGCTCATCTTTCTCCTTCCACACCGCTCTCACACTTCAAGGTCTCTGTCTATTTCTTTCTAGTGCACTTACGCACTTCTCTGGGGTAAAAACAGTGGGGGGCTTAAAGTGGTGATACCATATGTATTCCTTTGTCTGGTGCAAAAAAAGTGTGTGTGGGGGGGGGGGGGGTGTCGTTGAAAAGCTAAAATTTGTTTTTCTCTTTTCCCCGGCAAAGTCCTCAGCTTCAAAGCGGTTGAGCGCATGCGTGAGCGTGTGCTGCCACCTATATCTTTCTCCTTCTTTTCTATCTTTCCATTTTTCATTTTCAGGGAATCTATTCTTAAATTTCCCTTTACTTCCTATTAATCATTTCTTTGTGGTTTTCCTCTTGTCTACCTTTCTCAATTTCCTATTCTATTTACTGTAAAAGTGGAAATTTTCGTGGTGTTGAAATTTTTGCGAAGCTCTTCTTACCTCGCCAAGTGCGAAAAATTAGTCACGCGAAAATATTCACTTTTACAGTAACTGTACTTTCTGCCTAACTGTTCTTTGTTTTCTTCATGGGTTGTTTTTCCCTCCAACTACAAGGGTCTTCCTTTCTATCCTGTCCTATATCTTTTTCTTATGTGTCATGTTTATGAATCCTTTCATTTATTTCCTTTTCTACCTGTTTGATACTTTCTTTCCATCCTATTCATCTTTGCTTTCATCCAGTTTTGCTTCATCTCTCATTCTATTATTCTTCCTAGTGCTTTTTTTGTTTTCAATCAATGTTTTTTCTTTGCTTTCCTCTTTTCTTTTCAAACATATCGATCTCTCCTTAGCTTTCCTTTATAATGTAAGTTTCTCTTTTTCCTTTCCTTCCGTTATCTCTGTGTTTTCTCTATCTTGTAAACCCGTTAACTTTTTCCAGGTTTGACTTTTTAATATCTTTTCTTTCATTTCCTTTTCCCCCTTTTCCTAGTCTTTCCCCTTATATTCTTTCACGCTTGTCTTATAACTACATTTTCACAATCTTCTTTCATTTACATGTTTTTAGTTTTTGTTAATCTTTTATTTTTCTTTCTTTTTTCATTTACACACACACACACACACACTCACACGCACACACACACACACACACAACACGAACAACCCCAATCCTCAATCAGTCGCTACTACAACTGGGTACAAGCTGAGAGAAAAGCGGAAAAAAAAGTACATTGTATTATCTTTTCAAAGACACCATAGGAGAACTCATCCTGATCGCTATGAGATAGCTATGTTCAGATCAAATGCAGCGCTTGCTGCTATGCTGCCGTGAACGTGTTTTGTACACTGTGCTGCTGCGCTGTCTGTTCCTGTGCAACGCAGTTATCGCAGAGTGATTAGCTGTGATCAACTTATTCCGAGAAGTGTTAAAGTGTCAAAATGTCGAAAATTCCATTTCTTCTGAACTTGAATCTCACTCAAATGCAAATATTCAAGGCTGTAGGATATTTAGAGTGAGTTTCTGCTTGTTTGGAGATCAATTGACAAACAGATGCGAAAGCTAGCGCTGAGCAAGACTTACATGAATTAAGATTTACCTCATGTTCATAAACTTTGTATGGTTGGAATGTCTGGGAGTGAGAAAGGCAATCATGGGGTTTAACTTGTTTGGGGCCAGACACAGTTTTGATCTCAAAATGACTCTAACAAGTTAACAGTTAATTTAAATTTTGGTGAACAGAATTGTATGTATTGTGCGTATTCTCACATGAATTGTCATCTCTATAGGCCTCATAATGGCTGCTGATGTCATTGCAATGCAACTTTGGCCATAAATAATGAAATTGTAAATTCCACTTCTAGATTCGCTCACTATTAAAGTACTAATGGCACCACCCATGATAAGGTTTGACTGTGCGCAAAAGCGTGTAGGTTTCTTAACTTTTAGTAGGAGGTCAAATTTTTGACATGTTGTGGTTGAATCATGGGTGGCTGGTGGTACTCATCGGCCGGTCGCACGATCACGAGTATGCGCTTCTGCCTGGCGGAGAAGCATATTCTGCTGAAATTAGCCCACAAGTGTGTAATTAATTGTCAGGGAATGCAGGCAAATATAGTCCTTATTTGTGTATGTCTTAACCCATTGAGGACGGTTTGATTTTGCTACAACATGCATTTCCCATAGACACCTGCCCGAGTATACTCGGGACTCGTCCTCAACGGGTTAATAGTGTTGTGCGTGTGTGTGTGTATGTGTGTGTGCATGCATGTGTGTTTGGTGGGGAAGTGGTTAAGAGGTTTTATAGAATCCAAACTACGGCAATGTAGTCTAGGTTTCTAGCATAGGGGTAGGGAGGACAAGTACTTTATAGTTTTAACACCAGCAGATAAACTTTTGAATTTGTTCTTGGTGGGCAATAAAATCTGATGTTCCTGTAAAAATAGAAAGTTACTGGTAGCATGTATCACTGGCCTTTCTGACAGTGACAGCTGCAAGGTGAATGATGATTACACTTTGAGTCATTTTGAAGATTAATTCCAGCCATGCCTTGTCAGTTACTGCCACAGGAGTTTCATGGATATAATATTTCCTACCCTGTATTATTTTAATGTCTTGTATACAGGTAATTTCTTTTTCATTTAATGAGCATGACTTGGCTCTTCAAGGGTAACATTGAATAAGGCAATTTGATCGTTACAGTAATGTCCAGTATTAAAATGTTAGTTGATTATTTTTAGCTGTTCTGAGTTGCAGTGTTGTATCACTCAGATTGATGTCAGAAAATTGAGCCCATTATGATTCACAATTAGAGCTCCTTTTAGTCTGGGTGCCAAAGGCTGAACCTTGTTTTACCGTCCACCCAATGTTTTTTGATGGTTTTACCCTATTTCGGGGGTGCTGAATCCGAATCTGCATGATGCAACTCTTGCCTCCTTGAGGGTTTTGAGATATTCAAGATGGCCGCCAAAATGGCCGCCCAAACCGGAAATTCCCATGTATTTCCTTGTAAATGGTGAGAAATTGAAAACAATTCATGGTTTTACCCTATTTTGAGGGTGCTGAATCCGAATCAGGATGATGCAACTCTTGCATCGTTAAGGGCTCTGAGATATTCAAGATGGCCTTCAAAATGGCCGCCAAAACCGGAAATTCCTCTGTATTTCCTTCTAAATGGTGGGAAATTGAAAAACTATTGATGGTTTTACCCTAGTTCGAGGGTGCTGAATCAGAATCTTGATAAAACTCTTGTATCCTTACGGGTTTTGAGATAATAAAGATGGCGACCAAAATGACCGCCAAAAATGGAAACTCACATGTAGACCCCCTTTTTCCTTCTAAATGGTGTAAAATTGAAAATAAATTGATGGTTTTACCCTATTTTGAGTTTGCTAAATTTGAAGCTGCAGGATACAGGTCTTGCATCCTTAATGGTTTTGAGATGATAGAGATGGCCGCCAAAATGGCCCCCAAATGGCCGTCAAAAACGGAAATTCCCATGTAGGCCCCTAATTCGTTCTAAATGGTGTAAGATTGAAAACAATTGGTAGTTTTACCCTATTTTGAGGGTGCTGAATCCGAACCTGGTTGATGCAACTTTTGTGTGTGTGTTTTTTGTTTTGTTTTGTTTTTTTTTTTTTTTTTGGGGGGGGGGTTGAGAATTCCAAGATGACCGCCAAAATAACTGTCAATATTGAAATTTTTGAGACCCCATTCAGCACCCTCGACATTTTGTTGTTGCCATTTTTGCGTTCCTTAGGGTTTTGAGATATCCAAGATGACCGCCAAAATAATTGGCAGAAATTGAAATTCCAATGTTAATATTTTTTCTAAATGGTGAAAATTTGAAAATAAATTGGTCTCACCCCATTTCGAGGGTGCTGAAGGTTTTGAAATATTTACAAATGTCCTGTATAAACGGAAATTCCTTGATATTTTCTTATAAATTGTGAAATATTGTGCTATAATGTGAAGCGAGTGATTAAATGCAATAATCCGTATTCTTGAATTCAGCTCGGTTGAGCAATTTGTCAAATCAGCCAACAATTAATGGCATCCAAAATGACTGTCACAATGGTATTGTAATATACTGAGATATTCCGATATATCTCAAACGGAACTTTAACACGTAATGGAAAGAAAAATGATATTGACATCATACTGAAACGTACAAACACAAGGATAAGACTGAAAATTTCTTTATGCACAATTGTTATAAAGTAATGCCTGTGGTAGCCAATGAGGGCTCCGCAGACTGATGTGAAGTTAATCCTTTTTGGCTATAAGAGTAATACTAAACTAGACTCGGAATTTGTCAAGACTGACAAATTAGGTGATCCGATTTTTTTTTAAATCAATGATTCGAGTTTTCACCTGAGATTAGGGACATTGGTCGTGTGATGTTGGGATTCTCATTTTGAAAAGGGAGTCAGACCTGCCATCTTGGGTACCGAATTCCGTATACACTATCAAAGATGCAGAATGAAGTATATTTGACCTTTGACCCCACTTTGCACCCCCAAGATGGCATCTGAGCAAAAAGTGGTTATTTTGTGAAATGATTCTTGTAACATGGTCTTTGCGTGTGCAAAATATGGGAAAGATAAGACATGTATTCACCAAGATACAGGATGAACCATTTATGACCTTTGACCCTAATTTACATACCCAAGATGGTGTCTGATCAAGTAGTTGTTATTTTATGAAATAATGTACATAACATTAACTAGACATGTGCAAAATATGGGGTTGATAGGGGCTATTTTTCTTGCGTTATTGCAAAGAAAATTGGAAAAAGAAAGATGAAAATACATCGAAGATAACTTTTAATTTCAACCACGTTTTTGGACGTGATACTGACACCTTATGAAAAACAAAGGGGGCACGTAAGATAGCGCAAAGTCTCAGCTACAACATATTAAAATCTGGGAGAAATTCACCGAAGGGTAAGTGAGCTAGTGCTCGATAAAGACAATCATGTCAATTTTCACATCTAGAAAAATTCCCTCCCATAGAGATAACACGTCATAACGAAGATAAAAAAAAGAAGTACATATGACCTTTGACCCCAATCTGCACAGACAAGATGGCATCTGAGGAAAATGTGGTAATTTGTGAAATGATCCTTGTAATACGGTCTTTACGTGTGCAAAATATGGGGAAGATAGAACATGTATTCACCAAGACAAGGATGTAACATTTATGACCTTTGACCCTAATTTACATACCCAAGATGGCGTCTAATAAAGTAGTTGTGATTTTATGAAATAATGTACGTGACATGAACTAAACATGTACAAAATGTGGTGGTGATAGAGTATGTTTTTCTTGAGTTATTGCAAAGAAAGTTGGAAAAAAGAAAGAAATATGAAAATACATCGAAGATAGGCTTTGATTTCAACCAAGTTTTTGGACGTGATCCCGGTACCGTATGAAAAATAAAGGACACAGTTACGATAGCCCAAAATCTCAGCTACAACATATTAAAATCTTAGAGAAATTCACCGAAGCATAGGTGAGCTAGTGCTCGAAAAAGATAGTCATGTCAATTTTCATTTCCAGAAAAACTGCACTCCCATAGAGATAACACGTAAACTGGTCAAATTTGACAAGATTACTTTCAATCCAATATTTCGAGATGATGCCGTCATCTAATCAAAATGTAGTTATTATATTAATGAAAGAGCATTTAGTAAGCTACAACATACTGAAATCTGAATGAAAATGAGAAAAGGATAAGTGAGATACGCTCGAGTGAACTTGTAATTTGATGACGTCATTTTGAAAATTTACTCTTTTTATTTTATTAAGAAATTTGATATCTTTTAATCATTTTTCCAGCATCGCCAACCCATGAAATGACATGTACAACTCATCAGCTTTTAGAATATGTAAAGAAAATGGGGGGTCACCGTCCATCCTGAGGAGTAAAATCGGATTTAAAATTGGCAGTTTTTTGGCATTGTTGCACTGTATATCGCCATTGACGCGCGCGCGGAATTTCAAATTTGACGGGCCCGTATGACGTCATATTGAGTCGGATTGACTTGAAACTTGGTAGAAATATTCCCTGACATTTCAGGCAGGCGATAAGTGTGAAAAAACGGGAAATTTCCATTGCATATGAGCTGTGCGTGCGTATATGCGCGCGCGCGTACGCGTCCGTCCGATTTTTTCAATTTTTCAAAAAATGCTCTAAATCGTCTGAAACGTGTGCAAAAAAAATTTGAGCTCGATTTGAACATACAAATATTTCAACGCGCGCGTACGCGCACGTTTTAAGGTATAGATGAATTTTGAGACTTTGAGTAGAATGCGCTTGACTTGAAATATATGTGACGTAAATTTCATTACAAAATTCCATTCCATGAATGAGATATGATTGAGAATGTGTTTTCATATAATGACGTCATAGTGACGTCACGGTCGACTGATCACTTTCATTTTAGTTCGATTGCCGTCTTTTGGAGACGATACATATATGGTATAAGTTTGAAATTGATAGGAACAGGACTTTCTGAGCTAATCGATGCACAACTTTTGGGGAGAAATAAGAAGGAAAAGAAGAAGAAAGAATCCGTACAGAAACAGAAGGTGATCCGAGAGGATACTCGGATCACCTAATTATGGCCTGCTGGTATTTAGTGTTGAAATTTGTCTTGTATTCTTATGAGTCTCGCCGCGTGCTCTTATGAAACTTGTGGCATATTCTGATTACGTCACTAGAAATGGTTGCATCCATGACCACTATAGTAGATAATAATTATCAATATAAGGATAATTTCAAAAGCACCCTGCGTGCTTATGATATTCGTAAGTACTGGACTATCAACTATTACCTTACATGTTGTTGTTTGTTTGTTTGTTTGTTTTCGTTTTTGTATGATTCTTTGGGGTTTTTTTTACTGCGCGTTACCTGTGATTTTTCCATCCCCTCGTGTGTATATGATATCGTCGCTTGGGCGACAAGACCCTGTATATCTGAAATTTTAGTGAAAATGACATTTTTTGAATAAACGGATAATCAGTTAATGATGTCCTGTCCAAACTTTAGCTGTCTTACCTCAAAAATGAAGCTACCATGGCCTGTCAAAGGAAAGGTTCTCTCATTTGTTGTAGTGCTTTGGCTGCCATGTTTGTTTGCTTATTGTTTTTGTTTTTGTTTTTCTCTCCTGAACATGTGACATTTTGTAGATACAAGGTTTGTCGCCCCATATGTATATGTATATATAATATTACATCATAAGAAAAATCTGAAGCAGAACTATAAAAATGTCCAACTCTTGTCTTCAACAATCAAGACATCAAGACCACCAAAATAAACCAATTAACCAATGTGAGTGTTCATGGATGATAACGATTAAAACTGTTCATGGATTAAAACTGGTAATATTGGGAATCTCAGTAAACTTTTCTACATCACTACTACAATATGTTCAAGATGGGTATGTCTTGTCCACTGATTGTTAGTGTTCAAAACATATCAATGATATGTAGATGAAACAATGTAATCTTTCAAATATTCAACCGCATCTGTAATCTTGCAGGATTCATTCCTGGCACAGCTGTATCTTACAAACTCCAAGATATCTGGTAAAGCTGGTTTCCCTGTACAGCAAGTTCAGACTGGGATGGACAATATGCATTCGTTTATCAGCAAAGTATGGTTGAGTTTAGATTTTGCCATTGACGAAAACATAAAATAGGGTAAAACCATTTATTGTTATCAATTTCTCACCATCTTGGCGAGCAAATTGTTCTCAATTGCGAAACATTAAAATTGAAATACGTGGAAATTTCCGGTTTTGGCGGCCATTTTGAAATCGGAATAGGATAGAACCATCAACTGTTCTCAATTTTGAACCATTGAGAATGAAATACGTGAGAATTTCTGGTTTTGGCGGCCATTTTAGCGGCCATCTTGAATATCTCAAAATCCTCAAGGATGCAGAAGTTGCATCGTCCAGATTCGGATTCAGCAACCTCCAAACAGTGTAAAGCCATCAATTGTTTTCAATTTCTTACCATTTGGAAGGAAATACATCGGAATTTCTGATTTCAATTGGCGATTATTTCGGTGGCCACTTTGGCGGTCATCTCGAATATCTCAAAACCCTCAAGGATGCAAGAGTTGCATCATCCAGATTCGGATTCAGCACCATGGAAATAGGGTAAAACCATCAATTGTTTTCAATTTCTCACCATTTAAAAGGAAATACATGGGAATTTCCGGTTTTGGCGGCCATTTTGGCGGCCATCTTGAATATCTAAAAAATCCTCAAGGATGCAAGAGTTGCATCATCCAGATTTGGATTCAGCACCCTCGAAATAGGGTAAAACCATCAAGTGTTTTCAATTTCTCACCATTGAGAATGAAATACGTGAGAATTTCTTGTTTTGGCGGCCATTTTGGCGGCCATCTTGAATATCTCAGAATCCTCAAGGATGAAGGAGTTGCATCATCAAGATTCGGATTCAGCACCCTCTAAACAGGGTAAAACCATCAATTGTTTTCAATTTCTCACCATTTAGAAGGAAATACATGGGAATTTCCGGTTTGGGCGGCCATTTTGGCGACCATCTTGAATATCTCAAAACCCTCAAGGAGGCAAGAGTTGCATCATCCAGATTCGGATTCAGCACCATGGAAATAGGGCAAAACCATCAATTGTTTTCAATTTCTCACCATTTAAAAGGAAATACATGGGAATTTCCGGTTTTGGCGGCCATTTTGGTGGCCATCTTGAATATCTAAAAATCCTCAAGGATGCAAGAGTTGCATCATCCAGATTCGGATTCAGCACCCTCGAAATAGGGTAAAATCATCAAAAAACGTTGGGTGGACGGTAAAACAAGTTTAGACCCAAAAAGTGGCTTTGGCACCCAGACTATTTAGGCCCCGCACTGGGGCATCATCCATCCGCTTTGAAGGAGAAAGGAACTCTACAACTTGATATAGAGGCACATATTATACAGTACATTGTACCTGTATTCACATTACCGATAGGTATGTGATTGATATTCATCAACCAGCAAATGTCCAGGTGACTCAAATTTTGATCCATATATGATAAGCATAATTCTAGCTTTTCAAGCAACAGTGTTTACAATATCTAATGTACATGTGTGCTAGTAAGTGTGCTAGTAATGATGGCTGAGATGAGTGAGAAGGGGACTTTGCAGAAATGTGTTAGTGAGCAGTGAGTAATTTTCATACCAGCGTACTTATCATGGCTGGTAGAGATCTGGCTCTGTCAGAGCTGAAGGAAGTGAGTAATTTTGTAGACTGCCGACATCTTGTAAGTGTTCCAGTATGTATTGCACCTTATTACCGAATTGCTGCACAGTGGTCTGTAGATGATGTACAAACCTGAGACATGTACTAGGTGTTTAAAAAAGAAAAAAAAAATGATCCTTAATAGTTAAAAAACTATATCAGATACAGCTGTAACACTGACATCGATATGAGTATGATAGCTAAATAGTGTACAATTTTGTTGGGGATAATTTAAAATGAATGCATAAACCAGTTTCATTAAATTAAAGATCAGTTTTGAAGTTAGGGTTCAGATTGTGCTCTATTTCAAACCTTTTGTACAAAACTTTATCATTGCATTTGGGTTCATAATATGTGTGGGAGTGTAATGGTCCTGCGACAGTGGCCAGGGTTTAAATGTTTTATGTTATTCAGGAGGAATTCCACTATCACAGCTAGTCTTTATTCATCCTAAAATGAAATGTGTTTCGGGTTTATGCCAGGTTCAAGTGTGTGCGTGTGTGTCACACACAAACACACTGCTATAGCTTCTGACCACCCGAGCATTGAGAATTAAGGGTTTCTGGGACGAACACTGCACTAGGGCTTTCTATAGCTCAGTCGGTAGAGCACCGGTCTAGCAATCCGGAGGTCTCGGGTTCGAATCCCGATGGAATCCCATTTTCTTTGCTCACTTTTCCACTAATAAGGAAACATGTGCTTACTTTTTTCATGTGCATGCATTTTACCCTTTACCGTGAGTTCAGACTAGCAGTGCCCAGGGCAATCCATAATGAATTATTAATATTTAAGCATTCATGTGCCGTGGAGCAAGAGACCAGAAGCCTAGTCACCAGAGCTCTGAACAGGTGGTATTCATGTCCATTGTTCAGGGTCATTGTAAGCACATTATACTCACATGTATCACATCATTCGTTCCTGTGTAAAGTTCAAATTTTGTACAGAGGGTTAAAAATAGGGCAAAATCTGAAATTTGAAATCTGAAGTGTGAATATCAAGTGAATGGCATCACTCTTTGTAAAAAATTTGAAGGTGAAATTGGACGGTGTCATTGTCATCATGAGTGAACTTAATGAAAATTTATGTTTGCTCAAAAGCTTGAGAAAATGTTCACTCATTGCCATTAAATTTACATGCTTCATGACATAAAGTCTGTCACATTCTATTCACACTGAAGTTACCACTGTGTGGTACATGCATCAGTATTTTATGAACATATCAGACTTGCATGGTGTTGCACAGCCTGACATTTGTTGATTACTACAGCTGTATATAATTTAAGTGTTCTGTTGCTTTATGAAGTGATACAACTGTCTATACCTTGTCCGTGAGAGAGCAGTTATGCAACACAAAATATGACATCAGTATGGCTTCAGCCAAAGTGCGTCATCAAATGAATGTGCCGTGGGGTTCTTCGTCAATGATTACATAGATGTCTGGCCACTAAAGGAAAATTAGTAGAGATTGTACTAATCCCCCTAAGCCCTGTAATGCCACCATGGCCTTCCTGTTGGACCAAGGCCCATGGTAACACCTGAGTGGGCTTGCTAACTAATTATGTTTGTCAGTCAAGTTTGGAGGAAATGACTGAATGCTGATGGAAATGCTTGGCATTAATGGCAAGTTATAGCAAAGTGTATGGGCACATACATGTACAGGGTTATGTCAGCTAACATGATCTTACAGAACATAACCACAGTAAGCGAGACCTGTAATATTATACAGACATCAGGGTTGTCCGCCAAGTGATGACAAATTTAGTGAATTGAAGTGTGAATTGAACAGAACAAAGTGCTTATTACATCACAACTTTATTTTCTCGTTGCTGTCCATCGAACAAAGCTTGCCTTATGAAACAACTGAATGAACTTGTACAATCTGAAGGTATTGCTAATATTAATGTGTATCTCAGTGTTGTGAATGCTCTTTGAATACAAATAAGTAGAGTTGCACTGTGTTAGCCTCTGTAGCTAGATCATAGGGAGGTCAGGGAATAGGATGTGGCAACAGTTTCAGGAAGCACATTACAGGAAGTGAAGGACACTGTACAGTGGTTTACCACAGCATCAGACTCTGGTTCATTGAGATCAAAATAAACAAATCACACTAAACAAACAATAATGACATCCTCATGGTTGATTATGATGAATTAATCTCAGTTTATTCAAATAATGTGCAGTCTGCTTTTAGCAGGGCATCAAACTTCTGGTTGCCATGAGATGTTTATCAATTCATAATAACTCGTGTGTTTTGATATGGCCAGGTCTGATTCCTATGAATTTGAATTGAACAGAACTATAAAAATGATCCCTACCAAAATTTAAGCTTTTTAAGAATTTCTATACATTTACACCACAATGTATTCCACAGTTTCAGTTTATGCTAGCAGTTTACAGGAATGGACATCTTGCCAGACATGTATTAAGCATGTTAAACTTTTTTCAAAAGATTTTTCTTTTCTTTTTTTCTTGCACAAGATTCAATACATTTTCTATTTCCTTCTCTGTTAGAGCAGTTTTGAATCTCTAAAGATGTGCTTTACAGCTGTCATTCTGCCAATACAAATTGACTCAATTTTAAGTTAAAGACTAATCTATGTGCAAATCTAATTTGCTGTAAGAAATAAAGAGAATTACATTTTACAAGTAAACACAACATAAACAGGATTAAATAAGGTACATGATACAGTAAACAACTACAGCAATTAAGTTTCATATTCTTCCAATGAAATAGTGATGTCATGCTTACAATGAAACAGTGATGTGTGTCACAACTGCATGGAATACATATTAGATGAGGTTGGGTTGTCAAAACCTTAAAACTTCCCGGTGGTTGTGCCAGAAAATCAGAAAAAAAAGTAATTTATTTGCCCAATAATTTGGCAGCTGCGATTCTTCCTGATTAAGAGCAATTTTCATCACCATGTTTTATGCCCTTGTTTGTTTCCTCTCGGTGCGTCTTGCAGATATGGGATGCCGTAGACAGCAAACAGGGATACATCTCAAGAGGAGGCCTTTACAAAGCTCTTGCCCTCACAGCCTTGGCCCAGCAAGGGAAGACACCCAATGTCAAACTCTTGGAGAACTTCTCCGGTCAAGGTACTCTACCTTCCTCATCTCAATCCAATTGAGTCATTGCCTTAGTGTAAATTGTAGCCTAAAACATGATAAAGATGAATATAGTGATATTGATTATGATATCATATAGTAATAAATGTTGTTTATTTCATTGCAATTAGGGAAATGTTTGCTATTGTATTTACCAGTACTATCCAAGTCATAAAGAGGGTAAACTTTTTAAAAAACTGAGTGTTGTTTGTGTGTGTTTGTTTGTGTGTGTGTGTGTTTCTTACAAATAAGCAAATATAAACTTCATGAGCAGATCCAGAAAGCATTTTTTTCTTGTTTTTATTTTGTTTTTGTTTTTGTTTTTATGATAAGCTCACACAATGCTTGAGACAAAATTTGAATTTGTTGTTGGAAATGTGTGCTCAATCCAGAACTGCCCAAGCCATCCCTTGGTGACCTCACCGACTTGAAGACCCTCAGTCAGCAATTTAGGAGAGAGCGGGCCCCCAACATCCTCAACTACAATTATGAAGAGTTGTGTGCCATGGATGAGGTCAAAGTTGAACTCATCCCGGAGAAGAAGGGTCTGCTCCTCAAACATGTGGAGTATGAGGTCACAAGTAGAGTAAGTGCTTCACTATTAACTTCTCAACTTCAAAAACTTTGCATTCCGTTCTTTCTTTGCTTCTGGGTGGAGGATGGTGATTGTTGACAGCATTTATTCAATAGAAAAATAAACAATAGGTGTTTTTTTTTTCTTTGCTCCATCTTTCAAAGGATTAAAATTTCCCTTGAATTTTTCGCTAGAAAATGCCTACAGGTGAAGGTAATATGTCATGTCCAGTAGCAACCAGGAAGCAAGGTTGTTAACAAGTCACTTGGTTGTCCATGAGCATTAAATTATGCCTAATTTAAAGAAACAGAAACTGTGATGCTTACATAGTTTCCCATCCTTCACTACTCTCTTTGTGTGCTTTGTTTTTAGAACCCTAAGTAGCATGTTTTTGCTTCGGCTATAAATGTATTATATATGGATCATAAAATAACCGTTTACATAATGTGCTAAATAACAGGGCATCAAAAACTTATAGTCAGGTGACCATAGAGCTATTAATAGAAATCTTATCACATTGAGTCTAGAAGGAGGAAACGATAGACAGACCCTCCAAGTAGATATGTTGCTTGTATTAATGAATTGTGGAGAAACAGACATAAATCTGTGGACATCGTTATGTGGAATCGTTTCAAATGTTTGCTCGATGTGCTAAATGTCAGGGCATCAGAAAATAACGGTCAGGTTACGATAGAGCTACGTGTATATGACTACTAGAAATCTGATCATGTTGAGATCAAGAGTAGAGAATGAGAGAAAGACCCAATGATTGAATACAAGGCTTGCAGCCTTACATGCCAGAGGTCAGTGGGCCAAGTAGAACAGCAGACAAACCTGCATTTGGTATAAGAGGAAATTGAACATAAAGCAGAGAGGTCACACTTCTGAATAAATGGTAGAGAAACAGACAGATGTACAACAATGTAAATCGATGGACATCATGATGTGGGATAGCCCTTCTTCCTTTAGTAGTTTCAAATAGAATTTTGTCATCTTGAATTGTTTCCTGCAAATCTCCTTTTATCTGACTTTGGGTCCACGATGTACCAGAAGTGTAGATTCTAACCCTGACCGGCACATGTATCTTGTGTCAACTTTTCAGATGTACAAAACAACGGTATTCCGGCGGTACAGTGACTTCGCAGCAGTCAGCGAAATGTTAATCAACTGCTACCCGTACAGAATGGTGCCCCGTCTTCCTCCCAAAAAGATGATTGGAGGTTAGTACATGATTTATTTCAAGCAAATGCCACTGGGAATAATTTCCCTGGCATCGCAAAGCAGTTTCCTATGCATTCTTAAATGACAGCCATACAAAATGTAATTTGTGTAGCAGTTTCATTACATAGAGTGGTATACCATAATGTTCAAAATTTGTCCATCAGCTAAAATTGCCATTCCCATTTCGAGAAGGGAAATTTATCCCATGTCTTGCTCTGAGTGTATGATAAAGAGCAATACTTGATTTGACATATATACCATCGGGAGAGTTATGAGTTGATGACTCTAGTACCTCATAATTGATTGTGATCCACGTCAGTCCTTAATGGCACTATTTGTTATTTTGAGAGAGGTAATGTTCGTATTTCTGAACAGATTATAATGAACGCTTTCAATATTTTGTTTTTTCTGAACAGGGAGTAGAGTTAAAAAGATTTACACTTGTAGATGATAGAGCCAGGGGGGGCCTCCCAGGCCCCCCTCAAGATCTTGGCCATCGACTGCGCTATTACGACGAAAACTGGCACACACATTGCCTGTGACGTAATATAAAATACTCTGATGTTGATTTTTTCGTAAAATTATTATTGATGCTAAATTATGCTAATTTATGCATAATTGATGCATGAAATCGGACTATTTGGTATAATCACTAAATAAAGTTCAAAACAGGCACATTTTCTGTGTAAATATTCTTTTTAGTGTCCTTAGCAAATGTAAGAGAAAAAATGTGCCATCAGAAAAATTTCTTGAATATTTTATTATTTTTTGAATTCTTATGTATTTCCCTGTTTTCCATTGTTTTTGCGATGAAATTTTTCCGCAACATTGTTCCGAGCATGAAAATATGTTCTTAATTGATTTTAATCAATAAAACCCCCAAATAATCATGCTTTTATGAAATTTGCCTGTAAGCTCAGTTTGCATTGAAATTGTATATGAATTCATGTTTTTGAGCAATTTTTAGTCTGACATGCATGTACATATTTATGCATAACTTCGGAACCGTGCACCCAGGCATTGCAAATTTGGTGTCAAAAAATGCGGGAGACTTGAAAGAAAAAAGTCTTGAAACATCGTGGCGATAGCTTTTTGCAATGGCAATACCCCCCGCGAAACGTCGGGGGGGTGGGGGGCCTCTGAGCCCCCCCCCCCTCCGGCCTAGTTAGGGTTACTACCCAATTTAGCTTCTGTTCCTTTAACTTGCTCATACACCTTTTGATTTCAGAGCTAGTTCCCACATACTATAAAACGAGTGTTCGCGTGCATTTCAATTTTGTTAATTTTGCAAGAGCCAAGATTCGCGAAATTAAAATACATGTGAAAGTTCTTGTCTACACTATATGCATTGAATGTTAGAGGCAACTAGCCAAAATTTCATACTGCAAAAATATTGTGTTTTACAGTAAGTTATTATGAATATTTTCTTGTTCGAACAGCAAATCGTGAGTTCATCGAACAGCGGAGAAGAGCTCTGGTGCGATTCCTGACCCTGGTAGTGAGACACCCCACATTCCACCGCAGCGAGATTGTTCGCTACTTCCTGACCTTCACAGGATCAGTAAGTGATTCACATGAGAAGATCACATAGACAGACATAAAGAAAATGAGCTCACTTGAATATATCTCAATACATAACCCATTGTTTTTATTCTTGATGAAATTTTGCAACTGATTGACAAATTGCCCTTCATCGATGTAAATAGGCACAAATTATTCAATATTTCTAGTAGCTGTGATAAAAAGAAGAATCATGGGGATACATAATCAAGTTGGACTAGAACAAATGAGTATGTATGCCCAGGATTTATTATTATTTTTTTTATCGTGGCTATTACTAGTACGAAAACACTGAGTAATTCGTGTTTATTTATGAAATTGAACGACAATTTTGTCTAACTGTTGTAATTTAAACACAACTCAGTGCAACAGTTCATTAGTATAAAGTTTGTGGAGTTTGATTTATTACTCTGTGAATATACATGGCTATGAATGATTTGGTTTATTACATTTATGTTCACTTCTCAATGACAGGTAGTGCGCATTGATGATTTATGTGTAGTTTTGAGGATACAGTTTAATATGCTTTGAATCCATTGCTCAAGCCCTTTTCAAAACCAGTGCACCAGTGAATGTAATGGGCTATTGTGATCAGACGTCTGAAACCATGACGTAATTGTTCACAGGGTATCATCTGACATCATCTTTTTTTGATCCGAGTAATTCCATCTAACAATGCTGCTGATTATTTTTTGCAGGACATGCAGCACAGAATAAAGGAACAATTCAGAGGTATACCGGATGAGTTTGTCACAAGTAAATTAGCAGCCCAAGCAAAGGTACGTCATCTTCAGATTGAACACCAGGCTTGATGTTAGAAAATTACTTTGATATTACACAGTTGTGTGTTATTGCAGAATAGTAACAAGCTCAAATACTCGTATGTTGTGCTATGGTCGATTTTTTTCTTCTTTTTTTTTTGTGGTCAATTGTCACCCGCTGTACAAATGTATTTGCAAGATTGCAACTGCTGATCTACATTTTAACAAACATGTTAAGAATCAGCCACACCACACCTTCACCTCTCTGTATTAATACAGTGCACTCTCATTATAACAAACACGGTTACAACGAAATTCCTGTTACAACGAAGTAAAAATTCAGGCAGCAACATTATCTACTCTGTGTATTTTTATTGTTTATTTGTTCATTTATAATGAAATTTCGATATAACAAAAGAAAACTGCTGGTCCCGAGGACTTTGTCATAATGGGAGTCCACTGTAATCTCTTTCTTTCATTCAGCAAGCCTTGTCCACCTTGGTCTACTTAATATAACAACATAACATTTGATGTATCCAAATGAAATTTGGCATATACTGTATTTATGAGTGGGCAGAGCTGTGCCAATCAACTTGGGAGCACACATGCTTAAGGTCAAAGGTCACAGGTCCAGGGCAAATTCTAAAATTTCACTTATTTCCCCTATATCTCTGTAATGCCTGGAGGTATTTTCATGAAAATTAGTTTATGAATGTATTACCAGGTAAGGATTGTGCAGGGAAAAATTGTGGTCCATAGAGTCAAAGGTCAAGTGAAGATGCTAAAATTTCACATTTCCTTCATATCTCGGAAATGGTTAAAGGAATCTTCATGAAATTTTATATGTGGTATTGCCTGACAATGATTTGTTGGGGAAGTTTTGGTTCATGAAGTCAAAATTCAAGCTAGAATGCTAAAATTACACGACTTATTGGGGAAATTACACTATTTTTTCCAAACATTAGAAGTGATTCTATGTATGAACTCAATCAAGAATGGATTGTGCAAACATGCATTACCACACAATGATTCTGTAGGGGAAAGCATTGGGTCATGGAGTCAAATGTGTAGTGAAAATGCTAAAATTTCACTATCCCTTTTTTCCATACGTTGAAAATGGTTCAATGTATTATCAAGAATTGGTGTGTATTATTACCCATAAGTGATTATTTGCCAATCATGTGAAACATATTTCATATTAGAAAGATGTACTGTAGACCTATTTGGAGAATGATGTAATGTACAGCGTAGTGGAGGCATTCCAGTCACCATAGAAACATTTCTTGTTTCTTTTTTAATGTGTTGGTAAGACTTCAATGTACTGTAAAACGAGGAATGTTCGTGTGCATTTTAATTTCGCAATTTTGCGAGCACAAAGATTCGCGAAATTAAAATGCACGCGAAAGTTCTTGCCTACACTATATGCATTGAATGCCAGTGGCAGTTCGCGAAAATTTCATGCTGCAAAAAAGGCCGTCAGCTCCAATTCGCTAAAAATTCATGCCGCGAATATATCATGTTTTACAGTATTTCACGTAATGAATGACGGGAAAACAAGTTTAGCACCTTACCTAAAACATGAGAATGCCAGAATGAGGCTAGAAAAAAAAGTGAAATAGTAGGAAGCATTTGATGTGATGATGTTCCCAGTGGATGTGTTAGATGTGCCTGCTTTCGTTTCACACTATAGGATCTGGTCCCCATGGACACTCAAATTCAATTTGGGAATAGCAAAGAGCAGATCAAGAACCTCTTCTACAGCATGAGTCTTGTCAAGGGCTATGTGGACCAAATGTCGCTAAGAGCAGCAGGTAAGCATACACCATGAAGTCTGAGTTTTGATCTGTTAATGTAGCAAGTCATGGGGGTGGGAATCTGCCCCAGAAGTTAGTATTTTGTCACCATTACATTTTCACCTCTGTATTTACTGCATATATTATATAGGAACAAGATAAGATACAACTGGATAAATTCATGAGATCTTTGCAAAATCAGAAGTTAGCATTTTGTTATCACATTTTCACTTCTGCATTTACTGTATATCTTTTATATATAGGAGGAGGATAATATAGAACTGGGTAAATTCATGAAATCTTAAATTTGCAAAATCACATAGAATTTTTGAAAACATACTATTTTGGAGAGAAATGCAAACTTCAATCTTCTTAAATGTGTTGTCAATTTAAGAATATGCCAGCAGCATGTTTGTAGTAATAATAATATTGATGATAATAACAGCACAAAAGCAGCCAATGTAGAGTTGTTGTGATTTTCAATGTTATCACTGCTGAAAATCTTCTTAAACTTCCTCCAAGGGAATGCAAGTGATATGCTGGCTTTTGCCAAGGAGCTGAGTAGCCTCGGAGGGGAATCCCAGCCGGCCTCAGCCTGGGCCATGGGCCACAACGACGCCTGGCCCAACATCAAGACAGGGCTCAAATCGGTGGCTGTGGAGTTTGCTGCCCTCTCAGAGAAGTGCATGACTCAGGTTTGTAAGGCTCTTGTTTTCTCTGCCCACGTTTTCTTATTTCCAGTGCATGTTTCCACATCATATATTTCACTGTAATTACTAGTTGCCCAAGATGGTCAGCCTGAAAGAGTAACAGTCTAAATAAGCTTTACAATAGTAGTAGCTTGCTGTAGATAACCATGCCAACATAATAAATGCACACTTACTGATAAACTTGGCCTACACCTATAATTGTACCTGAGAGTCATAGCATTTCATTGTACTTGTATGTAGATGTGTTCTGAAACGGAGAGAGAAGAGAGATAGAGAGAGAGGGAGAAAAATTGTGCTAGGGATAATGCACTATACATATGAATTAATTTAGCATTTGAGAATTGCTTGGTGCTCGCTTTCACAATCACACTAGTAATGTGTGGTCAATTCATTGGATCAAAGTACATTGCAACACAATCTAGAGTTGAAACACTCAAAACAGGTCCTATCAATAGTATGTATTCAGTATATTGTCCCCATGAAAATCCCCTTTCTACATACATGCCTGTTAGCGTTCAGATTCATTAGAGGGAGGCGATCTGTTTCAAGCTGGCTTATTGAGAAGAGTTGTGTCAAGCAAACTTTAAATGAATCCGGACATGAAATAGGGATGTTGTGGAATGTCGAAATATCCCTCGATATCAGTTTCTATTTCTTATAGCATATTGCACTGTTTTGATGAAGTTTTGTTTTTGTTGCTGCTTTTCTTTAACTATATTAGGGAAGGAGATTAGCCGATGATGTGTCTGAGAAATTCTGGCTATTCTTGGATCTTCTTCAAGCATACAAGGTACTTTGGATTATGTTACCCCTTTTTATAGAACAGGTCGAGAAAATCATGCAATCTCATTGGTCGACAGCCATGCATCAGTTTTTACTGGCAGCATGTTTGATGTCAAATAAACATTGTAATCACTGGCAATAGACACTGTAAACATGCTGTCTTGCATTTATAGCAAAAATGTTCACCCACTAAGCAAGGTTTGGCTAGCTAGCATCCAGTATATTTTTCATGCATCTAGTAATTACTGTTACATGGTTTGCATCTATTGCAAACCAAAAGAATATGCATCCAGTAAGTTTGCCGAGTGTGGGTAATTGTTGAAAGAATGATTAAAACAATGGATTTCTGGCAAGAATTTGTCCATGGTTCATAAAACAAATGATGCACAAGTTTTTTTTTGTGCATCAGAAGGAACAATGTGCTTGCAATAACTGTGGAATCTAGTCTAAAACCTACTCAACTTGGCTGCACTTCCATGGGTGAAGTGATTCCATAGTTACCTTGTGCACACAATTCCTACTGACGTACTCAGACCCATGCATCATTTGTGCACTGTGCTGGGGCTATGGACAGTGTGTATAGGTGTATGGCATTTTATAAAGCACAGAAAAGTTAAAATGCTCCTCGGGTGTTGTGTGCACCAGTAAATGCATTGCTAGTTTTGATGTGGTATTTACAAACATATCATTCATCATGAAGTTTCACCCGTTTTGTTCCAGTGCAGTTGATTGTTACTTGCAAAATTATTTCACATTTATTCAATTTTGCATGTAATCTTCCTGGGGTATGGACTCATTGTGATCATAACTTCACCAAATACTGTATACCCCAAATATTTTACAAGATGTTTATTTTCCTGAATTTCGCGAGTCGGGTGCTATTCGCGAAATTGAAGACACGCGAAAATATTGACTTTGATCCCGATACGAATGTGATGTACACGTATACATTTGATGACATATATGGTATCCCGGGGTACCAAATAAAAATCAGCCTTTTTGTTGAATTATTATTATTTTTTTTTTTCAAAGTTGTACCGTGGGTGCCAGAAAGTGGTAAATTATTTTGGTGCTGGAGCTAGCGCGCGGTAGCCACTGCACTACACTACCCTGCATTGCACTGAAGCACACGCTATTGCTAGCACAGTGTACCATGCATGCATAGTATAACATGCAGTGGCATGGGAATGCCTATGTACACGCACACACATTGCATGCATTTCTCTGAGGCTGTCCTCGAGTGGACGTGAGGTGGCGCTACACAACGTGGTACCCCGGGATACAGCGGTACCCCGGGGTAATGCGTGATGCATCATTTCTCCATTTAGTACACGACTCCACGATTGCAAATTTAACCACTCGCGAAAATCGCTGGGAATTCCAGATTCGCACAAATTTAGACTCGCTAAATGTAAGGCATATACAGTAGATGTTCCCAGTATGAATAAATATGACCAATGTTTTAATCTTTATTGTTCACCATGACAAATAATTTGGTTGCTAGTCATTCATGTGATGAGAATTTGACAGATAATGACAGAGCTAAACCAGCTAAACTAGCATGTTTTACCATATTTACTATACTTCATGTTCATTGAAACAAGGAAAGTGAGCTTTTGAAATTAAAGGTATGATTTTCAGAAATTTTATGAAGCAGGCTTTGCACATACCGTTTCTCCAATTCTAAACCAAGATATGTTTATTGTATTCAGAATGTGTGTGTGTGTGTGTGTGTATAAGAATGTATTTGGTCTGCAGAGGTTGACTACCCTGAGATATTGGTTTGATTGTCGACTCGTGCCATTTTTCTCTCATCCCCAGGATCTGTGTGAGAGGCATGAGAAGGGAGTCCTACGAGACCACCAGAATGCTCTCCAGAAGATGGCTGCCATCAAGAAGAAGAAGATGTCTGCCACGATCAGGGGCGGAGAGTACGTCAGCGAGGTGGAGCAGCTGGAGTCTAGGATCATTGAGGTATGCAGGAGATTATCTCTTTCATGTCAAGCAGTCCCCATTTCCTGGCATTTGATGTTGTTGAAATCACAGTTTTAAAGTCCTAAAATGTCACACATAATCATATCATTAATCATCAACCTTGCATATGCTCAGCAATTCTGCCTTACTTTGATGAATGACAGATGAGCTTTTATTATGTAAAAGAACAAATGTATCAGTCACTTACACTGTGCTAGTGTATTGTCATGTCTGGACTTACTGTAAAACATGATATATTCGCGGCATGAAATTTTCGCAAATTGGAGCCGATGACAATTTTTCACGGCATGAAATTTTCGCAAATTGCCACTGGCATTCAATGCATGTAGTGTAGACAAGAACTTTTGTGTGCATTCTAATTTTGCGAATCTTGGCTCTCACGAAATTTGCGAAATTAAAATGCATGCGAACAATCCTCATTTTACAGTAGATCTCTAAGTAGAATGAATGTTGCATCCAAGCAGAAAATGCTAAATCCAATCTGAAAACCTGAATTAGATTTGGATTTTAGTATCTATTTTGCATTATGAACTGTAAAATGCAGATGTGATTATGTAAGTGCCATTTTAATATCTTTGGAAGTGAGGATAATCCACCATCTAGCATGCCAGATTCATAGTCTAGTATCAATGACTTTCAGACTTCTGGATAGCGAGACCACTTCAGGTTCTAGAAATGTGTCAATCACTTGGCATACTGTAAAAGTGGTTTCTTTTGCGGTGTTTTTATTTTCGCGCTTTTCGGGCTTTGAGGTTGAACCGTGAATTTAACATCAAGCGAAAATATTTTGAACTCGCCGCTTGTTACAACGTCATTAGGCACATGTCCACACGAAGTCAACACACACACACAGCGATACCGTGCAATGTAGGTACAAGCATGTTATAAAGTACTCGAGTTCAGGTAAACGTGCATTTAATTTTGATTTCTATTTAATAAATCAAAGAATAATTGGATTATTGTTTGGGTTTTCATGTGCAAAATAAAACAGTTTTTGCCAACTGTGAAGTCACAGATTTTGCCAACCGCGAATTCAAACACACGCGAAAAAGTCGGCTCCGATGAAAACCACGAAAGTATCTGTATGCGAAAGAAACCACTTTTACAGTACCTACTTTTTGAGAGTCATGCTCAGTCTCTCTCCTTACAGAGTATCCTAAGTTGGTTTAGATTTCTTTGAAAATGCCCATAGTACCCAAATCACATAAGTCTGATCAATGCAGCCTGCATATTATACTGAATAGAGATGATGGATAATATTTTTTTCAGAATGGTTGATGGGGAAGAAAAGGAAATTTGCTAGTCTACTTGACAATTGTGAGTGTGCCCCAGCTTGATCATCTCACCAGTATTTTTATTCATTCTTGGTCTTTTCAATGGAGATTGGGACATTTCTTAGTTTGATTCCAAACTGTGGTCCGTTGACAATCTGTAATTAAACAGAGGGCATAAAAACACTGTTTTCCCTCATTTGTCTCTGGCAGCAAGAGAGTCAGATCATGACGATGGAGAACAGGAACTTCTTCTCGCTACACTGCCTTCAGATGGAGACCCAGCTCATCCACGCCAACATCCCCCTCATCGCCAACGTCATGCAGACCTTTGCCGAGGCCGAGGTCAACAGCCACAAAGAGGTGAGTTCAGCAAAGTTTGAACTCGGAGGTTCAACTCTTTTCATCGGCTGAACTCATGATTTGTCTACCCACACTGGAGGCTTTGCCCTCATGCAAAGTTCAGCTCACAATATCAAAATCAAAGTCCATGTGACATTGACATCTTGCAATATTTTGTGTGTGTGTGTGTGTTCTTCATCCATGCTTGCTCTTCAGTTTCTGATGTAATAAGATGGACTTAGTACATCTAAATCTAGATAAATGAAAAACAAGCAGGGATGCCAGCAGCACCGGAGTAATTTGAAGAGATTTGATTATGATTTGTGCCATTTTGCTGCCTCTCTTTGTAATTTTGCTGCTAAGAATCACTTTGTCACTTTGAACAGACCATTCTGTGTCATTGCGGCATTATTACATATCTGCTCAGACCATGCATCTCACAGATGAGTTTGACAATATTTCAAGGTATCATCATGCATGATTGTATTTTTTTTTCATATACACCATTTCTTAAAGGACAAATCTACCTTCGTTTACATGTGTGGATTGAGTGAATGCAGCAATATTAGTAGAACACATCAGTGAAAGTTAGGGGAAAATCGGACAATCCGGTCAAAAGTTATGAATTTTTAAAGTATCTGTGCAGTCACTGCTGGATGCAGTGACTACTACAGTGTATGATATCACATGCGTAGAACGATGTATAAGGAAAATATAAAGAGAATTTCACAAATTTCACTTTTTGAAAAAAGGTGCACATTTCCTTGACATGTCACTGACATTATGTTAAAGGTGCATAGTCCCAGTAGTGTAGAGGGCGCTGTTTATGATACTACCGATCACCGTTAGCATTGATACGAAGATTGCCGAAGTTGAGCTGTCATCAAGAGTAAAGCGCGTAGGTGTTGCTTGGTAACGTTGCCTTCGTTGTCTTCTCTGCGCATCAGGCAGTCTGTAGTAATGCCAGGGTGCGTGCATATGTGCTTCTTATTATGACATCACAAAAGAAGTTTGCTAACGCTGTCATCCCCCTCAGCCGAATAATGAGCCGAACTGTGATCGGCCCACAGACTACAGTGGATCAGACTTCTTCGGACTCGGGGAAGTGGGCCACAGTGTAAGCGGCAAAGAGGAGTCTATAGCATAAGTCTCTATAGGAAACTTGCGCCGTGCACCCGCGTACGCATTTGACTAAAACACCGGGACCATGTACCTTTAAAGTTAATATTATTGCCCCTGCCTTCTGAAAGAGGGAAGTCAAGTGCTTTATATTCTTACAGGAGAAAACTGAAAATGTGTTTAATTTTCTGTATATTTTCTTTATATCGTTGTACACATGTGACATCACCACCTGTAGTAGTCTTCTCATCCAGCCGTGACTGAGCAGAAACTTCAAAAATTCATAACTTTTGAACAGATGGTCCGATTTTCCCCAAACTTTCACTGATGTGTTCTACTAATATTGCCGCATTCACTCAATCCACATGTCTTTGAAGGTGGACTTGTCCTTTAAAGAATCAGATGAAAAAGTAGAGTTTGTGTGAACCCATTTTGTTGTTGTTGAAAGGGTGCACTGTCTAGGACCATTGATCTGCATATTATTTGATTCAGTTGCTTGTTGCCTAGACATTCTGCTCATGCCACTTCACTCTTGTGTGATCTTTGTTTTTGTTTGCTTACAAGCAACATCAGATATTAGTGGTCTGTGAAACTTCACAAATCTTCTGAATGCTTAAGACACTAATTTGATCTTAATGACCTATTCTAAATTAATTCTACTCTAGAACTAAGGCGACCTCAAATGATTTCAAACATAACCAAGGAAAAAGAAGAAAAAAATTTCTCTGTTGCCCATCAATTAATAGAAGTCTTTCGTAATCAATTTTATTGAAGTCTTTTGTAATCAATTTTATTGAAGTCTTTTTTAATCGATTTAGAGTGCCATGAATTTGTATGGGCTCTTGAGTTATCATTCTGTTCAGCATTATTTCTTTCTGTTTTCTTTACAAATTTTGAGCAAGAAAGCACCGTATATCTACATAAAATTGAAAGCTTAAAGCAATTATTATTCATTCTAGCTTCTACAAGCATTTTCCACAATTGTGCCAAATTACCATTGCCGTGCAGCCGCAGACCCACCATCTATATCACCTGTATCTGATCAATGCCATTGATGCCGCTCATTGTGTCATGTCCATCATCTCTGTTCTATCACGTTCACAGCTACATCAGGTTTGGCAGGACAATCTAGAAAAGGTCTTGAAGCACATGTCGCCATCATCGTCCAACTCATCCTCGACCGCCGCAACGTTATGATAATTCACCCCACCACCGCATCTCTCTCTCTCTCTCTCCCTGTGAAAAAGAAAAAAGAAAAAAAAAATCCAGGCAAAAGCAAGAAGAGAAAAAGATGAATGAAAAGAGATTGAAGAATGAATGAAAGAAATGGAAAATGAAATGGATGAGCCATGCATGAAGCAAACTGGAGTAGCAGTGATGAGATGGGATGCAAGGTTGATGGCTTGGTGCCACCAGGTGTTGATAATGATGTTCTTGTATCGCACGGTGTGTGAATTAAAGAAAGGAGTCATTTTCAGTCACCTATTTTTTTTTTTTTTAAACTAATATTTGTTCTCAATTTTCTGAGAGGCACACTGCAGCATAGAATGATCCAGTATGATTTGACGTGATCGTAAATCCACAAATCATTGTTGTATCCATCCCTTACGTGGGAGTGAAAAGGTGAGTGCCCCTCCAACGGGAATTTTTTCGTGATGCCATCGTCGCGAGGGTGATCGTAAATATAAATGAAATAATTTCGTAGGACATTCTGAAAATGCTGGATTAGGTTTCAGGATTTTAAATAGCAAAGGTTATGTTGCTGTTGATAATACCAATGTTGCTTCTCAACCCTCCTGACATCATTAATCAAGGTATACATCTTATGACATTTCTACAGCACATTTGGACTTTACATGATTCTGAAACAGTCATTTCGATCAGAACACAGATTTAATCAACAAGATACGGAAACGTACTGAGTGCTTGCCACCACTGTGTTTCAATGTGGACTAGTACAGTGGAAGTTGCCAAATGAGTTACATTACTTGCCCTTTTAGTACTGCACCATCTGATACAATCCAGATTCTCTTTTTGTTTTTTTTTTGTTTTTTCCAGATTATATTACCTTCCAGTCTGAACCCCAAACAGAGAGTCTACCTACCACAAGTAGAATTATGTCTTTCATGGAAGAGTATTAGTAAATATTCAAAATTTTTTTATTTTGTTTTTTGGTGTGTTTTTTTTTCCATTTTCATACTTAGAATAGAAATATTGCTTTTAACCCAAATTTGAAGTCTCCAATATTTGATAGGTTACTTTCATTAGAGAGTAAACACTTGTATTTGTCCATACTTATTCTTTATTTATTTATTTGTTTATTTTATTTAATTATTTAATTATTATATTAATTTTATTTTGTGTCATTTATTTATAGTTTTTTTCTTCGGTCACTTTGGCATCTCTGATCTCCATTGGTCTGATGCTGGATCTTGTTTGATTGTAACAAGTTTTGCCCCATGCCAAGAATAAAGTGTGGACAGCATGTTATACTTATAAGATATATTCTATATATATAAGATATAGAACAAGTTTCCATGCAATGATTTCTTGTTAGCAAATGCTCTACTAGGGCTTGGAAGTTTTCATCAAACCTTGAGTGTATGAGAAGGAGTTTACTGTCTGTTAGAAAATGGAGAGGAATCCATATTTGAGAGTTATGGGAGGCTGTAATGGTAGATTGTTCACGATGAATTTGCCATTTTCTTAAATTATACTTTTATATACATCTTGTACTGCCAAAGATGTACATTAAGAGAATTTGTTGAATTTTCAAACCTCATGCCTTTGCTGAATTGTGTTTCCCTGTGTGTAGCAACCTTAGGAGAACAGAACGTGGAAAACCATGCATTCCCTCTGCCGTTGGGAGTATATGTTTTGGCCTGTTTGTGTCTGTTTAAGTTTGTCTCTGTTTTTTGATAGAGTTAATTACTGATTAATAGAAGATCTGAGAGTAGCCTAAGGGAGTACTTGATAAGGATATTGGTGATGAGCCAGAATAGTGTCTGCATCCAATATTTATTTTTCTTCTTCTTCTTAAGGGGATCATTCTGCTTTGGCAGAGGTGTGAGCCTCTGAGATTGCTGCTAGTAGTAAAAATCAATATCCTGGCATTTGAATGATGTGGTAGTGTTAGGCATAGATGGAGCTGAGTGTGGTATTTTGTACCTGCTCAGTGAAAAGTGACCTTGTGCACATCGGATGCAAATTTAGGTGATTTTAATGCTGTATTTTCTTGGGATACCCAACATGCAAGTTGACACCCTACAAATCACCGGTAGTCTGCGTCTTGCATAGAATCTGCCACTGTAAAGCAATTTGACACACTTCTTAGTCTCTTTAAATTATGTTCCTTATAAGGTACAGTTCAGGAGAAATGTAGCTTTGGACTTCAATTGAAACTTAACTGTGATTTACTGTGTGGAGGCTGTTGGGTAGGTGATGATACACACCAAAGTGCATTTCAGTGAAATATTTGTCCGAAGTGTGACATGTCCCCATGAGCTGAAGTAGATTTAATCAGGCCCAGTATTTTGAGAACCTATCGAAGGAAGGCTGAGGAAGTCATCCTGCCGTTCGTTCTGTCTTTGTAAGGTAGCCAAGTTTGGAAGAATTAATGAGGTTAATAACCGTCCATAAATGCTTCAGTCATATTCTGTGTTTATGAAGTGAATGCTTAGAAAGTGAAAAAAAAAAAAATGTTTAGCACATGCACTTCCAAATTTATCATCACTGAATTTTACAAAGCATTGTCTTGTCTGTCATTAGCCACTACACTTCAGTGAATGTCGCTAAGCCAGCAAGAGATACAAGCATCCAAGAAATGCCAGCATTCTGTAGTTACCTCATAAATGTCCACCAAGTCAAATCATTGTAGATATACCGGTACACACACTCACATCATATCTCTCTCACACACACACACACAGACACCAAATATGCCTAAAAATCATATTACCACACTTCAGTACATGGAAGAGGAGTGGATGATAGATCATTAAATTCTGAAGCATCATGTTTTTAGAATCAACTGACTGAAATGGGAAGTTGTACATGCATTTATTCTCATCAGTAAAAATGAAACAGCACACTTAGCTTCCTTTTTTTTTTTCTTCTATATTTTTCTTCAATGTAAGGTAGAGTGATATTATAAACACTGCCAGGGATCTGTGCTATAGAAAGCAGAAAGTTCCTTGTTCGTGTGAAGTTAGAGCTGAAGTATACATTTGCTTTAGAAATTTATTTTTGCTTTACTTCCGGATCTGGCAAGCAGCTACAATTTCACAAGATTATTTTATTCTATCGAATGATTTGGCAGATGTAGACTTCCTCTAAACCTCAATATGTTTGGCCATCTTTAGTGTATTGGTCACAATACTAGGTTTGCTGCAGACAACCACATTGGTTGGTGGGTGCATTGCTCAACATCTCGCCTTTGACTTTCCCCTGGCGTTAAGCCAAGTTGTGAATCCTCTACCTTGCACAAACCTTGCTAATATCTGTCCAGTGTAGACACAACCATTGACCCAATTTTGCAATCTATGTTTCACATCCATTTTCTTTTTTTGTATGTCAAAAGGACAATCATTCTTGAATGCAATGTCTACCTCATCTTACTGAGAACTGTGCTGAGTGGACCATATCCTGCTTGTTGCAATGGAGATCTAAGAAAAAAAAAAAAAAAACACTTCCACGAAAACAAAAACAAAACCCTGCACCATCAGAGTTTTTCAAAACAGCCAGACAGCTTTCAATAGGAACAAAAAGACAAAAGTAAGAACCACTTCACTGACCTTTGGATCACAGATCCACGTAATTCTTTTCTCAATGCCAGTGCTTGTGATGATACCTGCGAGTCTAGGGAATCTTTTCGGAATATTTTGATATACAATTGTATAAACACAGTGTTGCGTGATTGGCAAAGTTGAGTTACCAAGGGATAGAGTTGTCCAGGTACTCAAATTGTGTTTGAACACAGTTTTTTATTATGATGCAGTTGTCCTTTGTTGTGCTCATTACGTGCTCGTATCAACAGGGTGAAAATGTTGTGCCTTACTTCTTTTCATGAAAGCTACACCAGAGCAAATGTCCCTCCACCCTTTTATTTCTAATCATCAACCAGTGTTAAGCTGTATTGAATAGCAAAGGGTGCTTTTTATTTTATAGATTCAGAAAGTCGTACTGTTTGTGGATGCATGTTGACTTGGTGAACTGAAATTTTATATTCCATAAATTTTGCCAATCAGGACTAGTAAGACAGTTGTGCGAGTTGTTTAATTTGTGACCAAGAAAACAACAGGGGTGAGATAAAAAAAAAAAAAAATACCGGTTTCCGTAATCAAGGGGGAAATTGTGCAACTTTCCATTTTGAAGACAGGAGACAAAATGCATTACATTTTTGCCACTGGAAGGCAAAACTTTGACATATTCTTAATGTTACGAGTATCAGTTGAGACACAGAATTTGCAAGAAAGAAACCACGGCAAAACATGTTTTGTATACAGTAGTTCTGTCATATTTCACATTCATTAAAATACTTGAAAATAAGTCACATATCAACAATTTTTATTACATCCATGCCACTAGAGGCAGACATTAATGTTACACCATGACCTGTCAGTCCTTGTAAATGGTGGATACAGACAATATTATCACACTCCAGATTTATCAAAAGCGTAAAAGTCATCGAGAATAGAGACTGGAAATTTCCTCATCGTATGAAGAAAGTCGGCTCCAAGCTGAGAACAATACACAAAGTGTGTCTTCAGTTGTGGTAGACTGCACACCCAGGAAAAGCAAACACAAAATACTGCACCACCTACATCCTTGGCAAGGCAACTTATTTTGAGAGTGACTTCATGTCGTTGCTACAGCAGTGGAGGAAGTATTAGAAATGAAATGCCAGCCCAATTCACATGCAAAGATTAAGACAATAATTGATATGAGAGTTCAAGTGAAGCAAACATATATGAGAGTTTTCTGGTATGTATTACAATTATTGCATCTCATTTTGTGACACAAATCACATGCACATACCATGTGAGATTCGGTTCGTGGTCTAAATTCATTAAACTGTGGTAACGTGCACTACAGTTGTTTTTTAATCTTCATTATTATGAACTGTTTATATAAGCCACAAATGCTATTTATATGTGGAAGTTTATGCAATGAGATGGTAGAAATCGATAAATGAAAAGAAAAATATCTTGTGAAATGTTTATTTTTTCACTCATACACATTTAATATTACATTTACCATTGTATGTGCATATGCCATTTAAATGCCGCATATGTTTAGTTAATTGTGAGTAAGTAGTATGTACTAAAATTCTGTTGTGCAGAAATGTGTATACATCGCGATAGATATGTAAAAAACTTCCTCATTAGAAAGCACAGGGGTATTGAATGCAAACACCTTACACTGATGTTGCATCTTGCAATATTATTGTAGACTGAGACTCACTCAATACCTTCATAAGAGCCATATGCCTGTCTTACTGTCCGTTTGTTTGTGTTGAGCCAACAAATGAATGCCTGTTTGTGCGCAATGTCATCCTAATTGTTGATTTTCTTGGCACCAGCATGCTCTGTCAGGCTGTCTAGACCACATTTCCCTATTTTAATCTTAGTTTAGGCAGGGCTCCACACTAACTTTTATCTTTGGTGGCCCAAAGGCAAACAGCCGACCTTTTTTTTGGTGGCCCGATCAGGCCACCACATTCTTCATTTCTGAAATTTTGGTGGCCCGACGTGTGTTTTTTGGTGGCCCTGGGCCACCGGGCCACCGTTAGTGTCGAACCCTGGTTTAGGGTTACTTCACTCCATATCATACAGTTCCTAAATACTCTCCTTTGGTTATGCTTGCACTGATACTTACATACGGCAAAACGTATTGTATTCATAGGCTGGTTTCACTTCTTGTTTCCACTTTTTTAAAACATATATTAATTGGAGGGGTCCACATCATGTACAAGTGTACTTTTCCTACATACAAAGAAGGTTTGCAATGGTATCTGTAATTGTTTCTTTGCCTTCAGCATGCGTTGAATCATTTGTTGAAGTTTCTGTGTTTGTTCTGTTACCATGCCATAGATGGTTCAGTTTGAAATGTGATCTTTGATTAGTCTTCAATCTAAGGCCCACTGGGAAACAGATTATATTTTTGTCCTTTTGTTGAAGATCAAAACTACATGTCGTCATGTGGCTGTAGTTTAGGTACTTCTCAATGTCACAAGGGAAGGTCTATCCCTTTCGCGATAATTCCCCTTGATATTGGTTTGCCAAGGTATGAGGTATAAAGGGGAGGGATTGGATTTGCCATCTTGTTTGATCATATACTGAATGCTTATCCCAAGTACGGTAATGTTCTGATAAAAGCTGTGAATCATAACATTTGTGAAGAGCTTTTTTTTAAAACGAGCAGAGATATGAAAACTGCAATCCTAATAGTCAGAACAACAGTTATTTCAATGTTGAAGGACATCTAAAGATGCCTCCATACTGTAGAAATGTCTCTTTTGTAAACCTTCCTTAACAGTAGATAGCAAAGTGCTACATATTGTATACCTACATCCGAGTCATGCTGTAGGGCCCTTTCATTATTTTTGCACTATACATGCATGTTATAATGATTCATCTTGATTTCACACATGGTTACTTTTTTTCTTTTTTTTTTTTGGTCATAATGCAGATAGGATTTTTAAAATTTTGTCATTAGTTTGTGTGCACGCAAATGTGTTATATCCCCACTATTTTGATTTCCAGTTTCATATCTCTTGTTGTAGTAAGAAACACTGACAACTAAGCTATTCAAAGTGTCTCCTGAAGAATTCATCTCAGCTTATGTTTTAAGTGAACACACTGTCATGTGGACTTGAGGTAATTGTCATGAAATGCATATACCTTTTGACCAAAAGCTGATACCTATGACAAGTGACGTGTACATCCCATAATGCCGTAGATTAAGTCATGGATTTATTTAAGCAAGCTCTCGTTCTCTCTCAACTGAAATCAGTATGCATCAGTGTGGAACGGTTCGTTGTTTCTTTCCTTTATTATTTTTTTTCTAAATCTCTTTCCACCTCTGGGTAACATATACAGTGGACAAGGGAAAAAAGGCAGTCTAGATAATAGAGTCAGCAAAGAAAAATTGATGGTTAACAATGGTTGCATACCTACTTACTGATGCATTCTTTATGGACTCTTGCTGAAATTATCTTCCACATAATGCTGTGTGGGCTGAGATGATGCTGTTACACTATGGCTGAAACCCTGACTATGGGAAATTCAAACTCTTTGTCTGTTCTTTGATATACTGAGATATTTTCACCCCAGAGTTGTACAGGCTTGTTCCTTGTGTTAGAAGTTTGTTCTAGATGCTTGAAACAGATGGGCTTATTTTCCAAAGACATCAAAAAAGCTCTGAAACATTTTTATTTTTTTATCTGAAGAAAATGAAAATCCTTCTTGTGTTTTTCAACTTGTGCAATGGAACCTGTAAGTTGCACCTTTCTTCTTTTCTCTTTAAACAACTGCTTGCTAACCCTTTCTTTGCCAGGGACTTTGAGCAGTGTGTACAATGCTCTGGGGTTTTCTGCGCCGATCGCCACTTAACACACAATGGGTTAACCCTTTCTGTGCTTTGGGTGCTGATTTGCACATGTGATCAGAAGATCATGTGATTATGTGATCAAAATGATTTCAGGTCACTTTGTCAAATAGAACATTCTGTCTTGTAGAAAGGGACCAACTTTGCCATGTAAGGGGCCTAAAAAACGGGGCCCCAAAAGAGCAGGGCTCAAAAAGGCAGGGCCCCATAGGGCGGGGCTCATGCAAAGACGGGAGGATGGAGGCTGAAATTCCTTGTGATGAGGTTCCCTCCAGCCATTACCTAGCCTTTTGCAAAGGCAGCTCACTAGAATTTCAGCACACACATGGCACGCAACCGGCGAGCTGAGGGTCCCATCCGATCGCTGTGTGTGCACTAGTCCACCACCTACCATATGTGAGTCCGTTGTGAGTTGTCTTTGCAAAAGGCTAGCCATTACCCTGCTGCATCCCTCCTGTAGGTTGGATGTCCATGTAGACATAACTCTAGGTATTCACAGGGAAGATATATTTGTCGCTCCACATCGTATGTCCCTGAACTTCTGACTGTGGCCACAGAAACTGAGTGATCTGGACACATCGGGTGGGTTAGTGTCATCTGAGACTGATACTTTATATGTGAGGGCTTGGTTTGGTGCATGCAGGTTATGTAGAGAAATACTAGGTTGGAAACAGTTCTTTGTTTAGCTTTAATTTCTCTTCATGTTGTTGGGGTTTTTTTTATGTTACATGATGTCATATTTGCTTTTTTTATAGTGGAAGATTTGTATGATTTGATACTCTTGCCAGTAAAGCAAAAGAATATTATGTGATCATGACTGGCAATAGCTGCCATATCATATCATGGGCTGCTTGAGCTAAGTAATGTAATCTATCAATTTGATATGTTGTGCTGAATCAGCGTATTTACCTAAGAGAGAAAATAACAAAAGCAAAAATTCATCACATTGTGTAACATATACCATTTCACCCCAACCCTGTCAATTACATGCAATTGATCAATTCATCATAAATGGTGTGTACAAAGCTTGGCCATGATATATATAGAACATAATGCAGAATATTACTTGTGGTGATGCTGATATAAAAGTTGTTATGGTTGTTTTGTCTATTTTTCTTTCTTGTTTGATAATTTGTCATAGTATGACACACCTGGCAAGGTGATCAACTCTGGTAATCTTTATAGTTTTCTTTGTTATGCTCAAGTGAAGATAAACTGACACACTTTCAGAGTGACTTTCAGAATGAAAATGCTATTCTGAAAGGTCAGGAGAAATAAACAACATGGACATGCCAAAATACTCCTGAAGCGTGTTAGTCAAGTAATCAATGGATGAGTGGGTATACAAATAATTCATGTCAGGGAGGGCATTAATGAGAGTTACTCACCTAAGGTACCTTTTGAACATGCCCAAAGGAACAGCTGAGGTTGTTACTATACTAATGCCCAAACAAAATGATGTGTCTTAATTGTTTTATAAAATGATGAAGCAGGTCCTTATTGGCTATAGAATTTCAACTGTAGGCATTTTAAATCCTGCAGCTGCTATTTTCACAAGTAAATAAAAGTGATGAAATCTAGCCCACTTACCATCATGGTGTGAAACTGCTAATGACCGGCATTATACTCTCCTAATGACTGGTCATTAGCAAATCATGAGTTAGGCAGTATAAATGCCTGGTCACATGTACGTTCTCAACCAATCATTTGATTATTTATCAACCCAAAATGACAACAAATATTTGACTTTCATCTAAATCCTCAACTCAACCAGAACTATACACACCCTTTAAGTAATGAAATTCAGAAGTCACTTTCGCGATGGTTTGGAACTAGATGTTATAGCCATTAGACCAACAGTGTGCACCTAATTAAAAAAAAAAAAAAAAAAGCACTTCACAAATACAGCAGGAAGAGGTCAGTAATTACAATAAAAATCTCTTGTCTGGTAATGGTAATGCGGTTGGAGATAGAAAGTCTAGACTTCGGGGAATTTTCATATCCAAATTAATCAGAAGCAGTCCCGATAAATGAAACTACACATACCATTATTTATATGGCAGTTAAAGTAAGTGCTCATCTACTCAAAGGCTTCCTCTAGTGGCCATTAAAGTGTTATTACCTCAAGCTCTTTGTCTATAAAACCAGTCCTCTGTGGAAACCAATTATGAGTCCGTAGCATCCATCAATCTGTCAATTATCATGGCAGGATTGTGTTGCAGTGATTATATGTTTTTGATGCTGGAGGTAGAGAAATATATTTGGTATTTACATCCTTCAAAGTTATTTCAAGTCTGTGATGTTCGAACCGTTTCCCCAGAGTTTCGTTTTGTTGAATTGTGTCACAGACAGCCTATAAATTTGTCCATAATGTAGTTTATGCATGATTTGTATTTCACTGACAATTTTTGCAATCATCCCTCTGAAGTTGTGTCTTTATTATGTTTGAATTGTATTTTACAGAAAGCCTTCATCTATTCATTTCTCCTTACCAATATGAAACCTTCAGTTTCATGTGCTTGAAATGCATATAACAGACAGCCTTTTCTTTTTATCTCTGCCAAGTTGTATACTTCAAATTGCATGTTTTTTTAAAACTCAATTTCACAGCCTTTTCATTCAATGCCTCCCTATCTCATTATATTTTCATATTTTATTTTCTTGAACTTCATAAACTTTTCTTTTGATCTTCGTGTAGAAAGTCGATCACCAGTCATGTAGTCTTGCAATGAAAGTTATACTATGTTCTCACTGATATGAATTGTATAGTGTCATGTAAATAGTGTATTTCTAAAAAATACAGATGTTTTATTGACTACTTTTGTAATTGATTGTTGTAATGATGCATATTTCCTCAGACTCTGTCACTTGTCAATATCAGACAATTTCCAACAGCATTGTAAATCAGGGGTTGCCTGTGCCCTTATGTGTATGGCAAAAGCTGTGTACAGAGTAAGCTTGTGAAATACTCATAGAGATTATTATTTCAATAAAAATAACCACACAAAATTCAACAAAATGTGTTGTTGACCTTGTTCAGAGATTCTGTGATTTCTTGTCATTAGATGTAAGCCATGTTATGTGCTGCAGAAAAGAACGATCAACCTGTTAACTCGTGATTACAAACTAGATATGTGAGATTTGAATTAATTCAAATTCAGATATCTTTGCGCCCTTAATGGCTTTGTTATACCCGAAACAGAGTTATATACAGCTTTGATTAGTCTGAACGGTTTACATTGGTTGGTATAATGACATGAAGAATCAAATTCCTTGAGGCGATCAAAACTGCCTTAAAGCTGGCACTCGAATTCCGTGATATTAGTATTAATACGTCCACAATTTTAGAGAAAATATTTGTAAATTGTTGCTAGTATAGTTTGTACTCAAAAGTACTCGTTTACGAGCAAACGCAACTTATGATGTGAAACAAAAAGGAGTTTAACCTTGCTAATAGCTTGGACATAAGACAACAGTGATTAGTTGAAAACAGCATGCAACTTCGTGAATCTGTTCACTTTTGGTTACTTGGACTCGGAAACTAAACTATCAAAGTTAATGAGACGAAAAAACAATATACCATCAGAGTTAATGAGACGAAAAAACAATATACCATCAAAGTTAATGAGACGAAAAAAAAACAATATACCTGTCCCTGTACATTTAAAACAATAAAAGACCGCATTACATAATTAACATGTCAGATTTGATTTCATTGACAGTCATTCATGTTTTGAGCTCTTAATGGCTTTGTTAAAACATCTTATGATTTGAAACAAAGAAGAACAATCTTGCTATTATGGCTTGTACTAAGAATAACTCTTTAATAGGAGCGACCGCAATGTTATGAAACAAAAAGTAATCAACTTATACCCAAACAATAGTGATTATGTGGAGAACGAGAAGAGAACCTCACATTTTAATTGCCACACTAATAATAAATGTCAGAAAAATATCGGGGTGTTTTTTTCCCGAAGTTTAATGACTGTAACCTGATAACAAACATAATTTCCGATTTATACGACGTCAGCTAGGTCAATATTGTGACATTTTTAGATACTTTCGGCCGCCTGTAACTTTACACCGATTTGCCCATCCACAGTAATCACGTGAGGTTTGTTATTCAATTCGACAACTGGCAATTGTTTTTAAAGTGAACATTCAAAGAAAATTACCATTTGGCACAAATTTATGTACTGTTTTTATGCTAGAATCTTGGAAAGGATAAAAATGTAGGACTTTTGCTCAGTCCACAACCGGGAATGCAACAAGAGCAAAGAGAAAATCCATACGATATCTGTGGTAAAATGCATGCACTTCGATTCGGGAAAATTCGGCGAAGTTTTTTACTGACGTCATAAAAGGACCAATCTAACAGCAGCAGACGACGTGCCACAGCTGAAACACAATTAAATAAGTGCATTCTTGCTACTGAAGAAGAGATTAGAATACTTGGAATTACGCTAAGTTTGATATTCTTCGAAAAAAAAAGGTGGTACAGAACGCTACTAAATCAGTACACAGTTCACCAGAAAGCAATCTGTTCAGTATAACGAATATTACAAAATGTGTGCCCCCTAATAAAGTTAATGAATGATCGGTACAAGTAATTACTGCGTATTCCTTTTATTCATTAAAAAGAGGGAAAACTGGCAATGGTGCCTATAAGATCCTCGATAACCAGCTACAGTACCGTAAGATTACCATGTACTAGATTAGCATTGAATGTAACTATGTGTGTCATGAGAACTGTATCATGATTTGGTCGACTTTGTACAAATTAGTTTCAGTATCTCTGTGCAACTGTTTCCACTCAAGAGAGCTCACTGTGATAGGAACTAAATATATTTATAGAAGCAATAATTCAAATGACAATATTGTGTCCTCTTCACTTTATACGAGTCTATATCTTGTCAGGAAGCATTGTCAAATTGCCAGCAAAGTGCGATTTTATTGTACACGTGTCATTTTCGTGACATACACACAGCAAATGTGTGTGCGTGCGCTGTCAGTCTGCAAACTTAATGGGGACTACAATACATAACGGAATGTGATACATTCCACAGCGCAGTCATTGAGCAACATTGTAAGTTTTCCTTTCATGGATTATGGAATGACGGTGTGAAACGACAAGTTACTGGCAGCAACATCAGGATAAGTGCCTAACAATTAATTGCGAGCGAGCGGAGCGAGCGAGCTTGAAAATTTTGACAGTTTACAGTCCAAAAACTGCCGTTTGATATTTTTTTTCGCTTTGGAATTTAAGGGGGGTGCACCGGGCGCAACTGCTGGTAATTACTGGCAGCAACATCAGGAGAATGGCATAACGATTAAATGCGAGCGAGCGAAACGAGCGAGCTTGAAAATTTTGACATTTTAGAGTAAAAAAACTGCCGTTTGTATCTATATTTTTTCAATTGGAAATTAAGGGGGGGGGGGAGGCGCACCGGGCGCAACTGCTGGCAATTACTGGTAGCAACATCAGGAGAAGTGCATAACGATTAAATGCGAGCGAGCGAGCTTGAAAATTTTGACATTTTACTGTCCAAAAACTGCCGTCAGCTTATTTTTCCGCTTTGGAAATTAAGAAGGGGGGGGGGGGGGTGCCCGGTGCGCCTCCCCCTCCCCCCCCCCCCCCCCCCGATCCGCCACTGGTAGTCAAGGGTGTCGGTTTACTGATGTTCATGATTAGGGGAGGTATGACCAGCGAGGGGGCGTCGAAGTGACCAAGCGGGGGAAAGATGTCCAAAATCAGCATCCCCTATAATTGTTTGTGTTTGTGTGCACGTGTTTTATACACATGGAAAAGTTAGGAAATAGCCCAGGTCAAGTTTTATCATTGGCAATGCAAGGCATTTTAATATAGACTAGTGTGTAAAGCAACACTGCAAAATCAATGATCTAGCTTTGATATAACGAAGCGTAATGTACAAAGGTTTACATTCTACATCACATTGCGCAAAATTGCAGCGACTGTTTTTGCCGTTCGGATGTTCTGAGTACACCGCGCACATCCCAGGCGCGGTGGAGCACCCCAATTTGCATCTCATTATCGCCCCGTTCTATTAGAATTTCCAACGGGCATCCACGGCTGCCCGAAACTGTGTGCATGAAAAAGTCAAATCTTTACCTTCTCCTTGTGCCGCTATGCGTGCCGCTAGTAAACTCAAACTTCCCACACTATCTAAGTTTTTAAAAACCTTCCTTTTGATGAAAAAGTTATGAAATTTGCTGCACTAGAACTTGAAATATTAAAGCGTTTTGAAAATTACCTCTCGCAAAACATGCTCTCTGTTTTTTCCCGACTGGACTATGGCCGGGCTCCAATGTGTCCGAAATTGGCAACATAAGTTCATCAGGCCTCAATCCCTATATGGTGAAAGTTTTCGCTTGGTTCCACCTGTATAAAATCCTTTTTGAGAAATCAACTTGTTTCTACAGGGTTTGGAATAGAAAATTATAGTCAGCGAAACAATTGAAAATGACGTCATTTCTTTTCCCGTAATATTGGGCATGCGTGGTACGTGAGATTCAGGATTTCGTGCTCATTGTTGGTTAGCCTTTAAACAAGGCGACTCGCTCTGCGTGCCCCCGTATGGCGCGTTTACCCCACAAACCTGTTGGCCGGGTGGAGGCTCGCTCCACTCGCCGGCCAACAGGTTTGTGGGGTAAACGCGCTATACGGGGGCACGCAGAGCGAGTCGCCTTGTTTAAAGGCTAATTGTTGGTTTGCATGTGACGCAGTCAATTTTGCTGAGTGTCGCACGGCGGTACGGTGACTGCTGAGCTGCTGCCGCGCACGCTGCATGCAGCAATGCGTTGTGTGTGCTGTGACATGCAACGCTATACAGTTACGCGATTATATATACATGGGACCGACGTGTACGCTTTGCGTTCGTGTCATTTTTGACATCACCTTCTGTTTTTTTCCGACACAACCATGGCCGGGAATATTACGGTATGAAATTTAAAATGCAAGCAGATAAATAAATTTCGGTGTACTTTGTTCGAATGGCGCTTTGGTTCCGCAATCACATTTCGTGAATTTTAGGATGATTTTCGAGGCATATTTTTGGTGATTTTGCTCGCCAGGTTTTCGCTAAAATTTCACATTTTATCATTGTCAAATCCTTTAATATGTTATATGTGCATATTCGGACATGTTTTCAAATTCAAACTAACTCAATTTTAATCCGAAAATAGGTTTCCTTAAATTGTTATTAGCTTGAGAAGTTGTTTACTTTTTCTCAACTACGCGAGTACATGTTGTTTACTTTATGCAAATGAGGATCGGCTGCCGATGGATTTCTGCGAGATAATTGGGGTGCTCCACCGCGCCTGATCCTGCTTGTATTCAGAATGCCAACCAGGAATCAAGCTGAATCACAATCTTTTGTCGGCTCCGGGCTTTTTGAAGAATGTTTCATACTATACCTCTTTAGTTATGGTTAAAAGAAATCTTAGAAAAATATCTTATTTCTTGATCACCCTTTCATGTCGATTTTTTTTTTTCTTTTACCAGCGGATGGGGGGGGGGGGGGGGGGGGGCACGTGCCCCCACCCCGTGCCCACCCGTAGTTACGCCACTGGAAGTATGTGAACATGAGAGTTATCTGTTATATGAGTCATGTGTGAGTGAGCAGAGCGAAATAAAAACAAAATGGTAAACTTATTTTTTGTGGAGTGTGTGAAGCATTCTGTTTCCACATGATGAATGTTTAGATAAGTGTCGTAGTTTTTTATTATCTATTGTTTGGCACCCTGCCTCATGCCATATTAACCGTACATGATTTTAATTTCTTGCTATACACTCAACCCCACCGTAAAACAGAATATGACAAGTTAGTGTGATGGCTAACAAGATGGATGCTTGTAACAAAAGTAGCATATACTCGATCATAAACCAGGAAACAAAATTTCTCATAAAGACCCCCGAATATGACTCTTGCGACTTTTGAAAAGTAATCATTTTGTCTCTAATGTGTGCTCACTCATGCATAACTGAACAGATTATTCTCATCTCCTCACAAAAGTGGTGTGTTGCTTGAAGGTTTGCATGGTGACGTGAATGAGGGTGAAAGGTTTGCGGTAACACCATGTTACACATGGTTACTGCAAACCTCTCTCCCACACAAAAGTTATATTCAGCAAGTACCCCCGCCAAATAAATTATTGTGCTCAAAACATTTTCGATATAAAGTAACTCTATTTTGATTGATGGGGTGGCGGAACTTTTTGTCGTGTGTCGTTTCCTTCGTGTACTTTTAAATTCCTTTGTTATTTGTAACGCAGATCTTACAATGTTGGGAGTCTTCCCTGCCAAAGGCTTCGGCACTGACTTCATCTTTGTCCCAGCGAGCAGCTAGTGGCACGTCCTCCCCATCAAGCCCGACCAGTCCGATGTCAGGCGGTGGTCGACCAATCTTCCCCACCAGTTCCTCGTCGTCATCGACGGCATCATCGACACTCAGTCCCAAAAGTCCGAGCAGTGCTCAGCCAAAGTTTGTGTTTTAATTTGACCGTGCCATCGTCAGTCTTATCAAGAACTATCTCGATCAATCTTCCTGTGTAATAACATTATGGTAAATGACTATAAGATAGAAATTTTTTTTTTTCGCACTTTCCAACTTTAACTCTTTATTTGTCAGGGTTTTTGGACGATATGCACAACGCCATGGGGTTTCCTGAGACAATTATTAAGCACACGAATGACTAGAGTCAAGTTTACTCTTGCCAATCCTTCTGCCCGTTGTCTGTTACCGTAATGTCTCAGTGGCACACAATGCTACGACAAACATCAGAAATATTAGATCATTCCACTGCTCTGATCTTTTGTTGGACACCTTTTCCTTTGCTACGACATCAATATACCCAGCAATAACCCAATAAACCTCATTGAGATCACCTATCATAAGGCCAATTTACTATCACTGCCGTGTTATAACAAAACACACATTCGGAAATGAAAGTAGTTTATAGGCTATATTCGAAAATGAAAGCGCAAAGCCAGAAATGAGAATAAAGACCTTGAAAACGAATATACATGACCGACTGAAAAATCATTTTCTTGTCACAGTCATCATAATAGGCGAGCTTTCCTTTTCTTATTTCTGAAAGAAGCTCAAGATGTAGGTAACATACCATCTGGAAATACAAAGTGGTGAGGTATGAAATAGAAGATTCTCATAAGTGAAGTAAGTGAAACTGACGAATTCTTCTGCATACAATGTGACAAATTCCTGAAAAGTGAGTTCAGGTGACCTTTTTTTCCCCTTCCTCCTCCTGTTTTCATATTTAGTACTGAATTATTGTTATTTACAATATCATTATCATCATTATAATCATTCGAGGATTTAATTTTAGTGGCACGTGATGAAAAGAGTAATGGGATGACTATGACTGGCAGTCATCCATTATGACGTCATATTTATCGTAAATGATAATTAATATATGTATCAACTCTTGCAAGCGTGTGTTTGCTTTACTTCTTTTCCTACGGTGCCACAAAAATGTTTGGAGCTTTAAGAAATACTGAAAGCTATTAAAAACCTCGTCATTGTTGTGACTTGTAAACTTTATCCCAGGGAAAATATGGCCATATAAGGGCATTACAATGTAGTTGTTTAGTAAAACTGGAATCTCATGATTACAGTTCTGTCTAACAGAGGTACGGGACCAAATACAACGTTCATTTTTATCATTTCCAAAGAAAGAATATCTGTATAATCTGAAAGTGCAGCAGCCACGCAATCTATTATCTCACTTCGATGTATCAAAAGTTGTCGATATCAGAAAACGCTTGTAGGAACATGAAAGCAGTTGGGCGGGAAGTCTTTTCCCGATGGATGATGGGATATTGCGGTAAAGACAAAACGATACTTTCGATTTAGTTCACGCAGAGCTAAAAATAAAGCGCGAGTATCCGTGGAAGACCTGCTACAGTGGCGCTCTCTTTACCATACACGTCATTCCTCTTCATCACTGATTTTTTTATTTGTTTTTCTTTTAACCTGCCATTTCTCATTTTAACATCATCGCGTTATTGAGCAATACAGACACAATGTACTTCACTCAACAATTCAGGCGCACATCACTGCACTCAGATTTAATTCTGATTAAGATTTCTAAGGACGCTTTTAAGAGAGACGATGTCTTTTCTTCGAAGATGACAGCTACTCCGATTATGGTGTACTGACAAGTGCAATTTGTAAAGATGATGTTCTTTACAGCATAACCCTCACTGCGAGCATCCTTACTTCGATTTATGTGTCACTATGCAAAAGCTTTGCAGATTCTATACATAGTCTATTACAAGTTACGAGTATACTTACTTTGACCCCAATGCTTGCCCGATGATAAGTTAGTCTTAGTCTGATACTGCTCTGGCGCTGCTCGAAAGCCCGATTTTCAGTTAAATTAGATGTGTGAAGAAGCAGGTGCAATATAACCAAGTAAAGCTATACCAGTCATCCAGGCCAGAAATGTATCTTCAAAACATAATTATGAAGCGGTATTTGAGTCAAACGTTTGACTTGAATAGTGTATCTTGTCGGAGGTGGTTATACGGAAAAAATAATGTATTGTATATACATTAGTTCTACTCGTCTTTTTTTTTTTGTCTATAGATTTCTATTGGTATTCAATTCCTACCATGTGTGTTCCTCAATCGAAAAAGTTCCCATAGTTGAATATGTGCAGAAGGGATATCAAGATAATGTTTTAATGAGTGTGTGCAAGGTATACACTCGTATAGTCATTGGATGAATTCCGCTAGTTGTAAATAGGACAAAACAAGCGAATGAGGTAAGTCAGCTTGTCAGAAATATTAGGACTGAATTATGACTGATGTCTGCATTAACATGTATAACCGAGAGTAATCAATTAGTTACCATTCCTCGAAGTGCGATTAAAAAAGAAACATTAACTATATAATTATAAACAATCGCATCAAAAAATGATCAGGGCTTGCACCGTTATGACCTTGCATGTGTCTGCGTCTTCTGTGTCTTGATACGACCAAAGGGAGTTGATGTGACAAAACACTTTTGTAGCGATGACAGCCCTTCAAACTTAATGATAGAAACCTGAAACCTGTCACGCTGGAGTAGACATTGCTCCCTTCAAAATGATTAATGCAGTGATCGAAGACTTGAGCAATAATAACGCAATACCTGCCCTCACAAGTTTAGGTTGGGTTCCCTTCATTAAAAACAAAGGCGGACAAACAAAATAAACGGTTTTGCTGTTTTGTTATTTGGCAATATTCGCAAGAAATTCATCCCGCGTTAACAAAACGTTCAGTTATCAAAAGAAAAAAGAAACATAATCCACTAACATCTTCGTTTTTCCTTTTTTTTTTTTGGGGGGGGGGGTTGTGGTATAGCTATGGAGTCGAGATTTACAGAAATAGCACAGATCAAGAATGTTGTGCTCTCTCTTATCTCGTCTACTAATTCATTTTCTTTTACAGTCACATCATCGAGTAAATAGACGTCTATTAACGTTGTTTCTATACAGACAATTTATTTTCGAGAATAAAGTGGCTAGACTTGTTTTTTTTTAAACACGCATTAGTCAACTTTGGATGTATTTTTTATATCATGTATATAGCTTCAAAATTTGAGCTGGAATACGAAATGACATACATGTAGTAGATATATGAGAGGAAAGCACTTAGGAAATCATGTCATAACGTAAACAGGATACTGAAGGACTGGAATGAATAAAAACTATTTGTGTAAAACGCACTACAATGTGAAATGAAAGATGGTTTGAAAACAAGTAATAACATCAAGTTAAGGAATTGGAGAGAAACTCATTTTCGACCAAATAGTACAATAAGAACCAGTCCGTACACCCCTTAGTGCAGATGAACTAAAATCTCCAAAAATGACAGTCGTTGTATCACTGAAGAATCCTCCTTATTTTACACGAAACTGAACATGACAGGAAACCAAATCCTCATAAGCAATGGTAAGATAATGGTAAGGAATCTATATAAACAATTTCTGTACTTGATATGTGGCTGAAGGAAGAGAAATTAAAGCGATGTACTGTATACTCTACGTGTTATTTTGTATACATTGCTGACGATAGAAATCATCGTCATTACATATATTCGTGGACCAACAAGTGTCTTGAACAATGTTGAATAAAGAGCGAAATTAAAATTCTCTGCCCGAGTCTGTCTGAATTGGAGTATTTTAATGTGTCAACCTAGTTTGAAGAATCAGTTGGTATAGAGTACTATTGCTGAACTCCAATGAAAGCCAATGATTCGCTTCTTGTTTATGTATGTATGTGTGTGTGTGTGTGTGTGTGTGTGTGTGTGTGTGTGCGTGTGTGTGTGTGCATGTGCATATGTGGGTGGTGAATTTACATCTTAAAGGGGAAATCCAGTCCCAAAATAAGTTGGTCTGATAAAGAAGAGTAAATTCTTACGAGTTCAATGGTAAAAATCTGACTGAAATCTAATGGAAAATAAGGAAGTTATGGAATTTTGAAGTTTTGCTAATTTCTGCAAACAGTTCTTGTACAGTGGATATGGATATGCAAATGAGTGAGCTGACCATGTCATAACCTCACAATATCCATTGATCGTGTACAAAAAAAAAATGATGGAAATTCAATATTTCTGTCATTGAAGTCTGAAACATGATGTTATTCCTAGTTTGATAACTTCAGAACACTGATCAGTAAGATATACTAGTATCAGGATTTGAGCCTCAGGCATATTTGCGTTTGAATGAAAAAGTGGAAATTTCACAATTTTATATACAAACTATAGTTGTGAGGGTATGATTATGCTGACGTTGTCATTTGTATATTCACATTGACCGTTCAAGAACTGTTTCCTCAAAAATTACCGAAACTTCAATTAGCTTCCCCTATTTTTCATCCGATTTTCGATCAAAATTTTACCGCTGAACTCGTAATATTTTACTCTCTTTCTTATCAGACTAACTTATATTTGGACAGGATTTCCCCTTTAACACATACCGAATGCTTACTGTCGTGCCAATCTAGGGTCCATGGAAAGAGCAAGCCGCCTTTTGATGACGTAATAGACGCTCCCTTTTTCAAGTATTGCATACGACTTGCATACGTATCGTGATGTGCACGTGCGCACAAGCAAACTCACACGCTCATAGACCCCGTTTACAGTGCGGGGCCGGGCTCGGCCGCGGCTCGGCCACGTCCGAGCCCGGCCTCAATTGCGCGGCCGAGCCTCGCAATTTTGTCCGTTTACACTGCTGGGCTCGGCCGCGCTTTTGATTCAAACCTTTCAATATTTTGTCGTAGTGGCGCTCTGCTTGTAAACAAATGCAATTTGGTATTGTCTGGTTTTCAGACCCTTTGCCAAATGAATTCCGTGGCGACGAAGTCGCCGTTCGGGCAAAGGCCTTTGCCGAAGGAAAGAATCCTTTGCAGGACAAAACCACCTTAAACTATACTTGTTTTCGACGTTGAGGGGGTTAATATCCTGAATAGCGAAAGATACAGGCAGAGGGTTTGGAAGCCAGACTAAAATTGGCCGCGCAATTGGCCGCGCATTTGGCCCAGTTTGCGTTTACACTGAGAAAAGGCCGGGCTCGGCCGCGGCTCGGCCGCGGCCGAGACCACCTCCAGAGCGAGGCCAAATGCGAGGCCAATTTTGGCCTCGCATTTGGCCTTTTGCGCGTTTACACTGAAGCGAGGCTGGACTCGGCCGCGGCCGAGCCGTGGCCGAGCCTCGCACTGTAAACGGGGTCTAACTCACACACACACACACACGAATCTCTCTCTCTCTCTTATATGTATGTATATATATATATATATATATATATATATATATATGCAAGTGTGTATGTGTGTGTGTGTGTGTGTGGAGTATTTCAGTGATTCGTTGGAATTGAATCGAATTATGATTTGGTGTATGTGGCCACAGATCAAGCAAGCACGGTATCGACGGACTATAGCCATGATGATAAAGTCCATATAGGCCTACCAGCGATCTTATCCAATGAGAGTATGTAATTAGCCACGGGCAAATACTTTAACTGCATGGCAATAACTTCAAATTGAGAAAACTGGTAAATGACGCGTAATGTTGGAGTGTGAAAGGAAACAAGGTTACGCTGACATCTAGTATAAAAAAGCTTGTTTAATTTTAGGTGTTATGAAACCATTGTTGTTACCAAAAGACTGAGATCGCAGGAACATACTGTATTGATTGAACAGGTTCTAATAACATGGGAGTAAAAAAAAAAAAAAAAAGTAGGAAACGTAACACGAGAACCACGTAGGCTGCGTGGTACTGTCAGAAAAAAAAAATATCACATTTACGATATACATTACCAGTAAGAATAAGCGTATGCGTGATTGTTCTAACATTCTGTTTCAATATTGTTACAATATTGAAGATATCATAGAGCTCGGCAACACAAGCTAACATTAAGTAGACAAAGAAAAAAGAGTGTATGTAAGTAAAGTACGTGTAAGTGGAAGAAAAAGTTCAGTGTTTGGGCAGAGTAGCTGGTAGTACAAGGTGAACATGGCCAAATATCTCGAAAACACCCAGTGAGTCCGTGAAAATTACACACGCAGTTACAGGTAACCTACTATACTAAGGAGAAGAAGAAGAGTGCGCAAGATATTATGTCAAGTGGTTCGCGCAGAGTTTCTCTTCCATAGCATATTCATTGTCTGCGTAATTATTTTTCTCAGTTCCTGTCAGAGACATGTGATCGTTTGTTACGTGCCGACAACCAATTATCATACCTACCACACTGAGGTAGACAGAGTCGCTTCGTGTTCATTTTCGCGAGCGCATCAGACTGTTGCCAATATGACAGTATAGCAGGACAGATTATCACACACGACACAACTGTAAGATAACCTTGTATCTGATTGATTTTTTTTACAACACGTTGTTATCTTTTGTGAAGTGAAGGAAGTGGTTCGATCACAGCCAAAACAATCATGTCTTTTCCAGAAATGCTGGAATATATTCACATGTTAGAAGATGACACAGGGCCTAACGAAGAATGCTCTTTGCTTGAGGAAGGCTTGCTTCCATTCTACGGGACAAGTTCTGATAAAGCGACAAAGTCCGTCGGTCCAACAAGGTCGTCGATGAATGACCGTTCCTTCGACGACGACGTTCCAAGAAAATGGCCTCCAGCCATCCGCGTCGTACTTTGTGCCCTCGGACTTTGGTTTTCCGGCCAACCATCCACGACACCGTCAACGACCACCTTGTCGAGAAAACATCTCGATGTGTCAACCGAGAACGACACGGTGACGAATAATGGGGTGACAAGGTCGTCGTTCTTGAAGTCTGATGACCAGTACGGATCAGTCACAAACAGCGCTGCGCCACTAAGAAGCAAAGCTGGTAAGATCCGATGAATATTTGAATAAAGGAAACACCAATCTCGGAGGCCCATGTTGAATGAGGTTAGGGAGTGTGTTTTAAACAAATCACAGTTTATTAAGGCACCCATTTCAGTGTATAATAAAATGAATTCTATAATGAGTGGTTCAGCAAAACGAACTACAGAGAACAAGTGCATAAATATATATTCACTCTTCTATTAATCCCATCGCTTGTTGCTGACAGAAATTTACTAAGTGAGCCTGAATGTACTTTGCTTATAGGTTCTCTTATTTCTCAAAATATGATCGTTATTTCAGTGACACAGTGAATGGTAATACTTGTAAGCACCCGCGTTTGAACATATCCAGATTTGAGATGGCTTTGATTAGGACTAAAATTGTGTAAGTCTCAAGAAAAGAGAGTGTTTATTCTTAGAATGATTATATAACAAGAAGTAAAATTGAAGGCAATAAGGCCGAGCGATAGGCATTAATCGCAAAATAAGATTCTTCACATGAAGACTTATTTGCCCCCCCCCCCCAAAAAAAAAAATGAATTATGATGGCATCTATCAGAAATGATGTGTATGGAATTACTCTACAAAAGTGGACATTTTTGCGGGGTGAAATTTTCGCGCATTTCGCGCAACCAGAAACTAGCGCGAAAATAAAAGCACGTGAATATTTTTGCTTGCACTATGTTCCTGTGGTTGATGTCTTGATTCCGCGGAATTAAAACACGCAACACTCATCTTACCCGGCGGAGCTCGAAAATTTACTCGCGCGAAAATATTCACTTTTACAGCGACTGTCTATATCATTCTGAAGAAGCCATTGATGCCACGCGGACTCATATTGTTTGTAATTTTGAGTTTTCGTGACCATTAATGGGTGAGCGGGATGTTAATGTATGGAAAGGCCGGCTCATTTTACCCTTTATCGAGATGTGATGTATCCGATAAGTGATATTTAGCCGAGATTGCCTAAGGAGGGATCCCTCCAGAGAGTCCTCTGGGCGGATGAAGGATGCGGCGAGCAGGAATAGAAACACCGTATATGAGTCCGCCACATGGGAGCCATTTTTATATGGATCGATGCTGTGGTATATAGTCCCTTTGTAGTTTGTTGAGTACCCCGGATATCAGACAAAATGGTGGAAAGTGAAAGGAGTTATCCGAAGCTACTTTTTCAATCCCCCTTTTCCCATTTGGGCTTTTACATCATTCATGCATGATCATGACGTGTGCTATAAAGATCCATGCACATTTAAAGCTTTTATTCAAAATGAATGAAATCTTGCGTCGAGTGTTGTTTTTTTTTTTTCTTCCATTGCAACTGATTGATAGATATGCAGTTCAAGCTCTTTCAGGATGACTGTTTTGATTTCTTGCGTCTGCGTAAGCTTAAAGGCGTAATTTATCATTTGCAGATGAAACAAACATCCGGCATTAGTGCTTTAAAATAGTTCTAAAATGTGAGTCAGGGATAGAAACAACAAAATAATGTAAAAAAAAAATGAACCAGTATAATCAATGTATACACAATGTGAGCAATAGTTATAATAAAAAATGTTTCCAGACTAAACCGTCTATAGTTAAGGTTTAATGAGAAAAATAGTGATATCTCGTTCTTTTTCAGGTTTCTTTCTGTTTTCTTTTTCTTTTTCTTTTTCTCAACACTCTATATGGCAGGATGTTTTGTGATACAACTGGCCTACACGTGATTATACATAAAAAGTGATATCTTGAACATTTTTTAAATCACTGATCCCAATGGTAAACAGGACCTTTAACGAGTGAAAGACAGTCAGCTTCAAAAAACTTCCTTTAGCCGGATCGGCAACCTGCCTTCGTGGTCTTGAGGACATGCATGAGTTGTGAACTACTGAAGATTAAGAGTGGATTCGAGAAGACGATATAAATTCTCGCTCTCTCCACCATTTTGGGTCCGAGACCATGATGATTTGCAATCTCGTCATCTTGACGTCTTTGGTCAAAGAAGGCAAGGCCTCTTCCAACCCTAAATGGTAAAGATCGAAGGAAGAATTTCATTTTCTGATAAGCCTGTGTGGTTTTCCATACGTACAAGGGAAGAACCCGCAGAAAATACTTTGTGTGTGTGTGGGGGGGGGGGGGTATATTATACGCCCACCGTTGTCTCTTTACGCCTGGCGTCCACTTTACAGGGTGCGGACAAGATAAGGAACGCAAATTTAGAAAATCCCCATTCATTGACAACCTCTCCGCATGTTTTTGAACATTTCCGTTCACTGTCTTTATCATTCCGCAAAACGTCCGGGCGTTTCCGTAACTCTGAAACTGAAATCTAGTACACGTGTTATAACCATCTATTTGAAGGCATAGTAACAATGGGGCACAGATTGGCTACGAGGTACATTTTCTACCTCTTAACTGATTGGCGTAACGTTTCTTTAAAATGATATGTTTTCCTAATTAGCAGTTTTCCCTGCAAGAATGAATCAAATGCATAATACTGGAGATCTGTCTACCAGACTCACACGTATGTATTTTGTTTTGGCTATGCTATTCCTTCAAACAATGGCTTATGATAGTCTGGCCTCCTGCAATGATCATAATAATGTGTGTATATTATCAGCCAAGGTTTTGATATATCAAACACACACACACATACACACACACACACACATACACACACACACACACACACATACACACACACACACACACACACACACACACACACACACACACATATATATATATATATATATATATATATATATATGTTTATTGCCGTGTTTTTTGCCGAGCTTTCGGTCTCGTTAGGACCTTCATCAGGGCTGTAATGATGCAAAAATGACTCACTCGTATGGCTACACTTGTAACAATATAAATCTAACTAGCGTGAGTCTATTAATTAATGACTATGTCTTCAATAAATCCGTAATTATATAACAGAATACAATAATAATAATATACATAATTAATTTCATATTATTGAATACATTTCATATCAAACTTGTGTTATTAATAAATTGAAATGAAGGTGTATAACAAAAACGAATGCTCTTCTTCTCGCACTGAATATAAATAATGAATGAGCTACACTGGTGCTGTAAATGGTCGAGACCCCTTCTCGCACTCTCTCTCTCTCTCTCTCTCTCTCTCTATATATATATATATATATATATATATATAATATATCATATAATTACAATATGTATGTATGCATATTAATATTGTTCATAGCTTGATTCTTGTTATTTATACCATATTAGCATTTATCTTGTAGTTCATAAAGAAAATCATTGGCAATCAAACAAAACAGTAAACCGTACATAATTATATGCATCATACGTGTAAAGAAAGGGTGATGTTCCTTATTCCGAACGTTCGTTATTCTCCAATAAACAAATTTCTTATACATCTAGATGTTTGTTAAGGTAAAAATGAAAAAGGGTTTTAAAACATTTTGTGGCGTTATTCATAAGGTTCGTTTATCCTAAAATGAAATAAGGCTCATTATTCCGAAGGTTTGTTAAACCGAAAATGTAAAGAAGCGTGAATAACAGTCCATTTGCACAAGTGTCCTGTATATCTGTAGTTCATTATGCTCCAAAACATCACCAGAACTCCCTATCAATCAGAACAGTAAATATAATGATGATAATAACTGTTGCAATTTGTATTGCGCCAGATCCATTGAATGATATGCTTAAGGCGCACTTGAAGATAAAAGGATAAAGATAAGATAAAGAAATGGTAAATTTTTCATGAAAGATATTACTTTTCAACTCATTCTTAAAGGAAATCAAAGCCTAATAGATGTGGATTGAGCAAAAACAACAATGTTAGTAGGCCTATAGAGCTTGTCAGTGAAAGTTTGGGGAAATCGGACATTCCGTTCAAAAGTTATGAATTTTTAAACTTTCAGTGCCGTCATTGCTGGAAAAGGAGACAACTACAGTTCGTGATATTATTTTGGACAATAAAAAGAAAAAAAAATATAGGAAAAATTCCACGACATTTCAATTTTCATGATATCACGATCACATTATTTTTATCGACTTGTTACTGACATATAGCATAGGCCTGGTAGTACTAGTACTAGTAGTAGTAGTAATAGTAGTAGTAGTAGTAGTAGTAGTAGTAGTAGTAGTAGTGGTGGTAGTAGTAGAAGTAGTAGTTCCCACTGTTTCTGAAAGACACAGTTTATAAAGTGCTCTTTCATTATTCTAGAAAAGAGAAATTGTGTTTAATTTTCTTTATTTCTTTATAATGACTATTGTCATTAATGACCTCATGAGGTGTAGTACAGTCTCTTTATTCAGCAATGACTGCACTAAAGCTTCAATTATTTATAACTTTTGTATCTGATTGTCCGATTTTCCTCAAATTTTCACTGATGTGTTGTACTAATATTACTGCTTTCACTCAATCCATACTGATTCTTTCTTTTTAAATGACCCTGTCGATGTCACATTTCTTGTAATGTGGCAACAACATTGCGAGAAACGCAGTGTCATACTAATACTGTTGTATACTGAAAAACTCCTCCTTTTCAATATTGTTTTTTTTTTCTGTTTCTCTCTTCTTTCATCCAGGTCTATGGTCTGATATTTTGGCATTCGCTTATCTATCTCTGACGTGTGGACTGTTGGGATATGACATGTTCTCGTACTTTCAAGCATTCTGGGGATTAAAGAGTGACCTGCTGCATCTTGTGTCCTACTTAACATTTCTGTTCCAGGTTACGGCCATTCCAGTTTGGTGCCTCTATGCTCGCATCCGATACCGCAAGGTTAATCATGGAACCACACGGTGCTACCCGATGAACCAGGCTTATGTTGCACGCCGCGTACTCATGCTTAGCAAGTGTCGATCGGGCAAGAAAGCTCTCTCATGCCTTCGCCTTGCCTTGTTTATGTTTTGGCCACTATTTAACGCCACTCTTCGTTTAATATACGACTACGTGTATCAAAAGTGTGTGTTTCCTGTCTACCAAAAAGAGCTCGGCCACTGGGCTGCGGTATTGGGCTACTTATTTTATGGCTCGTTTTGTTATCTCATCTACCTGGAACGTGTCTCGTTTGAAGCGGAAATCCTGTATCTAACCCGGTTTGCTAAAGCTCAGGCGCCAGAGCAAAATGTTCGCAATGTGCGCGCAAAAATTCGGCAATTTTACGAGCACTATGACCTACTACGCGAACAGATCGATGCTTGGATGGCTTTCACGATGGTGGTCGCTACTTGGGGCTTGACCGCTCACGTCACTTGGAACTACTTGATTTACACCTACCTCGACAACAATAAACCACATAGCAAAGCGCTCATAGAAAACATTCGTTTTCTCAACATTCTCGTCAGCTGTCAGAAGATCATGTTCTTTGTGCTACCCTGGGTTGCGTTGGGAGGGCTCAACCTGGAACACGTATGGCGAAATCTGAAAGTCACCATCGTCAAATATCGCGACTCACGGTTTGAGAGTTTTTGGATGATCATCCACCGCTACGTCGTCGACATCAACGCTGGATGGCATCGAGATATAATGCCAACTCTCATATTCAGCGCTATTGGGTTCTATCTTGGCTTAAAACTAGGGAAAGGGGATCAGCATACAAACTTCTGGGACGGACCCATACCACAGTGCGCGAACATGACTACATAGTAGTACGGTCCCCAAGTAGGACCACTCTTCAGGACCAGGACTTGAAACGAGCTCTTCGCCGTCAAAGCACGATATAGCAGTGATTACAGAAGTTTAACTGTCAACAAATGTATAAAACTGTAACAGCGTAGATGTCTTAGATAAAGAGGAGAACATGCAAGTGCCTTTTGGACAATTACAATTAAAACATACAAATTGACGCTTGTTCGAGACTGATTAGATTTCGTATGTAATTGAAATACTTTCATCTGTGCTTGTGAGGCATGATACCAGTGATTAAAGATGTTTTACTGTCAACAAATGCATAAAACTGCGACATCGTAGATGTCTTAGATAAAGCATGGACCTACTACACATGGACATTCATCATTTCATTGATTAATGCATGCCTCTGTCTACGTCAAAGGTGTCACAAAAGCATTTTGAACATTCTTGCCTGCTGTGATCTTATGATATCCGCCGCCGGCAACCTGGGCAAAACACAACGCAGCTTTGAAAAATCTATAAACCAAATGCGCAGAAGATAACAACAGTCTTAAATCAAGGAAAATGCATGTGCAATTGTGGTATGTATTGATATATCACCGCTCAGACATTTTCATTAGCGAAATGCAGGTCGTTTTGAAGAGATAGCTAAGTTTTTAGCTAATATTGATCATGACTTGTTATCTCATTTTCCACCTTTTCTGCACATTTTTTCCAGAGTAAAAACAGATAGCAAGGGAAGAGGATATGTCTGTCTTAATATTAGGCAAAGTCATTGTGTGAGCGCTAGCGAGCGAATCAGTAATTTCCACTCCAATGAAATGAGATCAGTCATGTTGTGAGGTTTGCTGCTTCTCATCATTGGCGTTTATTCAGAGACGTTTCAGTCTGAAAAGGCGCATCAGCCAAATTAGACCAGAATTAGGGAAACAATTCTTTTGTCAGTGACGATGCATGATTAGGCAATAATCATTTTTGAGACACCTGTATGTACTCATTGAGATGCGCATAGTCAGGTGGCGGCGGATCTCGTACTTCAAAGTGGTAGGTTTCGTTGAAAGTCCATTCGTTAGTAGGTCCATGCCCATGGATAAAGAGGAGAAAAAGCAAGTGCCTTATGGATTATAACAAACAATATACACAAATTGACAATTATTCGATGACAATAAGTAGATTTCGCATGTAATTGAAATATTTTTATTTGTGTTTGTGATCACATACATAGAAACAATAAGAAAATAAGAAAAATGCACTAAATGCTAATCAAGTAGCTTTCACTCAATTAAAAATCACTCACTTAAAAAAGATAAGTCATGTATTTGATACAGTATGTGCGTTCGTAAAGCGTGAATAAAAACTTTTTTTTTTTGTAAAGTCGTCATAACTTACCTTTATCTATTTTGGGTTTGGGGGGGGGGGTGGCAAAAATAAAAAAGGTACCAGGTACTATGATATAATGGCCAATGGCATGTACAAAATACTGTACATTACAACGTTCATAATAATATGTACGATATTGTACATAACAATGTTCACAATAATGTGTACGATGGGTGTCAAAAGTCACTACAACGACATAGCGAAATATTCCAACGGGGGGGGGGGGGATGAGTCTTACAAATTCGTGTATCATAGAGCACTTTATTTTCAAATTGTAATAATTTTTTCAAATACCAGTAATATTAACCTGAAAAGTTTCACAATGTTCAAAAAGTATCATAAAAAAATAACATCTAACGAAAACAAAGACCAACTATGTGTCAAGTGTTATTGGAAAAATGGCAGAGAGAGGGCCTCACCTGGGGTTAAGGTGAGGCATTGATGCAATTCGGGTGTCGATACCAAACCAAATCGACAGAATTGTACATAATGTAGATACACAATAACGGATGAAACATAATAAACCAAGTTATGTAATGATGTGGATTTGCAACACTTTTGTAAATAGGCATCTATGCACATATGTTGCCAAGATTTTAAGAAAACGGAAATTGAGTAAAGGTTATTTTCAAGAGCAAATGGAGTTTGAGAGCGCTGAAACTATGCACTGATCACCTAATAAACAAAAAAGCATAAGGCCCATAACAATCATATTTATTATTGCCTATTGTGTGTCTTCGACGAAAGTACAGCAGAAATCGGTGGGCGGAGGGATCGCTGCTGGAGATATACACTTTTTGTTCGAGGGACCCATATTAAAAGTGTGTTTTAAGGTTAACTTGAGTGACGGAACAGTGGCGGGACGGCCTCATTTTTGCCATCCTTGGTGGTATCAAGACAACAGTGACAGATTGTGTCTTACTTAAAGCTGTGGGTGTTTTGAGTGCTGATTGGCAAAGAAAATCCTACATAGCTGTTCGTATACCCTGGCATGGAAAGGGTCAAGCAGAAAAAGGTGTTTCTCTTTTGAATGATTGGTACATATCGTGTCGTTCTAATTTGGCGTGACAAATTGGGGACCTTTACGGCGTCTCACAAAGAACAGAGTATACACTACTGAGAATGGGCACAAACCAAAAAGGGCAATATTGGGGCAATATGATCGACATTCTGAAGGTTTATTGCCAGATTTGGATTAACCTCACCTAGATAAACCACTCATTGAAGATTCAATGAAAATGTATGTAGATACTATACATCATTCATATCAGTACGGTAATCTACCGGCTGTGCTCGTTCAACCAGTCCGATTTAAAGGACGGTCTCCAAATTGTTCATTCTTTTACGTGATATCAAGGAGTACAGAGGTTTCACTGATTTTCTTTCGTGAAAGGGAATTGTCAGAATTGTATCAACTTAGATAACTGATATACGTGTATTGTCTGACGAAATGTAATTTTTTTCATGTGTCAACGCATGAAATAGTCATGGATTGTATACACGTCATGATTGTATATTTATTAGTATCACATGTATATGAAATAGATGATTGAAACACGGCAATAGCCTCCGAATGTATCTCTCCCCTGTTAATAATGTTTCATAGATACGAGCTTAGAATAAAATACAAGAAAGTATGATGTTTTGAGTATCTGATATTAAAATAAAACAATTCATCTCACGTCATTTCTTAAATTTCCATAGGTCTTAGTTTCTGCTCAAACTCCGAGGAGGAGAGAATATATTAATAATGTACATTAACTTTTATATTGAGATCTGCTGCTCAATGTATTTTCATTATTGTTTCCTTACATCTAAGTGTGACTTTTTGGGCATTAAAAATTGAGTGGCCTGCTAAGAATTATTTCTGAATCATACATGGATCATTCTGATGATGACAAAGATGATGAAGGGAGGAGGAGAAAATGTTTGAGGAAGAAAAGAAGAGAGAGATAAGAAGATGGGAAGGTTGAGGAGAAGAGGAGATAGTGGAGAGGAAGAGGAATAAATACATGTATTGATTTTATCAATATTGAAATCACATAATGACCAAAGTAATGCCTACTTTATAATAATTCCGTCAACAGTTAAATAATGTTTGTTTGAGTATAAATGTGTGTATTTGAGTATGAATGAGTGTGTTTGAGTATAATGATGTGTGTGTTTGAGTATGAATGTGTGTTTGAGTATGTGTGTGTGTATTTGAGTATGAATGTGTGTATATGAGTATGAATGCGCGTGCTTAAGTATGAATGTGTGTGTTTGAGTATGTGTGTGTGTGTATTTGAGTATGAATGTGTGTGTGTGAGTGTGAATGTGTGTTTTCAAGAGTATGAATGTGTTTGTTTGTGTGTGTTTGTGTATGTGTGTGTGTGTGTTTAGTATGAATTTGTATGTTTGAGTATGAATGCGTGTATTTGAGTATGTGTGTGTGTGTGTGAGTATGCTTGTGTGTGTTTGAGTGTGAATGTGAGTGTTTGAGTATGAATGTGTGTGCTTAAATATGAATGCGTGTGTTTGAGTATGAATTTGTATGTTTTGAGTATGAATGTGTGTGTTTGAATGAATGTGTGTGTTTGAGTATGAATGTGTGTGTTTGAGTGTGAATGGTGTTTGAGTATGAATGTGTGTGTTTTTGTCTGTGAAAGTAAAAAGGGGTATTGTGACTTCGGATAGTGTATATAGTGCCTACAGGAGGGTTGCTATGTTATTACAGATTATCAATCACGTCGTGAAAACCCGTTTGTAGAGAAGCGTTCCAAAGAAAGTACAGTATGTTTAATCAAATGTTAATGATAGAGTTTTCAAGAAATATTTCCAAAGCGAGTAATGATAGTCGTGATTATAGGAGGAATACACTAGAGGCACTTCAAGCATTGAAATTGGCAATCAAATGATATGTTTTATCTAAAGTTTTTCAAACTTTATTTCCAATGTAATAAATTCTTTCACATAATAGATTCACAACTGATCAGTAAGATACAAAATGCATAAACATACATTAGAAAATGGAAGAGAAATATGAGTAGGTGCATAACCTGCATCAAACTTTTTGTTTAAAATCTTTGTGTTTTGAATTGAATTACTGAACGGTCTTTCACTCGAGACACAAAAGAAAAGAGAGAGACCCAAGTAAAAGGCAAAGGCTTACAAAATATTTATATATTGATCATGAAAGAGAATTTCAGTCAAAGATATCAAGCATAACGACTTCACTAACGCATGCAACACTTATCTAGCGCCATCTCTTGTTTAGTAACGATATAATTTATTGACGGGTCTCGGGCAATTAGCCCCTGGGCAATTACCTCAGACCCTTCCCCTGACCCTAATCTTAATCCTAATCCTAATCATGAACCTAATCCTAACCGTAACCAAAACACCTAACTCTTAACCTAACCCTAACCCTAATCTTTACTCTAACCTTACCACTAACCAGTATTTAGCAGGGGGTAATTACCCTCGGGGGTAATTGCCCTGATACGTTTATCGACAATTGAATAAAAGAACGGTCCAAGTCAATATCTGGCTATATCTTTGGAGACCACTTGCAAAGTAATGCAAATGCAGTGTAAAGTTGATCGTTCCAATGGACTGTTTTACAATTCAATTCGTATACATAACGTCCCTATTACTTAAAAATCCAAAATAGTTTTGTTATTTGCTGTTTTTTCCCCGGAACTTTATCTAACGGGCTCGGTCTTTCTTGTATTCAGAGATCGTGCGCTAAAGAGAAATACACGTCTTTTAACAGTACAGATAAGTTATTTTCTGTTGAGAGATTTTCAAATGATAAATTTGGGTTTATTTTTATGTTGGCACATTTAAGTGCATGAAATATTAACCCCTTACGCTTATATATTTATGATATGTTATTGTGTGTGTGTGTGTTTGTGTTTGTCGCAAGTTGCACAAGTTCAGTCTTTCACTTTCATGTATGATGAAATAACTCGAATCAATCCAATCGTTGTTCTGTATAAAGGACCCTCACATTGTAGGAACCTCTGTCTATGCAGGGAGGTGAGTTTTCTTCTCACCGCCCTGGTCTATGTAGCACACACTGAATATCTGTTTTTATGATTTAAAGACTCTTAAAATCTCTGATATACATACATGCCAAACAGCGATATTCATGAATAAATATACTAATAATCAGTTCCCTATCATGTTTAAAGATATATTTACTTGTATAGTTTGGCATTGATATCCTACCCGTCATGCAACAGATTATCATTTAGGAAATAAAGTTGTCACAGCTCAAAAATCAGTATTTAAGCAGGAGAGAATTTTTGAGAGACGTTTTGAATTACCGTAAGTTTGAGCATGAACGTATCTGTATCTCACTTGGTATGGAATTCCAAGCAATAGGAAAGCTGAAGCGAAGAGTTATTTTTTTTTTTTTGTAAGCCGAATTAACTTCGAACAAACGAAAATCATTGCATATGCAGGTGTTATAATGGTGAATACTATTATTGATACTAAACATCTCTGATATATTAACAGGGAATAAGTTTTGAAAGTAAGAAAACACAAGTTTTGCAGTATGAAGGATATGTAAGTAATGAATCTTCAAAATACACGATAACATTTTTTAAACAGCGGTGCAGAGTGAGTTAGATAGTGACTACCTGTACATATGCGTACTCCTTTCTTTTGTAACTTCAGTAATGAATTCATCTTTGACTGATTACAGTTGCCCCAAATTGGGATACAATACGTAAGATATGATAATACCGAAGAATTATACAAAATATGAAGGGTAGATAAAGATAAAATTGATTTTATATAAAATACCTATACTCTTTGAAACTTTATTATCTATAATATATCATATTCTACATGTAAATTTCACTGTAAATGCTTATCAATAACTCATAATTTTAATGTAAATTTCTCCTTATTTCATATGATTCCTAAAGTTGTTGCTTTTTCTTGTACATATCTCAAGAATCCAAAATGCTGCATACTATCGCTTCCCTTCTCTAAACTTTTTCCTGCTCAGTTATCCCCTTCTTTGCCCCTTCAATTCGCTTCTGTCTTGTTATATTCTCCCTGTGTTGTCCTGCTCTACCAAATAATATTGAAAATACTTGAGAGTTGACGTTAATCATAATTATGTGTGTATGTGTCTTGTTCCTTCAGAAAAGGTAAGGGAGAACTGTAACAAACCATATTGCCCAGAGGTCGTTGTCCAAGTCAAGTAAATATTATTGCTTACCGATAACGGTCTCCTCCACCTGTATAAGATACAATGAAACTATAAATGTACGTATACTATACAAGTAATAATCTATTCTTTTTTTAGTACCCTTGTTTATATTTTGACGTGAAAATTGTTGATTTTTTCATAATTACTTTATTTATATATGTGGAGAAATAAAATAAACTGAAACTGAAACTAAAAATTGCTATTGCTCAACAAGAGGGCCCTGCCATTGTACTTTACCGAAGCGTTAACCAAGCACTTGGACGACTCAAGTCTTATATCTGTATACCAGTGCATCTGTACGTGGCAAATAAGATGGGATAGTGATTGCAATTTGATCAGTTCTTCAGATCTGTTGGACAAAAATTTGTTTTCACTTGTAATTTTCATGCCAAAAAGTATTCTTTGAAAACAACATTATTCTGTTTATAAGTCTGACAGGCAAAGATTTAACTCATTCGACTATATACGACTCTTTTTTTTTCTGTATTTTCGGATCAGCGAAAATTTTATGATTCCCTGATTGATGAACTCTATTCTATTTTCTGAAAATTGTTCCTGTGGAATAACAAAAATCAGTTTACATGAAATTCCGTCTGAAGTGACGGATTGCAAAGAATCTATCCAGCTTAGGGATTTAATTGCTCATTCCAAGACTTTGGCGTTAACATCTTCTCTCTGCGGGAAAGTGCTCTTGCTTTAATAGCAATGCTATAATTAATTTTCAAGACACTGCAATTTATTGTACGGAGAAGAAAAACGGAATCTAATACAAATACGTGAATAGTTCAGAACTGAAATGTGCTTGCAAATGGGTCATGGCACTTTCAGATACCCATGAGCATGTAAATTTGTACATTATTGTCTGAGGCATTGTTTACAGGTGCAGAATAATGCTTCTGACCTCAAACAGCACTAAATATTTTTCGCAAGTTTGTGGATGTCAAACCGATGTGCTTTCTTCAGTTCGATGTGCCAAGTCGTTATTACGGTTACCCGAACATGCCGAACCCATTTATCAGTCATGAAGAAATGTTTGATTGTAACTATACACTTTCAATTTCGCTCAAGGTCCACTAATGGTCAGTGAACTAGAATAGACTCGCAAACCTACAGCAATCACACACCCACACAGGGTCGGGTTGGTTACAGTCAGAAATATTCAGCTGCGCGCGAGGAAGAGACACATGCGTGCATGGTTACCGTAGAGACGTGGCGAAGCTCTCACATTATGAATCATTCGTATTCGGGCAAATTCCCCCGGTGACAATTACCCCCGGCTAAATACTGGTTAGCGATAAGGTTACAGTAAAGATTAGGGCTAGGGTTAGGTTTATGGTAGGAGTTTTGGTTAGGGTTAGGATTAGGGCCAGGGGAAGGGTCCAGGGTAATTGCTCAGGGGGCAATTGCCATAGAACGGAATCACTGTATGAAATGCATGGATGGAATATAGAATAAGATGGTTGAAGTATAACCTCAACTCTGCCCATATACTAAGGGTCAATATCAAAACTGAATAAGCAGGAGAAGATTGAAATAAGCATCAAACAATAATTATGACAAAAAAGTTGGATGGGAAGAGCAGAGAGAGAAACAGGGACTCCTCCACTCCGGTTACATCCTGCTTCAGCTCAAAAAAAAAAAATACCAACAACAAACAGACAATGACAATCAAAGCTTAATGGAAGTGAATCCCTCCACGAAAAAAAAAATGTGAGAAAACAAACAAAAGGAAAATAAAAACGTGTAATAAAATCGTTGAGTATCATCTTACAACTTCCCCATCATCAGTTGATACGAGGATCAGTCGGTATATAGAGCACACTATTCAAAGCACTGCCACTTTCCAGGTTTCGTCTGCCAAGGGCATGGGACTTTCTTTTTCTGCACCAAAGAACCAGTCACGTGCCAACTTTTGATTGTAAAGATTCGCACGTTTTCTCGAGCGTGCCAACTGCTGCTTTAATTGAACTTAGGAGAGAAAACTACACATCGATAACATATCTGTTATAAGACGGGTTTTTTCTCTCTTTAGCGCACGTTCTCTGTTGTGGATCAACCAAAACCAAGCTATGACTTTTCCAGAAATTATGGAAAACATTCGTGTGTTAGAAGATGACAAAATGCCTACCGAGGATTGTTCTTTGCTCGACGAGGGATCACCTCCACTCTACGGGACAACGTGTGCGAGCCACGTTGCGAAGTCCTTCTGTCAGACAAAGCTGCCCACCAATGACCATTACCTCGACGACGACGACGACGACGACGATGTTCCTCGAAAGTGGCCTCTAACCATCCGCGTCGTGCTTTGTGCGCTCGGACTTTGGTTGAAAGACGATATGAAAAGGACTTCGTTCACGAACTCTTGTGACCACAATGGCTCAAGTACAAACAATGCTGTGCCACTACGAAGCAAAATCGGTAAGATCTGATGAGTTCTTTGAATAAAGGGAACATCAAATAAGTTTTCATCATCATAATTATAGAGCAAGTTGTAAAATACGTATTTACAAGTTTAAATTCTTAGTAATAAAGCGATGATAAACTGCTTTCAATCAAGATGCCTGGCAATGTTAACTTCGTTCAAGACGTTGGGTAGACGTGTTCGAAGAAAAATTTTAAATCTATGAAAGAATTCTCGATCGTACCTATCAGAAAGTAACAGATGTAGGCCTACCCTAGACATTTGTTTTCATGATTGTCCTACATCAAGGTGTTTCTTATTGAAGAAGCCTAACAAGTAGAGTAAACCTCATGAACGAGTCGTCACTACACAATGCTAATTTGTCGATTTTCATACGCGAATGTCGACTTACACGTAAGTCGAAAAATCACGACTACGGGATCACATGCACTTACCACTTCTGGTCGGCATCATTTGCCCGTTTTCTTGTGTAATACTAGTAAGTGGGTATAAGGGAGAGACCACTTCATCGGGTTAGCACCCTGCTCCTTGCTATGAATGAATGAAGTGGGATCTTGTTCTTGCGTCAGTCGTTGGTAACTCACACAAGGGACCTTAATTTAATGTCATATCCGAGGGACAGAGTGTTTTGCTTCTTACCAGAGGAGATGAAACGCAGCGGCTTACACACAACATTGCTCAGTGAGACTCAGGAATCGAACCCGGTACCCTCAGACCTGGCGGTAGACGCGCTACCGACTGAGTCATATTACCGTCCAAAGCGCACAGTACAGTGATGCGATGATAATGATGATAATGATAGTACAAGTATTAATAATAAGGTCTTATTTACCAAGGGTAGGCTTTTCAATGTTGTCATTGCTCTACGAGAGGGTCCTGCTATCATTATTACCCTGGTGTTGTTATAGGTACCCATTTATACGCCTGGGTCGAGAGGGACATAGTGGGTAAAAACATCTTGTCCAAGGACGTAAGCACTGGGCGGGATTCGAACTCGCGGTCCTCCGTTCGGGAGTCTTAACCACTATGCCATAACGCCTCACAAAGACCGACTTGTCTGCTTTGTACGTTGAAATGGTGATTGCGACCATCATTATTATATGAAAATGTTTGAAATGTTTAAATGTGATTTTCTATCTTTTATGTCCCATTTCAGTCAAAATCATACAATTTTATTATTCGCTGTCAAATATCAATTAGGACATTCAGCTGCGCACAGAAAATTATAGCGGATTGTGGCTGCCCCAGCTACAACTAGTTGCTGGGGAGTTTCAGTTCACTGTGATATGCCCTGTATCGTTATTCGCAAGATGCAACAGATGACACTGGAAACATAGATTACAGCTAAATCCGGTTTAATTCTTGAATCCAAACTTGTCATCGATCTTGAGATAACAATCTGTAACAATAAAAACAATATACAGACTCAATGCATACTTGTTTACACTCATATAACAAGGTAGTAGAACAGTAATATCAAAATCTGCACGTATATCATGGTGTAAATGTCAACTTTATCACTGTGAATACACACTCGTGATATCTCAGAATTAACTTTATATTTCCATGAATAATAACCAAAATACAATATCAGGTAATTTATATTTGTGGCATAACTTTCATGAACAGCATTGCGAAAACTAATTTAATTTCACTCTAAGTAGAGAGCATAATAATAACATAAGAATATGCTATCAAATACCATTTGAACACACCCTTAATCAAAAGGTAATAATCATAACTCTTGATTTTAATCCTTTACTGAGATGTAATTAATCATGCAAACTGTTCTGAGTTCCTATTGGGATATAAATACACACTAATGCTGGTGCATATATATATATACGTTTCTCTCACTTATCTAACTGACTTCCTTTATCTGCTTGTGAGATAATATGTTTATTTACTAATCAAATAATATCACTATGTCACCCATTGTATATGTGAAGGTTACACTTTTCATCACACAAGTATATAGTGTGTCACTCTCGAATACATGTACTAGTATAATAATCTAACTACACAGTGCATATGACTTGCTCTCTCTCGTACCACAAGAGATGAACAACCTCTATATGACACTATATGTCACTAATATATTACAAGCATAGAAATGACTTAGGATATGGAATATCACCTATTTCTCCCAGTGTATTCTACTCTAAAATCTGTGATTATGAATGTTACTAGGTCATGCACATGATAATCACTGACATTTATACTAATTACTTATAAAGTTTGAACACTACAATTCACACAGCAACAGCATTCGCCTGATCTCCACACACTACTCATATTCATGCACTACTCACACACAAACAAAGACAAGCACTCATGGGAGCATATACATTCACCTGAACCACAACTCCTTTGTCTACTATAGTCAGTATCTTACATAGTTAGCATCATCTAACTTTCTTATAACATAGAAAGCACATATGGAATATATACAATGACTATACACAAGTACATAGTAAGGAATTGTTGTTTCTTACCGCATTCGGGCCTTACTGGCATCACAGAATTTGCCTTCCTTTTCTGGACACAACTGCACTTCACAGAGTCCTTGGCTGTACTGAACTTTCTATACACTGTTACACAGGGGGGCTACTTCCAAACACTGACCACCTCTTAAACTTGGGATGAAACAAAGGGGTCTTTATGTAATGTTTACGTTAACTCCGGAAGGAGAGGGGGCTTATCTTAACATTGGGGTTCTTGTTTAGCCTAGTCAATTCAGACCTGTTTCACACAAAGTTAGTCTTGACTTGTTACATAATATAAAACATCGAAGTTATATCTCACTACACACAGCTGTAGTGACATGGCTCCTTTAAATGGTAATACCATTTACTACAAATTCATGTTAATGTACATATTTCAAAAATATCATGCCGACCAATTTTGGATCTTTCAAACCTATGTAAAGAAACAACACACTCTGCTAGCACATAAAACAAAGGCTTAATCAAGTAAAGTATGAATACTGTAGCATCCAAAATACAAAACCATCATTTTGTAATGTATTCAACTATTGATGCAAAGTGCATCTCGCTTATGCATTATTTTCATCAACTGTATTGAAACACAATTTGGTTTAAATATTCTGAGCCTGATAGCATTAATCAATTATGTCAGAATAGTGTGGCTCCTTGTAGGGGAATCCCTTGGTCTTCTGTGTGACTTACTTATCTTCAGCAGGAAGAAGCAAAACTAATTTACTGACCGGTCTGTCAAGTTCGGTTGGTTGGCGTTGCCGCTTTCCTTCATTGTCCAACGACCTGTCAGCCATCAAGATCTTTACCTTACGTACACACCCATCCTTGCTAGGATAGACGTCGATGACACGTGCGAGGGGCCACCAGCAGCGAGCTTCGTTGCCTACCTTCGCGATCACAATGTCAACAACAGCCAGGTTTTATTCAGTGCGGACCCACTTCTGTCGAGACTGCAACTCCTGCAGGTACTTCTTCTTCCACCTAGCCCAGAACTCATTGGCTGCATACTGGAATCTTCGCCACCATTTGCGAGCATAGCTGTCCTCGCGCTGGAACACACCAGGAGGGGGAAGAGCGATCCTAGCCTTCATCGTCAGGATGTGGTTCGGGGTTATAGGTTCTGGTGCGCCATGGTCGCTCAGGTTACCAGTCGTCAGAGGCCTTGAGTTGACGATCGCCTCTGCCTCGGTCATGAGGGTCTGACTTCCCAGTGACTTCAGAAGAGGTTCTAAGACACGACGAACAGTCCTTATTTGCCTCTCCCAAATGCCACCCATGTGAGAAGCATGAGGTACATTGATTACAAATGGGACCCGGTCACACCCATTCTGAAGGAGGTACTCCTGCACCTCAGTCTGGTTCATCTCCGCTGGTTTGGGTGACATTTCCTGGGCTTGCTTCCAAAGTGTCGATTTCAGCTGCAAACTGCGAGCAACAGCCTTCTTTGCTCGATGCCAAGAAGAAATGCTCGCCAGCCTATAGGTCTCAAAGCGATCTGGAAATGCTCTACATTTCTCTGATGCGGCAGTCGTCATTGTAGCTGCTACCTTGACCTCTGGGTCATTGTTGTTCACCTGGACAGATTCTACTGGTTCCCCATGGAAGACGCCATCTCTCCAAAGAAACTCTGGACCTTTCAGCCAGCGATCATCTGTTGTGAGCTCCTTCGATGACAGTCCACGTGAAGCATCATCTGCTGGGTTGCTTTCAGTTTCCACATGGAACCACGCATCTGGATTTGTCAGACGCCTTATCTGCTTAACTTGGTCAGCCATGGGCTCATGGATGGCTTGCGGATTGAGGATCTCCTTTGCCAAGATGCGGTTGCATACTGCATCATCTTTCTGAGATGGTGTTTGGCACACTCTTCCCACGACTCCCCATCCAAGTGATGTCCTCAGGGCATAAGGGTCGTCATCACCACCTGCTAACACTTCCCTTGGTCGTATGGCACGAGGACAGTCGTTTCCAATCAGCAAGGAAACTTCAACGTTCTTGTTGTATGGCATCAACTTGTGAGCCACTGACTCCAGGTGCGGCCAATGCTTGACTACCTCTGACTTTGGTATCTGGGATCTGCTGGCTGGTACTGCATCCCTCGTATACAAAGGTGGCAGGTCGATCACTTGATCTCTGTTGAAGTCCAGGACTTGCACTCCAAACACCCTTGTTGCTTTGACAATAGATGTGCTCTGCATTGTGGTAAGTTGCAGATCAGTTTCAGGACCCTTGACCCCCATTTTGTCGCACAGCTCTCTAGTGATGAATCCAACATTGGATTGGTCATCCAGGATAGCATATTGCAGGAACTCCCTGCCTGGGTCATCGGCATGTCGCACCCACACAGGCACAATCATTGCATGATCTTTTCCTTCCTGATCTGTGAGGTGACAGACACTGATGCAGTTCGAAGACACCTTCTCCTTTGGCAACGGGTCTGGACGATGGAGTGATGTCAGGTGACTGCTCTTGCATACCTGGCATGTCTTGCGTTGAGGGCAGTCCTTGACTCGGTGTCTGTCATCCATTCCGCATCCCAGGCACAGCCGTCTTTCAAAGAAGAACTTCTTCCTGTCAGAGTACTCCTTTTTCTTGAAATCCTGGCACTCGTCAAGATGGTGTTCCTTCTTGCAGAAAGGACAAGAGGAACTACTCTCCATGTTGGCTCACCTTGGAACATGATGTCATCATTGTCCTACCAGAAGACTTCGTCTGGCTTTGACCAAAAGTGGCTTGCTTGAACCTGGATTCTCGCTTCAAACTTTCCAATTCCGGTATGTTGGCCTTGCAAGCTGCGTTTCTCACAAAGTCAGCAAACCTTGCAAAGGGTGGGTAGTCACCGTATCCGCGTCCTCTCCACTTTATAATCTCCTCCCGCCACTGCCTTTCAAGGTATGATGGCAGCTTCTCCAGCAACTTAACATTCTCTTGCGGGAAGTCGAGGATATTGAGGGTGGGTATGGTAAGCTTCGCTGCTCCAACCTGGTCAAGGAAATCAGAGAAGTTTGACAATCCAGTTGCATCTCTGTCACCAACTCTTGGCCATGTGTTGAGTTTCTCCAAGAACGCCGAGGAGACAACGCTTGGACTTCCATAGCGCTCTGCTAGTGTGGCACATGCCCTTTCATACGCATCCTCAGTTCCCAAAAGGAGGTATCGCTCAACCGCTCGCTTTGGTGTCCCAGCCACTGACTTGCTGAGGTAGTGCAACTTCATTGAGAGCGGAAGTGGCTTACTGTCAACCAGACTACCAAAAGCATTTCTCCAAAGAGGGTAAAGCAGAGGATCTCCACTGAAGACAGGAAGGTCGATTCTTGGAAGTTGACTTGTCATAGCGACCTGCTGCGCACTGGCATTCTGCATGGCAATCGACTTGGCGACTTCAACCAAGGACTCAGCGACTCTTTCTAGACCACATGGTGTAGATCCTCGATTGACATCAGTAGGTTTGTTTTCCATTGTCTCAACACGAGGAATAGGAGTGGCTGCTGGGTCCTTCTTTTCCTCCTGGGAATCGAGAAACCTCTGGATTGATTCACTTTTACTCTCCTCAGGAAGCTGAATATCTGCATCTCCAGAATGAGAAAGATCATCTTCCTCTTCTAATTGAGCCAATCTCTCCTTGTGTTCCTTGATCAGTTTCAACTTTCTTAACTTTCGCTCAGCTGCCTGCATCTTCTGAGCATACTCATGTTCAGCTTTGATGCGTGCTAATTCGTCCTCCTGGTCCATGACTTCCATCTCTGCTTTGAAGGCATCGACCAATTGTTCACTTTTTTACTGAGCGTCTTGATCCAGCTGCACTTGCAGGCTTGACACTCTTGACACTCCTGTGTTCTGTGACTACTGGAACATTTTCCGCACTGGTAACACTGCTAGCCATTGTCACGTTTACCTTTCAACAGCTGTACAATCACTTGATTGCGGTTATATCTCTTCAATTGCACTTGCAATTGTTATCCTTGCGATTGTTATTGTGGCTGCCCCAGCTACAACTAGTTGCTGGGGAGTTTCAGTTCACTGTGATATGCACTGTATCGTTATTCGCAAGATGCAACAGATGACACTGGAAACATAGATTACAGCTAAATCCGGTTTAATTCTTGAATCCAAACTTGTCATCGATCTTGAGATAACAATCTGTAACAATAAAAACAATATACAGACTCAATGCATACTTGTTTACACTCATATAACAAGGTAGTAGAACAGTAATATCAAAATCTGCACGTATATCATGGTGTAAATGTCAACTTTATCACTGTGAATACACACTCGTGATATCTCAGAATTAACTTTATATTTCCATGAATAATAACCAAAATACAATATCAGGTAATTTATATTTGTGGCATAACTTTCATGAACAGCATTGCGAAAACTAATTTAATTTCACTCTAAGTAGAGAGCATAATAATAACATAAGAATATGCTATCAAATACCATTTGAACACACCCTTAATCAAAAGGTAATAATTATAACTCTTGATTTTAATCCTTTACTGAGATGTAATTAATCATGCAAACTGTTCTGAGTTCCTATTGGGATATAAATACACACTAATGCTGGTGCATATATATATATATATACGTTTCTCTCACTTATCTAACTGACTTCCTTTATCTGCTTGTGAGATAATATGTTTATTTACTAATCAAATAATATCACTATATCACCCATTGTATATGTGAAGGTTACACTTTTCATCACACAAGTATAGTGTGTCACTCTCGAATACATGTACTAGTATAATAATCTAACTACACAGTGCATATGACTAGCTCTCTCTCATACCACAAGAGATGAACAACCTCTATATGACACTATATGTCACTAATATATTACAAGCATAGAAATGACTGAGGATATGGAATATCACCTATTTCTCCCAGTGTATTCTACTCTAAAATCTGTGATTATGAATGTTACTAGGTCATGCACATGATAATCACTGACATTTATACTAATTACTTATAAAGTTTGAACACTACAATTCACACAGCAACAGCATTCGCCTGATCTCCACACACTACTCATATTCATGCACTACTCACACACAAACAAAGACAAGCACTCATGGGAGCATATACATTCACCTGAACCACAACTCCTTTGTCTACTATAGTCAGTATCTTACATAGTTAGCATCATCTAACTTTCTTATAACATAGAAAGCACATATGGAATATATACAATGACTATACACAAGTACATAGTAAGGAATTGTTGTTTCTTACCGCATTCGGGCCTTACTGGCATCACAGAATTTGCCTTCCTTTTCTGGACACAACTGCACTTCACAGAGTCCTTGGCTGTACTGAACTTTCTATACACTGTTACACAGGGGGGCTACTTCCAAACACTGACCACCTCTTAAACTTGGGATGAAACAAAGGGGTCTTTATGTAATGTTTACGTTAACTCCGGAAGGAGAGGGGGCTTATCATAACATTGGGGTTCTTGTTTAGCCTAGTCAATTCAGACCTGTTTCACACAAAGTTAGTCTTGACTTGTTACATAATATAAAACATCGAAGTTATATCTCACTACACACAGCTGTAGTGACACGGATATTTCTCTGACACGGTGTGGGACCTTTATGGTTTGTGCAAAAATGTCAGAGATAATGGTGGAAGGAGGACGGAATGGTACAAATTAGAATATCACGATTAATTTCGTCATCGGTAAGACCTTTGATGTCTAGACAAAACACAGTCAGATGTATATGTCACCATATCCAGGAGCCCTTACAGGTGGCTCTGCATGGTTCCAAAATTCACGTTTACCAAGGGTATCGATGAAGGATACTTCACACACTCCGACTTTTTAACTTTTTTTTTTGGTAACATGCTGGTTCTACATAACAGTAGGGGCGCTGTGGCATAGTGGGGGCGCTGTGGCATAGTGGATAAGATTCCCGACTCCCGATCAGAGGACCCGAGTTCGAATCCCGCCCAGTGCTTACGTCCTTGGACAAGATGTTTTACCCACTATGTCCCACTCGACCCAGGTGTATAAATGGGTACCTGGCAATGCTAGGGTAATAATAATGGCAGGGCCCTCTGGTAGAGCAGTGGCAACACTGAAGAGGCTACCCTGGGTAAAGAAGACCTTATTATTATTATTATTATTATTACATAAAGCATAGACGCAGAAATTATCATGACAAGAATATCTGTTTATATGAATGCGCTTTCCATGTGTATACAATTATTCTGTTGGCACCTGCAAATTTGAAATTCGTTTCTGTTTTGTATAAATAGGTCACACAAAACTGCATCAATTCAATTCAATTCAATTTCGGTTTTATTAAAAAACACCAAATGAAAGTCCGAAGACTAACCATATTTGGTTTACATCAAACTTTACAGCTTTACAACTTTACAGGAAGACATAAAGAAAAGAAATAAAACAAACTGACACTTTACACAACAACTGATTCATATTGACAACCTCCCCCCCCCCCAAAAAAAAAAATGCCACACTATAATTACATTATCATAAAAATTGATAACACCAACTTTAACAACAAAGATAAGGCATCAAGAGAAGAGAAATTGCACACACCCTCACATACAATGTACATATGATAAATTCAATAATTCACACATCGGCACTATCCATAAGGCCAGAAGGTTTTGTCCACTGTGACAGCCACAGGGTGAAATGTAGTTTCATAACTCTGCTTACAGTAAATCTTCTCTGATGATATTTTTTCTTTATATCTTCTCTTCTCTCAGGTCTGTGCTCTGATATTCTGGCATTCGCTTATCTGGTTCTGACGAGTGGTTTGCTGGGATATGACATGACGTGGTACCTCGTAATATTCTGGGGTAAACAGAGTGACCTGCTGCATCTTGTGTCCTACTTAACATTTCTCCTCCAGGTTACGACCATTCCAGTTTGGTGCCTCTATGCTCGCATCCGATACCGCAAGGTTAATCACGGAACCACATCGTGCTACCCAATGAACCAGGCTTACGTTGCGCGCCGTGTAGCCATGCTCAGCAAATGTCGATCGGGCAAAAACGCCCTCTCGTGTCTTTGTTTGGCGTCGTTCATTGCTTGGCCACTAATTAACGCCACCATTCGATTAATCTACGACTATCTGTACCCGTCATGTTCGACTCACCGTCCTCATCAAGAGATAAGTCACTGGGTCGCAGTACCGGGTTACTTATTTTATGGCTCATTTTGTTACCTCATCTACGTGGAACGTGTCTCATTTGAAGCGGAAATCCTATACATTGCGCGCTTTGCTCAAACTCAGGCGCCAGAGCAAAATGTTCGCAATGTGCGCGCAAAAATTCGGCTATTTTACGAGCACTACGCCGTGCTCCGAGAACAGATCAATGCTTGGATGGCATTTACGATGGTGATCGCTACTTGGGGCTTGACCGCTCACATCACATGGAACTACTTGATCTTCACTTCAATTGCAGAGAACGGCAAATCTGAATCACTAAATAAAGACATCCAAAACATTCGTTTTCTCAACATTCTCGTCGGCTGTCAGAAGATCATGTTCTTTGTGCTACCCTGCGTTGCACTGGGAGGACTCAACCTTGAACACGTATGGCGTAATTTGAAAGTCACCATCGTCAAATATCGCGACTCACGGTTTGAGAGTTTCTGGATGATCATCCACCGCTACGTCGTCGACATCAACGCTGGGTGGCATCGAGAAATAATGCCAACTCTCATATTCAGCGCTATTGGGTTCTATCTTGGCTTAAATCTCGGGAGTGACAACCAGAACACAGATTTCTGGAGTGGACGCATGAACTGCACAGTGAACATAACCACAATCCCTTTGTAAGGACCCTTCGAGGACCAACATCAGCAATTAAACTGATAAGGATCTTTGTAAACATCTTGAAGTTATACAATTACAGGTTCAAAATGCTCAACGGATAATACAACAATAGAATAAGCAAATTAGGCCATACATGTAAACACAAAATTAACAGGATATTGACAGGCAGTGATTTTGATGACGTTTCTTACTATAAAGAGGACTGATTAAATTGTTTGTTTGTGTGTGTGTGTGTGTGTGTGTGTACTGTGTATTTATTGAAATGTAGAATTAGGATGTGAGCGGGAACCCTAGAACTACGGGGCGGGGTGGTTAACCAAAGGAGGGTATTGTTTTGTGTATAAGATACGCTTAGGCTTGTGTATAGATTTAAGATGTATATAGGTTATGATTCACGGATCGCGTACCCATCGATTGTTTTTATTTTGATTAATCATTGTTGATTGCATATTGTTTGCATACATTCACAAAATTATAATTCCAGTATATTACGACGAGAGACATCCCATGAGAATGAAGACCACTAAGAGATGGTTGATATTCTCACTATGCATTTTGTGAGCATTGGTGTTGATCTATGATACACATAAAGGCTTGTGTAATTCTCTTTTTAGACCCTTTATTTTCCTGCTGCGCAAAATCTCTGTTCTTTCATCCTGCCTTCTTAATGCAAGTGACATATATGTTAGAAAATCACGAAGAATTGTAACTCATCTCTTTTTCTTCTTGGCTTTGCTTCGTGAACGAAGATTTAGGGGCATTGACGTCCACGTCTGGCGCAGACTCGCTGGTGGCTGACGAGGCCAATTCGTGACAGGCACGCTCGGTCACAGCGGCTGCAGGGGAATGACGAATCCGGGTTTTGTGCTGTGGCAACATGGCTCTTCCTCCTTCTTCGCTTTTCTTCGAGGGTAGCCCTACGGTTGTTCTCAAAGGAGGAGATTGATTGGTGAACTGCGTGTCGCCAGGACCCTCGGTCAGCGGCAAGGGCTGACCGGTGTCGATGGTCGATGTTGCAGGTAGAGAGGGATTTTTTTTTTTTTTTTCAGAGAGTCTTTGTACCTCTTTTTTGGTGCTCCTCTGTTCACCATGGAGAATGATCTTGGGTAGGCGGTGATCCTCCATTCTCGTGACGTGCCCTGCCCAGCGCAATTGCGTTTTCATCAGCATGGCCTCGACACTGGTGATCCATGATTGTTGAAGCACTTCTACGTTTGTGATGTAGTCGCTCCATTGGATGTTGAGGATAGAGCGCAGACACCGTTGGTGGAAACGTTCCAGGAGTCTCAGGTGATGTCTCTAAGTGACCCAGGACTCGGAGCCATACGGGAGGGTGGTAAGTACCACAGCTCTGTATACACTGCTCTTTGTGGCTTTCTTCAGGTGCTTGTTTTTCCAGACACGTCTGTGGAGTCTGCCAAAAGCACTGTTAGCCTTTGTCAGTCTATTGTCTACTTCTTTGTCGATTTTTGCATCAGAGGAGATGGTACACCCCAAGTAGGTGAACTGTTGGACTGCCTTTAATTCTTTCTCACCGATTGTAATGTGGGGTGGGCAGAAGGCGCTTCCTGGGGGCGGGCTGGTGGAGAACCTCTGTCTTCTTCAGGCTGACTTCGAGGCCAAGGAGCTGGGAAGCCTCTGCAAAGCAGGATGTTACACGTTGCAGGGCAGCCTCTGTATGGCTTACGAGGGCAGCATCATAGGCAAAAAGTAGCTCTCGAATCAGTTGCTCCAGGGTCTTGGTGTGGGCATGTGGGCGTCGTAAGTAACTCATGTGGTGATGATGGATTCAATATACTCATGTAAGAAATGATAGTTATACCATATTTTCAACATGTCTTTAGTAAAACAGGAAATCCCACAATCTTTTACACTTCTGAAAGCCACAAAATTATGGATATCGCAACCACAGTAATAATCAAAAGATCATTTCAAATTTACCATGTCTGAAATCCTTGAAAGAAACGTCTACAGTGTAAGTAATTATATTTTGTTAGTCAAGCACCCTCTCAATATGACTTCCGCAACATACTCCACTAATTTTGCAGTTTTGCATTACAGGATAGAATCACTACTGTCATCGCTAAAAAAAGGTTGTTGTAGGAGTCATGCTCTCATAACAATGATAAAAAACAAACAAACATCTAATACCCCTGAGAGTACAACCGTAAGCAAGAAACTTGAACTTAACGATGTACAGGGAATACCACTTACATGTAGATTAGTAATTACCTAACAAATCGGCAACAATATGCCCGTTCGGGATTCCACTTTGCACATGAGCAGAAAAAGGTCGTTTGTATACCAACAGCTAGGGCATTGCTGGTTTTTAAATTCACTGAGGTGAGCATCTGTGATTTAATGACTATTCATGTAATCTTAATCAATGGTCCCTGCCAGCACATCCACCTGGCAGCAAGACTGGTATTTGGCAATAATGATAGAAAAGACTGTGAATACATTTAGTGTAAAATAATGAAATGGATGCTTTCCCTACATGCCCCATTATTAATACACACTACTAATCTAACTTGAACCTCAAAAGTGAAAAACATACGATCACAAGTTTAACGTATAATTGGAACTATGTATTCTACTATTCAATTCAATATCCCCCCAACAAAACATAACAGTATAAATCAGGAATTATACCAAAGGCATAAATTTGACTGTGTGAAGGATAAATGATAGTTAATGAATAAAGATATACATGCATACCTGCAAAATACAAAGTTATGTTTAGAGAGAGAGAGAGAGAGAGAGAGAGAGAAGTCGGAGTTCCTTTCGTTTCCTTGAATGCACTTATAATCTTCCAGAAATCTTGTTTTATATGTACGGTATATTGTGTCGTTTCTTTGGGAAATTGTTATTCAAAATAAACTTTTTTAATTGCTAAGTTACAGTAAAGAGTTTTAAGATAATGTATTAATTCCCATAGTTTAGCTCATACTGATCCTATTTTCAAGCGTTTTAAGATTGTTAAAGGTTTCAAATTTGAATACTCTTCAAACTGCCAAATTCATGTTCGAATTAAAAGCAGAAAAAATTAAGTGTTAACGCAGGGTTGACAAATGCACTCGTAAAACACAAGAAACTCTAAAAATTTTCATAATGGTTTACCAAGAATAATTTCATATTAAAATTTACTATGGTACAGATGTCCCGATATTTGGCACTCACATTCTAGCGATATATCATTATGACAATGCTCATTGTTGCATGGGTACATATTGTTAAAAGGAAATGTAGAAATTAAATTCTTGCTGTATATATGTGTTTGAGTTTCATAAGTGAATTTCTTTCAATCTGTAACTTTCAGTGTACATGATTCAGTCTGATTTTGATCATAATACTATATACTACTCGGTTGTTGCCATGTGAACAGACTTATGCATATATACATTTAGTTACATGCTCTCTCAAATTCCTGCCCATCGGTGTTTTTCCTTCCACTTCTAGTAAGACCTTCGGTCGTGTAGCATAGCGTCCATAGTTTCCCCTTCTTTTTTTTTTTCTTTTTTTTTTCATGCAGCATTGCAGCTGGCTGGTATATCACATATAGGAATTACAATTGTTCATGTTTTCCGTTTTTCGAATCTTTCCCCGTGTCTACGGAAGCCGGAATGTTTAAACCCTAAAATTATGTCGTATTCACAATATCACTCCCATGTCAAAATTGCTATTAGAGCAACTGCTATAGTGTGCAGCATGTGGTTACTTGTTCTCATTCTATCACACACATACATATATGTGAGAAGAATCTTCTGTACCCCCGAATATTAATAGTCATTCTCTTTTGTTTATCCTTACTTTTGGTCTTTGATTTTTCCCGTGCTCCTCATCCTGTACCCCACACTAGGCTTTTGTTGGGACCTACACTCAACAAGCTTTGCTTTTTAGTAGGTTCCATCGTATTTCTCTTTGCATCCTTTACTTTGATTGAAAATGACACATCGACCGCTATGTATTATGTTTGTCTTCCTATTTCTTTATGTATGTATCAAAGCTGGACATTCTGTATTATCATATTTTGTTATATCATGTATTCTTCATCGAGAATTACGAAAATAAAATTGAAATTGAATTGAAATAATGTATATAAGGATAAGTTTTACGATATGAAGGGCTAAGGGACTGTTGTAAGTTAGGATGTATGAATTAATGTCGATACGTTGTCACTACAAAAGCAATATCTTGTCATTAATTGCATACATTTTCATTATTATCTCTTCGGATTATGTACATGAATGATAAACTATCACACTCCTGCATGCGGCTTCTTGGTCTTTCCTTATTCCTGATCTTTAAACATTGCATTCATGTACTAATGTTGAAAGATAAAGTTATGTTATACTAAATCAACAGATCAATTAAATAAATGTACAGAATTTATACTCTGAAATGATCTATATTCTTTTGTTTTGTTCTGTTGGATATATTAAGTAAAATCGGTCAATCAATACCTAAAATGCAGGCAATGACCATTAAAAACAGATAAAAGGTGCAGTAATTTGTAAATAATATCAGTTCACTTGATTCTTGTAATTTGAAATTTTCAGATACTTTTCAGATTTGTCAGATACAATCAAATACGCATTTACACGCGCGCGCGCGCACACACACACACACACACACCCATATATATATATACATACATATATATATACATATATATATATATATATATATATACATATATATATATATATATATACATATATATATATATATATACATATATATATATATATATATACATATATTATACATAATGGGGATTATATCATAAATTTTATATAGGCCCTACTGTATACACATAAAATATGATATGTTATATACAAGTAGAAGATCATCTAATACGCTGCTCTTTACAATCATGTACATAAAACTTATATTCGTGCCCTCGGTCAGGTTTGTCGATCTTGGTGGGAAATATTGTTTTGTGTGTCGTATTAATGTCATCTTAATGTATCTATAGCCATCTCAATTTATCGTGTTTATATAATATTTCGATGTATGCAGAATATGCATATTTCTTTTTCCTGCTATGTTTTGTATAATATACACTGCAAAAAGTCCGGTGTTAAATAGTGAACACCGAGCTGGTGTTAAATTTTCGGTGCTCATTTATGGTGTTAAATTAACACCTACGGGTGTCATTTTCAAATTTTTAAATGTTTTTTGAAGAGTTTCTTAGTAACTGCACTTCTTGTTGATTTTTAATTTAAACAAGACGATCAACAATTTTACATTAAAATACTAGATTTTTAGAAAAATGTGAAAATAAATTTACACCAAAGTAACACCAGTTGGTGTGGTCCCTTATTGAAGCTGGACAGGTGTTAAACCATTGATATCAACACCAGCAAATATCAAATCAACACCATGTGGTGCCATTTTTGAATTAACACCAGTACAGTGTCAAAATAACACCAGGTACAGTGTCAAATTAACACCACGAAGTGTCAGGTGAACACTTTTCAACACCATCACAGTGCATTTTTAACACCTGTGGGTGTGGTCCTTTATTGAAGTTTGATCGGTGTTAGATTTAACACCCGTGGTGTTAAATCTAACACCGATGTTTTTACAGTGTACACTAAAACTCTTTGTTGAAAATGGAAATAAATGGAATGAAAACGTATGTGCTCTAATGAATATAAACACACACACACACACACACACACACATATATATAGATATATATACATATATATATATATATATATATATATATATATATATAAAACCGATAGATGTAACGCCAAGGGACGTTGCTTTGTTTCAACAAGTGCTCTCCATAACTGACAATATGAAATAGTAGTCCTCCAAGGTTGCAACATTTTTTTTTTTATGCGCACTATATATAATCGCAATCACAGCTTCCATGTAATCTCCTGAGTTTTGTCGTAAAATTTTGAACTCAAATTCAAGGCTATTCAAAAAATCAGCAAAGTATATCACCGACTAACTTACACATACAATGTTTACACCATACATTTAAAAAAAATAGAATCGAGCTGGATCCTAAACATGTAACTAAATCGAACTTACAAATAGATTCGAACGGAGTGAAGTCAGAAAAGAAAGAAGAGATTGCAAAAGCAAAGAAACCATGTGTGGGTGGGGGTATAATAATGTATAAAGGGGAGAAAATCAGAGGGAAGAAAGAAGCATGTTTAGAAAGTATATAGAACACACAGTTCTCCAGACCATCCCTTTCAAGCATGGTCAACGGTAGCCTTTTGTCAAGGCCTTCACTCTGTAACGGGCGAGCGAAGCGAGCCCAGCCGAGCGCGACAGCGCTGGCGCGCTCAGCTGGCCGGCTGTCTTCACCATACAGCGAGAGGGTCTTGACAAAGGGCTAGGTCAATGACTGAGGAGAAAAAATAATGTCAATGATTGAGGAGAAAAAAATAACAACAACGAGAGGCCATGCGGTGCCTGGGTTCCGAAAGCATGCACTACTTTGACATTGTATGTGAACATTTTGAACAAGAAATTAATCAACCTGGGTGATAAATACTGAAAAATAGAAATAAACAAAGAACACACAAATACTGCGAGTCGACGTGCTTTTCCACAATCTCGGGATGTTGTGATGTACTCTGAGTCTTATAGGCTCTCGTATGATATGATATCGAAAACTTACAAATCTAAATACACATAAAGAGTTTGATTGCAAAACGACTTAACTCCATTCTTGTCAATTTGAGATATTCATGATTAAACCTATAGAATATATATATATATATATATATATATATATATATATATATATATATATAATGTATAAGAAAATATGGAATACTGGTAATCGTATGTCTTCAAGAACATTCCTTGATATGCAACAACTGAGGTATTATTGGACAAATTTTAGTTTTCTCTATCTGATGATGGACTTTTATTTTAAAATTTTTTAGAACTGCAGTTTTGCGATAAAAATCTACACATGTACACTCTGATCCAACACATGATTCCTCATGTTTGTCTTATGCAGACTTTCCAAATTCACAATGTTATTGTTTGCATGATGGATTGTAAGTGGCTGCCAATTCCTCACGTCTAACGCACACTCGCTATCAACTAGTCATCAGACATCAACAAATTTCATAGACTTACTCTTTGAAGAGAATCGGGAGAAAAGTAAGCGATTCACTTAATTTTTTTTTCACTTTATAAATAAAAGTTATATACATTGATAGTAAATCTATGACCGAAATGTGTCCATAGCTTAAGTAATTGTTTTACAAAACGCATAATGTAATTGCTTAAAGTATCTTTAATATTCAAATTTATTGTCCTCTCTGCCGTTTTCGTTTCTTTCCCAGTTACAGTGCGTAGCCCTATATGGTGTATATTGTGTTTTTTTTTGTAGGCAAGCGTGGGTGTGACATGTTTACATGTATGAGGATGATGTTGAATATTTTCATCTTCATGAGCTCTATAATGTGGATACCCATTCATGAGCTCCGCTATATGGAAACATTCAGCTAGGGCGCTCTCATATGAAAATGTGGAGACCATTTCGTAATAAGTGTTCTTGGTTATGAGCTCCCGTGCAACGACGCTTTAATGAGCTTCCCTGGGATATGGCGAAAATGAGTTTTATGAGCTCACTCACTGAGCCATTCTATTTAGAAGCTTTTGTTGTACAAGCCTGACTAGCGATTTATTGTTCGATGTTTTCTTAAAAGTAGCATTGGCCAGGGCCAATTATGTCCGTTTCATTTGTTGTGTGTGTGTGTGTGTGTGTGTGTTTTAATAACAATATCAAATTATAATGATAACATCAACTTATGGCACTGAAAAATTTGTAGTTTCAAAAAATGGGGAAAAATATATCGTTGAAGGAGATGAAAATCAATATATATTTTTGTCACCTCTGAGAGGGAAACACTATGTCAAGGTGGAGTTCATGATTGATTAATGAGCTTTATCTTATTACTTCTTTAAAGGCAAAATTTACCATTTGCAGATGAAACAAAACCCAACATTAGTGCTTTAAAATAGTTCCAAAATGTGAGTTACAGATAGAAACAACGACTGTAAAAATTTGAATCCGTATAATCGATGTTAAATATTGTTAAATACACAAAATGTGAACAATAGTTGAGTAAGAATGCTTCCAGACTAAACCGTATACAGTTATGGTTTATTGAGAAAAATGCTGATATCTCCTCATATTTTAGGCTTTATTGCAAAAAAATTATATGGTAGGATGTTATGTGATACAACAGATCTACACATATGCATCAAATGTGATATTTTGAACATTTTTGAAATCACTGCTCCCAAAGGTAAACTGGACCTTTAAGGAGTCAACCTTGTATGCTAATGATATTGATAATGGAGGAACTAACCAGTATATACTTATCAAGTAGTTGCTAAATGTTGGCTGAATGCCCGTAAAGCATCGAAACTAAAAGTGAACACCCCTTCAATTTTGAAACCAAAATCTTTACAATGTTTATATTGTACACACAAATCGTTGAAGCATCTCCATTATGTGACAGAGCTGTACCAAAACATTTTCTTCGGACATGCATGTTTTCGAGTTCGAGGGTGGAAATAAGAGCTCGGGTCAAAATTCCTTCTGTCACGACTAACCCATGGATTTCACAAGAATACTGAATTCGTTGGATACGTTCAGGAGCACTGATGATGAGCAGCGGACCTCTTTGCTGGAAAAAGGATTGCTCCCAGAGTACAGTGGGTGTTTTGCCCCGCCCTCTCAAAGTACTGCTGGTGAGAAACCAAGGAAACAGGTGCAAGCTGGTGGTCAGGCCACTCCCTTGGTGCTCTTCATTCCGTTGACTATCCTGGGGTTATGGTTTCCCGGAGGTTCATCTACCTGTGGATCTGGACAGAAGAACGGCAAACAATCGCGGTTCTCAACTAACGGTGATGGGGAAAATGACGAACATACCAAGAAAGAAAAGACGAAACATCCTGGTGAGAAAGACAAGTCATTTCATTTCATTTCCAATTTCTCATTAAAATGCTAAGAACAAGGTGAAAGCAATAGCATTACATTGGATTGCAATATACATAAAAAAAAGTAGAACACAATTAAATAGAGGAATCAGCAGAGGCCATTGGATCTATGAGAAGAATAACAAAGTGTGGGTCAGAAATTGAGTGCCGTCAATGCCTTTGACACTGTGATTGGCAACCTTTCGAATATCAAAACTCTTATTCTGATTTCACGATGCATATCGTACTTCTTACTAAAACAATCGTATGTTCTATAATACCAAGAATAACGCATAGTCCTGTAGTTTACATTAAAAAGTGCAAAATAACGAGAAAAAGAAACTGGACACTCGCATGCATATAAAAAGGACAACACGCCCAGCTCAAGTAATGTGAACAATCGAAATGAAAATATTGCTAGGAACATTTTATTATCTCTTTTCCCACAATAAGCAAATTGACTTCAGAGTCAATCGATTATCCCTCAGACTTTGTGTTATGGTACAAACACTATCTTTGTATTTGATCCACCTGCATTATGGTTTACATAACCACAACGAGCTGCGTGGCTCAGTTCAAATGCCGTACTACATCATATTGTATAAAGCTTCCGTAAGTTACGTATATGAGTAAAATCAGACGACCACAAGAGTATACAAGCTGCGTTGATTCTAAAAAAAGATCAAAAAAGAACAAAACCCGGAAATGAATTGAGGAAGAAGTGGACTACTTTATGAGGAAGAAGCGGAGTACTTTAATGACTCGAAGAAGAAGCGAACTACTTTAATTAATTGAGGAAGAAGCGGAGTACTTTCATGTACGTTCAAACGAACAGATTGGGAAAGGTGCCATCCAATGTTTATTGCATGTTTGCACACACAAACACACAAATGGTATTCTGGTATAGACCAGTTCGTAATTCCACTTTGCGCATGAGCAGAAAAAGGTCATTTGTACCAACAGGCATTTTGGTTTATTAATTCACCGAGATAAGCATCTGTAATGTGATGATCATTTTCATGTGATCCTTATCTAAACAGTGCTTGCCAGCACATCCACCTGACAGCAAGCCTGGTATTTGGCAATATCAAAAGAAAAAGGTTGTTATTGCATTCAATACGAAACAATTAATTAGATGCCTGCTAAAGTGTCAACTGACGGACTATTCTGGTCACCTGGTCTAAACACAAGTTCATACTTTGTTTGAACACGAATTCCATAAATTGTTATGTTGGGCAGCTTATGCATTATACTGCTTTGAAAACGAGTGATGTGCCTAACCAACTGAGAAAAAATAAAGGTCATTTGTACCAAGGTGTACGTGAGCTAATTACGAACTGGCTTATTGGTCGCAACCACATAATTATAGGGTACCCTACAAAATTGAGTGAAGTCATAAACTTACAACTCTCACAAGAGTTTGTGCAGAAACATTAAAAAAAGAAATGATAATTTCGGTTGATAAACTATCAATGCTAACAATTTCTTCCTGTTATTTTGGATTATTTCAAGACAAAAATAATTGTACATGTATGCAAATCAAACTGCTTTTTTTTTATTTCACCCCTCCAAAAAAACAACCAAACAAACAATTTGCTTTATGTGTAGATCCATGTGAGACTGTGGGACCATACGTGTAATACTACAAAATTAATGTATAGATGTATAGTCGCTATATATACTGACATCATTATTTCGTGAAATCTTGTGAAGCGTTATCATTTTTTTCCTATTTAAGGTCCGAAAAACTTCTATTCTTTGCTCTAAATTTGTTAATATTATATATGATCAGAGTCAGTTTGAACCTGATATATTGAAATACACTTAAAAAAAAATGTGTCACACTAAATGAACGAGGTGACAGCGCTTAAACCTCACAAAATTTTTTAAAGTTATCTCGTAAAGTCGGGAGACGACTTTCAAAATTTCATATCATGTAGCATACAAATCGAGAGCTCCATGTATAGATAATTATGTGGAATTTATTACAGTCCTTGAGCAAAGAAACCAGTACTGTGAAAAATCTTGAACAGATTACACTGAGCAATGTTGATAACTTACATATTTCAGAAATGTAGCAGTGTCATTCCATTACAATACCGCTTGCTTAACCAGTTCACCTGTCAACATGCCTGTGTAGAATCTATGCATGCCATCTTCTTTTGTTCTGCTTCCTTGAACCCCAACTCATGCATTCTTATGGTGAGGCTGCCATGTCATCATCCTTGTTCATTGCAATTTGTTATAAATTTTGATTTCATTCTTATTCCTTATCCCAATCACTATGAATTCTGAAACTCTGTAGGCCTACTCTTAATTGTAAAGTTGTTCAATAGTTTATAAAGGTCTGAAAATTATCCTGAGGTCTTCTTTAAGACGTATGTTTTCTTGGCATCCAGAAGATCAACCTATAGACAAAGTTGCTGAAAGAGTTTTGTCCGAACATCAAATAATGAGATCCGGAATAAAGATAGAAACAAAGAATAATTCAGGAAATAGATTTAATAACTTTGGATTTCCCCAGTGAACTTGGCGCTTCATCTCATGAACGCTCCGATGCCAAACACATATCAACCTTAACATTTCTTTTTTCATCGCAGACTTCCCCCAAAAATGTAAATCGAACAAAACAAAACCCAGAACAAACCAGAGCAAATCAACTGTAACGCAGTCGACTGACATGCTTCCGCTAGTCATACGATCACTATATCTGCAATAGAAGCATCAACCTTCGTTTAAAATTTGATAACATTCATTAATCTCTACCGCCGACCTGGAAATAGCCTTGTTCATTGCAATTTGTTATAAATTTTGATTTCATTCTTATTCCTTATCCCAATCACTATGAATTCTGAAACTCTGTAGGCCTACTCTTAATTGTAAAGTTGTTCAATAGTTTATAAAGGTCTGAAAATTATCCTGAGGTCTTCTTTAAGACGTATGTTTTCTTGGCATCCAGAAGATCAACCTATAGACAAAGTTGCTGAAAGAGTTTTGTCCGAACATCAAATAATGAGATCCGGAATAAAGATAGAAACAAAGAATAATTCAGGAAATAGATTTAATAACTTTGGATTTCCCCAGTGAACTTGGCGCTTCATCTCATGAACGCTCCGATGCCAAACACATATCAACCTTAACATTTCTTTTTTCATCGCAGACTTCCCCCAAAAATGTAAATCGAACAAAACAAAACCCAGAACAAACCAGAGCAAATCAACTGTAACGCAGTCGACTGACATGCTTCCGCTAGTCATACGATCACTATATCTGCAATAGAAGCATCAACCTTCGTTTAAAATTTGATAACATTCATTAATCTCGACCGCCGACCTGGAAATAGCATTGACGCTCTCTGCAGAAAGGAAATGTTTTCAAATTTATGTTTATCCATTTAATCGAATAACATTAGAATTGGACAAAAAGCTAGTGTCAGAAAATAACACTTAAGAGTGAACTTTTTGTGACCTTTGACTCATGTCATGTTCATGCAATTGAAATAATTGCCAATTTATTTCAACCCTGCCCAAATATCATTGGACGCTCCTACCTGAAGTAAAGCCCCTGTTCCACTATGCCATTCTCGCCACGATTTTGACAATTTTCTCAGATCGGGAAGGATCGAAGTAAAACATGCGCCGATCTGGACACAGTACGATGTTAGAAGGCTACTTACGACTAACACGTGCTTGCTGCGCTCTTACTACCAGTGCGATGTTGGCTATGTTATCAATTCATTTATTTCATTCTCATTTTCTTTCCAACAAAACATAACACGAGGTAAATCAGAAAATCCATCATAAGCATGTATACAGTACAAAGTGCGAAGGATTAACGATATACAACAAACTAATAGAGATGAATCATGTATACATACGGGAAAATACAAAGTTATATTTTGAGGAGAAAAAAAAAAGAGAACTGAGAAGTCAACTAAAAAGCAGTGCTTGTAGATTGTGGACCACTCAAGAATTTCTTCCAAAAATACAGTACTTCCTACTTCACATGCGATTACAAATACATTACACACAACAACATGGCATAACTAAACTAAGGAGATACAATCGAACGGAATGGGACAAAAACAGAATTAGTGGAAGAAAGGGAAAGGAAGAAAGAGAGAGAGAGAGAGAGAAATGAGAGAGAAGGGGGGGGGGGGAGAGGGAGGGAGAGGAAAGATAGAGAATGCCTACACGCTGAACAAGAGAAACGGAAGAGAGAATTGATGAGGTGCTTCGAACAGCTGGTGACTGCACGCAGCTGTACGTTTAGAAATTATGCAAATAACATGCCGTATTTCATTGCCTAGTAATGCCGTTTTTCACTGCGTAATAATGAATTAAATAACCGATGATGACCCTCATGTTTGCTGTAACCTGTATAGGTAATGAAAACAAATATCTCAGCTAGAATTTAACAAAAAAGATTTCAAATTACGCTTAAAAATGTATAACGATGAAGAATTTTTTATTTCAGGACCTAATGAATTCCAAAATTTAGGGCCGATGTATATAAATGTGTTCTGAGTTAATAAGGTTCTCAAAAGGGGTAAGTGAAAATCATTAGACCTCCTAGTAGGATAATCATGAAAAGATTGATTTCGTGGAAACATTGAATTAAAAATATTAGGAAGAGCATTTGTGTTATAATTGAACATGAACTGGCCCAGTTGAAAAAGAAACAAATCTTTAATTTTTAAAATCTTGTATTCAATGAACAATGAATCTGAATGAGAACGTGGCGAAACCCCACAAATAATACGAAGTACTTTCTTTTGTAACAATAATAATTTATCTAATAAAGTTTGATGGGCGCTACCCCATGCTAAAATTCCGCAATTAAGATAAGGTAATATTAAAGAAAAATACAACGTTAACAAAGACGACGATGGAATGTGAAACTTAAGTCTGTTGATAATACCAATATTTCGTGAAATTATTTTACTTATGTTGATAATATGAGGCCTCCACGAAAGTTTATCATCAACTGTAATACCAAGGAATTTTATGTGGGATACACGATCTAAGTGAGTACCATCAAAAATAAGATCTGTGCTTAATGTTTCTATGGATTTACTAAAAAGCATATACTTAGTTTTCTGAAGATTAAGTGATAATTTATTAGCTCTTATCCATTGAGTCACTTTTTTCAATTCAGAGTTGACGGTGTCAATTAAAGTAACTGGGTCTTGATGGGAAAAGAAAACATTTGAGTCATCAGCAAAAAGTATAAATGAGAGTGTATCAGATGACCTGCAAAAATCATTGATGTAAACAATAAAAAGTAAAGGACCTAATATACTACCCTGAGGGACGCCACATTTAATAAGTTTGAAACTTGAGTTATTCTCGTTCAGAGATACATATTGTTTTCGGTTTTGCAGATAACTCCTGAACCACTCCAAGGCCGATCTATGCACGCTGTATTTACGCTCTGAACGATCTATACGATCTTATCACGCTGTTCCCCCGTCCAGAGAGCTAAAAAGTGCCCGATGTGCCCCGATGTGCTCCGATTCGACTGTCGATCCTCAGTCAGCCAAACTATTAGCATGCAAAACCAAAGAGATACATTGTGGACCTCGAAGAGGCTCCTCAACTCATGGTTCTTCTGCAGCAATTCATCATTAATCAAAGACGTGCTGATCTTTTCATTTTTTCCCTTGATGTCTTTGCTTTTTTAGTCCGTCTTCTTCTTGTTGTAGATGATTTCACATTCTTAAAAATTCTGCCATGTCCTCTTCTTCCTCCTCTGTTAGCATCACGTGCAGTCTCTCTTTCTTCGCCTTATGGGTAGCTGCTTCGCTTTCTTCTCTTCGTTGTCTTCATCTCTTATTCTTCGAAAATTTGCGCTCCTTCTTTATATTCTGCCTCGGCAGGTGCAGCGACACCGTCCTCCTCCTCCTCAGCAGTTTTGCCTCTAAACCTCTTTGATCTGCACCTGGCAGGCATTTTGGCCAGCATACCCGCTGCGTTCCTTTTAGAGCGGCGAGAGCGGAAGCCATGCGTGAAGTCTGGGAAAGCGTAGGAAGAGCGTGGCAAAAGCGGAAACAGCGTAACTAAAGTGGGAACGGAGCGTATTGACAGCGTCGTAGGAACATGCCTTGATTCTATACAATAGTAGAGAACGTAGTGAGAGCGGCGCAGCAGCGGGACCACGTTGGTGTCTAGTCTACTTCCTGTTCTTGTGCCGATGTTACTAAGCTCAGAAAGACCTTGTTAAGCTCATTCCGCATTGTTTACACTGTCACCACGCTCTCCCCGGGGCCGCTTGCCTTACAATTTATCAATTTTGATCGGGAAGATCGGGAAGAAATTCATTTGAACAGGTTCGAAATTTCTTCCCGATCTGAACAAAATGCCCGCTCCAAACCCGCTCTCCAAACGCTGCTGCTATACGATGCTTCCGATCCCTGTACACTTTAGGCGCTCTCTCCCGATCGAGGTCCAAATCGGAACAGTGGAACGGGGGCTTAATGGCTTGAAATGCTTTTTATTTCGTAATAGCAATGATCTTTAACCTTGGTCCTTGACATTACATTACCATTTCCTGAATATCGAACACGTTGTCTTTTTCATCTCTACCGCACTTACCAAAATTGTCAATTGCAGCATACAATAGCTATCTTGAATGTATAAAAAAGAATAATGAAACATATTGATGCCTTTGTTTCTTTTTATTGACAGGTCACTTATTCTGGAACATGGCGGCCTTTGCGTATCTGTTCATAACAGGCGGGATGTTGACTTATGACATGGTGGCATACTTCGTAGAATACTGGGGTATCACATCCGAAATTCTCCACTTTGTCTCATATCTAGCCTTCCTTGTTCAGGTCATGTGCATTCCCTATTGGTGTCTCTACGCGCGAGTCCAGTACTTCACCACCGACGACTACACCCGCCAAACTTACTCGTTGTACCAACCTTTCATCTCGCGAAGAGTTACTTGGCTTGCTGGATCTCGTACTGGCAGGAGGTATTTATCTTCCTTCCGTCTCGTTCTATTCATGGGCTTCCCCTTAGCTAACGCCATAATAAGACTGGTCTACGATTATGTCTATCGGTCTTGTCCAAGCTTGAGTGTCCATGAGGAAATTAGCCACTGGGCTGCGGTCATTGGGTATCTGATGTACGGAAGCTTTTGCTACATCGTGTACATTGAACGCGTTTCGTTTGAAAGCGAAGTCGAAGAACTTTCGCGCTTAGCACACGAGAACGCGCGAACCCACGATATCGACGGCATGTGCAATATGCTCCGTCAATTCCACGAGCACTTCCAGATACTGCGCCGACAGATAAGCACATGGATGGCCCTAACGATGGTTGTTGCTACGTGGGGGCTCACTGCTCATCTTACCTGGAACTACTTAATATTCACAGATATCTACCAGAACAGGGAAAAATACAGCAATGAAGCACTCTCCAACATTTACTTTCTTGATGTCCTTGTAAGCGCTCAGAAGATCATGTTCTGTGTGCTGCCCTATATGGCACTTGGGGGACTCAATCTGGAACACGTGTGGAGCACCCTCCGCGTCAATATTGCCAAGCATCGGGATCGGCAGAATATGGATTTCTGGGTATTTATCTACCAGCACATAACCGACATGCACTACGGATCTCGGCAAGGAATGCAACCCGCCCTTATCTTCACCGCCATTGGACTGTATCTTGGTCTGCACTTGAGCGACGCACAACACAAGAACTTTTGGGACGCTCCTAGCGAATGTAACGGGACGATTTGGGGAAAATGACCCCGTGAACTAGGATAGAAGGAATTACAAAATGTATAGAAATCTATTTAGTATTATGCTCTCTTTTCTACGTACCGGTTCAATTATATCGAAATAGATAACTTAACAGTAGGCCTACGCATACATGAAATTTTTAACGAAGAGCATTATGTACTCCGATTTTGGGCTATATGAAAATGAAAGTGTTGCGTTACCTTAAAGGGATTGTATAGTTTTGGTTGAGACCTAATTTCAGGTTTCTAACATTTTTCGGTGAGATAATGAGAAACCTCTTATGAAATATGAAAGAGCATGTAATTCTCTGAGGAATTCAATGTTTATTTGATTAAAAATTGGTTTTGAAATGGCTGAGATATCCAAAAAAGAGGGATTCTACTAAAGTGTGGGACCCACACTTTATTACGATCGCTTTGTTTTACTTTGTTTTTGGATGTTTCAGTCATTCAAAACCCGATTTTCATCAAATAAACTTTGAATTCCTCTTAAAATGGTATGCTCTGTACTATATCATAAGTGTTTTCTTGGTATTTCGCAAAAATTTAGAAGCCCAATTCTCATCTCCACCAATACTGTACCATCCCTTTAATATTCATCTCTTTGCAGAAATTACTCTTTCCCGATACGCAACATATCACTTGACTCGCTATGTGTACAAAGTATTTACAGACGAAAATAATCATGTATATCGGAAGGCGTGTGATATTAACAACCCGAAACTACGTCTATGGAAGCTTGCTCAGACCTTTTAGGGTTGTTATATTACTTTCGCTCTCACTTATACCCTGCAGGTACATTGTACATATCAAAAGTGCTATAATACAAAAATAACTGTAACACCCTCAACCAGAAGAGTAACCCATCGCTCGTTGAATGTGTTAATTATTTCACCTTTTCTTTGCTTTAACATGAATTCACTTAAAAAGGAAGATCGTTAAGGTTTGTATGCAGGTCAGAGGAAAATGTGAACGGTTTTTATATGTAACTAGACTTGGAATTTGTCAAACACTGACAAATTAGGTGATTCGATCTATTTGGAAATCAATGATTTGAGTCCTGATCCCAATAGGCATGACCATAAATGTTTCATCTGCGTTTAGGAGACATTGGCCGTGTGATGTTTGGACTCTCATTTAGAAAAGGGAGTCACATCTGCCATCTTTGGAACCGAATTCCGTATACACTAGCGAAGATAGAGAATGAAGTATATTTGTTTGAAAAGATTTTATTTTCTGCATTTCATATTTTCTTTCAAAATAACAAAAATAACAAAGGCAGGTTCAATTACACAAATACAATTCTGAAAATTATTGACATATTACATAGTAAGTCATATTTTGTATGTAAAGACAAATGAAACGTTAAATAACATACAAAATGTTTATATGGCCAATAATGACTTAATTCACAGTACAATATATAATATATACATATGATGCAGAGGGCCGCCGTTATAAGCCGTGCTTGAACAGACGGACAGCCAGAGTTAAATTACCATTTTTTATTGTAGTACTTGAACACTAATACAGATGGGCCATGTTAAAGTGCGTGTAAATCCAGTTTTATACAATTACTTGGTAAACAGGAGTGGTGCCTGTGAGTGCGTGTGCAGGTGATGAAGCGCGAAAGTGTTGATGGTCAGCACTTCTAAGAAAATGATTGGATATGTTGTAATATGGGCGAAGGGTCAAGCAGCAAAGTAAAAGAAAAGGAAAAGGGGTGGACCAAATTTTGCCTTGTTGTTGAGTATAAGAGGTACATGTTTAATGATTACTGTACCGTATGATATTGTGCCAAGAAATATTTCTTTGTATTTGCCTTAAAGGAATAGAGAGATGTGCACTGTTTTATGTGGAGAGGGAGTGAATTCCAAATATCAGGCCCGTTATGCCGAATTGATTTTTGAGCTAATAGGAGTTTAGGGTTATTCAAATGGAAATCATTACGATGGCGCGTGGGGTAAGCATGGACATCCCTGTTAAGGGAAAATGCGTTGTGGAAGAGTGGGAGTAGATTTTGCGTGTATTTGAACATAAATATTGCTGTTTGAAATTTGTGTATATCGTCAACTTTCAAGAACTTTTAGTCTAAGGAATAATGGATCAGTATGTTCTAGCTAATGTGAGTTGGTACATATTCTTATTGCCTTTTTCTGTAAAAGAAAAATAACATTTACTTTGGTTTTATTACAGTTTCCCCAGACAACATTACAATAATTAATGTACGGTAAGATTAATGCATTATATAACATAATGAGTATTTTTTCCGTTACAAAATATTTTAATCTCCGAAGTATTCCAATGGTTTTGGATATTAATGTGGTTATATTGTCAATGTGGTTATTCCAATTTAAGTTGGAGTCAAGGGTTACCCCTAAGAACTTGACCTTTGACCCCACTTTGCACACCCAAGATGGCATCTGAGCAAAAAGTGGTTATTTTGTGAAATGATTCTTGTAACATGGTCTTGGTATTCACCAAGATACAGGATGAAACATTTATGACCTTTGACCCTAATTTACATACCCAAGATGGTGTCCGATCAAGTAGTTGTTATTTTATGAAATAATGTACGTGACATGAACTAAACATGTGCAAAAAATAGGGGGTGGTAGGGGCTGTTTTTCTTGAGTTATTGCAACAACAACAAAAAAGTTGCAGAAAGAAAGAAATATCCAATACGTCGAAGATAAGCTTTAATTTCAACCAAGTTTTTTCACGTGATCCCGACATCGTATGAAAAAACGGAGGGCATATTCCCGATAGCCCAAAGTCTCAGCTACAACATATTCATATATTCATATATGGGAAAAATTCACCGAAGCATAAGTGAGCTACTGCTCGATAAAGATAGTCATTTCAATTTTCATTTCCAGAAAAACTGCACTCCCATAGAGATAACACGTAAACTGGTCAAATTTGACAAGGTTACTTTCAATCCATTTTTACGAGGTGATGTTGTCATCCAATCACAATTTTGTTATACACTTATGAAAGAACATTTGATAAGCTACAACATACTGAAATTTGGGTGAAAATTAGCAAAGGATAAGTGAGATACGCTCGAATGAACTTGAAATTTGATGACGTCATTTTGAAAATTTACTTTTTTTATTTATTAAGAAATTTGATATCTTTTAATCATTTTTGCGGCTGCATCGCCAACCCATGAAATGATATGTACAATCCATCAGCTTTCAGAATATGTAAAGAAAATGGGGGGTCACCGTCCATCCTGACGAGTAAAATAGGATTTAAAATTGGCAGTTTTTTGGCATAGTTGCACTGTATATCACCATTGACGGGCGCGCGGAATTTCAACTTTGACGGGCCCGTATGACGTCATATTGAGTCAGATTGACTTGAAACTTGGTAGAATTATTCCTTGACATTTCAGACATCCGATCTGTGTGAAAAAACGGGAAATTTCTATTGCATATGAGCTGTACGTGCGTATATGCGCGCGCGCGTACGCGTCCATCCAATTTTTTCAATTTTTCAAAAAATGCTCCAAATGGTCTGAAACGTGTGCAAAAAAAAAATTGAGCATTGGAGCATGTAAATATTTCAATGCGCGCGTACGCGCACGTTTCAAAAGTAAATATGAATTTTGAGAATATGAATAGAATGCGCTTGACTTGAAATATGTGTGACGTAAATTTTATTGAAAAATTCCATTCCATTAATGAGATATGAATGAAAATGTGTTTTCATATAATGACGTCATAGTGACGTCACGGTTGACTGATCACAATGATTTTACTTGATCTGTCGTCTTTGGGACACGATACATATATGGTATAATTTTGACATTGATAGGCCGAGGACTTTCTGAGCTAATCTCTGCACAACTTTTGAGGAGAAAGAAGAAGAAAGAATCCGTACAGATACAGAAGGTGATCCGAGAGGATACTCGGATCACCTAATAAACACAAACAAAGGGAAAGTGACCAGAGATGAATATAATTTATTAGTGACAAATGTGGCAAAGAAAATGGGATTCCTGACTTGCATAATGTAAATCAATTTGCACATGACATGGCATTGTATGTAATCATCCGTGCGTGTATAAATTTATAATTTCCCAAATATCATCATGACAAACAAAATTTCGTCTGCTTGAAAGTTGAGCAAATCAAGCTGAAACAACTAACATTGATGTGCACACTGAAGCGCCGTTTTACCCGAACCATTTAAACCAAAGACAGCGTTATTCCGGGCATTTTTTTTAAATCTATTTTTTCCACTGCTTGTTAAAATGGTCCCCGCAAAATATTGCGCAGACGTTGTCGTGGCAAGTTTTGCCAAATCCTACAGTCATACATTGTACCATTATAGCAAACCATATTTTCAATGATACACAAGACAACAAAATCACCTCCTTTGGTTACATTGTATCATCGCTTATTCTGACATCTTTACATGAATTAATCATTGTGTGGAGCCCACTAGAACTAAAGTGCCCCTTGGAACTGCTGTGCTTCAATAACGAACAGTGATATTGGAATCTATTACTGTTGAGAGGTTTGAAACCAGTGTGTCATGCGGTATGTCACTTTTTGTCAAATTCATGAAATTCTTCCGTCGAGGTGTTTTTACGTCGATGTAGGGCAATTTGTCAATCAGTTGCAATAATATCCAAGTTGTTTTTCTCTACATCGTCAATTAGTTCGTTATGGCTCCTTTCGCACCCATCCACACACACACACACACACACACACATACATACACACACATACACACACCTACACCCCCACACATACCATATACACACTCACCAGCACATAGTAATATACAGTACATAATATAGTAAAGACCTGTCACACAGTATCTTCATATCTTCCGTAGACGCACCCCGGTATACATAGCAAGTGCTGTTACTAACTATACTCTTAAAATGTTTTTTCTTTTGAAACTTCTCTTAACCCTTTGCATGATGCACTGATTACCTCTTCATAAGTTTGTGTGCAAAATCTGTGCACATTTGACTTATTGACACAAAAGGAGTTAAAGACTGTAAAAGTCGTTCATTCATGGAAGCGTATCAATGACATGTCTTAGGGTTTAACACTGATACGAAGCCACAACATTATTTTGATGATTGCCATATTTTTAAACTAACTCATATCGTATTTTTCTTTTCCTTTATAGACATGAGATAGGTACTCAAAAATCTTACTTGTACCGTCATACTCTATATTGCAGGATAGTATTTTTATTTCCTATTTTCACAGTATGTATTGAAGTATGTCCATGTTTGTGTGATTTTAAATTTGGTGTAGTATTGTATAAAAGTTCACCGAAAAAGACAAAGTGTACTGAAGGAGCACGAGCAAGATTCAAAGTGCAGTACAGCGTATCAATGACATGTCTTAGGGTTTAACACTGATACGAAGCCACAACATTATTTTGATGATTGCCATATTTTTAAACTAACTCATTTCGTATTTTTCTTTTCCTTTATAGACATGAGATAGGTACTCAAAAATCTTACTTGTACCGTCATACTCTATATTGCAGGATAGTATTTTTATTTCCTATTTTCACAGTATGTATTGAAGTATGTCCATGTTTGTGTGATTTTAAATTTGGTGTAGTATTGTATAAAAGTTCACCGAAAAAGACAAAGTGTACTGAAGGAGCACGAGCAAGATTCAAAGTGCAGTACAACGTTCGCTGAACCCTCACTCTTCTTCGTCTTCTTCTTCATTTTACTTAAAGATAAGGAAGTAGTTCATGCATTTATTGTTATTTACAAGTTGTCATATGAGAAGAAAAATGTGACGTGGGAGTCATGCCAATTTAAAAAAAAAAAAACTAGAAATGTCGCTATGGCGACTGATGCCTCCGCCATAATGCATGATTCTCCCAATAGGCGTATAGTACAATGTCTTCACAATGTGTGATCCATGACAGTTTCACATAACTGGCAAAATACTGAAATGACAGGTTTGTCAGAAATGTCTTGAACTGGGTTTGCTATAATTTTCTAAGAGTGCAGGTACACATATTTGGGGAATTGAGAATTTTTACTTGAATTCTGACAGACCTTTTTATAAGTTTATGCATTGATTAATTTCCAAGTTATGAAGAAAGAGTGTAATGACGGTACAAAATAGATTTTTAATTTTTTAATTTTTTTAATTTTTTTTTTATTTATTTATTTATTTATTTTTTTTTCCTTTTTTTTTTTTTTTTTTTTTGGGGGGGGGGGCATTGAAACCTGGCCTTTGACCCTTAACCTTTGACCTTTGACCTTCTGGCTGGAAATTTCCCAGAGAATCTCCATTAGGTAATGCACGTATTAAGTTTTGAAACTAATAATGCAAGCATTGCATATACTAGTATATGAGGGAAATAGTAAAATTTTGAGAGTTGACCTTGACCTTTGACCCTTGACTATGGACCCATGACCCCTAAATTCCCTAGATAATCCCTGCCAGTCAGTACATGCGTGTGTACCAAGTTCCACGAAGATACATTGAACCATTTGCGAGAAAAGTGATATTGCAACATTTTCACCTAACCTTTGACCTTTTGAACTTTGACCTTATGACATGAAACTCTCTCTGGAGAATCTTTACGCAGTATTACATGTTCACACCAAGTTTCAAGAAAATACCTTCGGGCATTGCATAGATATGGCGGAAATTGCAACATTTGTAGCATTTGACCTTGACCTTTTGACCTTTGACCTCTTGCCAATGTCACTAAAATCTACTCAACTAATTGTCCCATCATACATCATCCTTGGACCAAGTTTGGTGAAAGCTGCTTCATCCAGTTTTGAGTTATCACGTAAACAGATAAATTTTAGGATTTGACCTTGATCTTTGACCTTTGACCTCTGTCCGATTTCACTGAAAAACTAATCAAGTAATTGTCCCATCATACATCATCCTCCTACAAAGTTTGGTGAAATTTGCTCCATCCTGTCTTGAGTTATCGCGTAAACGGATACAATTTCATGATTTGACCTTGACCTTTGACCTTCAGCCGATTTCACCCAAAATCTACTCAAATAATTGCCCCATCATACTTTATACTTGGTTCAAGTTTGGTAAAATTCCAATAAATATTACTCAAGTTATCGTGTAAACGAAAGCGGACGGACAGACGGACGTACGGACGGACGGACGGACGGACGGACGTACGGACGGACGGACAACCCGAAAACATAATGCCTCCGGCACCACTTCGTGGCGGAGGCATAAAAACACACACACACTTGTAGTTTCAAAGAGCATAAACTATGCACTGAACTAATTTTGACAAATTTTGCATCTAAATTAATCTGAATGGCATAATTACCAGTTACCTTACTTTCTTATTGACAAATCGTCGATTCTGGGGGAAGTGATTAGTGTTGCGCCAAAAGAGAGATACAGACATCCCGAGTACGAGGCTCCTCTTAAAGTTAAAAAACAAACAAAAAGAAAAAAAAAACTTTGAACATCCTGGGTAACGACTAACACAGCAGAGAGTTAGTTGTAGGGTTTCCATCAAAATCTGCTTAGAAAATTGTGTGGCAAATTATTTCGCAAGAGTTACTTCCATCAAACTATGCTTCACAAAATTATTGCTAGCGTGTCTGGTGTCTTTTGCCTTATGTTTCTTACAGAAAAGAATATTGACTATTCTAGGACATTTTGATAGCCTGAAAATATGGCTAAGTCAGTATTCTAAGGTCCCAGTCATTACACTTTATTTCATTGATATTCATGAGTATCATATAGGAAGCTACAGATAATTCATCATGGTTACAATTTGCATTACAAGCCAGTTACTATTTCACGTTCTCGAGAAATATATTCACTCTATTATCCTGACTGTACCAAAAAAAAAAATAAAAATATATATATATATATATATATATATCGCGATTAAACACGCCCTGCATGATGAATAAGATTGTCTCGTCTCATATTGTGAGAGAAATGTATGGTCTACATAGTGATTCAACTAATGAAAATAATAATGCAATTTCAATTAGCGCATTTTTCTCCTTCAAGTTCAGCATAGTTAGCATAGACATTTTGAGAGTAAAAGTGTTGTATACAGCTGTACACTTTTGTATTGTATATGTATATGTATATATATATATATATATATATATATATATATATATATGTGTGTGTGTGTGTGTGTGTGTGTGTGTATAACATATATATAGTTGTGACGAAGGAAGAGAGCTGCTAGCGGACGTTGCTGTAGTTCACTTATTTATTGCCTTTTATTGCTACCAAGCTTTCAACCCTTTAACAGGTCTTCGTCAGGGCTTGGGATGTAAACATAATAAAAAGCAACCAATTTGCATACCCAAGGTAAAAACAAGCCAAAATGAATAAGTGTAAATAGAAACATGACACATACACACATACACACACATATATAAAATATATATATATATATATATATATATATATATATATATATATATATATATATATATATATATATATATACATGTATGTATGTATGTATATCATATATATATATATATATATATATATATATATATATATATATATATAAATGTGTGTGTGTTGTGTGTATGCATGTGTATATGTGTATGTGTTCTCATTAACGGCTTCAATCGGCGATATTGTAATGTTTGACTCCAGGCAACTGGGGGATACATTTCACACTGGGCATATGCCCATTTAATGCCTGTTTGTTCAAGTAAACAAGCGCCCTCTTTAGGTGAGGCCCTGGGGTACCTTAGAGGCATAAAATGCACCTGCCCCTTTGTGCCTTTTTACCGTTCTGCATATAGGGTCTGTATGTATACCTATAGGCAAAAAAAAAAAGTTTTCCCTCTATGCAAATGGAGAAATTCAAATATTTTTACACATATCCTCGATTGCTGTGCATGCACCTATACACTACAAGACGCCAGATTTTTTACTTACTAACCTGAATTATAAGTACTTTTTTAATGGTTTTCAATTTTAATTAGTCAATTTATAGTTAAAAATATAATCACTTTCAGAAACCTTGGGCAAACTGTCATGTCCCTGGTTGAAGCCTCTTACGAGTGTATGTGTCTGTGTGTGTGCATGTGCGTGCTTGGTCATGTACCAAACTGTGCACATGAAAGTATTTAGACTTCTGCACACCAAATCAAAATTACTGTACAGTGTTGTGTAATAAACACAATCTTTTAAACTAGAAATATCACTGAAGGTGATTAATACCCCCGCCCCGTGACGACAGTCTTACCAAAGGAATGATCTTTCCTTGATCTTCTGCCATTTAAATGCCGTTACCATGGCAACGCAGCTTCCGACACGTCCGAAAAATATGTCTTGCACATCTTCCCACCAAGACTATTGTGTGTGCCACATTTCATAGGCTTTTGTCAAAAACTGAGGAAGTAGTTCAATCCACAAGATCTTTCCTTGATCTTCCGCCATTAATATGCCGTTGCCATGGCAATGCAGCTTCCGACACGTCCGAAAAATATGTCTTCCACATCTTCCCACCAAGATCAAGGTGTGTGCCACATTTCATAAGCTTTGGTCAAAAAACTAAGGAAGTAGTTAAATCCGCAAGATCTTTCCTTGATCTTCTGCCATTAATATGCCGTTACCATGGCAACGTACTTTCGGGTACTGTCAAAAAATGTGTCTTGCACATCTACAACCAAAGGCACACATCTGTACCAAGTTTAATGGAAATTGGGCAAAAACTGAGGAAGCAGTTTGCAACACAAAATTTTCCATCATTTTGGCTCATAATATGTGAGCTGTTACCATGGCAACATACTTTTTGTCACTGTCAAGAAATGTGTCATGCTGACCTATATCCCAAGACAAACATTCAATATGAATTCCATGAGAATTGGAAGAACACTGATGAAGCAGTTTTGCCATGAAGCATTTTGCCCTATATTTTACCAATAACATGCCGTTACCATGGCAATGCACTTTTTGCCACTGCGGAAATATGTGTCTTGCACATTAACATATTCAGATGAACATCTGTACCTAATTTCATAAAAATTGATCAAAAACTGTGGGAGGAGTTCGCGACGCAAGATTTGTACCCATTTTTGCCCATAATATGCCGTTACCATGGCAACGTAATTTTGGGTACTGTCAAAAAATATGTCTTGCACATCTACAACCCAAGGCACACATCTGTGCCAAGTTTTATGGGAATCGGTTGAAAACTGAGGAAGTAGTTCGCGACGCAAGATTTGCAAAGGACCGACCACCCGACCGCCCGACCGACCGCCCGACCGCCCGCTGATTCCTATATACCCCCTTCAAACTTTGTTTGGCGGGGGTATAAAAATCCAACTTATCACCACAATACACACACACACACACACACATATACACAAATGACAGACACAGTATTTTTTTCATCTTGCAATTTCCTCTTTTCCTATGTACATACATTCTTATTTTCATCTTTTGCCTCTACTTTCTAAACTGCCTTAATCTCAGCAAATCATGTATGTTACTAAGGACGATGTATTTCAAAACATGGCTAGCACACCAGGATCTTCTTCCTTCCACAGTTTGTACTATGTCTTCACAGTGAGGGTTTCACTTTGAAGGAATTGCTCATCTAAAACCTGATGACACACACACATATAAATATTGGTATCCACTTATATGCAGAGGAACATGAAACGGTCAAATACCAGCTACCACACACACATGCACACACAAATGAAATATTCTCTATCTCATGATAACATTCCAATACAGTACTCAGAAATTACAGTGACAAAAACTTTCATAAGGGAGTAAAAATAGAACTCTATTTCTTGTTTTAATTTAGAAAGGCATTCTATAGAAAAATTAAAACTTGAAGAGGATACTTCACAACAGGAAAGAAATACAGAAACAAAAACTCTTGGTTACCAGATGTGGTTACATACTTAGCCATAGTCTGTATTTATTATGAGGGAGAATGTTTCTGTGTAGGATGTAGAGATCTTATCATCTATATTGGACATTGCATCACTGCAAGCACAAACACACACACACACACACACACACACACACACACATGAAAATATGTCCACACTCAGACTTGCATTCATCATGACACTGTAATTACTTTCAGGAAAGGCAAGTATCTGAAAATAAAACAGATATCATTTAATGATCTCCACTTTAAAAAAAAAAAAAACCATCACAACATTGACTTTGGTTTTTAACATCATACATATGAAAAAAAAAAACAGATTTGATAAACCTAAATACATTATGGTAACAGGAAACAACCTCATTCCCTGGCTTTTAACATCATAAAAATAAGCAATGTAGCAAAAAAGCTGCTGAAAACTGTTCATCTAATAGTGGCGAGCCAACGGAGTAAAATGGAGTCCAAAGGAGCATGAGCTTTCAATCCAAGCAGAATCTTTGTCACAGGCAAAATGACCTTTTGGCTCTGATGAAGAATTTGCTACAATTGAAAGCTTAGGCCCCTTTTGACTCCATCATATAAAGAAAACAAATGTGATAGATTTGATACATATTACATTAACAGGAAATAACCCCATTTCCTGGTCTACAAATACTAATACACACCAAACTGTTCTTTGACACAACTGACAATTTAAGAAGTGTGACATATAATGCCTCATGCATCGGCAGTGTTGTGACCTTTGAATACTGTAAAATGAGGAATGTTCATGTGCATTTTAATTTCGCAAATTTGGCAAATTGAGCCAAGTTTTTCTTAAATCACAATGCATGCTAAAGATCTTGTATACAATACATGCATTGAATGTTAAGAGGCAACTCGCAAAAATTTCATGCTGTGAATAAGGCCGCTGGCTCCCATTTGCGAAAATTTCATGCCGCCAAAATATTGTGTTTTACAGTAGTATGTCAGGAGAGGGGCAGCTACATATACCTTCAGCTCAGGTCAATTGCATCTACTGATACTATGTCATGAAAATAATTACGGAAAGCTCTAGAGTTCCACAATTTTCCTATCCATTCCATATCCAGTATAATGAAACTTCCATTGTTATTGTTCTTTATGCCACTTTATCAAAGTTAATTCTTGAACACAGACTGGACTTTCCCTTTGATAAACCTCATAACGTCTTTCGGATAGACGCGATAAACAGTTGTTATGCATTATGTATAAGATTGTAAACAAAAACATGCCTTCACATATAAATGAATTATTCATGTACCGGTATAGACAATAATTTTGTATGGTTTGAGGAAGACAACCCTCCAGTTAGATGTACCCAAACCGACCACAAATTAAAAAAAAACGCAGTTTTTCATATCGTGGTGCCCTAATGTGGAATAGTTTGCCAAGTGATGGTAAACAAAGTGCTTCTTTAGCTGCATTCAAAAGTGCAATAGATACGTTTCATGCAAAGGTAGGATTTGTAAGATAATTGCTTGCAGTTTTACGATGTGTGTGTGTATTGAGTCTCATGTTTGAATGTTCCCACTTTAATTTTGTTTCATTTATCACACGTGTATATATATATGCATATTTTTCTTCTTTTAATGCTTAAGTAATTTTATGGAATTATTTCAGTATAAATTGTAGTATTCTTTAATATGTCATCGATTTTACAGTGGATAATAATTGTATTTGTTTTTATCCCTTATGTTATGTATACTAATTATAAAATGTTGTATTATGTTACTTTGATCTGTTTTTACCTCTTCACGGACTCACTGAGGAACAGCCATTGGCTGAAGTGAGTGACCGCCGTGTTGAAATAAAATAAACTGAAACTGAAACTGATAACGGTAAGCAGAGCAAGAATTGACCCATGTTCACAAATTATACATATATCTATATATATATCTCCTTGTCGCACAGATTTTCACAGATTTCATATAAGAAACATGACTTCAATTCATATTCTATCTTGTTATTTCTCTGAGGAAAATAAACTCACAATAATCAGATGCAGCCCTTAAAAGAATTAAGTAAAGGTTTTCAGTAAGCACCTACATTGTAAATGGTAAGTGATACATGGTTACAGTGACTGCCATTGCATATGGTGTACACAGATTTAAATCAAGAATCGGCAACCCTTGTTAGTCATTAAATGGTTAGTATGTCAGTATAAATTCAGTGTTAGCGGATTTTAACCCCTCGGGCCTCTACTTTGATTTCACAACAGGTGCTTCTTGGCGTACACAAACAAATTGTACAGATTACAAACAACTTGTATAGATTGCAAAGTAATTATGTAAAATTCACAGTATCATGAAAAATAGTATCATTGCATTTTCATCCATCCATCCATCAATCAGTCAATCAATCAATCAATTGATCGATCAGTCTTAATAGGAACAGGAAGAGGATTCTCACTATTCTAACCCACTTGTTCCACAAAATAAAATCTTAAAGGGGATGGCTAGTAACTGATCAGTGGGAATCAGTGGGAATGCTGGGGATGACTGTTCCAATTTTTGTGGGATTCATTTAAGAGTAAATTATATATCTGTTGTTGTGTGAAAATCATTTGCTTCAGAATGGTCTCATATTTCAAGTAATGTGCAGTTTAATGTCTCCAGGTTAGTATGCCTGTGCAGTGATGGGGCAATTAAACTGAACATCACTTGAATAAGAGACCATTCTGAAGCAATTTATTTTCACACAACAATAGATATAGAATGTACTCTTAAATGAATCCCACAAGGACTGGAGCAATCATCCCCCAACGGATTGGAACAATCATCCCCCAGCATTCCCACTGATTCCCCCTTTAAAAACTCTGTTGCTACAAATTGTCATTCATACTGGTATAGACATCTATCACTGCACTCTGTCATCCAGAATTAACAAAAAAAAAAAAAGAACTTTTTTTCCCTATTGTGGGGACAGACCAGGGTTATATCATATACAGAGTGTGATTACATCATAAGTATATTGTGACAACCCAGACACAATAGTTAACGATGCAAGGTGATATTGCTTAGTTTCAGTTCCACCCTTGTATTTACTTTCAAGTTTCAATACTTGAAGAAAGTTTTCCTTGGGCAACAATGAGCATACAAAAAGGAAACTCTTCAAGCCTGTCTGAAGGTAAACGATACTCAATCCATCACATGTCAAACAGCCCACAAATTCATAGAACAGCAATGCTTCAATAATTTCCTTAACGAAATTCATTAACACATTTTACACAATGTACATGCCATGTCTTTAGCAAAGTTCTTCTTTTCAGGAATAATAATAATAATAATAATAATAATAATAAATCATTTATTAAACGCAGAAACTATGTCTATATATTCTACTGCGCTTCAAGAGCTCTTAAATTCCTATGTTGCACAATGCTGCATGGGAAGTACAAAAAGAAATAGGCCCATGCTAAAACAAAAAAGTTTTCACTTTTGATTTAAAACTGTCTTAAGTCTGACATTTCCGAATGTCTAATGGTAATCTATTCCACAACCTAGGGGCTGCACAAGAAAATGATCGGTCACCTAAGGTAACTTTTGTTTTGATTTGGGGTATCTGCAATATCAATCTATCATTTGTACTGCGGAGATTATGGCTATGAGTCTGAGATTTAAAATTCAAAAATTCACTGATATAACTACGGGCCTGACCATTCAGAGCTTTATAAACCAGCATCAATATCTTGAAATCAATTCTTTGGCGAATCCAGAAGTTGAGTGCTACTTGAAAATTGAACAACACACAAAAATATTAACTCTGATGCAAACATTTCATACATGCATTTCTCTATTCTCACATGGCTTTATTTTTGGATCGCAAATTTAACCACTCGTAAAAATGTGGGGGAAGTCCTTATCACCAAAACATTAGATTGTTAAATATATGGCGTAAACAGTATAAAGTACTATAGAGTATGTCCCCCCAAAAAATTACAATCGGATTTTCGCATTGAAAATTCCCAATATGATCAAATTGTCTAAATGCTACTTCAGAGTCTTAAAATACAATGTATAGCATCTTAGCTCTATTTTGCAGAAAACCCCATTCAATTTGGTTATGTGGTCTCAGAGAAATGAGGATTGTTGTAAAGCATGTCATGAGTCTGATTCTTCCAAGTTTCGCACTTGGATGCTCTTCGACTGTGAACACAATGGACAGAACTTGGAGGGAAGAGATTCCTGACATGCTCTACAAAATTCCTCATTTCTCTTTAACCACTGAATCAAATCGAATGCGGTTTGCTGTAAGATGTGGGCAATGAGTTATAGTTTCATACCCTGAAATTGTATTTGGATTGATTTGCTATTTTTAAAGTTATCATTATGGAAGGTCAGATTCTTTTTTTTGGAGGGGGGGGGGGGGACATACGGTACACATCTAAAGTGGATTATGTGCAACAGTACATTTTATGTCTCAGTTTACATAACTTTTTCTGAGCTACACCAATTACCAAGAATAAAATATGACAGAAAATAATGGTAGACAAGATTATTCAATCAACAACCAATCATTTGAATAAAACTTACAATAATAATGATTTTCTGACTGCATCCCAAAAGTTCTTACCTCAAATAAAATATAACAAAATAGTAACAGGACCAACACCACTGTTTCTTAGCACAATTCTGTCTTTTCTGTATCAACACCATCTTTGTCAGAACCATTAGAATGATTTTAAGATCAACATTCAAGAGTAATACATTCATGGCAACTCATCAAGTGAACATTTCACAGTTTATCACCAGGCAGTCCTATGATGTCAGTCAAAACAAGGAAAAGTAGAAATTACGCGGTGCGTAATATATGTCCCCGCCAGAAGTAGCATTTAGTAGCAAAATGTACAATATAGGTAAAAAGATGAAGGTCAAAGGTCAAAGAAGTCAAAGGTCAAAATTCTATGTAGAAATTTTGAAGCCCTCACCTAGTGCCATCACTTAAAGCAAACGGAATCAAAATCGGGTTAGAAATGGCGAAGGAGTAGCATTTTGTAGCCAATGTACAATATAGGTAAAAAATCAAGGTCAAAGGTCAAAGAAGTCAAAGGTCAAAATTCTGTGTAGAAGTTTTGAAGCCCTCACCTAGTGCCATCACATAAAGCAAACGGAATCGAAATCGGGTTAGAAATGGCGAAGGAGTAGCATTTGGTAGGAAAATGTACAATACAGGTCAAAAATCAAGGTCAAAGGTCAAAGAAGTCAAAGGTCAAAATTCTGTGTAGAAGTTTTGAAGCCCTCACCTAGTGCCATCACATAAAGCAAACGGAATCGAAATCGGGTTACAAATGGCGAAGGAGTAGCATTTTGTAGCCAATGTACAATATAGGTCAAAAATCAAGGTCAAAGGTCAAAATTCTGTGTAGAAGTTTTGAAGCCCTCACCTAGTGCCATCATATAAAGCAAACGGAATCAAAATCGGGTTAGAAATGGCGAAGGAGTAGCATTTTGAAGCAAAATGTACAATATAGGTCAAAGGTCAAGGTCAAAGGTCACAACTGAAATTCTGTATAGAAGTTTCAAAGCTCCCATGTAGTGCTATCATATAAAGCAAACGGAATCAAAATCGGGTTAGAAATGGCGAAGGAGTAGCATTTTGAACATTTTGATCACACACGGACGCACACACGGACACACAGACGGACGGACGGACGGACGGACGGACGGACACACACACGTACGGAGCCAGTTTCATAGTCCCCTGCTCGAACTCGTTCGGCGGGGACAAAAATGCCACCCCCCCCCCCCCAAAAAAAAAAAAAAAAGAAGTATTGAGTACACCTTGCGATGCAAGGACAGATATGCATCAGAGAAAAAGACTTTATCACAAAATTCACACTTTTATGGGAGCAAGAGCATGCCACTTTATCCCAGCAATTGATAGGTAGTGATTTTAGTTCCAGACATGTGTCGTATGGGTGCTTTCCTGTTCTAGGTGACTGAAAAAAGAGACATCACATATAGAGAGTCTACAGATATTGAAGCATATTTGTCATTGCTCCTACTTGTAAGTATTGATATGACTTGAACAAAAATTAGAACATAGGGGTGATGTTTACACTGTATTGTGTCAAAGTGGCTTATTCTTTGTCAAATGTTTTGGTATGGCAGATAAGGCATGTTCAAAAATATTGTGATATCAGTGAAGTAATGTAAGCAAGAAAAGAAGTCAGATATGTGAAGGTGAAAGAATAGCAAATGATTTAGCTCTTTGTGCAACCTCCCCTTCCCCTAAAAAAGAAAGAAAAAAAAAAGAGCTCAAATGTGGTTTGAGGGTGCCTTGTGTATTCTATACTGAACACAAATTTGGTATTCTGTGAATCAACTTGTCAAAATGGAGGAATTGTGCACACATCCTATTTTATGTTTAACTTACAAGCATCACCGCTCTCATTCCATTGGAATCCTGCAAGATCCTGAGTCTTATGCCATTTGCACTAAAGGAAGTTACCAGTCAACTCATTAACATGGTAAAAATGTAAGCACTTGGAACCCTTCACTAAACTACATCACATATCTCTGAAATGTGATTTTGCTCATAATCAAGTATACAGGGATCACGCTTTTCTTTTAGACAGCATTGCAGCATGTCTTAGAGCTGAAAGGGCATACAATGTAGTTTTAGTGGAAAACATTACCTTTACCTTTCCCGCAATAGACATGCAAAGTAACATAATAAGCGAGTTCGTAATTATCCATGGCCGCAGCCATTGGTTGTATGACGTCACAGGTCACTGGGTCATAGTGACCAAAATATAGCTTGGCGTTCGAGCTCGCATTCCTGCGATCGCTTGTGTGCATATGAAGAGTTTGTTTGCAAAAACTGATAAGTCCATTTTTGAAGATTTTGAAGTACGGTCTCTATCATAAAGTACAAAATAATACCTTTTAAATGATATATTGGTGACTATATATATAGGCACACTTTTGAAGTTATGGTCAAAAGAAGCAAATATTTTCTCCAAGAACAATAGAACGCATCAACGACCACAACACTCCACCAACAGCCGACGCTCAGCCCGCCTACAAGCCCGCCTCGACCGACCTCTTCCATCTAGGTCCGCATTCCCCGTATATAGCCCGCCTCCTCTCAGATCACGCTTCACTTCTGACGAAGGACAGTCAACCTGCCCGAAACGTCAAGTTCCTCGGTTCTCCTAGTTATTCTTATAACTAGACTTCTTGCTCTACTTTCACTAGCTGTGTACCTTTACTCAGTGTTTCATTTCTCTTTCCTCTCTCTCTCCCTCTCTTACACTTTTGTCTGTTTCTACACTACTTATCTTTTCTTTTCTTTCTGTTCTGTTCTCTTCTTTCTTCTTTTCTTTTTATTTCTTCCTTCCATACAACCCAACGGTCCTTCTCAGGACCACTAGTTTTAATTTACACATTTCTTTACAGGTTATTTCTCTTGTCTTCTCTCCTCAGGTCTACACTTTAACCTTATTTTAATTTCTCATTTTTGCATTTCTCCCACAGGAACCTTTTCAGGATTTAACTGTCATCAATTTCCTCTCCATTTATTTTTCTTTTCCGCAGCAGCATTTAATTCTAGGATCTACACTAGCTCCCTCCAATTTACGTCTTGAATTTCAATTTGTTCTTTTCTTCTTCTTTTCATTGCCCCCCCCCCCCTCTCTCTCTCTCTCTCTTTCCCTTCTCTCCGCATATTCTCACCTCTCCTCTACTTACCCCTCCTTATTTCTGTTAATCGTCCTTTCTCCTTTCATTCGCATTCCATAGCCACACTGTTCGCCGACTTCGTTCTCCTCTTGGTTTCATGAATCTTCACTGCTCTCCCCTATCTCCATGATTCTCCAACATTCAACTCCTTCCTCTTCCTCTTCCCTTCTATTTCATCTTTCCCCTTCTAACGATGTCCGAACATCCTACTTGATTCTCACACTATTCTTCCTTACCACTCTCTGTGTTCCTTTCTCTACTGTCTCCACTAGTGCAACTTCAACTTCTAGCCCATTACTGTCTCCCACTCTTCACTTTTTGCCCTCCTCACAACCCCCATATGTCGCTTCCCTCTTCGTTTCTCCTCTTTCTAAGCTCTTCTTCCAAACTACGATCCGGTTAAGGACTACATACACACGGTGTCACCGCAAATCTTTCTTCCTAAATATTTTCTTATTATTCTCTTTATTTTTCTTGACCTTTAATCGCAAATATCTCCATTTGGCAAATATGGACTTATCGGTTTTTGCAAACAAACTCTTCATATACACACAGACCCATACATAGATATTATACGTTATTCCACGTTTACACGTACATGTACTACATGCCACGGTGCTTAACGAAATATCTTACTCTCTAAATCAACGATTGTATCATTATTTTTCTTGAGTTTTTGATGTTGTAGATTAATTATGGCTGAAGAGGAGTTGTCGATCGACAATATCAAGTTATGGAGCGTGAGTAGTTTGAAGACTTTCTTCGGAAACGAAACCTGAAAGTTAGTGGAAGAAAGGAAGAACTCGTTCATGCCAACATAGAGCAAGAAAAAGGTGTCATTTTGATGATCTGCTGAAGACCCCCACAGGAACGATTCCCGACTCCTAAAACCTGAGCAACTGGGAGTCGGAGGCCAGCTCCATCACCAAGTGGCCGCCAACTATGGCCTTCGATATTGGCAACTATCTCAGTTCCATCGATGACGTCCCCCTTCGCCGTAGACTGATGTCGGACTATAAAGACCAAAAAGCCTAAAGCTACTTCGCCTCTGGATGGATGGAACAAATCTACTGTCATCACATTGATGATCAGAACAATTACTGCTTTCTGAAGACGAAGTGTAGGCCATCTCACAGAGTCAGGGACGAGCCATGGAATGTGTGGGTCTCTGTGAACAAGAAGTCTGGGGAAGTGCAGAGTGCTTTTTGCGAGTGTTTTGCAGGGTAAGAATGTAACACTAACAGACATCCATTATCATTTATTATTCTTAAATTAATGAAGGTACAAAGTTAGTAGTTTCCTGAACTGACGAATGCTTTTTATTCCATATCGTTTGTATGTGCTCTTACTCTAGCTCTTATTATATCCCTAATGTTCAGCCCATGATTTTTCTGGGATATTATTAAAGCCCCCAAAATGTAGCAGTGAGACTGACAACTTATTGCTATTAAGTTTTATGTTCAGGGCCAAGTTATCCAAGAAGTCTGAAATAGCCTGAATCAATGAGAAATACATAGTGTATTGAAGCTTACATTCACCGTACACTTTTGTATTCTTTTATCCCTTCAATATTCATGCAGATACAGCACGACCTGTAATCATGTCGCTGCATTTCTCTTCAAGGTGGATTTCGCATGGTGAAACGGACTCACCAACCCGGCCTGTACATCACAGGAGTGTACGTGGTCAGCCTTTGCCGGCAGGCAGTCTGTGGAGCCAAAGCGTGTGTCAGAGATGACCTGGAGAAAACCAAAGTTCTCAAGACAAGGTATGCATGTTCAGTGTACATGCAGGGCTATGTACCCTATTAACCTATCTCACCTCAAAATTTTGCTAGAGTAAAAAGGTTTTTTTTTTTTTTCAATGAACAAGAAAGTATTAAATACATATGAATATTTTCTATCCGATATATTAATGTACTTTAATGTTTACTGTATGTGAAAATGGACTTTGAATCAATTAACATGATAGTCTCATTAAGTTATTACAATGCAGCTTTGTATAATTTTTAATTTGATAATATTACTTCTAGAAGGCAAGATGATATGATTTTGAGAAAAGTTATTTTAGTGCTTTAGTACTTCCTTAAGTTGAGAGGGGATGGGATGGATGCAGACATTCAAAAGGATAAGGCTGCAAGCATGAACAATTCTTTTTGTAGCCGTCATTTAGTGGTTGGGCTTGTTGACCAAGCATCTCACACAACCAACGCTTGGGGGAAGATGAGCTTTGGTGAGGCTTCCATCGGAGCAAGAAAGTTTGAAATATCTGCAAAAGTTGAAGAAAGAAAAAGCTTCTTTTTCAACCAAGCAGGATGAACTACATGCAAATCTACAAGGTCTGATGGAATTTGAGGAGCTCCTAGCTTGAGTGCAGAAACCAAAGATGTCACTCACAAATTCTATGAAAGAGATGAAATCTCTTGACGATTCTGATGGGCTGAGTAGAGACATGTTCACTTCATTATGGTAAAAAATCATCATAGTCCACTTTTTTGTCTCTAACTCCAAATAATCAGGCCCTATTACGAAATGCTTTCAGAAGGAATACCTTTGACCACGATTTCACTTTACGATTAATTCAATTTTTTGGAAGATACAATGTTTGTGATTTGCCACTAAAAACAGGACTTTAATTCACCGACTTTCAATCGCACACTCAATTGAAGTGCCATTTTTCCCATTGTACTACATGAGGCAAGGATGGGTCGATTCCAATCGTACCCTCAATGAAGTGAACACAGGAAGAAACAATTGAGCTAGAGAAAAATGTGTTGGAGGATTTCAGCAATGTTCTGGGTGAAGAGGCAGAAAATGTCATCAGAATTCAATCACTTTTATCCCTTTGTAAAGTGTTTAGGAGTACACTCCGTGTTTGTGATCTTGCTGCTTGTGGACTGCCATTCCACACAATCAGTGATAGGCACATTGCACAGAAGAAATTCAATAAGATTCTACAACAGTTCAGGAGGGAGGAACTTCGCAAAGTTGAGAGGGGATGGGATGGATGCAGACATTCAAAATGATAAGGCTGCAAGCATGAACAACCTTTTTGTGGCCTTCATTAAAAGTGGTTGGGCTTGTTGACCAAGCACCTCACACAATCTGTGCTTGGGAGAAGATGATCTTTGGTGACGCTTGCATCAGAGCAAGAAAGTTTGAAATATCTGCAAAAGTTAAAGAAAGAAAAACTGCTTTGTCAACCAAGCAGGATGAACTACAGGCAAATCTACAAGGTCTGATAGAATTCGAGGAGCTCCAAGCTTGAGTGCAGGAACCAAAGAAGTCACTCACAAATTCCATGAAAGAGATGAAATCTCTTGATGATTCTGATGAGCTGAGTAGACATGTTCACTTCATTATGGTAAGAAATCATCACAGTCCACTCCTTTTTTTCCCCATTCAAATTCCAGCTTACCAATCAATCAGCCACATATAAATGCACCATAGAATAAAAGATTGTGTGCTCAGACACGGTTTCGTTTTAACCAGCTACCAGCCACCATCATCGCATGTGACATTATTTATCATTTCAACAGGAAGAACTCCATCTGCACGACTAACACACTGTTCTCTCCTTTTGTCTCTAACTCCAAATAATCAGACCCTATTACGAAACGCTTTAAGAAGGAATACCTTTGACCAAGATCTTACTTTACGATTAATTCAATTTTTTGGAAGATACAATCTTCGTGATTTGCCCCAGCCACATAATAACAGGACTATAATTCACCGACTTTCAAATGCACACTCAATTGAAGTGCCATTTTCCCCACTGTACTACATGAGGCAAGGATGGGTCAATTCCAAACGTATCCACGATGAAGCATAAAAAGAAAGAATTGCTGCCCTAGTCCAGCATTTGGAGCTTAACCCAAAATGTGTAATTAAGTCTTTCCAACCTAACCACACTCAGTCTGATGCATTCATACAAAAAATGAATGTCAGGCAAATTAGTCATCAAAGCCAATGGTATCCAGTACACACCAAGGCTAGCAGATGAGTGAATCTGCAGAATCTGCATGTTGAGCACATGCAATGCTGCTGTGACAACATTGATGTGGCACTTGCTGTATTCTTCAATAATCCATGGGAGGAGGGAAAGAACAATGCTCAACATGATCATGATGAAGCACCAGCATTTCGCAGGCATCGCTGCCTGCCAAAACATCCACAACGCTTTGGGGAACCAATACCTTATAAAGGGACTGTACAGTACTGGTCGTGGTGGGGATTCAGGTTCTCCTCTGTGATATAATGAGAAACCTCTCATAAAATATGAAAGAGCATGTAATTTTACGAAGGATTCAATGTTTATTCAATGGAAACTGGTTTCAAATGGCTGAGATATCCAAAAAAGTGATGATAATAAAAGGCGACAGGCCATGCCTTTTATTAGATCTCTTTATTTCACCTTGTTTTTGGATATCTCAGCCATTTCAAAACTGATTTTCATCAAGAAAACTTAAAAAAAAAAAAAAGAATTGCATGCTCTTCAACATCTCATAGAGTGGTTTCTGAATATCTCGCAAAATGTTAAAAAGTTTAAGCTTCACCTCAAACAGAACTGTACACACCCTTTGTAGAATGGTGCACTTGTAAATAACAGTTTTGTAGCAGTAGCAATGGAGATGGTGTGGAGGTGGTGCTGGGGGTCCTTGGACTTGGATCAACAACTTTGACAATGACGAATCTCCCTGACATCGCTTTTGAGCTCAACCCAGAGTTTTGGGGAAGGGTGATGACCAGACTGCACCTGTGGACTTTGTAAAACTCTTCCTCACTCCGACTTTTCTCACAACCATCGTGGAATTTACAAAGTATGCAATAAAATAATCACAGCTGCTAAAGACAAGCTTAGCCTAGAGACTGATGGGGAGGCAGTCATCTCTCCTCGATCACACTACTGGCAGTCGACCATTCCACGAAATGTGTGCAAAATGGAACATTAAAGACACAACTTCCTCACCAAGATATCCTCGCTCCAGTGGTCTTGCAGTGAGAATAGTATGCATAGTATTATACAGAAGGAAAGTAAAGACTACACTCCCAGGTTGCAACTTTGGGTATCCACACACTAAAGTGCATGACCACAAAATTGTAAAAATAAGCCTGTAGTCACATCAGGTAGATTTTCAGGCCCTTGTTCTAAACCTTTTTATTAGCATTATTTATCTTTCTCAATATTTTTGTTCTTAATTCTCAGCTGGATACATTGAAGCAAATGGTGGAGCTGAGTCGCATGCAGATGACTTACCAGAGGGAGGAGGCAGAGAGAAGGAAAAGAAGGGAGAGGGAGGACAGGGAGAGAGAAGAGAGGAGGTGGTCTCTCCTTTTCGAAAACATGACTCAATCCCAGCTACGACGTCCTCATTTCCACACAACACAACAGCCACCTCATCCTTTTCCACAAGATGTATGTATCAACCCCCTTTCCCAGTTGGCTAGAAGATCAGCACCATCAACATTCACTCCATTAGCCAGCAGTATGCAAGGATTACAGCCTCAACCAACTTGGCCCCAACAACCTCCACCTCATCTGAACCAACATCATCCACAGCACAATTCTCCACATTCAACGTACAGTCTGCCTTCAAGCAAATGAGATCCCAATCAAGAGGATGAACCGAATTACCATGTATTGTAGCTGAATACAAATGATCAGCTGACCTGATAGGAAAACAACCTCAAGAATCTTAAAGGCATAATTTACCATTTGCAGATGAAATAAAAACCCAGCATTAACGCTTCAAAATTATTCTAATATGTGAATTATTGAAACAACCACTGTAAAAATTTGAATCTGTATAATCAATGTTAAGTGTTGTTAAATACACAAAATGTGAACAATAGTTATAACAAAAATGATTCCAGACATAAAACGTCTACAGTAACGGTTTATTGAGAAAAACACTGATATCTCCTTATATTTTAGGCTTTATTGTGAACATTCTATATAGTAGGATGTTTTGTGATACAACAGACCAACACATATGCATCAAATGTGGTATATCTTGAACATTTTGGAAATCACTGCTCCCAAAGGTAAACTGGACCTTTAAACTGGGTGACCCAGAAAAAAAGAAAAATATGACTTGTTAAGGTATTTGCTGTAGTGTGTAAGGCGTTGCATCAAAATTATGACCAGCTTGATCCTGCTTGATCCTAATTGCGCACTACGCAGCATAGCACGAAACGAGAAAGACAGAAGAAAAAAATCAGGATCCTGCAGGACGATGAAATTTCTTAGCAGCTGCGCTTAATCGTCTTTCCGTGGTGGGGACGCTATCGGCCTACCGCGGGATCCTGATTCTGAATATGTAGTAAAATTTTGCGCGCGCTAATTTTGACAATTGCGTAGACCCAGCTACATGTATACCTCTACTGCGGATCTTATTAGAAGCCAAATTCGGTTGGGAAAGTAAACAAGAGACCCGCGGGTCTAGCGCTCACCTGAGTATCGCAAGTTCACCTTTCACGCAGTCACTATTCTAAATTATTCACAGCTCTACTGAAATTTGACCAGGCATTCTCAAGTAGAAGATGAAAATGTGCAATAAGGGCCCAAATTTTTTAAGATTCCTTAATTTGGGGGGGATTGGGGCCCCAGCTAGAAGGGGTCATGGATATCCCCAACCAAGTCCACTTATGACTGTAAAGAAGTCATAACTGTCTGAACTTTGAATGTCTACCTGAAATCAACAGTAATAATAGCAAAAAATACAATAGTAATGGTAATAGTCATAGATCTAGATCTAATACGATAATAATAATAACCATCAAATTAAAATTCATTCTCTACATGCAAGCTTGAAGTTGGATCGATGTCGTGAGCTTGATCAACATGTCGGACCACGGTATCTTGCCCAACGCTGATGTATCCAGGCTGGACATCAGTCCAAAGAAGCCAAGGCAGAACCGAGAACAGAAAAGACCAAGGCCGGGGAGAACATCTGTACATGGCAAAATTCCGGTTGCTGTTGATGCGGCGAGAACGTACATCGTCGAAAATGGTTGTCAGGCACATTCGAGATGCCAAGAAAATATTGGGACCTGTGGTTCCGACACTGCCCAGCATCCGCGACCATATTCTGTCTACTGTCCCCTGTTTGAACGAGGCCCACCCCAAACTCAGTGAGTACGATTGTGTGACCACCACATTGGCACCCTTTATTGTTTTTCCGAGTTTTGAATTAAAAAGTCACTCAAATGAAAATAGTAAAGATTCTGATGCGATGAGTGAATTTGTGATTTGTAACTCACATCTGATGGTATCGCCTTTGAAAACAAGAGCTTTTTTTTTTTTTTTTGCTGCAGGCGATTACTCTATTCATTGAAATCAGCGCTCTATCAATGCTCACTGAAATTGCACGCAACACAAAATTATTGTGGAAAATAGTGTGACGCAAGATGCCACATATGCACTTGCCCAGTTGCCTGGAGCAAGTGAAAGTTGAAGTCAGGCAAGTATTATGGAGCAAAGGCATAAAATGCTTGCCCAAATCGGGCAAAACAAAAATTTTCAAAAGAATTTTTCTAATTTTTAAAAAAATCTTTTAAGTTTAGAATATCTTTAAGGTGCAAACAATTGTATTTGTGTTTTTTAAAAATGGTCTTTATGTTTTGAGACTTTATGTGATTTTAAGCTTTAAATGTTCTGTGGGGGATATTTTGGGGAAAAGTGAAATTTATTTTGGGGCAAATGTTTTTCAACAATATCAAAATTTACTTGCCCCGACTGGGCAAGTGCCTCAAAAAAGTTATGTAGCACCTTGTGATGCATGGCACCATTTCATTTTTTGTCTTGCCTGCTGACCAGACTGACCATGATGCCGACAACCAGACTGACTGCGACAGCGACAACCAGACTGACTGTGATGCCGACCAGACTGACCGTGATGCTGAAAACCAGACTGAACGTGATGCTGACAACCAGACTGACCATGTTGATGAGACTGTCAGTGAAGCTGACCAAACTGACCGTGGCATTGACAACCAGACTGACCGTGATGCTGACAACCAGACTGACCGTGACGTTGACAACCAGACTGACCGTGATGTTGACAACCAGACTGACCGTGATGTTGACAACCAGACTGACCGTGAAGCTGAAAACTAGACTGACGCCAGTTCTCATTCGAAGTTATCTTTGCTGTCACGTGAAGAACTCAATGAGCACTGCAAATCGTTGCAGGGGGATAGGCAACAGTTATCATGTGAGAATGTTGCTTTGAAGAAGCACATTAAACAAATGATGGTGACAGAATCCATCAAACTCTCAAAAACCCAGGCTGAAGCTAAGCTAAGCTGTTGATTGGTTCAAATCATATTTAAGTGACAGACAGCAAGTGACCCAATTCGAAGGAGCCAAGTTGATCCCATCCTTCAACTGATGGAAGGTGTACCTCAAGAATCAATTCTTGGTCCCCTTTCATTTTCAATTTATGTCAACAGTCTACCCGAGTGTACTTCAGAAGATGTGATGTGTGTGTGTGGGCCGTGTTTCGAATACACCTACAGAAAAATTTGTAAAGAAAGATGGGATCTATTTCTCAACTTGCTCTGATGTGACACTAGAAAACTTCTGTAAATGTAAAGAAAAACTGTGCAAAACGTGACATTGTCAGCCCTGTTCATGCTGTTCTAGCATTTTGAAAGCGGGGAATATACTGAAAGAAAATGGTGATGTAGCTTTACAGGAGCTATTTCAGCATGCATCTTCAACAACGTATAAAACAGACAAGGCGTTACGGCTGATTATGCAGCTGCCAGTTGTTGCTTTTCCATTGGGTAAAACTCCAAAGCGACTATTTGTCACAGAATATGTGCAAAGTTTTGATTATGGGAAAATAGTGAAACATCTTAATGTGACACCCTCAAAAGAACTACATCTCTCCAAAGCTGAACTAAGGAAAATCTGCAGTTTAGCCTCCTCAGAGAAGGACCAAAATCTTATCAAGTATGTCGCTATCAAATCCCGTAATTTCAACATAACTGAGAGTCGGCAAAAGTTGGGCATCAACAACCCAAAGCTACTTTCCAAAACTGTTGAAGATTCAATAATCCAGCAACACAATATTAGAGAATCCTTGTGGGACTTGGCTGCAATCCAGGCCTCAGCAGAAGAGAAGGCTAGACTACATCCAGACTCAGAACCAGAGGTACATGTACATAATCCTTGTGATGATTCAGCATTAGAAACAGAGTCTGATATTGACAGTACAGAGGAGCATGATTATGTCTCTGAACAACATGGTGTGCTTGAGACAGAATCTGAGAGTGATGACCCAGAAGATTACCTAGGTATCCAAAGTGTTAATAGTGAGAGGGCAAAGAAAAAAGTGAGAAAGATATCCCAGCATCTGTTTCGATGAACTGAAAGACTCTTGGCTTAGAAGGTGTCTGAAGAATCACTTCTTAAAAGGAGATTACCTGTTGCAGTTAGTCGTATTTTGAAAAAATATCCTGATGTCGGCAGGGTAATGGAAGAGTATGTTCATCAAAATCTGGTCGGTGCAGATGCTTGGCGGAGAACTGGTGTTTTGACCTTCGACGGGAATTTGAAAAGAGGCAAAAGAATGACATATCAAAGAATTCAGGAATATTTGCAGAAGCATTACAATGACAAAATATCATATGGAACAGTTGTACAACTTTGTTCTTGCTTCAATAAGAGACTGTTAGCAAAGCGGTACAAAGGAGTGGCGCAAATAACATCCCGGAGGGCGAGAAAGGGGTGGAACCTACGCTTAAATCCTGATTCTCATTGGAGCAACACCTTTTATAGAGACTTGGATGTTTTACAATTTAAAGATGGATGCAACAAGTTAGTATTAAATAGAGACGAGCTGGGTTTCGGTTAGATACTACTTACACCCACAAACAATTCAAAACTGTGTCTCTAAAAGATCAGCCAGAGCTTACTACTCGCACAGACTATGTTAACCCATATAAGTCTATTCTGCAGACCTCAATGAATCTTATTATGGAGACCAAAAACACAAGCCAAAAGGTGCTTGGGCTGGTAAAACCTCATCAGCTGTATCCAAAGAACCCATCACAGCACATGGCAGACTTGTACATGATGAGCGAAATGCCAGAATATCAAAATGATCTAGAAAAGCCAATTGACTGTATATGGGTTGATGGTGCTTCAGATGAAGGGCCATCCCATGCAGAAGTTCAATTTCTTTGGACCGAATGGCACCTTGTAATGAAAAAAGTTTGTACACTAGTAACAGCACGGTATGCTGGTGGCAGCTAACTAAATAAGGTTGAACAATTGAATGGGTGTCTTAGTCAGGCTCATTCAAATCTGTTCATACCATCTACAATACATGGATCTAATTTTGATGCAAGTGGTGTAAATGAAAAAGTCTTGGAACAAAACTTACGGACTGCTACACAAGTGTATGTCAACCGTTGTGACGGAGCACCAGGTGGAAAATCAAAAATCCATCTTGTTGAAGGAAGTAGAAGTGAGCATGCTACTGAGCTACTAGACAGGAGATCATTCCTGTCAACATTCTTGAAAGGATCAAGAGCAGCTAAGCAGAACTTGAAGTCAGGGCATCCTGAATTGTTTGAACATTTTACACAAGTTTGGGAGTTGCACAATAGACATATGAAGAAAGGGCTCCCTGCATATGTGTTTCAACTGTTGCCATGCTATGAGGAGAGTTGCCCCCATCCGGTGTGTGCTGGTGAAAGACAAGATATGTTGTGGTTTGATGGTGGACCAAGTCTTTCTTTCTTACCAATCCCGGTACCAGATCCAGACAGACCCTGGGGTGCGCCATGTACTATCTGCACAGGACAATGTAGTGGACATTACCTCCAATTTCCACGGAATGTGACGAGGCCTTCAAGCCAACCTCCTCGAGATGTAATTGGTGAGGTGTACAAAAGTCTACCCCGACCAAATGGAGAATTTCCAGACGAAGTCATCTCAGATCTAGCGAAAAGGAATCTTTTAACAGTGCAAGATGTCACAATGTGGCTTGAACATTTAGACGGCATAAAGCAAAGACGACTATGTGGTGCACAGAAGGCACAAAACACCAGAGCAGCAAGGACAGTCGCTGCTGCTGCTGCTCAGAAAACTGCTACTTATGTTGCCAACGAAGCACAAGGGGAAGATGAAGAACTCTTTTGTCTGTGTAATCGGTAAGATTTTTATTTTACACTTTGAAGTACTAGGTGTTTTTTAAAATACATGTACATTCACTTTTGAATTCCAAGTTTTGATCATTAACATTTGTCTGCTAGATTTACAGATACATGTACATGTATGTGACCCACTCTGGCGAAATGAGGCAAAAGTCGCTGACCACGAAAATTTACATATTTAGTGCATTAGATCTATTATTTTGGAATGCAGAAATTAGCCTCAAAGGAACACGGCCCTGTATACACAAGCGTAGATCTGCTTTAATTGACCTGCGATCATGTGTTTCCATCCAGCCTTGTACGGCATAAAGAATTACGAACTATGCGAGATTTCAGGTTACACAGTGTTGTCATCTCTCTGTGCTGGATCAGAGCAATGGATTCCGGAGAGATATCTTGCCGACTACCCGAACAGGCCCGACAACATCTCGAAGAAACTGAGCGGCGTTGTTCGAAATAGTTGGTGGCATATAACAATGGAAAACTTCTATACGACTACCAGGTTGGCAGAGGAGCTATACCAGCACAAGATAATGGTCACGGGAACAGTGCGACAAAACAGGCGACATGGGATACTGGCGTCGGTGAAAGGGGCACGAAATGCTGTGGGAGAGATGACGGCCTCACACAAGGGACCTCTCCTTGTTGTGACCTTCCGTCAGAAGTAGTCACAAAAGCAACCTGGAGTATGTCTCATCTCCACAAAAGCAACCGCATGATAGACAGAGAAAAATGGCCAAGTTGTGACATCGGCAACGAGAAGTGCTAAAGCAAAGCCATCCATCATTGTGCTCTGCAATCACACAAAAATCAGAGTCGATCTTGGTGATCAGAAGGTGTATAAATATGAAGTGGAGCATCACTGAAACTTCAACTCATTAGCTTTCATATGGTACCAAAATCAAAAGGACATACCTTACCTTTGATTTTTCATAATTTTGTTCAAATTTTCATGCAGAATAAGACACAAAACCCCAAATTGGCTCAGCAGTTCACATAACCTATGGTCAAAATCGAGCAGTGTATGGGTTCAGTGTGCAAAACAGTCTAAAAGCTTTGGCCTGTACTCTAGTCTGTCACGTCTGTACTCGCGGGCATTCGTTAGTCGGTTTTCAGAACTAACAGAGCTAGGTAGGGTTTGATTTACCCGGTGCAGCATAGCAAAATATTTCACATTATCAACAGCCTGCTACACCAATATCAGCTTGCAGGGTAATTTTCTAGGATGTAAACACATAAAATATATCAAAAACATAACTTGATTTGATTTTATCAAAAATTAACAAAAAAGTATTAAGCACTCTACCATTACCTTAGATTCTTTGCTATTATATATATATATATATATATATGTTTTCGTGTTGATATCATACTTGGTCTTAATGCACAACGATCGAAACCCCCAAAAAAGAATTAAAAAAAAAAAGCATTTCTCAAAATTTCCCATTTTAGTCAAAATAGCAAGGCAGTGTAAATTTACCGGTAAATACCAGTATTTAGCACCCAGAATTTATTTACCGCCCAATAATTATTACCAGCCAACCCTGCTCAAATCTAGACGAGAAGCATACATTGATCCCTACCTTTTTGCAAAATTTGTCAGTACTATAGGCGGTGATGAGGACAGGTTGTACAGGCTGGCCACAAAACTAGTGGGCTTGAACAATGCAAAAGGCAAGCAAGCTGAGATGGGGAGCAAAAGAAAAAGGTTGGGGCAGTCACTTGTTGATTTTGAAGTAGAAGGTAAGTTGGAAAACGGTAATAACATGTTCACCTGGTTTCTACATTCACATGCATGAGGCAACATGTACATGTACTGGAATTTAGTATTCATGGATTTACTCAGCATAATATGTATGTTGATTAATGTTCAAATATCCGCCGCAGTGTAGACTCTCCAGCTTCCCTCACTGGCCTGGAAGAGTATGCTGCAAGGTCGCGGCAAGTCTGTGGCAACAGCTTATTTGCATGTGAAAATTATGCCTGCCTGCAGCAGGGCAGCTGCAGGTCTGCTGCAAGGCATTCTCATGCTGCAGGCTGATTTCTTTCCTACGCGCATTCATAGATGACCCTAAACATACCTCGCAGAGAGTACAGTTGTGCATGCAAGACAAACGGAATGAACTGGTGGCGGAGAACACCACCTGAAAGTCCAGACTTGAACCCGATTGAATTGGTGTGGGCACAACTGAAGAAATAGGTGCAGTGCTACGGCAAACCTACCCTCGCTTGCAGATCTGGAGGAACCCTGCATCCATTGATTCCAAGCCGCTCAACAAACACCAGAGGCATGTGGGAGGTACATAAGTTATGTCTCCAAGGTAATACCAGCGATTATCCCTCAGGATGGGAAACCATCTGGTTTTTAACCAGATGGGAATAGGGCCCATTCAACAAAACAGCTCTTTCAGACCCACCACTGATCCAAAAAAAGATATCAAAGTTCCTCTTAACCATGATGAAAGTGATGAGAGTGAAGGTGGACACTGCATTTACCATTATTGTAGCCTGCTCAGTGCTGTGGAATAGCTTTTATGACAGGAGGGAACAGGATATTCCCGGTAGTGAGCTGGTCGAAGAATTACCACATGTCCATCTTGCTCCAAGACTCCATGATGCTGTTAGTGTTACTGGTAGGCTTGCACAGAGAGATTAGATCATTGATGAGCATTTCACCCACTAACTGCTAAAATCTGAATTCTCCTGCTTTTGCAATCGCTATATGGGCCATTCTCAGAATAAGTGTTCAATTCCCTGTGAGTAAAACCGAAAAATCAACCACAAAGTAATACATTCAAAGATGTGTTTTCGGAAACTTCAAAACCGGTCAAATACGAAACAAAAAGTGGAACATTCTAAATGATGCCCATTCATTGAGTAAAAATGAATTGAAATAGAGCATCATTTATGATTTTTGATCACCAATCAGATACGTTACCGCAAATTTACATGTTGTAATGGACTCCTAACTCTGAATTAAATTTATTGTTTTGATCCAATTTCTGTTCAGGAAAAGACATCTGTCCCCCCTAAAGATATTGGGGTTTTTCAAGAGGTAAAGATGTTGTCATCCCTTGCTAATTGGTAGAAATTATTTCTGTGTGGTAGGTTGAAATATGCTTTTTGTTGAAATGAAATATTACATTAAGATTCACTTTGTATTTTTAGTAAATTTCGCTTACAAATAAAGTTTCGAATCCCACAAATCATGCAAAGGGAACGATCCGATCTGGAATTTCCACAGGAAACAAATATGAATTGCTTTCCTGGGGAAAGAACTATTGAAAAACATCGAATCACCTTTGGTAACGTATCTGGTAAAATATAAGTAATAATTTTAGTTGTGTATGAATTAATAAATATCACCTGTTTAATTATTTACCTCATGAATTGATGTAAAAATGAATGATGTAAGCCCAAATTAACCATTTTAAACATTGTACGTAATATTTAAACTATGAAATGTAGTGGAAAAGAGCCCTAAATGTGAAAGCTGAGTTCTTCATTCACAGAATATTCTCATCTTACGTCTGAATGTATTTATCCATCTAACTGTAAATATTCATTAAGTTTTGATGGATAATGCAAACAAGGTTTGAAAAATATATTTTTGCAGGCACTTAGAAGGAAGTAGGTACAGTCTCTATGAACTCGATATGCTAAACAGTTGTTTGACCTATGGTAACGTATTTGGCTCATCCCTTTTAATGAAAATTAATAAATAATTGTTCAACTTATCAATGAATCTTGAGTAGTTCTTCATATGTTGAAAAACACTAGAATAAATATACAACAGAACACTGAAACTTTTCTCGGAAGCGTTTTATAAACTACTTTTTACTCTTTCAAAGTTTGGTAACGTATCTGGCGTACGTAAATGAATCTGTCAGTGAAGTTACAGAGCGATTTCTACTGAATATTCTTCATTTGAACATAACTTTAATTTTTTGTGGAAGCGTCATTCTATGCAGATTTGTTTTATGAACACTTTGTTTTACATAACATTATTTGTCACCGTGGGTGCCCTGAATTATACGTAACGTATCTGCTAAATCTGAAAAGCAAAAAACTGATATGCTGAATCTTAGCTTCGTCTTGTAAAATAAACGTTCAAAGTTGTTGCATAGAATATGAAAGTGGCTGGGTTTTATAGAATAGAACTTTGGAGTTTATGAGCACACAACGATTTGTTAGTAAAAACATTTACAATTTCTTTTCAGCATTTTGATTATGTGGTAACGTATCTGTCGGAAAACTTGGCATTAAGTTGTGAGACACTGATGCACAAAGAAAAATCCTGTGGAAGTGTTGCTCTTTTTCACCTCTCTGTCCTTTTGGTGTAAGAATATAATCCTGAGGTCCAACAAAACGAAGCATGTAATGGGTAGGGATGAATTTTGACCAGATTTGATCCCCAGAAAGCACAAGACCAATGAGCAAAATTCGGTCACGTATCTGGTGTAACGTATCTGTGGTAACGTATATGGTCGATCATATTATTATGAGAGCGATATCTACCAAATATTTCTCACTTGTACTAAACTTTAATGTTGAATCGATGCGTCATTCCGAGGAGTAATGTATAATATACAATTTGTCTGACATTGCAATATCTGTCGCAGTGGGTGGCGTGAAAAGTGTGTAACGTATCTGTCCAAATAAAAGTGTAGAAAACCGATATTTCAAACATTATACCGTATTCTCAATAAAGAGCTGTTGCACAAAAAATCTAAGTACTTGCAGTGTATGAAGTATATCCTCAGGGTTTCATATACACAGGGTCATTGCATAGTCTTGTTATTTTCCCAATGCTGTAACACTAAAGAAACTGGTAACGTATCTGGCGGTGAATTTGGCGACAGGTTTCAAAAGGCTATAAAAAAAGAAGTCAATAAAAATTTTGAAACTTTTTGAGTATTGTGATTAGCACATATGATATGCTCATCGTCCATGAAAATGATATTTGGAAAGTGTGCTTGTGGACGGAGAGTAGCAATAAAACATAATTCTGAAATAGCCGGCGACACTGCGTTTTGGGGGTCTTAACAAAGTTTAACAGCAAAATTTTATACAAAAAGGCAGACAACCGCATTTGATCGTGTTTATTTTTAAGAAATAAAGTCCTCGTGATATATTATAAACATTTAAATAGTATCTAATAGGTTTCAGGGAACCGCAAACTGTCATGGAATGTCGGCGACACCAAAATTCCGTATTTGAACGCTTTTACTGAGAATGGGCCATATACAGCATTCTCTGAGGATATTCTAAAGTCAATACTTGCAATACTGAGCTTTTAATCTTTCCAGCAATGCAGCCTGCACATTATTTGAATTTCATCTTGATAAGAACTTCTGGGCTTTTGCTTCTACCAGCTCCCAATGTAAACATTTTCCCTTTGGCTGCACCCAAGACTCCATGTCAGTACAGAAGTTGCAAGCTTTTTTGGAACTTGTAGCAACATAGCACTACTGCAATACAAGAAATGCAATACCGGTACTAATGTAGTATCAGTGCTGTGGCATATTGTACCTTACTAATGCTGGTTTGGTGATTGTAATTTTGTTTTTAGCTCACCTGAGCCGAAGACTCATGTTATCAAGAAATTTTGTGTTCATCATAAAACCTATGACCCCATCCCTTTCCACAGTTATGAAACTGGAATGTATACTAAGTTAGTGAGAGTCTAAGTTAACAATTTCATTTGGAGGTAAATACCATCTTTCAGTTTTTATATATAAAGAGTTTTTAAAAAGTTTTTATAAAATCAGACACTTTATACTTTAAATGCAAAAAACCAAATTTCTGCTACCTTAATATTTGTCTTGAAGAATTTTTATGTAGTTTATGTTTATTAAATCAGTGTAATTTCCATGTTTAGACATTACTGTCATTTCAAGAGGAACAGAGGTTTTACTTAGTAACATTTGCAGGCACAAACAGGCATTCATTTTGCAAATATTTGTCAAGAAAGTTTCCAGAACATGCACAGAGTTTTCTCACAATAATGATCAGGTTTTTGTAACATCCAATGGCTTTCATGTTGGAAAAGAAGGAAATACCGATTCGGACTAAGAAGAAAAAGAAAAAATTGCATGACCTTGTCCATAATCATCAAGAAACAGACTAGCAGATATGGCTTCACATCTTCAGTAATGCTTGCAGAAAAGTTTGTTTTATTTTTATATTCAATAGACTGAGATGTTGGTATGATTGGTTTTTCCCTTAATTAACTTGAAAAAGAAAAATTGTACAATTTCAATCTAGTCTTGGTGATGAAAAATATCTTCACCTTTGTGCATTCCAATCAGCAGTTTCAAAAGATTCAGATTTAGCATAGGTGGTAAGCAAAAATATCAATGTCACAGAGTGCCTTCAAGTACTGTACATCTGCACTGGATGTGGCTTCGTGTCCTACTTTGCTCATCTTGAGAGAGGTGTTTCTGCCCAAACGTTTGGGCAGGTATCTCAAGAAGAGGAGCTAGCAAATTCCTGGTGTTCAAGGGAAACATGGATGCCCAGTTCTACTGTCCATTTTTTAGAGTTAAGCAAGCAGGCAAGTGAGCGGGAAAGCTAGGGGAGACTGCTGGGACAAGGAGCAGCGGCAGACAGGCAAGTCTGCCCATTGCCTTTCTACCATGCAACCACAGTGAAGAAAAAAATGCTGCGTCATCTCACAAGTGTCCACCATGTCCTGAGTACATTACTTAACTTTCCAAATGCCTCATACCAATGATTATTAAGTTAGAATAAGAATGTAAAGAGCATTTTACCATTTGATTATATAAATAAGTCCATTATATTGATATCTTTAGATGCAATGGAATTAAGATACAACTTTTATGTGGCGCTTAAAAACAAATATCTAGTCAAGCCCTATAAAATTTATAGTGCTTAATAATTCAATTAATAACCAAAAATTGAACATTGGTCTTAACAATGATCAAAACAGTGTGTGACAGAATATAATATATTTATGATTTAAACAGTCATTTGTGAAGGGTCTTCACACTGCCAGTGGTGACACAATATGGATTGTTTTAAGCCTGAAGTCTGAGACCATGATTACGATCAACTTCAACTTGATCATAATCATGTTGAAATTGCTTAAATATGGGTGCGAATAAAGCTAATTTAACAGAAAATTTCTATTTGGAAATTTGGGCATTTTGACCTGGCTATTGAACCCGCCACTTAAACCTATAGACAATTCTTCAGAAAACCACCAACATTTGAGCTCATAACAATATCTTGAAGAACATTAAAAATGTATGTATGATGTAAAAAAATGTGACTGTAATTATATGACAGCAGTTCTTATGATTATTTCCCCAAGGTACAGAACAGAGGAAGAAAAAATATTTTCCTGTTAACTAATGAAATCTTAGCATTTCAACCTGACCATAGATGACCCCCAAATTCTCAGAGAATCATTGCCGGCCACACGCCAATGTACCAAGGTTTCAATGACACTGCCTTGAGCCATTTCCAAGATACAAAAAAAAAATACATAAACTACCATGGCCAAAAACTTTCCTACAAAATATTTAAAATGTTAAGGCCAAGTAAAAAACGAAACCAGTTTCTCGTCCTCGCGCGCATCGATTTTGGCCGCCGCGTCGATTTTTTTACTATTTACTATTTTCAAAATGGCGCTGAAAATACCAAGAAATTCATAATTCTCGTCCCAGCCCGCTCCCCGCCCGCATCGATTTTCAGTTGCCGCATCGACTTTTTTGATATTTACTATTTTTTCGGCCGCCGAAACACCTACCAATCGTGATGATGTCTCATTTCTAATTACGCCTTGCGTCCTCAACTTCGCTGTAGTACAGCTGTAGCTTCTGTAGTGCGTCAGATGTAATAACGCATGCATTTCACATTGAGAAGAGAGCGAGCTCGGCAAGAAGGAATGACCCACAAAGCAGTCGAACTGTAGTTGGATGGGCGGGCGGCGCGGGCCGGCCTGAGTTGTGATGTACAGCGCACTCAGTACGTCGTGAACGCGATAGCGGCAACATAATTGCGAACAATCGCTGATATTCCACGCATAATTATTTCGCGCATTGCTCGTATTTTTCCCCGTTTCTCCTATCTTAAGCGGATGAATTGTTCTGTACAAATGCTTGTGAGGATTGTATCGAGTTTGTATACATTTTCATGTCATTGTGACTATGTGCATGTGTGTGCAGTGTCGGAAGGTACAGTGCCAGTGCAGTGGCGCTGGCCGTGCCGCACCGTATTGGCAAAGTGTTCGTGTCTGTACAGCTGTAGCTAGCTGTGGGGGTTGTTTCATAAAGCTGCTCGTAAAGTTACGAACAACTTACGAGCGACTGGAGATCAGTTCTTGTGCTGAATTATGGAAATTCTGATAAGTACAGCTTCTGTATAGCACAACAGAACTGATCACCAGTCGCTCGTAAGTCGTTCGTAACTTTACGAACAGCTTTATGAAATAGGGCCCTGGGTCCCCATTCCCTGATCTGTCAGCTGTCTGCACGCAAGCATGAACATATTCGAATGTCACGTACACTCTGCTCTGTAACGTTGCATCTGACGGCGATGTATTGTTCTATATTTTGAAGAGAAAATGAATGCGCTTTTCCAGCAAATGTAGAATTATTAAATGGGTATATCTACAAAATAAATAACTTTTCCACGGATTCTGGTTTGTCTCGTATTTCTGCGGGATACTTTTTTTTTAACGATGTAAATTCACGGACACGGCCGTGAGTCGTATCATCTGTAGTGTGGTATACAATCATTCATCATTTAAATGATAACTGCTTTATCAAATGTCTTTTTAGAACATGAAGGAACATCTCTAAATGTTTAATGCTACAATGCCACATCAGTATCATTTTGACATCCATCTGCAATTGTACAAGCCAGTTTCCAGTTGAATGTGCTACAATTGTACTGTGAAGAAATGCAGATACATACCAGCTGTGTGGACACAAAAAGTCACAAACACCAATGATAAATAAAGCAGTGTTTTGAATATCATGGAATTTATTTCAGTCGTACATTTGTTGAAAGACATGTTTTATACCTGTTTCAATTAATAGCACAATACATCAGAATTGCAAGTACACTGGTATCAGAAATGCCATTACAACACTAAATACACTGTACCAGTATTAAGATGGTCATTTTCCCTTGACATCTGTGTGGAAAGAAAAAGCAAATGTATTTCTGCAAGCATGAAGTTTCATTTCAAGTATGGTACATATTTGATTTGTTTGAAAGTGCACAGAGTGCAGGCAAGACATACACTTGGGAACTGGTCCCTCATAACACAGCTGCCAGAGTGATATTTCATTTCATAAATTGGATATAGAAAATAGTAAAGCCCTCTCTCGTTACCTTTCTCAGAATTACCGGACGAGAAACACATATTACTTTCATTTTGACAATCCTCGAAAAAATAGTAAGATATCAAATAGTAAGGACCTCCCTCATCGCCTTGCTCAAAAAACCCAGACGAGAAACTACTTTCTTTTTTTACTTGGCCTAATACATGTGACTGGCTGGACACGTCCAGTCAGTCAGACTTAATTAAGACAATTCACCAATTATTGTTTTCATGAAGAATGGGCTAAGATGTAATCTCTATGTTTCCATTACACAAGACTACTTACTTGACTTTGTTGCAGAATTTCAAATAAACTAAAATAGATACAAATCCAGAATGAAATACCTGAAAATGATTCTGGAAGTACTTTTCTACATTTCAATGATAACATTCCATTGCCAAGCAATTGGATGATTGAGATATTGGTATGATTGGTCTTCCACTTAATTTACTTGAAAAAGAATTGTACAATTTTGAGCTAGACTTCTCACCTTGGGAAAGGCGTTTCTGCCCAAACTACACATTTGGGCAGGTATCTCAAGAAGAGAAGCTAGCGAATTCCTGGTGTTCAAGGGAAACATGGATGCCCAGTTCTACTGCGAGGAAATCCTCATAGGAACTCTAAAGCCATTCATCGAGGCTACGTATCCTGCTGGACACCATTTCTTGCAAGATAATGACCCCAAACATACCTCGCGAAGAGCACAGTCGTGCATGGAAGAGCAACGGAATAAACTGGTGGAGAACACCAGCCGAGAGTCCAGACTTGAACCCTACTGAAATGGTGTGAGCACACCTGAAGAAATAGGCGCAGCACTATGGCAAACCTACCTCGCTTACAGATCTGGAGGACCACATCCAAAGATGACCTTAAACATACCTCGCGGAGAGCACAGTTGTGCAAGCACAAGCAACGGAATAAACTGCTGGAGAACACCATCCGAAAGTCCAGACTTCAATCCAATCGAACTGGTGTGGGCACAACTAAATGGGTACAGCGCTGAGACAAACCTAACTCGAAATAAAAAAATGAATATCAAAGTTACTTTTGTGTTTGATAATTATGAACATCCATCATGCATACTGTTGGTGAAGGAAGATTATCCATGCTCAGAAAAGTCAGAGGCCCACAAGTGAGAAGACCACTTAGATGCAGTCCAGAGGGAATGGGATATTGAAAAAAACACACACACACACACAAAAAAAAAAAATGCAATGCCTCATACAGAACAACCAAGGAAGCTGCTGAGGAATACAACATCTCCAAGCTTGGACAATCATCACCTGCATCCAGACCGATATCCTTTCATTACGGTTTTGATTATGCCCAGCAGATGCAATATCCATCAAACCCCATCAGCCAGGTCCCATGTATTTCCAAAACCAAGGAAATGCAAAATATTTGGTATTGCTTCTGAGGCCTATCTGAACAGGTAAACTACTTGGCTGATGAGTGCGCTGCCTGTGGTAAGGGGCCAAATGTAGTGATAAGCTACTTGCACCACTTCTTTGCTCATTACGAGGTGGAGGAGCAGCATGTACATTCACATGCTGACAGCTGTGTAGGGCAAAATAAGAACAATGCTATGCTCCAGTATCTGTCATGGCGTGTACACAGTGGACTACACAAGCCTGTGTCTTAATCTTTCTTATTGGTGGGGCACACAAACTTTGCTCCAGACTGGTGCTTTGGGCTGGTGAAGGCGGCATACTGTCGACTACACGTGTCATCTCTTTAGGAGATTGCAGATGTTGTCTCTTAATTCCTCAACACAGAAAGAGATCAACATTCCCCAGCTGGTAGGCAATGAAAAAGGTATGGTCCTTGTTCCAGTGTATGACTGGAGCAGCTATTTATCTGCACACTACTGTCGTATCTTGACTGTTAAGTCATACAAACACTTTAGCTTTCTGATGATCAACATCCAGGTAAGTCTTTCTCAAAGAAAGAGTAGACAGAGAGGAGCTGGTGTTTGAGTTTGTCCGATCACCACCACCAATTGTTTTACCACCAAAGATCCGCCCCAAGGATCTGGATGCAGAAAGGAAGCAGTATCTCTTCGAGAAGATTCGAGAGTTTTGCAAGGATGAGTACAAGGATTTAGTACTGTATGTCCCAGCATATAGGATGTGCTATTATATGACTGAAATGCAGTTGCCACCCTTGCATGAGTTCACATTGTTACTTTGCAGTTTTAATATGCCTTGCAGATGGATGCTTATTTCACAGGAAAGACAAGGAAAAGTAGAAATTACGCGGTGCGTAATATATGTCCCCACCGGAAGTAGCAATTTGTAACAAAATGTGCAATATAGGTAAAAAATCCAAAGTCAAAGGTCAAAGAAGTCAAAGGTCAAAATTCTGTGTAGAAGTTTTGAAGCCCTCACCTAGTGCCATCACATAAAGCAAACGGAATCGAAATTGAGTTAGAAATGGCGAAGGAGTAGCATTTTGTAGCCAATGTACAATATAGGTCAAAAATCAAGGTCAAAGAAGACAAAGGTCAAAATTCTGTGTAGAAGTTTTGAAGCCCTCACCTAGTGCCATCACATAAAGCAAATGGAATCGAAATTGGGTTAGAAATGGCGAAGGAGTAGCATTTTGTAGCAAAATGCACAATATAGGTCAAAAATCAAGGTCAAAGGTCAAAGAAGTCAAAGGTCAAAATTCTGTGTAGAAGTTTTGAAGCCCTCAACTAGTGCCATCATATAAAGCAAACGGAATCGAAATCGGGTTAGAAATGGCGAAGGAGTAGCATTTTGTAGCAAAATGTACAATTTAGGTCAAAAATCAAGGTCAAAGGTCAAAGAAGTCAAAGGTCAAAATTCTGTGTAGAAGTTTTGAAGCCCTCACCTAGTGCCATCACATAAAGCAAACGGAATCGAAATCGTGTTAGAAATGGCGAAGGAGTAGCATTTTGTAGCAAAATGTACAATATAGGTCAAAGGTCAAGGTCAAAGGTCACAACTGAAATTCTGTGTAGAAGTTTTAAAGCTCCCATGTAGTGCTATCATATAAAGCAAACAGAATCAAAATTGGCTCATAAATGACAGAGAAGTAGCAAATTGAACATTTTGATCACACACGGACGCACACACGGACGGACGGACGGACGGACGGACGCACAGACACACACACGTACGGAGCCCGTTTCATAGTCCCCTGCTCGAACTCATTCGGCGGGGACAAAAAAAAGGTAATGAGCATATAGCCATGGTAATGGATGCATAACCACACAGAGGGTGGTGTAAATCACCGTGCGAAAAAGAGTGCTGCGTTGAGCGAGTTGTTGTCAAAAATCAGTGTCCAACTTGACAGCAAGGAAGATTTCATCCTCGACACTAAAAACAAGGTATTCAAGGATAGTCACACCACCACAGAGATATGTGTCCGCAATCTTTCACCCATCTCTCGGTGAAAGCATATACTATCATTGGAGGAGTATCTTAGGCAAAGCTTTTGCATTAATATAGACAATTTTCACACCAGTGTCAAGCTACTGGGAGATTTATACAAATTGAGAACTTTTGTTACAGGAACGATACTACCAAATCGAAAACATTTTCCTCGTGACATGAAAGACACCAGTAAAGAGTGGGTAAAACATGCAGAGAGGGGGGACATGTGCTGGACACGAATGAATGAAATCCTTTGTGTCCAGTGGAAAGACAAAAAGTTGGTCACAATTATGTCAACAATACATCGCCACTCACCGACATTGGTGTCCCTCTGACGTGCCAGGACCTGTTGGCAGTCCAGAGTTGGCAAACCGAAGCAGTCGAAACCAAGACCAATCATCTGTCACTTCACGTCCCGAATGAAGGAGGAAGACATGATAAAAAACAGGGGAAAAAAATGAAAGACATCCCTTCTTACAGAGGTACCATCTTCATAAATGAAGATCTGACCACTCTCACGTATAAACTCCTGTCGTATGTGAAGGTGCTCCCCAACATGGACAGAGTAAACACGAGGAATGGAAAGTTGTTTTGCAATCTGAAGGACCGACGTCTTGTCACCATCGAGACAGCAGATGACCTTTTCAAACTGGGGGTAGATGACGTGGACTATGTCAAACTCGCCTCAAAATGTTCGCAATGTGCAATGCGCAATGTCAAAGTGGCTGAATAACTTCCTTGTTTTCTGGACAGAAACAGCAAAATCAAACCTGGGATCCTTCAACATCAGCCGCTCAAGGGAGGAAACAGCAGCTAATGCCCAGTATGCTCGGGTAAATCCGGACAAGATCTCCCAAACTGACATGCCCATTGAAACACAAGGTGCCAAGGCTACACCTGTATTGATTTCGGAACCAAAGCACCAACTAATAGATGCCACACATGCCAACATCAACCTTGGTGCTTTCGTGAAAAAGATTGTCATTTGTGAGATGGCCCGTGTCCAGCTGTGGAACATAAAGTCTGATTCGGAGGTAGAGGCAGCTTTCAACGAAAATGAGAAAAAACTAAATGACCATCTCCATACAAAACTGGGCATTGTTCCCTCACTCATGACTGGAAATCAAACCAGATTTTATACTGAAATGTGGTAAATTCATGAAATGTACAGCACACCTTGATAAAGAGGTAAGTTGAAAAACACATCATTATTGTTATTAAATCATTACAGATTTGTATGGAATGAGGCTTCACAAAGTGAAAGACTCTTTGTGAAACAACAATGGCCATAAAGATTAAATCTATTCTTTTCACTTTTAGTTATAGAATACCATAGTTCAAAACATTTTTCTTTATACAAAGACTTCTTGTATTGTATTTGTGATTACTTTACATCATTTATCATTTACCTCATTATCTTGTTCATGCAGTTTAGCACCTCATCTGTGTCAAGTGAATCTCTGGCGTGTTCCGGTTCTAGTTCCAGGAGGAGGTTTAGCGACGATGAGATGGATGATATTGAGTTTCTGTTTTGGCCAAACCTACGGGCCAAAATTCCCCCACGATACCAGGAGGTAATAGAAATGCTAAATCTACACAGAGGGAAACTCCAAACAAGATCAGGGGTCTTTTAAAGGATGGGGATCATCTCCTTTAGTGGATGTGGTCTATTCTAGAGGTCGTCTCTTATAAGGACACAGTCTTAAAAAGGATGCAGTCTTTTAATGGATGTCATCTTTTAGCGGACATGGTCTTTTAGTGATAGTGGTCGTCGTGTTTAAAACAGTGCACATCGTCTTTACCAGACATTATCACAGTTCATCTCTTTTAGTGGTCAACGTGTTTACCACAGTGTTAAGCGGTCCACATCTTTATTGCAGTCTTCGATGCAGACTGTATTACAGCGTTTAGCAGTTCACGTGTATGAAAGTCATCAACACAGTCTTTACTGCGGTCTTTAAGTCTTTATGTTACAAGCTTTGATCTACATTTGGTTATTGTTACGAAATTGTAAATAAATTCAGCTATATTCAGTTATATCTTACACGAGTAAAAGTGTGTAGTGGTTTTACCGTCCCACGTGAAAGCCGGACTACGACATTTCATTAACCTGAATGAATTAAGCTGAAAATTAATGATTTGCTGCCGTTTTAGCTTCTTGTATTGTATTTGTGATTACTTTACATCATTTATCATTTACCTCATTATCTTGTTCATGCAGTTTAGCACCTCATCGGTGTCAAGTGAATCTCTGGCGTGTTCCGGTTCTAGTTCCAGGAGGAGGTTTAGCGACGATGAGATGGCGGATATTGAGTTTCTGTTTTGGCCAAACCTACGTACCAAAATTCCCCCACGATACCAGGAGGTAATAGAAATGCTAAATCTACACAGAGGGAAACTCCAAACAAGATCCGCTAAACAGGTCCTTGATAAGATCAGGCATCTTATCGGTCTAAACCATAGCCTTTAGATTTAGAACCTCCCAGGAGCTCAGGAGAGCTGAGTAAATTTTGTAAATATTTCTTTTATTACTCCACTACATGTGTGACTTGTATAAGAAATTAAGCACAGACACATCCTGTGTGTAGTAGCCACATACCCAGAGAAAGGTACTATCGCCGTAATGCTGACGCGCGTTTGTGGCACCAGGCACTTTTTTCGCGAAGCGCCTCGGGGTACTCGTAAAGCGTGCAGGTTTTTGCAGGTGCTGAGACTAGCGCTACGTCATTGTAATCAGAAAACTGATTGATGACGTAGCTGACAATTTCCCTTTCGTTTGATATGCAACACGTGTGGACTCGGAATTCGGAAGACCACGAGTTCATCGATCGCAATGTAACTTGGATTTTAGAGTCATTCTTTTCGCTGAAGGTATGTATACAATTCGTTTAAACTTTATACAATGTTAGAACATTAATTGATAAACAATTGTTGTAAACAGCAACAAAATCTTACGACCGAAAGTCTGATTTTTTACTCCGATTATGAGGCGATGTTGTAGAAAAATGATAAACCAGCGCCATTCCCTGACACTGAGTGACAGTACATTATATTCACAGCGTTTCACGCAGTACCGTTGCATTGGTTCCTCATTACTGTTGTTTTTTGAGCGACATTTCAATGAAAATGCGTTAAATGATTGTTATTTCAATTAATTATTTGTACAAATCTATTATTTATTTGCAGAAATTTTAAATCAGTGGTGATACAAATATTGTAATTTGGCTGAAATCATGGGATAAAAAAGGCATGCCTACCACGTGTATTTGTCATGTATGTTTACAAACATCATGACGACAGCTACAACATGGCAGCTTTTAATTTAAACCAGTCGTGTGTGACATGTGTTGTGTGGAGCCAGCTGTATCTAATGTAAACAATAAAAGCTGCTTTTTAATTATTTTGTGTGAAACTGGCATTGATACTGAATTGATTGGACCTAGTTTAATTTGATTTTTTAAATAATTTTTTTAAATATCTAATCTATTCTTTTTCATTAAAATTTATTAAAAATTCAAAAGTTCTTTCTTGATACAAGAACTTTAGATTATCTTTATAATTCTAGGCTGCTGTGCCCCCCCCCTGCCCTAGCTCCCCCAACCCCCGTGGCAAGGGGCAAGTCGCCGAGCCCCCCCCCCACCCATATTTTTTTTTCTTCTTGTCAGCTCGACCAACTGTCATGTCCATGATTATAATACCCGTACCCCATGATAATTTTTGAAACAAGAAAACAAAGTGTCTAAGTTCCCCCCCCCCCCCCGAAACAAACACCTTGGCGCTGCACCTGCTGAAAAATAATTCACAAAACCTATACAACTTAAGATCCCAATATTTGTCATTACAATGATGTATATGTATATAGACCTATTAATAATTTATAATAATCACACACATTCTTTTCATTCAGTCTAATTTCAATATTTTTTTTTTCAATTTTGTTGTTTAATTTTATTTCTTTATTGAACAGATAAAGCAATCATGCCACCAAAAAAGAGACGAGTTACAACTATTTTCCCCCCAAAAGATTGGAAAGAAGAGAAAGTATCTTGATGACAACTTCGATGAGCTACCCATCGATCCAAAAAATCTTCGAAATGGACACATTCTGCTACATTACTTGAAAAGTGAAAAGTCCCCAACAGCAACAAACAAATTCATCATGGAGAAATACTCTTGTAAATGTGCCAAAAACCAGTTGCAAATAATGTTGAATCGCAATGCCAAATTTTCGGACAGCACTTCGGAACATGTTATGAAAAGATATCAAGCCTTTTACCAAGAGATTTTTCCACTGCCAGATGACCCAGGAGATAGCATTCCAGAATCTTCAAGAGCAAGTGGTGAGTGCTATGCATTATTCACTCTTTCATCACTTCATTAAAAGAACACACACAAACACATCGATAATTTGTTTTATTTAATTTCTTCTTCAACCTGGGCAACACATTTAGTGGATAATACAAGGAATTCTCTGTTCTTTCATGTGGCCCAGGGGCCAATATGAATTAAAATATATAAAGTACAAATTAAATGCCTCTTAAACAGATTACATATAATTAATAAATCCTGAAATAAATCAATCTCTAATAGTCCAATTATTACATTGTCCAGTATATGAAACTTCCATTATTATAAAGTTTTTTATCCTTTTACAATATATGAATTGCATACACATTTATTTTTTTCTTTGGTCTGATTTCAATTAAATAGCTGGAACATCGCAGTCTCCAGAGGTTCAACAAAGTCCACAGTCATTAACGACAGCTTCACCTAAAGCCAAGCCTGGATCATCAGGATCATCCATTCATTCTTCTCGAAGGAAGCAGCCCACTACCCCAAGAAAGCTTCAGCTTAAAAAAAGATTAGACTTTGTTACACAATCAAAATGTGATATGAAAGAAAAATACAAGATGCGAGTTTCAAGGTTAAGATCTAGTGTGAACTTTCAAAAGGTAAATCAATCAAAATACCTAATCCAAGCTGTGAAACGCAAGAACATTCAATAAGCCAAAAAAAGATGTACAAATAGAGAAGCTGAAGGCTCAGATAGCTAATACAGTTGTACAAGAGGAATTGAACAAGCTGAAAAAAAAAGAAGCTAAAAATGCTGCAAAAAAATACAAGCGTGCTCGTCAGAAAGTGTCCAGAGCTGTTGATGACACTAAGTCCAAATGTAAAAATGAAGTTAATCATCTGAAAAGGCAGTTGCAGGAAATGAAGAATACTGTTCAGCAATGGTGGAAAATGAAAATCAGATTTTGAAAGAAGCGTTCCGGTCATTTCAAGATGAATCTGATCACAATCTGCCATCTTTTCAAAAAGAAGGCAAAAAATACTCAGATGATGTTAGATTGAGTGTCTATGACCACATTGTTAACAATGTACCTACATCTAACATTCCAACTCTAATTAAACAGACTGGGAAGCGACATTGTATTTCCATAGATGATGTGCCTCACCGAAATACTGTGGAACTTATGGCGAGAGAGCTTGGTGTTGTGTCTGACCTAATGAGTGCGGAAGTGCTCATGGAATAGGACAATTTGACTGTTGGCTTTGACGCGACAACCCAGGAGGGCATTCACGTTAACAGTATCCACATTACAAGCAGTGACAATTGCTACATATTAGCAGTTGACCAGTTGCCTGGTGGTACGGCTGAAGATTACTCTCTCCACACAAATGAAACTTTGGATTGTTTAAGTGATGTCTATTGTCAATTCTACAGCACAGATTTTTCATTAACATGACAGAAGATAATAAATCACATTTCTACCTCTTTAACTGATCGTGCTTCAGTCAATCATGCTACCATTCAACAACTGGAACTTAATTGGTGCAAAAAGTTGAATGAGTTGAATTGTCACCTCCACCCCCTGGATACAATAGCAAGTTCTATTCGTTCAGTACTCAAGAACAGTGAACCCAGCAACTTGGACAAGAAATTGTACGGTTCAGAATGTATCTCCCACCAGCTGATCCTAGGATTCAATAAGTTCAGGTATAAGGATAGTCGTGGTGATCCTAAAGGGTTTGTTAGTGCTCTGGAGAGCTCAGGCCTTCCAAAGGGTCTGCTACCAAGATACAGAGGAAATAGACTCCATATTATGTTTGACATAAGTGGAAAGCTACACCATCACGAAGACTTCTTCATGAAATTGTTGACAGAAACAACAGTCTCATGTGGTGGCTTGCAGGATTCATTGCTGCATGACTTCTCATCTCCTGTTGCCAAGGTTGAACTTCATGTTCTAGGCCTTTTAGGTAAACTTCTCTCGGGTCCATGGATGCAAAAGTTCTATCAGTCCTCTGAGTCAGATGTGAGCCACATAGATGGTATTGAAGTAGTAAAGGGGGTGAAAGATGTCTTGAAGGAGTTTTCCCAAGATCCTTCATCCACCCTTACCACTACAACTGATTTCTTTGGGAATGTACTTTCCAAGGATGCTACACTGAAGTCCTTGCAACGTCCACCAGTAGATCCAGATCTGTTTCACGACATGATGAAAGCATGCTTGTCAAAGACAATTGAGGTTCTCGATCGGCAGTACGCTCGATACTTCACTCTTGATGTGACAGAGACATTGAAGAAAGAAACTGAGTCCTCATGTTATCACAATATAGACGCTGAAAGTGTTATGGGGATGTTCAGTGCCGCTAAGGACCACGCACCCAATGCAACAATGTGCTTTCTGTCTTCCCGAATCAAGGCGATCAAAAACAGGGTTGTTGGTTATCTGGATGACCTGGAACCAGAAAGAAAAAAAAAGGGTAATAGAACTGGCAATAACAAGAGCTAGGAAACAACGCACACAGAGAAGAAAACGAACTTCCCAAATCAGGACAGAAATTGCTAAAAGACTACAAGATAAACTACAGAAAAGAACTAGAAATGTCGCTTTGGCGACTGGTATGCCTCCGCCATAACACATGATTTTCCCAACAGGTCTAGATAGTACATGTGGACAATGTGTGACTACATTTTCACAAAATTGGCAAAATATTGAAATAACAAATTTCTCACAAGTGTGTTGAATGTTCACCTTCCTTGACCTAGGTTTAATTGGATGAATAGGAGAGCATGTATCTAGGGATTTAAGGACTTTAACTTGACTTTGACCCATTCATACATTTAGGCATTGAGTAATTTTCAAGGTACAGGTATGGAGAATTGGTGTGAATTTCTGAATTGAATAGTAAATTGTTACCATTTTCATCTGGCCCTTGACCCTAAAATTCATAAGATAATCACTTTCAGGTAGAACATGCATAATATGTACTAAGTTTCAAGATAACTTGAGCCACTTCCGAGATATGGAGGAAAAAGTTAGTTCAGCACTTTCACTTGATCTTTGACCTTTTGACCTTTGAGGCAAAAAAAAGAAGAAAAAAAAAAACTTCCCAGAGAATTTCTATTAGGTTACACATGCATACACCAAGTGCAAAAAAAAAAAAATATAACCCTGCTGGCATTGCATAAATATGAGGGAAATAGTAAAATTTTGAAGTGTTGCACTTGACCTTTGACCCCTGACCTTTGACCCCATGAACCCTACATTCTCTAGATACAATCAATTCCAGTCAGTACATGTATATACTATGTTCCATGAAGATACCTTGAACAATTTTCCAAGGTACGGAGAAAAAAAAGAAGTTTTAATATTTTTACTTGACCTTTTGACCTTTGACCTTTGACCTTATGACCTAAACTTTCACCAGAGAATCTTCATTGGGTAATACATGTATACACTAAGTTTTAAGAAAATATCTTCAGGCATTCAATAGATATGGTGGAAATAGTGATATTTTATGTATTTGACCCTGACCTTTTGACCTTTGACCTTTGACCTCATGACCCAAACCTTCACCAGAGAATCTTAATTGGGTAATACATGTATACACTAAGTTTCAAGAAAATATCTTCAGGCATTCAATAGATATGGTGGAAATAGTGAAATTTTATGTATTTGACCTTGACCTTTTGACCTTTGACCTTGAGCATGTGTACCCAAAAGTTGATAGGCACAACTTCACCCCCTAATACACATACATGCCAAGTTTCATTAGGATACCTCAACAGGTTTCGATAGTTACCTTGTCCACAAAATTCATTACGGACGGACGGAAGGACGGACGGACGGACGGAAGGACGGACGGACGGACGGACGGACGGACGGACGGAAGGACGGACGGAAGGACGGACGGACGGACGGACGGACAACCCGAAAACATAATGCCTCCGGCACCACTTCGTGGCGGAGGCATAAAAACAACAAATCGGAAAAAATTGGAAAAGAGAATTAGAGAATGCAAATTGGCAAATCTTAGTACAGAATTTACAGACTATGGCGAGGAGCTTGTGAAATCTATGAGTGATATCTTGACTAGTAGGGTGGTAGGCCACAAAATATGCCACATCTGGTATGACTGTGAGTCGCAACAACGGACTATGTACTATGGAAAACTTGAGAAGATGTTGAAAAAAGGAGGTGGAACTTACCGGGTAGCATATTGGGGAGAAGGAGAGACTTAAGAAGCCAATGCCGAAGATTACGAGATGTCCAAGTATGCCCTTGCTGCTGATCTTATTTGTGGAGACGTCACCTTATCTTAATCATTCACTCGCAGAATATGTTGTTTATTTCAAGACATCACAAATTCATGGTAATCAACCTAATTAACCTATTAACCCAATTAAACAATTTTACTCACATGTGTTCTTAATTATTTCTAATTGGATTTTCTTTTTGCACTTATTTGCTTCCAAATCTTTTTTGTTTCATTTTAATATTTCAAAAGACAAACAAATAAAAACACAACCTTTCAAATATTACAGTTCTTTTATACATGAGTCAACGGTAAAAGATGTCTGAATTGACCCAATTAATTGATTGGTTAATTGATTAATAATAAATCAGATTCTTAGTTTTCTAACTAGTGAGTTTTTGGCCCAACTTTATGCTTTCAAATGCTTTTTGTTCCATTTGAATATTTCAAAAGACAAAAAAGTTACATTGTTTCAAAGTGTCTGCCTCATTTTCATGTAAATGGTCAAAATGGTCACTAAAAGGTCACAACGCGCGCCATTTGTTCCTGTGGTTAAGGAGGGTCCAAAAATGGGCGTGGTTTTAAACGTTAAATTACCGTTATTTCGTTATTCTGTGACCTAGGTTGATGATCTTGGTGTCATTTTAGATTTACTTTTGAAGCTCTTTCCAGTGGTACCACTTTCAAGAAGATTCAATGATATCTTATTTTTTGTTCACGTACCTACAATTTGTTTTTGTTGTTTACAGAGATTCAGCTCCGTTGTGTGTGTAAGCGTAAAATGTCCATAGTGTATACACACGCACACACAGGAATGTTGGTTCACTGCACAGCAGCCAGAGAGTGCATTGGCATAAATGTATCAATTTGAAATGTATCATTTTTTAGATCTAGGCATTCTTGCAGCATGACCAAGATTGTGTGTATGAAGCTTGCAATACACTATACACTATATTCATAATCACAGATAGTATGTGAAGCTATGAATGAAAAGTGCAATGACAGCGTGGGAAAGAATTTGGGGCAATGTTTATGTTAACAAAAGGGGGAAAGACCTATTGCAATGTTTACATTAATATCATAGTGCATTGTTGCTACTGAGTATGTCTCGGGCCGAAAAAAGAAAAAGGCGGACCTCCATGGCCCATAATAGTACGATTCACGACACGACGTGCCCGGGATGCTGTGTATAATGGAAGAAAGAACCTGCAGGGCAAAACCAAGAATCAGAGGGTCTTCATAAACGAGAATCTCCTGCCAGCCACCAGGCAGCTACTTGCGAAGGCCAACGTGGAGAGAAAGAAGGCCGATTACAGGTACCTCTGGACATCGAACGCCAGAATCCTTGTAAGGAAAAACTCTGACTCTCCGGCGATTGTCATTTGCTGTGAGGAGGATCTTCAGAAGATTAAGTAGATTGTATAGATATCTAGTCTACTTGTGGCTTTACATTGTTTAATATCATGATGATATTATGTTATGTATATAGTGTAAATATTCAAAGATGAATACACGACGCTTTCAGAATGATTTAGTTGATAATTCATTGTCGGTAAATCATTTCAATCTAAGCCCGAATGATCTACTTACATTTCCATGTGAAACGAATTCCACACTCAGCGTATCACATATTAATATTCGATCTATTTATGCAAACTTCGACGAATTACAATTGTTGTTTGAAACAGCGCTACAATCTAAATTCAAGATCATTGGAATTTCAGAAATATGGCATGTCGATAACCCGAATCTGTATAAATTGTTTGATTATAACTTTGAATACCAAAGCCGAAATGATGGTAGAGGAGGTGGTGTAGCAATGTACTTACACTCCGAGTTGCGTTACACGCTCATGCGTGATATCGCTATACCGAATACGGAATCGCTCTGTATGAAAGTAGAACATGGTAACATGCATATTATTGTTGGTACTGTATACAGAAAACCAGGTGGAAAAATTGATGATTTCTGTAACAGTTTAAACGATGTATTGCATCAAATGAGTTTAGATAGAAATGAGTGCATTATTCTTGGTGATTTCAACATCAATTTACTTTCGGAAGATGACAAAACTAGTGAGTATATATCAATGATGGAATGCTATGGTATGCAGCAACTTGTTAAAACACCTACACGAATAGCTAGACATAGTAGCTCTTTGATTGACCATATTTATTCAAATATCAGTTCGTGTCAAATTTCAGCTGGAACCATATTAGCTGATATGTCAGATCACTTACTTGTTTTTGCTTTATTTGAGTGTTATTTCCAAAAAGCAAGATTGAAACCTCATGCCTCCGAAAAAAGGTTCCGCAACTATGCAACATATTCTCCAGTAGCATTAGGGAATGACTTAGATCAATTGTATTTCATGGGAAAATGTTTATGACTGTACCAATGTAAATGATGCGTACGATTCATTTCTTTTGATCTTATCGAGTCTTTGTGACAAATATATTCCCTTTAAAACACCAAAAATAAGAAAACATTGTGTGAAGAAGCCATGGATTACACCTGCAATAGCAAAGTCAATTTCAAAAAAGTATAAATTGTATAAACAGGTACTTGCGTCTAAACACAATATTGATTTAATCGTGAAATACAAACGCTATAGAAATACCTTAACAAAGGTTTTACGGAAAGCAAAGTCGATGCATTATTATGAACTTTTTGATAGAGATAAGAAGGATATACGGAAAACGTGGAACCACATTAATGAAATATTAAACAAAAAGAAAGATAAAACAGATAAATTGATTGTAGAGAAACTTCAGGCTTCTGAGAATGGTGTTAGAAGGGAATGCAAAACACCTCGAGGAATAAGTGAAAGGTTCAATCATTTTTTTGCTGAAATCGGGGAAAATTTAGCTAAGAAAATATAAATTAGTGAAAACGATGCTTACACTTTCATGAAAGGAGGAGCTGATAAATCATTTTTCATGTTACCTGTGACGGTGATTGAAGTACATCGTATTATTCTCTCTTTGATTGCAAATAAGGGATGTGGATATGATGACATCCCAGTAAGAGTTGTACTTGATGCTGCTCGGTACATAGCTCATCCTTTAGCATATATCATAAATTTATCAATATCATCTGGCGTATTTCCTGATGCGCTTAAGATTGCTAAGGTACTACCTGTTTATAAAAAGGGAGCTAAAGATGGGCCTTCAAACTATCGGCCTATCTCGGTCCTTCCAATAATTATACTAGTAAGATAATCGAAAAACTGGTAAACAGTCGTCTGATGAAATTTTTTGAGGAAAATAAAATATTATACAAACACCAGTATGATTTTAGACAAGGACACAGTACAAAACTATCTCTGATCAATCTAAGTGATGAATTAACCAAACAAACGGACGAGGGCAAGGTTACCGTTGGATTATTTTTAGACTTTGCAAAAGCTTACGATAAATCATGACATTTTGCTATATAAATTACAACGCTATGGTATACGTGGGTTACCGTTAGAGTGGATGCGCAGCTATTTGTCAAATCGATTTCAGTTTGTATGTTATGGAAATGAAAAGTCTGCACAACTACCGATTACATGTGGTGTACCACAAGGATCTGTATTGGGACCCACTCTGTTCTTAATTTATATCAACGATTTGCCACAATCCACAGATTACTTCAGTTTTCGATTATTTGCGGATGATTCGAGTTTATTTCATTCTTTTTCATCTGGAACTAAGAACATTGACTTAAAGGAAGTTGAACATAATTTCTTAGACGTTATGAAATGGTGTAATGCTAACAAATTAACAATCAACACGTCCAAAACAAAGTATATAGTTTTTAAAAGTAAACGTAGACATGTGGAGATAAATGGAAATATTATGGTACGCACAGACATTATAGAGCAGGTACATTCGACTTTCTTTCTGGGAGTTAATATAGACGAAAACTTATCGTGGCGAAAACATATTGAGTGTGTCTCTTCCTCAATGAGGAAAACAATTGGAATCATATTTAGAATTAGACAACTTGTGCCTAGACAAATCTTACAATTATTATACAACACTCTTATCCTTCCGCGTATGTCTTATGGACTAGAAGTTTGGGGATGTACATACCACTCACATCTTCAATCTATATTTTTGTTACATAAGAAATTAGTGTGTGCAATCTGTTTCAAAGGACCTAGGGAGCATACTAGCAATTTATTTCATCGTTTACAAATGCTAGATGTTTACAGACTATACCAATTTGTAATTGGAACTGTAATGTTTGACCTAATCCATCATACTTTACCGCACGATATCTCTGATTATTGTTTTGAAATTGACCATAAGCATGATACAAGGTTTGAAAATAATATGAATTATAAATCAATAAGAATCAGATCTGAAACAGGTAAACACGTCTTGTCATATGCAGGCAGTATAATTTGGAGAGGATTTCCTCGTTATGTCAAAAAGATAAACACCCGTAATGCTTTTCGGATATCATTGCGAAAATATCTGTTATCAATATAACAATGATCCCCTATGAAAACATGTAAATAATTATGTACATATAACAATTCTTCTGTAAATATTGTAAATACGTTATATTATATTATAAAATGGATATATGGATCCTAATCAAATGATTGGCTAAGAGCCGGTCACATGACATGCATCATTTCCACTGTTACGTCGACCGTGCATTTTTTCCTAGCAAGCGTGCAATTTTTTCCTAGCAAGCGTGCATTTTTTTCCTAGCAAGCGTGCATTTTTTTTACTAACATGCGTGTGCTTCAATGTGACCGCTAATAATAAATCGAGCAGCACGTACCGATTAAAGCAGCACGCGTATGTGTTCGTATCTCGTCCCTGGGGATCACTAGGGACCTACGTGCTGGCCGCTGCGCACAGCTAGCTAGTTAATTAGCTCAATTTGTGCCGGTAGATCCAGGTCTAACGTTACATCGAACATCTCTTCGAAGAACTTTTCCAATCTTATATTGATTTATTTTGATTCAAAGAATGGCGACAGCTCCAAATTTTCAGATACTTTCTGAAGAGGAATTACAACAATTGCTGGATGGAACTGATGCGCCGAGTACCAAACGCTCCATCAAATTTGGATTTTCTAAACTGCAGGAATTTGCATTGATTCAGAACATCAATCTCGCAGACAGAACCATCCTGAACTGGATCATCTTTTGTGTTCCTTTTATGCATCTCTTCGAAAGTCAGATGGGACTCTATACACAAAGAAAAGTCTACAAGCGATACGGTATGGAGTGCAGAGGCATTATCTTGATCAGCATGACATGGACATTTGTTCTAAAGTTCAGTTTCCAAAGAGCGTGAAGATGTTTAAAGCTGTGATGATAAAGCTTAAACATGAAGGTAAAGGGGTTGTTAATCACAAAAGCGTCATTTCAAGTCAAGATATGGAGAAGATAGCTACATCTTGTGATACCAATGACCCAGCCGGCCTTCAGAATAAGGTTTTCATGGACGTCATGATATATTTTTGCAATTGCGGTCGAGAGAACCTGAGATCCATGACGGCTGAAGATTTCTCCCTTAAGACAGATGAAGATGGACTCCGTTATATCACTAAACGCGATCAACTGACGAAGAACAATAGAGAAGATCAAGACGAATCCTCCAACATGGGTGTGATGTACGAAGTGCCTGGCTGTGAAAGGTGTCCCGTCAAATCTTTTCTCAAGTACAAGTCTAAACTCAATCCAATGTGCTCATGTTTCTGGCAAAAACCCAAGCAAAAGATGCCAGAGAATGGAAATGACCCGTGGTATTGCAACGCTCCACTGGGTGTGAACACTCTGGGAAAAAAAATGAAGGACATTTCTATTAAGTCTGGATGTAGCAAGATCTACATCATTGTTTGATCTAGATCATTGTTTGAGGGCCACTTGTATCACAACTCTGGACACTGCAGGGTTTCATTCGCGTGATATCATGACTGTAAGCGGTCATCATAGTGAGCAGTCAATTAAAAACTACAGTAAAACAAGCGACAAAAGAAAGAAAGAAATGAGTACCATGCTCGGTCAGAAATTGAATGAAGCCGGCACAGAAGAAACGCAACCAAAAAAAGGTAAAGCACAACCTTTGACTCTGCAAATGGTTCAAAGTCGTGACTCAATGGATAGCGCAGCTGTTTCTACAATGCCTGGTCCTAGTAAAGGCTCAGACTTAGAGTTAGATCTAGACCTGGATCTACCGGCAGATCTGACACGTCGCGCACCAACATCAGTTTCGTTGTCGCAAGAAGAACATCTGCATCAAGATTTCTCGAGCAAACAACAAATATTCAATTTCCATGGATGCAATGTGAACATCTATAACAAGACCTAGACTATTTAGGTCCTACATTAGACTACATGTAAATAGCGTTTTGGATTTTTCATTCAAACTTTTCAAGTTTAACTGTTGCCGGCGTTTTGCTTTCGAGGCCGAGGAGGGACATGATCAACGCCCCTGGGTGAGTAGACTACCATTTTTGCCAGTACCAAATCACGATTAGATCTATGCATGTACCTACAATACATACCGTAATGTAGGCTAGAGTCTGTTCATAATTATGATTGTGAATGTGAAGCAGGTTTTGTTGTTGATCTACATGTAATGTTAAGCCTAACTTTTACTAGATCTAGACTAACGTTAAGACATTTAGATTTCACTTGATTTATCAAATGACAAGGATCCATATATTTCATTTTATAAAACAAATAACACGCGACTCTCGTTCGTGCATCGGTTCAAATTAGCGCATTTGATAACTTCAGAATTGTCCAAAGCCACTCCGCTGCGCGTCGTGGCTTCAGACAATTACTAAAGTTATCGCATGCGCTAATTTGAACCAATGCACTCAGAGCCGCTCGTTATTTGTATAAGGCCACGTAAAAAAAGAAAGCAGTTTCTCGTCCGGGTTTTTTGAGCAAGGCGATGAGGGAGGTCCTTACTATTTGATATCTTACTACTTTTTCGAGGATTGTCAAAATGGAAGTAATATGTGTTTCTCGTCCGGTAATTTTGAGAAAGGTAATGAGAGAGGGCTTTACTATTTTCTATTATCCAATTTATGAAATGACTATCACTCTGGTAACTGTGTTATGAGAGACCAGGTCCCAAGTGTATGTCTTGCCTGCACTCTGTGCATTTATACTACCATACTTGAAATGAAACTTCATGCATGCAGAAATACATGTGCTTTTTCTTTCCACTACAGATGTCAAGGAAAAATGACCATCTTAATACTGGTATCTAGGACTAGTGTTGTAATGGCATTTCTGATACCCGGTACCACTGTAAGCTTGCAATTCTGATGTGTTGTGCTATTAATTTAAACAGGTATAAAATATGTCTTTCAACAAAATACCAATGTACGACTGAAATAAATTCCATGATATTCAAAACACTGATTCATCTATCATTGGTATTTGTGACTTTTTGTGTCCACACAGCTGGTATGTATATATCTGCATCTCTTCACAGTACAAATATATTGTAGCACATTCAACTGGAAACTGGCTTGTACAATTGCAGATGGATGTCAAAATGATACTTGCTGATATGGCATTATAGAATTAAACCTTTAAAGATGTTTCTTCATGTTCTAGACATTTTGATGAATGATATTGTATACCACACGACAGGGGATACGACTCACGGCCGTGTCCTTGAATTGACATCGTAAAGAAAAGTACATGTATCCCGCAGAAATACGAGACAAACCAGGATCCGTGAAAAAGTTATTTATTTTGTGGATACACCCATTTAATAATTCTACATTTGCTGGAAAAGCGCATTCATTTTCTCTTCAAAATAGAACAAATCCGTCATCGCCGTCAGATGTAACGTCACACAGCTGAGTGTACGGGCTTCTACACATTCGCATGCTTGTGTTCATGCGTGCGTGCAGACAGCTGACAGGCCAGGGGATGGGGACCCCGACACCTATAGACGGTGGAGACACGCATGCCATATGCGACCGGCACGGCCACGGTGCACTGGCACCGTACCTCGACACTGCACACACATGCACATAGTCACAATGACATGAACATCAAACTCGATACAATCCTCACAAGCATTTTGTACAGTACAATTCATCCGCTTAAAATATGAGAAACGGGGAAAATACGAACAATGCGCGAAATATGCGTGGAATATCAGCGATTGTTCGAAGAAATGTTGCCGCGATCGCGTTCACGACGTACCGAGTGCGCTGTATCCATCATAGCCCAGGCCCGCGCCCGCCGCGCCCTTCCAACTACAGTTCGACTGCTTTGTGGGTCATTCCTTCTTGCCGAGCTCGCAGTATGAAATGCATGCGTTATTACATATGCACTACGGAAGCTACAGCTATACTACAGCTAAAGGCCCGGTCCCACTGCACTTACGGATGCAAAGAGGATGTAAAGCGTACAACAAATCTTGTCATCCGTTGGAAAACGCTACGAATCCGCTGTGTACCCATCGCATACGTGTTTCATCCGCTCTATCCATCGAGCATCCGTCCACTGTGATTTCATCCGCGCAAAAAGTTTTAAGCTGCTTAAAACTTTTAGAACGGATGAACTTTCCGCTGTGTACGATGTAAATCCGCGACATACGAGCAACAAACGTTGTATGTCCGTGCGGCATCCCTTAAACGTCCGCTGCATCCTCTCTACATCCTCTGGGCATCCTCGCAACTCACATCCGCTGCAGCTAAAAACGGAAAGAGGGAGGAAAGATGTGGTACGTGGAACGTCTTTACATCGTTAATAGCACGTTAATAGAAAGGATGTAAGCGTATGCATCTCGTATATAAAGCATTTCGAAAGCATCCCCCTGCATCCGCTCTGCATCCGCTCTGCATCCACTCTGCATCCGCTCTGCATCCACTCTGCATCCGTTTCTTCTGCTATGCGTCCGTTTCGCAATTATCTCCGGTAACCCCTTCGGAGCTGTCATCCCCTTCCATCCGCTTTCATCCACTAGGCTTCCGATGAACATCCGTTTAACATCCCCGCTACATACTACCCACGTCCGTTCTATTTCCGTTCTGTTACCGCCAATTTTCGCCAATTTTGTCAATTTCTGGAGCGGATGAAGCCATCCCCGAAATTTTGCTCGTCCGCTGTGTCCTTTCTGCATACGCTTTGTGTCCGTCGGCCAGTGGGACCGGGCCTTTAGTAGAGGACGCAAGGCGTATACATCACGATTGGTACTGGTAGGTGAACTGTTGATTTTTTTTTCGGCGGCCGAAAAATAGTAAATATCAAAAAAGTCGAGGCGGCAACTGAAAATCGATGCGGGCGGGGAGCGGGCTGGGACGAAAATTATGAATTTCTTGGTATTTTCAGCGCCATTTTGAAAATAGTAAATAGTAAAAAAATCGATGCGGCGGCCAAAATCGATGCGCGCGAGGACGAGAAACTGGTTTCTTTTTTTACTTGGCCTAATCTATATCATTGAAAGGACTGGCCTCGACTAGCCTGCACGCTATTGCCAGTTCTTTTTTGGCAAACTATAACTACTAATTGTTGTGACTTTGTTTACGATGTTTGTTTGTTTGTTTAGTAAATAAATCTCTCATTTCAAGATGTAATACACATTATGCATAACGGTCATACAACTTGCACATTGTTAGATATACGATTGTCAAAGAATATGTGATATGTGAATAATTCCTCAATTATTTTCTGTATAGATGAGAAATTAAAGGTAAAAAATGTAAACACAAGAAATATGTTTTGTAACATCATAGAGATTTTACATATAGGCCTATATGTAAATTGTTATCTTATTGTAGATAAAGGACTTGGGTTACTCACTCAGCTGGTTGGAGAACCAGTGCGATGAGGAGACAGTTGGGTGAGTCAGGATGGCTCGATGTATCATATATATATATAGAAATTACTTTCTTGACAGAATACAATTTTATGCTTTTGTTTTGCGTAATGAATATGACAGAATGCAGAAGAATATTAAGGCGTGATATTGTAAAATGTTGTACAGTATTAATCGCATTCAGAAATTAATAATTCAAAGAAAGTAATGTTGATTGTTGATGCATTGAATATCTCACTGAGAAGAAAAGATAAGTTCCATGTTTTATTGAAATTGTATGTACAAAGAAATCAATACTGTTAGCGTATTGTTACACTGTTTCTTTGCCCTGTTTCTGGTTTCTTTAAATCTCACAGGGGTCTTTTAAAGGACCGGGATCATCTCCTTTAGTGGATGTGGTCTATTTTAGAGGTCGTCTCTTATAAGGACACAGTCTTAAAAAGGATGCAGTCTTTTAATGGATGTCATCTTTCAGCGGACATGGTCTTTTAGTGATAGTGGTCGTCGTGTTTAATGCAGTGCACATCGTCTTTACCAGACATTCTCACAGTTCATCTCTTTTAGTGGTCAACGTGTTTACCAGTGTTAAGCGGTCCACATCTTTATTGCAGTCTTCGATACAGACTATATTACAGCATTTAGCGGTTCACGTGTATGAAAGTCATCAACACAGTCTTTAATGCGGTCTTTAAGTCTTTATGTTACAAGCTTTGATCTACATTTGGTTATTGTTATGAAATTGTCAATAAATTCAGCTTATTCAGTTATATCTTACACAAGTAAAAGTGAAGTGGTTTTACCGTCCCACGTGAAAGGTAATAGATGATAAGGTAATAGAAACGCTAAATCTACACAGAGAGAAACTCCAAACAAGATCCGCTAAACAGGTCCTTGATAAGATCAGGCATCTTATCGGTCTAAACCATAGCCTTTAGATTTAGAACGAAATTGTGTTGGGCTAGTTCATTTTATACAGGGGGAAAGTAATCCTTTTTCCTATAAATATTTTAGCTCAAATTACCGAATTTTTGTAAATTTTCATGCAAACGAATCTTGAAATATGTTTAGTTATATGTAAGATTTCGTGTTTATCATTTATTGTCGGGCCCACAGGAGGTGGGATCACTTCGGCGTCTGTCCGTCCGTCCGTCCGTCGTCTGTCCGTAACACTACAAAAACTTGAATAACTCTGTACTCAGTCAATTTTAATCAAACTTGGGTGGTAGGTGACCCTTGGGGAGTTTCACATTTTCCCAAGTATGGAGGTCACCTCAACGTCAAAGGTCACAGACAGGAACTGTGGAACGGTGTTACATGTTACCTTCAAACTTGGCTTATGTATTGCGTGTATTAAGACGACAATGATCAGAAGACAAAGGGTTCATGATGTCAAAATTCAAAAGTCACAGAGGTCATAATGTGGTAAATGGAAATATGCGGTCTGTTATTGTTGCGTCAATGCGTTGATGCGCGTTGTGTCCATGCCAATGGCGCAGTGTGCGTGTGGTTGGCATGGGCACAACGCAACTTTTATTTTCATGAGATAAGATGACGCAGATTTGATTGATTTTGGACTTTGACTTTGGCTTGTGAGACAAATGGACGTGGACATAGTCTCTGCGAGCTCTTTGATGTCGAATAATCAAAAGTTCGACTATATTTGTTATTCTGTATAGAGTCTAGACGCATTACGACATGTAGCTGAGGATAATGCGGATGATACGGAGTTTATACATGTATCGGCAGACTGAGACTGTTTGATTTGTTTAATAAAATCCATGCAACGTCAACTGGAGACTGTCAGCGTCATCATTAATCCAGCTTACAACAAATGGTGTCAGGAGTGGGATGATGACAGCCTGACGGAGTGATCCACTTCATCCAGTTGAAGAACCCGGGTATCGACGAATAACACTAACAGCCTCGAGTATAATGACGGAATAATGGTCCACGTTTCGCTCCGAGGAGACCTGCTGTTTTGACTACACTTTGGTAGCGGACAGGAGTATGGAGAAGTGCTGGGTAATCTTGATCTTGATCTTGATGGTGTAGATCGATCTACGTTGATCAGCCCTGGTAGAGCAGCACTACTCTGTGAGGCAGCTTCATGATGATCAGGCTCGTCGATGGTGGGCTGGAGACTGGAGCTGATGGTCCTTCGGGAGTTTTGCTGTGGACGTCGGAGTGCGCTTGCGTGCGTCGGGGGCGGCTGAACATCAATCGGGATGCGAAATCGACGGTTACAGAGCTGCGATATGGCATCTCACGCACTGAGCAAGTATTTGGTAACTGATGATGCTGAACTTTCATTTAAACCGATTGGACTTAATGCAGAGTTTGACCTATGTTAGTATGATGCCATTACGTTTCATGTTTGAAAATGACGTGTCTTAATTGGTCAGTTTAACTGTGTAATAACCCGTCATGTGTGAACAGTTTGTTTCAAATAAGGATGTGCAAATTGATAATTTCTCTTCGACATCATTTGGACAGGCAATGAAAGGGTTGTGTGTAAATCTCGCTCTAGGCCATGCACTAATTGAAAAGTTTAGTGGGTATTGTGAAGATGGCACTGGAACACCTTTTTCTAACTGGATGGAAATGTTTAATCTCACAGTTGAGCCTTTCAATTTAAGTGATGAGGAAAAGGCTAGAGTTTTAGTGAACAACCTCATAGGGTCAGCAAGAGAAGAGATTCGCTATTGTCTGTCGGACGAGAAGCGGAGGAGTTTTACTGAGGTTGTAAAAGCTCTCCGTCTGTGTTTTAGTCGAGAGAATTCTCACTATTTGCGGTGTTTGTTCTATAAACGTGTTCAACGTGATGATGAAGACTTGGCAGGCTTCAGTAGGGCTCTCATGCGTCTTTATGCAAAATTGGTAGATGCTGCAGACGATGAGAAGGAAGCTGCGGCTCTGAGGCAGCTTAGAGACGAAGCTCTGTCCAGCCAGTTTGTCAGTGGAACACGGGATGAGAGGGAACGAATTTTGTTGAGGCGTTTGCATATGAAAAATCGGGGATGCCGATTTGAAGTGCTTAGGAGAGAAGCACTATTAGTTCTTCGTGATGACTGTATGCTAGAGGGAGATGGGTTGAAAACTGGGAGTGCTGGTGCTGGAACACAAGGAATGTTCACTGACCCAGTTGCTCAGCAGCTAGATCTTTCCTCAGATACAGCTGAAAAGGAGAAGGAGGATGCCATACCTACTCTTTTGGATGGGGGATCGCAGATTCTGGGTTGCGTTGATGTAGATGAGGGTGGTGCAGAAATTGATGCTGGGGGACATGGACATGAGTCATGTGATGAACAGGTTTATGCAAAGGATTTAGATGCTGGAGTGCGTCTAATTGCAAAACCTGTGGGAGAGGGTACCAAGAGGGGTCCCGAATTATCACATGAAGGTCAGGATGTTCAAAAGCATGCAAAAGTGCAGCCACTGAGCACTCACGTAGCGCCAAAGGAGCGGTCAATTCCAAAAGGCGGGAATATTACTCATGGTGACGTTGTCAATGATGTAACAAGGGAGGCATGCATACCTATCTGTAACGTGTGGAAACATGGATGTCATGTTCAGGGAACGGTATGGGGGCCTTGGGAGTCCAATTGGAGACCGAATTTTCATGAAAGCTTGGTCGCTGCAGGTTAGAAATTCGTTGTCCGTCCATGGAATTTGTTGTGAGTTGATTCGCTTACAGTGTATACGTTCATGACTGCAGCTGAAACTTGTGTACCATCTCAAGTAGCAATGAAATTACAGTTGTAGGAACTATGCGCATTTAGAGATGCAATATCAATGCGAGAAATGATTATCAGTACAATATTATGGTTGTTTTAATTGATATGTGATTGATAAGAAGTTTTTTATGAGATATTAGAACGGTGATATGAAAGTATTAGAAATCACTTTTGCGTGGAAAAACGAAGGAACTATAATAGCTATTGTTTTAATTGTTTTGTTGGCAGCTGAACAACATGGCATTCTGACAATATTAGTGGTTGTTCAGTGAGTCAGAAACTTTTGATAATGAGAATAGTTGGTCAAAAATTCATGCTTTCAATGATCCCTTAATTTGTGTGAAGTTTTGTCAATGAGCAAATTGTCGACTGTGACGATATGACACATAAAGCGGGGAAGTTACCATAATATGCCTGCTAAAGCGGGGAAGCTTATTTTTGTTAGTAGTGAATTCTAACATTCCGTGACTTCACTTTGTTTTAATTGTTGCATTTCCTGATATGTGTTATATTGAGTAATTGAGAAATTATACTTTTAGAAAATAGATTATTATCATACGGGTCGTATGATATAATCGCGGGGAAGTTGTTGTGTTGTTGTGTTGTTGTATGCATTTGCAATGGCATGTGTATTAAGAGACTTGTCTATATATTGCGTCTCGATGTAAATTTGAACTACAACACACATTGATGTATGGTTTTATATACGATGTATATAGAACATGTTCTGTTACAGCATGTTTGGCGAGCTTTTATGCATTATTTTCTCGGATACTCTGTACATAACTGACAATGTGGGACGGCTGAGTTTTACATTGAAACGGAACTGAAGAAAATTGTAACATTGATGTGTTATTCTCTTTGTCCGGAATGTATCAAATATGAGTTTGTATGATTTACTGTAAATTTGGAAGGTTCAAAGAGTTCCAGCTTTTGGCAGATTTCTTGTATAAAGTTCAATCTTGCAGTATTTCGACGTTTTTATATTTGACTGGAAAAGCGGGGAACGCACGCTTTCCTGAAATATATTTTTGTAATTATCTGCTGTTTAATCCGCTCTTATATGGAATTGCTGTAAAGTGTATAATGATTTGACATGAAGGGCGGGGAATTTTTTGTTATGTATTATTATGTACAATGTAATGAAAATGATATGATGTAATTGGGATTATATAACCCATGGTTGTGTTATATAATCGCGGGGAAGTTTGTGGTAAATGGAAATATGCGGTCTGTTATTGTTGCGTCAATGCGTTGATGCGCGTTGTGTCCATGCCAATGGCGCAGTGTGCGTGTGGTTGGCATGGGCACAACGCAACTTTTATTTTCATGAGATAAGATGACGCAGATTTGATTGATTTTGGACTTTGACTTTGGCTTGTGAGACAAATGGACGTGGACATAGTCTCTGCGAGCTCTTTGATGTCGAATAATCAAAAGTTCGACTATATTTGTTATTCTGTATAGAGTCTAGACGCATTACGACATGTAGCTGAGGATAATGCGGATGATACGGAGTTTATACATGTATCGGCAGACTGAGACTGTTTGATTTGTTTAATAAAATCCATGCAACGTCAACTGGAGACTGTCAGCGTCATCATTAATCCAGCTTACAACAATAATACACACAAAATTAGCTTGGTCTTGCGATAACTTTTGAATGGGTTGACATAATTATTAACTTCAAACTTTTGTCGAAATGTACAATCTACATCTCAGATCTGGCAAAGGGCAGAGGCATTAATTTCGACTGCGTGCAGTTGAGATCATCTAGTTTTTATTTGTTACAATCACTAATGCATACCTGCCAACATTTCAAGATGAAATATCTTACTCGTGGATTGCAAAAATCTTATTTTATATGCAAACTGAAGTTAAAAAACTTACTTTCGGTCAAATCTTCAGAAAATACACATGAAAGGTATATCTAAATATTTTTTAAAAATCTGATTTCTCTGACAGAAAATCTGATTTTGCTATTTTTAACATAAAAAAAATCTTACTGAATCTGATAAAATCTTACTAGTTGGCAAGTATGCTAATGTCCATCTTGCCTTTCACAAAGATGATACATGTATTAGATTTCATATCATTGCATAATTGTTTTGCTCTAGTAGAAAAAGAGCAATACATGAAATTAGAAAAAAAAAATATAATGTATATATTATTTTGACACAACTCGTGTATGACAAAGAAAATTGCTTCTATTGGGTATATTAGATAGCTGATAACTGATGAAAAGGATTTTGTTTTTCTCTTATTCTTACAGGTGTATTTTTTGTTTATTGTCTGTTTGCAGTGTAGCAATACTTCTTTTTTACTTGTTGCAATCATTAATGTTCATCTTGCCCTTCAGGAAATTCATATAAGACTGTATTACAGTTCCTTTTTAAATCCACATTTTGAGTCAGTGTGATTAGCAACCAGGCCACCACATATTTTGTAAAATCTTAAATAGAATGATGTGTGGCATTCTTATGGTAGTGGTTTGACTACATCATATCATATGTGGTCACATATTGCCTCTGATTTCTGATTATTGGGTTTGCTTTTTTTCCGGAAATTCAAAAGTATTGCTCAACACAATTTAGTATTCTCGGAATTGAAATACAATTTGAATTTGAAAATTGAATACAATTTTCACAAACTGTACGATTCAAATGTTCCTTATCAATGTAACATCTTTATGGAGTTACAGTAAAGTCATGTACATATTAATTACAATGCTATAATATTTGAAGGAAGAACACTGTGCTGGGAAAAAAGTGAAGAGTGTCACTGGATTCTAATTAATAGTATGTTCCAATATGCTGGCATTTGATGTGTTCCAAGGTGTATGTTTTAATATGGGCATTCACATGCATGTACAGTATGTGTATGTAAGTTATGTACAGGTGGATGATAAAATTTGTGCATGTAAACATCCTAGAGTGCCAGTTGATTATGCTATGCATAATAGTGCTGTCATTTGATGCGTTTGACAGTGAATGTGTATGTGCCCGTGCATGTGCGCGCATGTGTGTGTGTGTGTGTGTGTGTGCGCATGTGTGTGTGTGTGTTGGTACATGTGTGTGTCTGTGTAATTCATCTCTTACTGATTATTGTTAGGGGTGAGTGGTGAAAATATGTAATTCTTACAATTTCTATGGATGTATAGACACACTGCAGCATTGATAACAAACAATACAACACTGACCTTAAAAGTATTTTCAGGCAAAAGGTACTAAATCCATCATTTCAGGCAAAAGGCACTAAATCCGGAAAAAAAAAATGAAAAAAATATGCACTATTTTGGGGCCAGTTCTGAAAATTTCTAAAAACGAGGTTTACGAAGAAAAATTGCTGTTATTTTTTCACTATTTATTTTCTGGAAATGCCCAGCACATATGATAGAGAGGTGAAATCTCTGCATTGATTCCAAAAATTTTCTTTTTTCTAGATTGATTCGATATCAAGATATTTATGATTGAAAATGCCCTTAAAGGTAGGGAATCCCATTTGCATGCCTTAAATGAAGAGTTGTATAAATACAGTAGTATGTTGAAGAGAGTATCATTTTGGAAACTCCCATAAAGTATTGAAAGTGGAAGGTAACATTTAGTACATTTTTACTGACCGTTAGATTTTGAATTGAATTTTTTTCGGGGCTCACCGTAAATTCCAGTACATTACTAGGCTACCTTTGCAGACCCATGCACTGCATGTGTGTCCATCATGTATATTTTGTGAAGAAAGTTCGTCAAAACTTACAAACATTTCTATATACATTCTTGCCACACACTCTATATGTTATTACATCAGCTCTCATACTTTTAGATTTGTGTTTATAGATAAAAGATACAGAAGACTGCAACAAAAAGGTTTAAGTGTGGCTGACACACAGAACTACTGAGTAGTTGAGTTTTGTGCATTATTCAAATTGTAGATAACTGTTGACTTCCAAATTTCTCAGCAGTGGCCTAAACAAGTTCCCTGAGGTTCATATTTAATGTTTTGCTGCATTTTGGGAGGTCTGTAACAGGTATCCCCAACCTTTAAAAAGCAAAAATTATCAAAAAGCTGAATTTTTTAGTTTTTTTGCTCTCTTTTTTCTGTTGTGTTCTGTTCTGTTCTGTTTGTGTGATTATTTTTTGGATAGAACTTTACATATTTGAAAAAAAAAATTTGGATTCTCAAACCAATTTCTAAAAATTTAAGAAAAAATATAAAGTACCATAAAGTCCTTTTTGGGGTACATGGTCTTTTTTTAGGGTACTTAAAAGTCCTTTTACGGGTACTCAAAGGTCCTATGTACCCGGAAAAGGACTGTACCCCAAAAAGGACTCATGTACCTGAAAAACGACCTTTAGGTACCCCAGAAAAGACCATCCCCAAAAAGGACTTTTAAGTATGTGTACCTCAAAATAGACCTTTTGAGTACCTGAAAAAAAAACCAAGTACCCGAAAAAGGACCTTTATGTACCCCAAAAAGGACCTTTAAGTACCCCCAAAAAGGACATGTAACTCAAAAAGGACCTTTATGTACCCACAAAAGGACCATCCCCCGAAAAGGACAGGTACATAACGGTCCTTTATGGGGGTCGTCTTTTTTGGGGTACATAACGGTCCTTTTTGGGGGTTACGGAGGTCCTTTTTTTTTTTTGAAATCGAGCCCTAGCCCTAACCCTAACCATCAAACCCTAACCCTAACCCTAACCCTAACCCTAAACCTAACCCTAACCCAATGTGTTTCCCATAGGTTTAATACGCGCCATGCCCCAATCTGTGCCGTCTAAAAAAAAAAAACGCTTTCGGGCTTGCCGACTGACTGATCCCACCGATGAACATGTACGTGTCACAAACTGCACAGGTGGAGGACAGTAGCCCACTGCGGTGTAATACCTCCTTGGCTGTACACAGCCCAGTCGCTGTACGTGTATTCGCACAGCGTAGTAGTACTAGTAACAGCGTCTGGTCGGCCAGAGGCAGTTGAGTGCGCAGCGCGACTTCGCACACAACAGACAGCGATGCTTTGTTACTGTAGCTATGCGTACAGTTGTAGCACCGTCGTGTCTCACTCGCTCTCGATCGGGCGGAAAATCGGGGAGGAAAGTTTGTGGATGGCACATACACACCGCATGGTGGTGCTGTTGAAGTAACAGCCGATCGTACTTATTCGAAAGAAAAAATTGACCGCGAAACTAGCGAAACTAGATCTTGAAGCACTTCGGTGATCAGATAATTTCAGTAATCTCAAAATCCATGTTGATCAATGTCAGGATGCTATATATTACTCTATAATGTCTCGTTGAGAAAATCAATCGCTTTCATAGCTTTTGGCGACAATTCAGGTGTCTAATCAACTACTGTACATGGGCTTTAACCCATTCGCGTATTACCCCACATCTATCATGGGGTGCATTATTTATGACCAAAAGAGGGCGTCCTACGACCTCAGACTTGGCCAGGAGCTGCAGAATAATTTTAGCCAATCACAGAGATCCTTACTGGGACTCTGAATAATAATTTATGCAAAGAAATCTATTTTAGAATGTCTCTTATTGGCTAAAACACCGACCAGGGGTTCGAACCTGCTGAGAAACTAATTAATATTCATGTGTACAGCGCGCATGTATCTTTGTTGCCCCAGCAACTGCAGTGATTTCTTACGCGCGGTATCGTGATATGATTGCTCCTACAGTCTTCAGGACTTTGGTGTAGCTGTGGAAAAACATTTCTTTGGTACACGCCATGGAAAGGGACCGTGTGATCGAGAGATAGGGGTGGTGAAGAAATCAATCAAAATGGCTTCAGTGTCCCGGCAGGCCAATATCTCTACCCCCTTAGAGTTCCACGAAGTGCGCGAGAACAGACTGTCACAACGAGATTAAGGTGAAAGGGCACTACTGCAGTTACCTCCACCATCCAGCTATGTTATTATTAAACTAGCAAGCATGCCAAAGAGGGTGGTTAAGAACATATAGGTGCATAAAACATTCAAGGTTGGGGTGTAACCACAAATTACTAATTACCATACAGCAGGGTTAGATGTGCAGGACATAAGATGTGGATATATAGGTTTTAAATTTATTTTCTTCTTTTTTCAACCCTATAGAAATAAACTTGTATAACACATTCATCTGATCAACAAAAAGAGAGAGAGAAAATTGAAATGCATGGATTTGTAAGTGTTATCTGTTCTTGGATCTTGGATAAGTAGACCTCCCTAACATCTCCTGTGGAGTTTTAACTGGAGGTTCAACTGTTCAGAGTTACCAGAGTCCCAGAGAAAAGATGTGCGGAGAAAAGTATGGTGATTGAGAATGGTAAATCTTTTCATGTAATGTACATAATCCGGTGTCTGCATTTGTTTTTTTGCAATATGTTTATAGTATTTGCACTATATATAAGTTTGTGGTTGTATATTTGTTACATTTACCTTAATTTTGCTATACAATTCTATTTACCTACAAAAGATTAATTTCTAGAGTGATGTAAGGCATAAATGGACACTGAGTTATGTACATTACATTTTGCGATGAGTGGCATTTCATGCAAATATATAGAAGTTGGGTTGTTTAAGTTGAAAAAACTACTTTCTGCATGTGTGTTGTATTGTTCTCTGTAACATAAAACAGTGGTGGGGTAATGTGTTCACAGATTACAGAATGGCAAGAAAGTTTGTGTGCCACTATGGAAGATATAATGTACATAACTCGGTGTCCGCATTTGATTTTTGCCATATTTTCAGAGCTTTAACTCAAGATCTAGATTTGTCACTTGTTTTTATTTACTTTTTGATACTCTCTCAAATATAAGTTACTTTTCTAACAAAAGTCAATTCTATGCAGAGATAACAGCATAAAGTGGACACCGAGTTATGTACATTACATTTAAGAAAGAGTGAACTTCGGAGGGTTGCTATGGCAAGTGGAAGATGTCTCGAGCTCTGGTATGTTGAGTGTGTGTTTTGCAATGTTTGAAGTTTGTATTGATGACATTACCAAGGTCTATCCATGAGTTTGAAATTTTACCCAAAATGCAACACTTGGGTACCCCTGATCTGAGCCATGCACATATATATTCTGAGAGGAAGTGTGGGTTAGAAGAGAGCTGCAATGCACTGAAATGGCGCAGGATAAGACGAACTTTGACAGCATGAGAAAAGAGGCACTACTTCTCTTTCAGGAGAGCGAGATTCATAACGTTCACGTACGTGAAATGGTGGTCGAAGAAGCCCTGTGATGTCAATGCAGCCAAGACTAACCTATGTTCTTGAACAACAGCGTCATCTAATCCAGGAGATCGCACTGATGCGTGACGAGATATCATGCCTTCATTCGGAGGTGCAAGAGATGAAATCGTCACAGAGAACTTTCACAGTATGAGAAAAGAGGCGCTACTTACTCGTTATCGGATCTTTCAACCTCGTTGTTTTACTTTTGAGTGTTAGAAGTACCCACAGCTTATTCTGGAAATTGTGATAATCAGTGGTTCATGATGAAGGTGTCGAAAGGACTGACGCCTTGTGCGTATGAACCTGTTTTTCTGAGCAGGAACTCGAATGCCGCACGCATGATCGTGATTCAGCTGCAGCCAGTGAGAGCGATGGAAATGGGACTGACAGCACCGACGATGGGCCAGCTCCCTCGAATCCTCCCCCTCCAGATCGCATGCAGAACAGAGACTGGTGCGCTTGTGGAAACTGTGAGCCATTAGACTCACCAACACAATGTGTTTGTTGCCACGAAGTGAGGAACTGTGAACAGTTCATGAAAGACACTGCTGGTGTGAATTGTGTTTAATATAGAAAATGATTGTCAGGCTTACGTCGTGTCCAAAATCGTGCATGCACTTGCAAGATCGCGAACCCATCACGCTAGTCTACCAAGGGGGCCGCTGCAACAGACTATGTGATTTCAGTCAGACAGGGGCTGAAGAAAAAGTAAAGAAATAATGCAATATATTCATTAATTCACTCACTCTTTTTGATTCCAACGTAGAAATATGTTTCAACGTTGATTCTCTTGTAGCTGTAGATGATCTGTGCTTAAAAACTGATGGGACAGCGCTTTCTTTTAACTTATTTTCTCTCTTTCGACCCCGTCAGCTTCGCTCTCATATGTTGAGCTCCCAATCACTTTCCAGGAAGTGGTCACAACAAATTATGTCATTTTGACTCCATTTATATTTTGCATTCAGAAATTTTTCGACTTTAATTGCAGCAGCCCACTTGCTGAATAATTCAGGATTCTTTTCCTTGTTTGGGAACGTGTGAAAAGTCTTGCCAAGGCCTCTGCCGGAGACATTCTGGCAGCTGAATGCTTGGCAGTAGACCATCGTGTCGGCTGTCTGCTCCCGCTCTCTATTTACTTTACGTGTGTCTTGCATTGCATTCAGTTACGCACATCCGGGAACTTTGTTGTGCAGTATTCCGCAAAAAACATCACACCTTTGCAGGGGTGTGTGAATTTGGCCGTCAAAATGGCCACCTTCAGTGTGATGCACCAGCAGACGACATGTTACACTTTTGATGCTGAATATCGCCACTTCTGAGGGCCTGAAATAATTGGTTTTTGTACTGAAATGCGTTTTACCCCACCCTGAACAAAATCAGTGGGCTAAAAGTCTTGATTTCAAGATCTCATATTAAAAGAAAAAAATGGAGGAGTAGGGAAGGATTGCTCTCATGACATGATTGGATAGCAACAATACATGAACTTGTACCACCAGAACTTGACATACATTTGTGCCTCGAGCTGTGGACTGACTGAAGTGAACCAACGTTGTGTTCCTGTCATGAACGTAAAGTCATGCAGTATTGCTCACTTGTTTGGCATGATATATATAATTGTTGGTTTAATATTTTACTAAAATCGAATGATTCATTATATGAAGTTGGCACAATCTGATCTAGGAGTAATAACTTGATGTTAGATGTCCAAGCTGCATAACTGCAAGGGTAGAAATCGCTGTGGCACTCGCTCTTGATGTCACAGTGAAAACGCGAGTATCACCACTGATTCGATATCAACAGCATGGGCCTATGAGGGAAGTTGTGCTTCTTGCAAATACTGCATGATGTTCACTTGATGAGTTGCCAATCAAGAACTTTATTTGTCCACTGCAAAGTTCAAATGAACTTCAGAAGACATCCTTTTTCAAAATTTACCCAACTAAACAAAACTCAACTCAACTCAACTCAACTCAACTCAACTCAACTAAACTAAACTAAACTAAACTAAACTAAGCTAAACTAAACTAAGCTAAAATAAAATAAACTAAACTCAGGTTCTGTTCATCACCATTCACAAAATTTGTCAGCCTGAGTTTTTGTGTGAGAAAATGCTGTTAAGATAAAATGAATTCAATCTTTCTTGAGTCTACTCGAATGAAATTAGATAGGAGTATAATTACACTGTATGCATGAATACTTCTCTCCCATAAAATGCTCTGTGAGAGATTCTTGTGTTTATCTACTGCATAAAGTACACAACATTTGAATCTTCCATGGGGAAAACCTCAGCAGAATTTTGACTCATGCAATCTTAGTTGTCCTTGCAATCATACAGAGCATAGGCCAGCATGTGTACATATTTACTAATAAAGAGTCACAGTCGAAATCACACACCCATGTAACAGTTGCGTCTCACTGTCACATTTACAGTCACACACTTATATCTTTATAGTACATTATGAACAGGGCATATTCATAAAACCATAATCACTGGAAAAGTGTATAGTTGCAAAAATACCATCAGAGCTGACAACCATCACAATCCAAGTTTGGTTCAGACTCACTATCAGCCCCAGGGTCACTTCTTCTTCACAGGGCTCTTTCGTCGAATCTCTTGCTTGCCGAAAGGACAACAGTCTTTGTTCAGGCACTCTGTACATCTTGGTCCGACTGGCAAGCATGTTTGTTGACCAAATCCAACCAGCAGAACATTCACTTCGCTCCATAAATCTCTGCACACACGAAAGAGGCAAACATGATTAAGAACCCAAAAGTACACATACCTATGCAATATGAAGTTTCTCATTAAACAACCTCTTTGGTACACGGCCTACTGGCATACCATACCATACCATCTTCTGCAACATGGAAAGGGAGAGTGCTATCATACGACATACAGAAATTTTTTTTTTTTTTAAAGGACAAGTTCAAATTCTTTACCATAAGGATTGAGAGAATGTAGCAATATTAGTAGAACACATCATTGAAAGTTTGAGGAAAATCAGACAATCCGTTCAAAAGTTATGAATTTTTGAAATTTTTGCGCAGTCACCGCTGGATGAGAAGACTACTGCAGTGTATGATGTCACATGCGTACAACAATATAAGGAAAATATAAAGAGAATTTCACAAATTTTCATCTTTTGAAAAAAGTACACACTCCCTTGACTTGTTACTGACATATGTTATGGGTAATATTATTCCCATTGCCTTTAGAAAGAGGCAAGTCAAGCACTCTTTTATTTTGCGAAAAAAGTGAAAATATGTTGAATTTTCTTTACATTTTCTTTATACTGTTGTACTCATATGACATCACGAGCCTTAGTAGTCTCCTCATCCAGCGGTTCCAACACAAAAGTTTTAAAAATTCATAACTTTTGCATCGATTGTCCAATTTTCCTCAAACTTCCACTGATGAGTTCTACTAATATTGCTGCATTCTCTTAATCCTGATGTTAATGAAGGTGAACTTGTCCTTTAAAGTTTGCATAATTTGTTTAAATTTACTTCTGAAAGATTTTGTTTCCATCTCCTCTCTTCCCTTACAAATGTGTGCGTACATACATTTGTGTATTAATATGCATGTGTGTTCATGTGTTTGTCTGCGTAGGTGTACATTTCTACTTATTTTGTGGGAAAAAAGAGAGTCATTTTAAATGTATTCTAAGCATTATGCCTTCCATAATGGAAGTAACATACAAACTTCCATTATCTTGATACACACAGGGTTGGAACAGCAAAAGCTAGAGGCTTGCTCCCTGCTTAGAATTCGGCTCAATTCCACGTTAAAAAGGAGAGGAACACATACAGTTTACTAGCCTTCTGAAATTGATCAATGTCAAATTCCAGTTGTTTCAATGTAAACTTTGTTTAAGGCTCATCACTTTTGACACAAAGGCATGATTTCTACACATACTACATAATGTCCACTTTCATAAGCCATTTTGGGTATTTACAGAGTGCACATCACAAGAAATTGTTTGACATATTCTCCTCCAAGACTATTCTTAAAGATGCTTGGCTCAGGTATCAATGTTTTATTTTTTTTTCATTAACAACAAGGGGAGAAAAAGATGAGTGGGAAAAAAAATGTGAGCATGCTATGAATATGCTAACTTAAAGTCACACATTTGAAACAGGAAATATTGCTTAAACGAAAAATTATTGCATTTGATGTTGCACCTTGGCAACCAATCCTCAAGCGATGTCCTCGTCTCTTCTGGTGTTGTCGTAGATTTCTTCACCCACCGAAGCCGATTGCTGATGCGGTGCACATGGGTGTCCACACCAATGCCGGTCACTTTGTTCCAGCCGACGTCCATGATGATGTGCGCCATCTTCGGTCCTACTCCCGGTAGCTTGACCAGCTCTGAGACTGTTGGGGGAATGTCACTCTGGTATTTCTCCTTTAAAATCTGGCTGCTTCTCTTGATGTAGTCAGCTTTCCTCTGTTTGAAATTGATAATCAGATAACAACAATAACATGACTGGATAATGTAAGCCCAATAATGTGTTTTGAGAAGAGGTATTCTGCTAATGTGGCTACTATGACTATTTCACAACACAAATTGACAAAAACAAAAAAAAAACCCACCACATCCTTAACAATCTAGTTTAAGTCTTTCTACATCTTTCATCCTATCTTAAGAGCACAAATACAAGATGGCAAATTAACTTTCTTGTTTACAAGTTGGCTGTATCATGTATTCACACAAATTCTTTATTCATCACTTATAAAATATCTGTTTTCCTAAATAAGTACTGTTTAAAAACACTATATTGGTACATATAGCCAATCATTCAGAAAACAAAACCCAAAAATGAATGAGGAAAATTAATCAAACAATGAGGTGTGTTTCATCAGTAGCAGTAAAAGAATATATTCTGCAATTATATATCATCAAAAAAAAAAAGCAGCACAACAATAAATGCTTCGATACTATCAGTAACTGTAATACCCAACTTGTGATGCAGGATTTATCTGATAGCAGCGATACACATCATTCGGTTTGTGATACAGTGATGCATGTGATGGTAGGATGGTGGAGAACAATCTAAGTACAGGATGAGGTTCAAATGACATCATTTCATTGACTTCAAACAGCACTAATACACAGAAAACAATGTAAAGCAAGTTATTTTCACTGCATAAGATTTTACAAAATTGCCACTGGCATTCAATGAAAAAACAGTATTTTATAAGAGCCCTGTCATTTTGCCCAAGAGTTTAATTTTCTTGAATTTCATGAATTACAGTTGGACTCAAATTAAGTAATACGCAAAAATGTTGCCATGCACTAGTCTAATAGTGCACTTATGATAGCCTACATGTAGATGTCAATTTTTAAAAATGTCCGTGCCCACCTCATTCACAAAAATATCTGTATACAAAAATAACAGCATTACAAAAGCATAGACAAGAACTTCACATGCATGATGCAACATTTTATTTATTTTTTTTTTTAAATCTTGGCTCTCACTAAATTCCCGAAATTGAAATGCATGTCAACATTTCTGGTTTTACAGCTAAGTACCTTCCAAAATCCCACAGGGTAAATGAGCTTCCCAACATCAGCCTCTGAAGTTCTCACAATGTTTTCAACTGTGAGTCCATGCTTTCTGAGTTTTATCATTGCGGCAGATGTCACTTGGTCCTTGGTTTGGCTGGACAGCATCAATGAAATCAGAACGTGGTAGCGATACACCTGCACAGGGATATCAGCAAAGATAAACAAACATGTCCAATCTTAGAAAAGATCTTATTGGTTGACATTTTTTACTATGAGATGTATTTTGAAAATATGAATGTGACTGCATCAGTGAGAAAGGTCTTGAATTATTATAGAATGGGTAGCGAGAATCCTGCGATCTCATTGGTTGAGAGCTATGTGTTGATTTGTACTGGCCGCACGCCGAGTCACAGTGGTAAACATGTTATCGCGCACTTGTAACAAAGGTTCGCGCACTAAGCAAGCATTCGCGCTTTCATTACGAGACTATTGGCTAAAACAATCATGCATCAGTTTTTACTGGATGCACGGTTCTGAAGAAAAACCATGCATCCTGTAAACTGATGCATGGTTTTTGGGCTCTTGCCTATGGCAAGCCAAAAGGAAATGCATCCAGTAAATTTGTCATCGGGTGACACGATAGAAAAATGGGGTTTTGGCAAGAAATAACCATTCTATAAAACAGATGACGCACATGTCTTTTCATGCGTCAGTTGGAATATAGTGTGCATGCATGCGGTAACTATGGAATTTAGCCTAAACCCACTCAACTTCGCCTCGTGGGTTAAGCATTCCATAGTTACCTTATGCACACAATTCCGACTGACGCACTCAGACCTGTGTATCATTTGTATACCGGTACTGACATATGCATTCCTTTTACTGAGAAGGCATAATATCTACAAGCTATAAGTGTTTAAACGTTGTAAACGACCGTCGCTTTTGACGGCAAGACCACAAAAAATGTCTTTTATTTTGCTTGATTTCAACAGTAATACCACCCACCTATATCATATTTTGCTGATGGTTGAGTTGAATTTGGTGTTTTGTTGGTATCCAAACCTTATTGTTGAATTTTTTGGAGTAGATTGTGCAATGATTCACAAAATCACCGAACTACCACGAACGCTCAACCCAAGGTACCGTGGCAGCATTTTACGTACGCCCGTGCATTTCGTGTGTTCCGTAAAGCTTGTCGTCTTCTACGTACATGTATTTCCGCGCGTGCTGCTCTCATGATTTGACGTCACTTCCGCTCCGACTAGCTCATCCACTTCCGCTCCGACTAGCTACGTTGTAGTATAGGAGAGTGATTGCCATTCAATAACACGCAGAAGGTGAGGAGTGAAGCAATACGGACGCTTACAGACCTGATTTTAAGGACGGATTTCGGTGGGTTTTTGATGTAATAAAAAACTAGAAATGTCGCTATGGCGACTGATGCCTCCGCCATAATGCATGATTCTCCCAATAGGCATATAGTACAATGTCTTCACAATGTGTGATCCATGATAGTTTCACATAACTGGCAAAATATTGAAATGACAGGTTTGTCAGAAATGTTTTGAACTGGGTTTGCTATAATTTTCTAAGAGTGCAGGTACACATATTTGGGGAATTTTGGGGAAGTTTATGCATTGAGTAATTTCCAAGGTACGAAGAAAGAGTGTGATGACGGTACAAAATAGATTTTTTTGGGGGGGGACATTGAAACCTGGCCTTTGACCCTTAACCTTTGACCTTCTGGCTGGAAATTTCCCGCAGAATCTCCATTAGGTAATGCATGTATTAAGTTTTGAAACTAATAATGCAAGCATTGCATATACTAGTATATGAGGGAAATAGTAAAATTTTGAGGAGTTGACCTTGACCTTTGACCCCTGACTATTGACCCATGACCCCTAAATTCCCTAGATAATCCCTGCCAGACAGTACATGCATATGGCCCAAAACCACTATTTCGGCACAATTGGACAATCACAAAACGGGAAAATTAAAGTTGTTAGAATAGGTTTCATTTTTATACCAATCCACGAGACAAATATTCAAGTTTGTAGTTGAAAAATATGAACACATGGTTTTGCTTTATTTTAAAGGTGTGATAATTTCTTTCATGGGGCGTAAATTTCATCATGTAACATACGTTACCATGTCATTCTATTTCAAATGCATTAAGATTGTTGACTACATTCTATGATTGAGATAATTATGCGTCAGATGTGAAGTATACCATCGGCTGCCATGTTTGTAAATGCTGCCTGCAGATGGGAAGGATGGCAAATGACCTGTATGCTATACTGAACACAGCATGTCCTATTTTGTAAAACCTTAGACAGGTAATGTTAATTTGTTTTCTCGATAATTTGACGTCAGACTTTCTTAAGAAAATATTTTCAACATTTATCAGTCCCAAATTGCCAGCTAATTTTTGAGTATCATCGATGAAATATGTGAAACTATGTGCGCAAAAATATAGTCGTTAGATTCCACGTAACGTATGTTTCACGTTAATGTAACGTAAGTTACAAAGACAATACTACTACATGTGTAGCAAATTTTGGAACATTTTCTTTTTGGTTTTTGTATATATTCTTACACTAGTTTCTCTTCAACTCTAAGTGAACGAATATTATAACACGATGTCGCAATATTATGGCGATACAATTCTCAAAAATAACAATTAAAATAGTTGTAAAACTGCAAGACTTTATAACATGTCCTCGTATAAACTCTTCAGTAGAACAGTAATTCGTAACTCTTTGATATTTTGAAGACAATTGGCTTCATACTTATGAATTTATGGCACTGAAACGATAAGAGTTGGGAACATGCTGTTTCGTGCCTTAACGGATGAAAATATTGTCATGATGTACGTGTAATATAAAACGAGTGGTGGGTAACGTAGGTTTCACTTTAATTTTATCATAATGAAAGTTTTTGCATGCTTGATGTCTTGTGACTTGTTATCTTTATATTGATGTCTTGTAACTTGTTATCTTCATGCTGTTGAAAGATATGTTTCGAATCCATAACTTTGCAGACTCATCAGCTGTCGCAACAGTTACTCTACATGCAGGAACAGTTTGAAAATAGCAGTTGCAATAAAATAGTATGCACAAAATTTTTAACACTTGTATGAAACAAGAAACGGCAGAAACGAGATGATTACCCTGTTAACATGGTTAAAGTGCTTCATAATGAACAATAACGCCGTATTGCTTATATTTAAAATGTCTGAACTCGGTAAACAAGAGATAGGGAAAGAAGGAACCGAGAAATGTTAACTAATGTTAACTAAATAAATGACCACTTTACTAAGTTGACTATGGCAAAATGAGGTCCATGAAATAACGTCAAATTACACAGTTTCATTAGCACAATACTGGGTAGGATGAATGAAATTGTCATTAGTAAAATGATGTACTCGATTTTCCTTGTTATGTATGCATAAAACAGTATAATCCACAAGGATAACAAGAATAACAAGTCTTGCATTAATAATTCTTGCCGTATCTTGAAATTGTCTCCAGGAAAAATGTTTTGAATCTTTAAAAAGAAAAGTGAAAGGACAAGTTGCTAAACATGCACAACAAAGGTACTGATAATGATTATAGGCATGCAGGCCCGTAAGTAGGATTTTTATGGGGTGGGGGATGGGGTCAGGAGTTAGAAAAAGTCGACCACTTCCAGTTTTAATCTCCTGACGGGTAGAAAAATAAAAAGCTCTCGTACCATTTTTTTTTTGTTTCATTTCTTTTGCCGGGTTTCATCGACTGACAAGCAAGAAAAAAAAAAAAGAAAATTGAAGAAATATAAAAAAAGGCTTCAGCTCAATTCGATGCTGCCAGTACAAGCCCAGTTTCATGTTTGTTTGTTTGTTTTTTTTTATTTAAAACGGGGGAGGGTGAGTCCGCGATTCATTTTTTTCTTTTTATTTCCTTTTGTTTATGTTTTGACTGCTGGCAAAGGGGCGGGGGAGCCTGAACCCCCTCCCCTATAATTACCCTGATGTGGACCATATGTATAGGGTAAAAAAAAAAGATGTGTAACTTTGCTTCTTTTCTTTGTTAACTATGAGACGGGCATAAGTTTTTTTTTTCTTGAATCTTTGCTTAGAGATATAATTTTTTGCCATTCTGATTACAGCTAACACGTTCCCTATATATGGGGTTTTAATCCTAGCACTGCTCTTCCCCATTGCAACTGTATTAACCTCAACGAGAAGGAAGAACAAAAAATGTTAATGTCTTAAACATATAGCTTACTGAAACATATATTACTATAATTACTATTATCATTATCATTATTATTATCATGTAGGCCTGATCTATGATGGTAACAGTAATAGTTGAAATTACATTTCTCTAATGCACTGTATTTTTGTTGCCTTTTCTTCACTCAAAATGTGTTTTTCTTCACTTTGAGATCATCAACGACATTACGACAGAAATTTGAGTTTATTTTCTCCGTTAAAAATAGTCAGGGAGTAAGTCACCATATTGGTTTATGATAACCAATGATAAATATAATTGAAAAGACGTATTTCCCTACAGAATTCCTTCAACAATAGTTCGAGAACAATTAAATGTTATTTTTATCCACGCACATTCTCTAAAATATCCTTTTTCAATGACATGAATTGATGAAACTTACGTTACCAAAACTAGAAACTTACGTTACTACATTAATGCAGGGACCTGGTCCACTAGTTTTGAAGTAGAGATCTGTGTAATCTCTAATTTTATTAGCTATTCATTGAATTTTCTTAAAACAATGTTAAATTCATTGCTTATACCTGAAATATGACATCATTAAAGCCAAGTTGAACATCAACGCCCACCAAACGATTTTTTTTAAAGATACTATGATTATGTCCCCTTTTACTGCATCCTCCAAACAAACAAGAACATACAGCTGTAAATGAATTTGATATGTTTTGACGCAGAAATTCATCAACATCATAACTGCAACAATTAAATTGTCTCAGATTAAATGGGCTTTTCCGTAGATTGTCTGTTATTAACATGACAACATCTTGAAACTTACGTTACCAAAATTTGAAACATACGTTACTTAATAAATTGAGTGATTTATTTCAAAAGAATAAGCCTGTACAGCAAAGTAATTACTGGATTTTTACGGTGGAATATACTGACTTAATAAACACACAATAAACAGAAGTAAAGCATGATTCTATGAAAAACAACAACACATTTTCAACAATCAAATACTTACTCAGTTTTTCAACACATCATGTAAAGGTATTTTGCGCGCTGCCAATGCTCAAGATGCCAGTAAAAGAGGTTGCTGAGCTATCCCATGGCCTCAAATCGACGGCACAGATTCGAGAAATATACATTTAGGTGGTAATTAATGGTGTAATTAAGCTTTCTGTCATTTGGTGGTAACGTAAGTTACATCACGTATGTTACACTTGTGGATTAAATCGTATAAGTTAGCAACATAATAATGAATCTTTTGCCACCCATGGGTATAAGGACAATCTACTCCATAAGTCTCAACTCTAGAACAATCATTCAGAGCCATGCACCTTCATACTTTTTACAAAGATGGTAACGTATGTTACTTCTCTTAAATCTACCTTTTTAAAATCTATATTTGCGAGATTGGCAGTCGCATGTCTTTTGAAGCTGAGTGATGAAATATTTTTTAACATAAACTTAGACCCCTTTTGGTCAGAAAAACAATACAATTGTGTAGTATTCACTGTAATAGCATTACCAAGTTTGCAGTACAAAGATGGTAACGTATGTTTCAGCAGATCTGGCGACACATTTCCATCAGGTATTTTGTTGTTAAAGAATGATAAGCTTATGAAGTTGTGTTAGGTTTTCATAGAACGTTCGGCTACTTTTCTGAAACTGTGAGTAAGCTTCTTCTTTATGCTCATATTTTCCCACAAAGTTGAGAAAACATAAAAAATCATCGTTAGCGACATGCACTTTTGAGCCTGTTGGCCGAACTTAACCCTCCACCAATGGCTTAGTGGTACAATCTCACCTTCGAAATGATTTCAGTTTTTGTCTATATGTCCCTTGGCATCACATAAAATCACAGGAGCATTTTGAAAGAGCTTTTTATCTCTCCTAGGTGAGAAGGAACATAAGCGACACGATTTTTGACCAATTGCGCCGAAATAGTGGTTTTGGGCCATATATGTACCAAGTTCCACGAAGATACATCGAACCATTTGCGAGAAAAGTAATATTGCAACATTTTCACCTAACCTGTGACCTTTTGACCTTTGACCTTATGACATGAAACTCTCTCTGGAGAATCTTTATGCAGTAGTACATGTCCACACCAAGTTTCAAGAAAATACCTTGAAAATACCTTCGGGCATTGCATAAATATGGGGGAAATTGCAACATTTGTAGCATTTGACCTTGACCTTTTGACCTTTGACCTCTTGCCAATGTCACTAAAATCTACTCAACTAATTGTCCCATCATACATCATCCTTGGACCAAGTTTGGTGAAAGCTGCTTCATCCAGTTTTGAGTTATCACGTAAACAGATAAATTATAGGATTTGACCTTGATCTTTGACCTTTGACCTCTGTCCGATTTCACTGAAAAACTAATCAAGTAATTGTCCCATCATACATCATCCTCCAACAAAGTTTGGTGAAATTTGCTCCACCCAGTCTTGAGTTATCGCGTAAACAGATACAATTTCATGATTTGACCTTGACCTTTGACCTTTGACCTTTAGCCGATTTCACCCAAAATCTAATCAAATAATTGCCCCATCATACTTCATACTTGGACCAAGTTTGGTAAAATTCCAGTAAATATTACTCAAGTTATCGCGTAAACGAAAGCGGACGTACGGACGTACGGACGGACGGACAACCCGAAAACATAATGCCTCCGGCACCACTTCGTGGCGGAGGCATAAAAATATGCATACTGATTATTGAATGATTATCATAGATTACGGGATTCCTTATATTTTAGTTTTCCACGATTAATAAAGATATTCATGAAGGAAACGTACACCCATCGCTGAAAAATAACGTCTGCGAAGGAGTAGACTTTGTCTGCGTGTAGTTACTGACATTCAGATTGTACTTGTAGTGTAGACCAACATTTATGTGTGCATGTTTATACTTTCCAGAATCTTGGCTCCTCAGAAGTTTCATGAATGTGACCAATTTCTGGATTTTTAGAATAGTGAAGCCCTAAACCATAACCAAGGAGGTTGTACAAATCTTTATCAAACGACAAAAGTTTACATTTATCAAAATGCAAATCATCACCACCACCACCTAAACTACCTTCCCCAGCCACAGCATCCATCTCAATCATCTCCAATCAGTATAGTACGACTCCTCTTCATCATCACACTCACACTAGTCACAGACCAAGTTCCCCTAGTTTGTCTTGTTACCGCAAATCATCACCAGCTCCATCCACTCCAGTGAGTGGAGAAGTCAACAAACCTACAGCCTATTCAGAGGAACAGTACTGTTTATATACAGTGTATCTGAACTCATTCTCAGTGCAGTGTCATAAAAAGAAAACAAAACAAAACAAGAGACCCAGCGGGGGTCACGTGCTCACCTGAGTATCGCAACTTCACCTTCCATGCATTCTTGCAGACTCTTACCTGAGAACATTGGAAATTTATGGTGGAGGTAGCTTTGAGAGTGGGGGCATGGTGTCCATTTACTATTCCATCCCACTGGTAAAAAATACCTACCAAGTACACTGTACTTTATAGAATGTTAATTGGATTATGCAGCTTGGGCAAAAAAAAGACTTAAAGCCCTATCACTTTTGATTAGAACTAGAGAAAAATATTACTGAATATAAATTGATTTTGGAGGTTTGGACCCCCTGGGCCCCCAAGGAAAGCATGGTGCCCATTCAAATACTTTGAAATCTTATTCCCATGGGGCTACCTGCCAAGTTTGGTGAAAATTTGTAATAGGGTTTTCAAGAAAAAGATGAAAATTTACTATGTCGGTCCAAATTTAGGCCCCCTGGGGCCCCCCAAGTGGGGCATGGTGCCCATTTGATAGAATTGAGATTCTATCCCCCTAGGGATGCTACCTGCCAAGTTCGGTGAAAATTTGTGATCTAATAGGGTTTTCAAGAAAAAGATGAAAATTTACAATTTTGGTCCAAAGTTAGGCCCCTGGGGGCCCCCCAGGTGGAGCATGGTGCCCATTTGATGGAATTGAGATTCTATCCCCCTAGGGATGCTACCTGCCAAGTTTGGTGAAAATTTGTGATCATATAGAGTTTTCAAGAAAAAGATGAAAATTTACAATTTCGGTCCAAATTTAGGTCCCCTGGGGCCCCCCAGGTGGGGCATGGTGCCCGTTTGATGGGAATGAGATTCTTTCCCCCTAGGGATGCTACCTGCCAACTTTGGTGAAAATTCATAATGGCATTTTCAAGAAAAAGATGAAAATGTACAATTTGGGCCTCATTAGGACCCCTCCCCACCCCTCCCCTGGGTCCCAAGGGGGGGGGGGGGGACCCCTGATTCCGCCATGAACAAACTTGAAACTACAATCATCAATGTACTAATTCATAGTATTAACTTAGCTCTATCCCTTCTGGTTTTAGAGAGCTTGAAGATTTTTTAAGATTCCTTAATGCACTTGTCAATGTAATGACTCACCCCACTACCCCCGGACATGGGTGCGTCATTTCCTCGTTTGGTCCGTCAAATTTGTGACCCAGGTGTTCGTCATTTTACCAGCTTTGTCCGTCAAATTTTTGACCGAGGGGTGCGTCAAAATCCCATCATTGTCGGTCAAATTTTTGACCGAGGGGTGCGTCATGGTACGTCACTTGGCTATGGAAAATAACACGCATTATTCTGAACCGAGGGATGCGTCACTTGCTATGGAAAACTGCACGCATTTTTGCACGCTACCAGTACCGTATACACGTACCGCGAGTGAAATTACAGTGAGCGTTTTCCCGCGGCAAGTGAAAGTCGGGAAGCGTTTTGGAATAAGAGGGGAGAATGCTTGCCAGAATCTGGCAAACAAATAATTTAAAAGCCACCCTTTCTCCTCACATTTTCTAAATAATGTTCTGTGGTGACAAAGGCGAATTTTTGACAGTAAAAGAAGCGGCAGCAGAAGAAACTGCCTGCCGCATGCCATTTTCTGCTCGCGGGATTAGCCCGACGAGACACGCGACACTGCGCTGCAGTATGCATCCACCGGACTAGCAATGGCCGCGCACACACAGCGCATCTGCACACATTTGTGATTGTCATGTATGGATTGCATGCACAGAATACACACTACAAATGTACGGAATACTTAGTATCGTAGCATGCAGCAGCGTGATGTACGGTGAATGACGGTACGGTGCTTACAGGGCCAGGGTAAGGAAAACTTGCCGAAACTTTGACAAATTATGTTTACGAACCAAAAGAAAATGAAATTGCTTGAATAAAACGTATGCAATAATCGTTTCAGTATTTTCGGGGGTGCGTCAAATGTACCGAGGATGTCCGTCAAAAAAGTGACTGTGGTGTTCGTCACTTTCAACGTGTTGTCCGTCAAAAAAGTGACTGTGGTGTTCGTCACTTGCAGCGTTTTGTCCGTCAAAAAAGTGACTGTGGTGTCCGTCAAAAACCCCGTGTGGTCAGTCAAAAAATGACCATGACGCACCCATGTCCGGGGGTAGTGGGGTGCGTCATTACATTGACAAGTGCATAATTTTGGGGAGTTGGGGCCCCTCTGGGGGCCCCCCAGGTGGGGTATGGTGCCCACTTGAACAAATTGAGATCCTATCCCCCTAGGGATGCTACCTGCCAAGTTTGGTGAAAATCGGTCAAGGGGTTCTCAAGAAGAAGATGAAAATGTAACAAGGAAAAGTAGAAATTACGCGGTGCGTAATATATGTCCCCGCCGGAAGTAGCATTTTGTAACAAAATGTGCAATAAAGGTCAAAAATCAAGGTCAAAGGTCAAAGAAATCAAATGTCAAAATTCTGTGTAGAAGTTTTGAAGCCCTCACCTAGTGCCATCACATAAAGCAAATGGAATCGAAATTGGGTTAGAAATGGCGAAGGAGTAGCATTTTGTAGCCAATGTACAATATAGGTCAAAAATCAAGGTCAAAGGTCAAAGAAGACAAAGGTCAAAATTCTGTGTAGAAGTTTTGAAGCCCTCACCTAGTGCCATCACATAAAGCAAAAGGAATCAAAAACGGGTTAGAAATGGCAAAGGAGTAGCATTTTGTAGCAAAATGCACAATATAGGTCAAAAATCAAGGTTAAAGGTCAAAGAAGTCAAAGGTCAAAATTCTGTGTAGAAGTTTTGAAGCCCTCACCTAGTGCCATCACATAAAGCACTTGGAATCGAAATCGGGTTAGAAATGGCGAAGGAGTAGCATTTTGTAGCCAATGTACAATATAGGTCAAAAATCAAGGTCAAAGGTCAAAATTCTGTGTAGAAGTTTTGAAGCCCTCACCTAGTGCTATCACATAAAGCAAACGGAATCGAAATCGGTTTAGAAATGGCGAAGGAGTAGCATTTTGTAGCAAAATGCACAATATAGGTCAAAAATCAATGTCAAAGGTCAAAGAAGTCAAAGGTCAAAATTCTGTGTAGCAGTTTTGAAGCCCTCAACTAGTGCCATCATATAAAGCAAACGGAATCAAAATCGGGTAAGAAATGGCGAAGGAGTAGCATTTTGTAGCAAAATGAACAATATAGGTCAAAAATCAAGGTCAAAGGTCAAAGAAGTCAAAGGTCAAAATTCTGTGTAGAAGTTTTGAAGCCCTCAACTAGTGCCATCATATAAAGCAAACGGAATCAAAATCGGGTAAGAAATGGCGAAGGAGTAGCATTTTGTAGCAAAATGAACAATATAGGTAAAAAATCAAGGTCAAAGGTCAAAGAAGTCAAAGGTCAAAATTCTGTGTAGAAGTTTTGAAGCCCTCACCTAGTGCCATCACATAAAGCAAACGGTATCGAAATCGGGTTAGAAATGGCGAAGGAGTAGCATTTTGTAGCAAAATGTACAATATAGGTCAAAGGTCAAGGTCAAAGGTCACAACTGAAATTCTGTGTAGAAGTTTTAAAGCTCCCATGTAGTGCTATCATATAAAGCAAACAGAATCAAAATTGGCTTATATTATGACAGAGAAGTAGCAAATTGAACATTTTGATCACACACGGACGCACACACGGACGGACGCACGAACGGACAGACGCACGGACGGACACACACACGTACGGAGCCCGTTTCATAGTCCCCTGCTCGAACTCGTTCGGCGGGGACAAAAAGTTTACGCACGACGGACGAAGAGCGATCGCAATAGCTCACTTGAGCCTTTGGCTCAGGTGAGCTAATAAAAACTCACAGATATGGAATATACACCAATTACAACAGTCTCACTATTAAACTGTACGTAGCCCAACCAGACACCACGGCCATGCGTGAAGTTGTGTACAACGCGCGACAGGGCTGTGCCTGTGTATTATGATTATCACATATCAGTTCTAAGTAATACCCGGTTAATTTTAGACCTCTACACTACAGTTTCATCAATAATCCCAATCCAATTGAATGTAAATTTAGTGGTCTATTATATACCTCCGGTGGGGCCGAGGCATCGCAGATCTTTTCTGCTCCCATGCTGTCCACAGGAGCATCTCGGTGGATCCTCATCTGCTGAATATTCTCCAGCTGCATCCTCCACATGGCGGGCTCCCATCCACTGCTGTTACTGGAGGTACATTTCTCCTCCCTGGCACTGGTGGTGTCTGTTGTTTCAAGAAACTTGTCACTCTTCACTTCAGATTTTTTTCCAGTCTGGACGTCTGTCTTGTTCTTGGGGTTTTCTACTTTTACCTTTTTCCTCGTACTCCCAGTTTCCCCATCTCTAAGTTCTGGCTGAGGATGAGGTAAATCAACTGTTCCTTGAGCAGTTTCGTAAGACACCTGAATATGCCGACGTCTTCTGATTTTGTCTCCGGTTCGGCCAGACTCCTGGGCAATCCCGCGCACGCTTCCCCTCAGCCTCACTTGCTTGAGATCTGAGTTTACTGACCTACCAGATCTCAACTCTCGACGAAAATATGGAGACTCAGTGGAACTCGACCTGTAAGAGGACATGATAATGTTACACGTCCTTCTAGCCAAGCGCATGTACATGAATAAAAGGCTGTAGTAATATAATTTCCAAGATCTACACCATTCCAGCAAGGGATGCAGCGGGCAGCGAGCAGGCCCTTGCCATGAACGATGAACGCAGCTTTAGCAATGTACCAGCACGTGGTCTGCTTTACTGCTGACCTACCTAGCGCTGTGAGGGTGCGCTGGTGATGGTAAACACAGGTAGGTGCAATGGGAGTGTGAACAGTGCATCAGCTGTTTGCCGTGTCTGGCTAGCCGCTGTTGTTCTTGGGTGTTTTGTGTGTGTGTGTGGGGGGGGGGGGGGGGGAGAGGGAGGCAACGACGCGTTTACTGTATTCAGCTAGTAGAATTATCAACAACATAAAGAAAAAGAATCATGCTCTGCAAAATGATGATTTAAAGCATAGAAAAGGAAACACAAATGGCATTATTGATTTTCTACTTTGTTATATGCCCGTCAGCACCTCTGCTACATAATGGTATCTTCTTGCAGTTTATCAAACCGCGGCAAAAGAAGAATCTTCTTCTTCTTCTTCTCCTTCAATAGCCTGAAGATTCTTGCAGATTCTTCGCCCCACCCCCAGCCAGCCCCCTCAGACGGTCAACCGTAGACTTTGAAATGGGTTGGGATTTTTACCTCCAAACACGAGCTTTTGAAAGGGCTGCCACCAAAATTACCCCCATATTATGACCTTTTGGGAGAGAAGCCAGAATATTTACCCCCAACACAAATAATGACTAAAATTACATTTTCCATACTTTAGTCAATGTAAAATTCATTGTTTTCTTACCAAAAAGAAAGAAAAAAGAAAGATGATTACTATATAGTATCACTGGGGCCCGATTTATAAGGTGTAAGCTGAATTTCATATATGTCTTTCATACCGGCATCTGTTCTGAATTTTCTTATCTCATTTACATGAAATATAATTATGAAATTTCGATGTGTGACTAGCTCTGCTGGAGTGTAATAACGTGCATCAGTCTTTATATCAAGGTTGTGGGTGTGAGAGACCACATTTTATTATTTTTTGTGTTGGATGCCGTCACTCAAAAATATTTTTAAGTAAGTGCCAAACTGGATCGGCCTGACAGATGGGAAGATACCACGTCTCATTGCATACTGACTGTCACACTATCAAGGAAGGCATATCTGATACTTTTCGTAATCCATACTAATGGATGAGCTGTTTAGACAGGGGTAAAGACACAGCCTCGGATGCGCGAATACAAAATTGAAAATATAGCCGAATTTTTTTTTTTTTTATCACTTGCGATGACTTACCTGGACACTAATCTGAGTGATATATCAATTTATAGAGAACTTGAAGATTATGCCGTATCAGTTTCATTTATCGGAATTGAAATAAAAAAGTGATAATATTAATTGTCACAGGTCTTTCCAAGGGGGTACAATTACATCACTTTCACGACCTACAGCTCAGATACACGTCTACAGACTGGATTTACTTTTGTCTCATAAGCCTAGGTGAAGTTTCCTTTCATTTAACATATTAATAGCGTTAAAAATAATCTTCAGATTGCTCTGAATGTTCAGAAAGAACAGTGAGATGGCGGCATCAAACCCCGATCATCTTCGTTTGTGCATCCGGAGAAAACTGGCGGCTGTTTGAATACTGTAATTTATAGCCAGATGATAACTTCGTCTCATCCATGAACTATTGAACCTCCTCGATCTCATGGGGTCGTGGTCTGTTGCCTAGGTCGCGTCCGGTCCATCCCACGCTCTCAGCTAGCTATGCGCTAGTCCTGCACAAAATTCACGTGGGGGTAGGCAAATCGCAGTTGTTTACATTTTGACGCGGGAAAAGTGTAGCAAACCGAAGGAAAATTGGCAACAGTTAAGCCAATGAGAACACAGATCTGTCGCTCATCTCATTCTTTTTGCTTTGCAACCGATCAGAATTATTTTCTATCCAATTTTAAAATAGAATAATTGTGAAAAAATAAAAATCAATAAGAATAAATTCACAATTGCTTTTTAGAACAGTTATTGCAACTTTATTGTCACAAAATGAGTAATGTGCCTAATCAGTGATGGGAATACGTGTAGTGTACGTGTAGCGCCGTAGCACAGGATTTTGCAGGGCATTACAGTATGAATCGATTACGAGGATCAGGATCTAAGAACTCACATTTGGATGCCGTGTACTGTATGAATCACCACATAATGGCGAGAGCGAACGGAAGCAACAGGGCCACTGGCCTTCTATTTTTTGCTGGAAATAGTCATCCAGAGTTGGCAAATGCTGTAGCGACGTGAGTATGGTTGGATACGGACACTCTTTAGTGAAATTTTCATTCACATGATCGTCACATGTAAGTAGGAACATGTCCCAAATATCTCGGGGCACACAGAGCGGAACGATTCACGTGCAATCCAATCGCCACATTCAATGAACTTGTAGTAAAGCCGGTCGGGCGCGGGCGCCAGAGCAGCAGTGAGCGAATGAAGACTTGTCTTGCTCACCACACTGTTTGTGTTGACTGTTTCCAAAAGCTTTCACTCGGCCGAGCTTGACAACATCAACAACAGTTCAAATCACCATCAAGCACTAACGCCATAACGGTTAAAATCTAGACATTAATTTAGGTGATCCGAGTATCCTCTCGGATCACCTTCTGTATCTGTACGGAATCTTTCTTTGTTTGTTTCTGGACAAAATTTGTGCAGAGGTTAGCTCAGAAAGTGCATTGTCTTTCAATGTCAAACTTATACCATATATGTATCGTCTCCCAAAGACGGCAATCGAACTAAAATCATGGTGATCAGTCGACCGTGACGTCACTATGACGTCATTATATGAAAACACATTCTCAATCATATCTCATTAATGGAATGGAGTTTTTCAATGAAATTTACGTCACATAGAATCTATATTTCAGGTCAAGCGCATTCTACTCATATTCTCAAAATTCATCTATGCCTTAAAACGTGCGCGTACGCGCGCGTTGAAATATTTGTATGCTCAAATCGAGCTCAAATTCTTTTTGCACACATTTCAGACCATTTGGAGCATTTTTAGAAAAATTGAAAAAATTGGACGGACGCGTACGCGCGCGCTCATATATGCACGCACAGCTCATATGCAATAGAAATTTCCCGTTTTTTCACACTTATCGGCTGCCTGAAATGTCAAGGAATATTTCTACCAAGTTTCAAGTCAATCCGACTCAATGTGACGTCATACGGGCCAGTCAAAGTTGAAATTCCGCGCGCGCGTCAATGGCTATCAATACAGTGCAACTATGCCAAAAAAATGCCAATTTTAAATCCGATTTTACTCGTCAGGATGGACGGTGACCTACCATTTTCTGTACATATTTTGAAAGCTGATGAGTTGTACATGTCATTTCATGGGGTGGCAATGCTGACAAAATGACTAAAAGATATCAAATTTCTTAATAAAGTAAAAAAAGTAAATTTTCAAAATGACGTCATCAAATTTCAAGTTCATTTGAGCGTATCTCACTAGTCCTTTGTCAATTTTCACCCAGATTTCAGTATGATGTAGTTTATTTAATGTTCTTTCATAAGTGTAATAACACAATTTTGATTGGATGATGGCATTACCTCGTAAAAATGGATTGAAAGTAACCTTGTCAAATTTGACTAGTATACGTGTTATCTCTATGGGAGTGCAGTTTTTCTGGAAATGAAAATTGACATGACTATCTTTATCGAGCACTAGCTCACTTATGCTTCCGTGAATTTCTCCCAGATTTTAATATGTTGTAGCTGGGACTTTGGGCTATCTTAAGTGTACCCATGGAGCTACCAAAAAGATGGAGTAACAACGGTTGGGGTCCTTTTGAAGTGATGCTCGAAGCCGACTCGTAAAAAGTAATCCTCGCTAAGCCCCCGTGAGCGAGAGCGATGACAGATGAGACAGTGCGTACGCACAATGACGTCATCCGCAGCGCGTTCGCAAACTGGTTCTTACCATGGAGCTACCTAGCTCCATGGTTCCACCATGGAACGTCAATGCATGGGACTACACAAACTGCAACTGCCCCGTCGACTTCGAGCATATGCGATTTAACATGATTCTGAATTAATTATAGCTACACGTGTACAAATAGTGAATCTGCAGTGTAACAAATTGTTTAACATGTCATACCGTCGTTTAGTATGTAAATCACGATATGATACGACCGGCATGTAAACAAACACTGCACTCTCGACACGATCAATAATGGCCGTCACGCTGTCCCGAACAAACACAAAGACAAATAACAGCTGGCTTCACAACGGTATAGATAAAATGTACGCAATTGTACGCAGTCAACACTTACGTAAGATTGTAGTTTCAAATGTCAGCTTTACGGACAGATATTGAAATATGTGGAGAAATGTGAGGGATTTTTATTAAGAATTTTATTCTTAGGGTATGTACTTGCCACAGTCACAAAGCATGACGACAATACACTGTACAGTACCTTCGCTGTTCATGGGCCAATTCAGTTCGTTCAAAGTGCACTGCACTCGGTATCTCCTGTGTTTTGCCTGTGGATATTATGCGCATGCGCGTGGTCTTCAGCAAAGTTTTGCGCAGCCATATGTTGTTGCAAGTCGAGTTTTCGACTCGATACAGCACTATATTGTATGTGCAATGTTGGTGAGTATGACGTCATTTTTGCGGCTCGGAGCATCGTTTGCCAAAGTATCCCCTGCGGGACGAGTTAAGCCGTCCCAGCGAGTGCGGTGCTTTGAAGTCTGTCAGAACTGACCGCTCGTAGTTGGGTTACGTAATATTGGTGGCCTTCGTTGTTACTCCATCTTTTTGGTAGCTCCATGGTGTACCCTTCGTTTTTTCATGCGATGTCAGGATCACGTCCAAAAACTTGGTTGAAATTAAAGCTTATCTTCGATGTATTGGAATATTTTTTTTCTTTCTGCAACTTTCTTTGCAATAACTCGAGAAAAACATACCCTATCACCACCATAGTTTGCACATGTTTAGTTCATGTCACGTACATTATTTCATAAAATAACAACTACTTGATCAGACGCCATCTTGGGTATGTGAATTAGGGTCAAAGGTCATAAATGTTTCCTCCTGTATCTTGGTGAATACATGTCCTATCTTTCCCATATTTTGCACACATAAAGACCGTGTTACAAGGATCATTTCACAAAATAACCACTTTTTGCTCAGATGCCATCTTGTCTGTGCAAAGTGGGTGAAAGGTCATATGTACTTTTTTCTGTATCTTCGTTATGACGTGTTAAATCTCTATGGGAGGGAATTTTTCTAGATGTTAATATTGACACGATTGTCTTTATCGAGCACTAGCTCACTTTACCCTTCCGTGAATTTTTCTCAGATTTTAATATGTTGTAACTCAGACTTTGCGCTATCGTTGAGTCCCCTTTGTTTTTTCATATGATGTCGGGATCATGTTAAAATACTTGGTTGAAATTAAAGCTTATCTTCGATGTACTGAGATATTGCTATGTTTCGGCAACTTTCTTTGCAATAACTCAAGAAAAACAGCCCCTATCACACCCATATTTTGCACATGTTTAGTTCATGTCAAGTACATTATTTCATAAAATAATAACTACTTGATCGGACAACATCTTGGGTGTGTAAATTAGGGTCAAAGGTCACAGATGTTTCATCCTGTTTCTTGGTGAATACATGTCTTATCTTTCCCATATTTTGCACACGCAAAGATCATGTTACAAGAATCATTTCACAAAATAACCACTTTTTGCTCGGATGCCATCTAGGTTGTGCAAAGTGGGGTCAAAGGTCATATGTACTTGTTGCTGTATCTTCGTTATAGTGTATACAGATTTGGTACCAAAGATGGCAGATATGACTCCCTTTTCTAAATGAGAATCCAAACATCACACGGCCAATGTCTCTGAACACAGATGAAACCTGCATGGTCATGCCTATTGCGATCAGGACTTGAATCATTGATTAAAAAAAAATCGGATCACCTTAATTTGTCAGTGATGACAAATTACAATCTCTAGTTTACACTAGGCATGCTAGGCACTAGGAGTAGGACACACTACTGGTGGTGTCATCTGCAACAAAATATCAAAAAGTGTCGGGATCTTAAAGTTTACCAGACTTGATAAAGGACTAGTTCTAGGTCATACTCCAGATCTTTGTATTAATAACACCCTTATTTTACCACATCTGAATTACTGTATTGTATTTGAACATGGGGGAAATCTAATGGTTAGTGAGCTGAGTAGCTAAATTTATCTGTAACATGTTAATATGCAGAGTCTAGAGACTGTTTAAATTGCAAAAGCGAGCTAAAGAAAAGATATTTAGCATGATTGATAGGGATGTCTTTGTGAAAATGCAATCTGGGGGGCATTTCATGAAACGTTTTGTCCGACAAACTTTAAGTAATGTCAGACAAATTTGCTCTTAGCCAATCAGTTGAGATGCACAGATTTCTGTAGCTTACAACGGTTTGCCAGATAAAATATCTCTGACAAAAACCCTTCATGAAATGCCCCCCTGGTGAACGTGTATATGTTGCTGGTGTAAATTTATGTTTTGTCTCAGTAAATGCATAGAGTCAGGGCACCAGTTTGCTGCAGGTGTCCAGTTTGTGGCACCCCTAGGAATATCTAACCATATCTTCAAAAGTAGAAGGGTATTTTTTATTCTAAATTGTTTTATTTGAAGAGCAACTGAAGAGCTTTCTTTTGATAACCAGAATCATGAAATAACTTGGATGATGGCCTTCATAATTCTAATTTAAACCATCTGTGTCACACTGTTTTTAAAAAAGTATGACTTTCTTAACGAAACGTTAAGACTTTGTTCTGTTGCTAGGCAACCACCATCATCCTTTGTTTATACAAAATCTTACTATGAAAAGAGGCTGGGCATGGTAAGGATTCCTCGTGTAACTGTGTTAAATATTCTAAAATTCACTTCCTTTGTCAGTTTTGAGGATTGCAACAGTGACCAAAATGTCGGGGATGGGTCCGGTTTGTGGCACCCCTATGGGATTCATACACATAGCGCTATATATTTTACATACATGTCAAAATGGGTGGAAATTGATGAAATACATGCGATCTTCAAAAAAATATGAAATCATGGAGGATCGAGATAATGAATCCAAATAAAGTGTTCTAACAAGCTGAAAAGTAGTTGGACCATCAAAAAATATTTGATTTTTGCAAAATTTTAATGTTTGAAGAAATCAGGGGACATTTTTGTGTGGGGTGCTGCAAACTGGACCCCCCTGCCACAAACCTCTTGGTGGTTGCAAATTTTCTGCATAAAATCAATTACTATGACTAGGGTAATTGTCCACCATACAAAATTGTGATGCAGTATCAAGAGGCCTTTGGTACCTCTTCCAATAAAAAAAAAAAAAAAACCCAAAAAATTATTTAATTTCTGTTGCCCGTTTTACCAGAATACTACTAAATACCCTTGAAAAGGCCTTAACCTGCCGCAAACTGGGTCCGCTACTCTAGAACCTACACTACAGTAGTTTAATATGGGTAAACTCGTCCTACGTAAACTCGGCTCCCAGCAGGAGCATTAAGTGGCTACTTAGTGCGCGCGCTGGCCGGGGGCTGAGTTTACCCGCAACTACGGTACTGGTATGTGTGCATGCTTGTGCTGACGTTTTTGTCAGTATTTTTTTAGTTTTAATATAGAAAAAGAGACATAAGGCTGTATTTACTTTCCCAGGGTTAGTATTGAATAAGGCCCATTACCTTCACATTAACCCCTTCACTTTATAATTTGGATTGTTTGATTGCTTGCTTGTTTTGTCTTGTCACATTGTCATGTTAATTAGTTATGTACTTGTCATACTATTGTCACATTTTTATGTACGTGTATGCATGTTTTATTAAGTGAAAATAAATGAACTGAAATGAAATGAAATAAAAACATCTTATAGGGAGTAGGGCCTTTGCTACTGTGTAATTGTCGCAGTTTGCCGCCATGCACCCGTTCACACAACTTATTCCATTATTCGGTATTAATTAGAATAGTCTTCTAATGTTCTATAAACCCCTACCACTCAATATAGCGACACATGCACAGCACACTACCATCTACAAAAATCAACCGACGATACGGGCACAATCTCCAACAAAAGTGAAATTTTCTCACCTAGAATCTCAATTCCAGATCTGATCATGTCTCACATTCAAAATTTTATTGTTGTCCAATTTTGGTACTTGGACCCTTGGGGGGTCTGAAGAAACTGGATTTTTTGTTTGTTTCTTGGTGTTCGTGGATAGTGAAAACATGTCCTCATGTTACCATTAAAAAAATGAGAAAAACATGAAAAAGATATCAACAACCCTGCCAGAATTGGAGTCCCTGTTTGCAGTTGGTGCATGTGCGCCAGCTATTTTCACGTGCTTTCCCAATGGGGCGCTTATGCAACGTTCTCGAGCCATGTGAAGGCAATCGGCAGATCAGCAATCAGCGAAGCACCTGCACTTTAGCATAGGAATTGTACATCGTGCCGCAAGCCGAGTTACAATGCGGCATATCGGCGAACACTGTGCCTGATTGGGCCCTGGTCAATCTTGACCACTACATTAGTCATTAAAATTTTATACTCTATAAATAGAGATCTATAGAGAAAGAGTGTTAAGACCTAATTTATTTAAGGTAATTATTCAATAGGCCTAGATGGTCTAGTGCACTCTAGCTAGTAGTAGGACTTTTAGAAGCCTGATTGTAGTGGGGAAGTTCATGATTCCTGAATCTTACAGTTTGATTGACCAAAAAGTTGCAAAAGATCAGCTTTTTGTGGTTTGGGATATGTTCCATGAAGACTGTCAATCTGACTGTGTGGAATAGCCGTAAAAATTGAAAAAAAAAACAAACTAAAACAAAACAGATTATCCTGTCTATAATAATTCAAAATTTACTTCACCACTGGTTTACAATACTAGGCACTGTTGTGAGTGCATTCCTCGATACTGACCTTCATAAATTTTCAAAATGTTGACCGGGCATCACTGTCATCAGCATCACATCCAGACATGACTAAATGTCAGTGTGATGTGGACACAGATTAATTTGCTTCCGAAAAGGATTGAAACTGACAAAAAGTGTTTTGCATCGCATGTATATCTACCTTTGATAGTGGTCACACAGGCCAAATTTTAGGACAGTCGATCAAACAAGGGATTAATTCAGTCCACAAGATTTTGCAATGGAGTGAACGACCTCTTGGCATAAGTTGGTTTAAATTTAGATCATGATTTATGTAAATTTCCTTCTGTGTAAATGTGAGTAACAAATCGCATGTGCCAACACTCAACAGCCATCCACTAAGGACCGTGCGTTGCTACCACGTGTGTAAGGTACCAATATACCTATTTCATGCCTCTTTTAGTCCATGAACTAAATTTAAATCATGCTTTTGATTTAATCATCTTCGTGAATGCGAGCCTACATGTGGATTAGGGTATCTAGTACATGTAAATATTGAACCATTAACTTGTATAAAGTAACATTGGTTCCAACACAAAAATTTTAAAAATTCATAACTTTTGCATTGATTGTCCAATTTTCCTTAAACTTTCACTGATGTGTTCTACTAATATTGCTGCATTCTCTCAATCCTTATGTTAATGAAGGTGAACTTGTCCTTTAAAAGAAGAACAGCATTGGTACTGCCAGCTCTTATGGTAGCATAGAACTCTGAAAGTTTGTTTTCTTTTGTTTGTTTCTCAGGCGTCTTGGAGTTGAAATGGCACAAGTTGATGTTTATACACAAGACAACAAAGGTGAGATTCCATTGCTTTTGTGTGAAACATGTTTTCTGTCAAAATTATGAACTGTGGCAGTGATGTAACTGTCTAAGCACAATCATTGTGCTTTTCCTCTGTAGATGAAGTTATCATTCTTTTTTTTTTTTCTTGTATGGCATTTTCTTTTGTTGCTTTGAGTTGAGACAGCAGAGCTTGCTTCCAGAAATTCCACTTGCAACTGTTTTATCATTATACTTGGACTGTAATGCCTAACTCTGCTTGACTGTGTTTTACAGACAAGTGTCAAAGCCAAAATATAATTCTCAGAGAGGGCTCAGAATGAATCTTCCACCATTTAGAATTTGCTTGCAATACATCTAAAGGGTCCGCTCAGTAACTTGTCCGGCTGATGTGATTTGCGAGGATATTGAATTGTTCTGGAGTATTTTGGGACCAAAGGTTTGAAATTATTTTGATCTCAGTACACAGTGATAATTCCTGGAATGCCCCCCCCCCCCCCCCCCATTTAGTAGGCGGTAGGTAGAACATCATGTGATAATTAATCATGCCATAGCAATAATATTTTCCAACAATCTGCACTACTGCAGAAGATTGGTGGTGCCTAATTTGTTAATTATTGATTATTGATTAGTGATTAGTGATCATAAAAAGTGACAAAGTTACTTGAGTACCCCGATAGGGTAAACTCTCAGATTGTAGTATTGCCGGAGAACCTTTTTGGCTAATGATTTGCATTTTTGTAATTTCCAGGGAAATTGTATTACAAACTGTATTACAACCAAGCAGCATTTTCACAGGTCTACAGGCATATGTTTTCACCATGATATTAGAGAAATGTCGAATGTGCTACTCGTGCAGTTGTTTGTTATGAGAGTGTTTTCAAGTACAAATAAATCATGATGCTAAACATTTGAAAGTTTGTCATTATATTTCGGCACTTAGAGCACTTAGAGCACATAAACACTTCAATCAATCAATCAATCAATCAATCAATCAATCGATCAGTCAATCAATCAAGTCAGATAGAACTCTCAAGATTTATGTATAAGTTCTTTCGAGCAGTCTTTGTCTTTCATGATCTCAGAGATTTCTTGCATCTCCTTGAGACCAACTGTCAATCCATTATCAGATCAACACATGTCTTTCTGGGTCTCTCCCTCTTCTTACATCCAGGGAGAGGCTCCCACAGAACCACTGAGTGTACACATTGTAGGATCAGCTCTTGATGCTGCTGAGCTTGGTCTGACAGCTTCAATCTTTTCTGGTCACTTTTGAGCTAACCGTTGGAAGATTTCCAACTTTCAAGTTCCTCATTCTCATTGCACAGTCACTGACACTCATTTAAGTTGTCCTCAATGTTCTTGTGCAGTACCAGTCATACATTAGTAACATTGATTTTGGATAACTTTCCATTTCTTCTTAATCCAACAGAAACCAAAGTGCAGATCCAGGAGTCTGTAAGAGGGAAAGATGTCTTCATTCTTCAAACTGGGGCAAAGTAAGTACACTGTACCACATTGGTAGCTATTTTAATCAACATAGGAAAGATAAATTCTCTATTGTATACTTGATACTGAGTATAACCAAGTCATATTTAATTACCTAAGGAACCTGTGAAATATGAAAGAGGCAATCAATGATTTTTTCAGTGATTTTACACATAAATGTTTTGTCTTACCCTTGTTTTTAATTTCTTTCTTGATAATTCAAAGTGTCACTGATACATGTACAAGACCAATGTAGTTAATGTTATTTTTAAATATGAGGTACATTTGTATGCATTTAGTTTATTGAAATTTCACATTACATTGGTAGATATATTTGATTCTAAACCGAACAGTTTCCATTCTGTGTTCTTCAAAAAAAATTGCAATGCAAATCAACTTTGTAGCTAATGATACAAGAAAGAATGATGATATGATACTATGTTTTATTATGTCATTATAATACATGATACACATTTCTTTTATACCATGCTTAAGGTTGAAGTGAACAAAAAACTTGTATACCCAGGCTGCATGTATGACATGTTATGCTCTGTGATGTTGCTGCCTGCTGTATGTAATTTTACAAGTATTGCATGACAAGTGACACCACAAACATTGGGTAGCTCCAGGCTCAAAGTATCAAAACATGTCCATGATTCACCCAGACTCGAAACAAGGTTTGCAGACATATATGCAGAGTATCAGGGAAAGAGATAGATAGATACAAAATAACAAGTTCAGTGAAACATCAATATCTTATGGTGTGTGTGGAAAGCACAGCGAGAAATTGTTTCTACTCAGAAGCAAGAACAATTATTGACATTCCATGACATTGTGTAAACAAGCAGCCAAAGGTTGGTCATGGTGGGCATATCATTAACTCAACACTATGGGAATCTCTCACATGGAATGTATGATCTGTCCTCAAGGTTGTTTTTGTTGATGCAGTCTCAAACATTTAACAGTAGGAGAAACATAAATATTTGGCTTGTTTATGAGATGATACATTCATCAAAGAGGAGTGACATGTTTTTAAAGACCTCATATTCCTTAGAGAACCCTTAAACCTGTGCAAGTGCATGGAAGGGTGCAAACTTCTATTGTTAGTAAAATTCTTTAAAAGCTCATATTGTCTTCAGAGCCTGAAATGACACACATTTTAAGGAGCTACTATTAGGTTCAGGATTATCCAAAGCTTGAAATAGTCTTGTGTGATTAACAATGGCCATGAAAAAAGTTTCACATATGAATCTCATTCTTCACTTCACATCCACCCTCCTCTTATTATTTGCCATCACACCTTCCACCACCACTACCACCACATCACCTCTGCGTTGCCATAACGACCTCCTCTACTACCAACCACCACCACGTGCACCATCAACATCTCTCTATCCAGGGATGTGAACACTGCCATCATGGAGCTGCTGATCATGGTGTACGCCTGCAAGACGTCGTCCGCACGGTCCATCGTTGCCGTCATTCCGTACCTCCCGTACAGCAAGCAGAGCCAGATGCGGAAGAGGGGCTCCATCGTTGCCAAGCTGCTGGCCACAATGCTCTGCAAATCTGGTGAGTTTGTGGCAGGGCTGGGACCTAACGTCAAAATGGGCAGTCCCTATCAGTCATAAGTTGTTAGAAATCTTTAATGAAAATGTGTGTCAAAATGAACAGTCAAGAGCAGAAATCTTGAGTAAGCATTCTTCTGTCGCCTAAGCAGTTTTGCAGAAATAGATTTTGAAGATGTTCCATTAATGTCTGTCTGTTGTGATTGTATGAGGTGAATATCAAATTTGTTATTGCTGAGTTCCAAGATTTAATGTGTAAAAGTATAGCATCCCTTGTAAGTCCGGAACCAAAGCTTGCAGCAACCATGTGATTGAGCAGTAGGGACCACGAATAAGATTAGTTGCATGTCACTGTTTGTTACCTGCAGGTGTCACGCATGTGATTACCATGGATCTCCACCACAAAGAGATTCAGGGCTTCTTTGACGTCCCCGTGGACAACCTCAGAGCCTCGCCCTTCCTGGTGCAGTACATCCAGGAGCATGTAAGTTGATTGGCTGGACTGCAGGACTTATGGTTGTAGACTCTCCTAATGCAAGAGTACCAGTATGTCGTAGCATGCCACAATGCTGGAAAAGTGGACATGTTCACAGGATGAAAACCTTCGCACATTTTGCTCGATATAAAACTAGCACAAAAATACAAGCTTGCAATTTTTTTTTTTTTTTGTAATGCCCCTATATAATATTTATTAATATTTCGTATCTTGATTTTTAGGGAGGTATATTGTTTGGTAGTTCTGTTTAGAAGGAACGTAAAGCAAAAAGAACTATCATAAGTATAGGACGTTTTAGCGGCGCATTAAAAACGTGTGTTGTTGTCGGCTCAATTTTTACTGTTCAATATGAGAGCGTATTGAACGAAATGCATCTATAGGCTAACATATTAATTTCCCATGGGCTACCCTTGTTACTGGTCGCTCAATAATACACAGTATTGTATTTTGTCTCGTCAGTTGCGCAAGCACTTGCTGAGTGCGTGAATGCTTGATATGTGCTAAGTGCGCGAACTCTAATTGTTACAATTCACAAGCGCACAAACATCTTGCTACATACGCGAGAACAGTGTGAATCACTCCTTTTTCAGTGCAGTGTCGACTTCAGTCTAGTAAAAGTTTGGTACTTCTTCAGTCTAGTAAAAGTATGGTACTTCTTCACAATTTATGCCATCTGTAGATACTGATTATAGATGATGATTATATTGGATGGTTTTAATTCATGGAATACCAGGGAATATTGCACTCATTATGGCCAATATTGACTCATCTTTGATTCATGCAATACTGGTCCTAACTCATGCAATATTCCCTTGTATTCCCTGCATTGCTGTCCAATATGGTATAAATATTGCATAAAAGTAAATCCTGTCGAATATATGCTGAGCCTCTAAGGTCTCCTTGATTCTTCAGGAGGCTCCCGAAAAATTAAGCTGTCTTCATGTCCTGACAAGAGAGTATAATAGCCTTTTCAATATCGCATTTATTTTTTGCCCATATTGAGATGCATGTAACATAAGGAGTATCTCCCTGATAGCTCAGTGGATCCTGTATCATTCTGGTGTGTGAATGTTGGCATTCCAGATCCCCGACTGGCGTAACGGAGTGATCGTGGCGCGCAACCCCGGTTCGGCCAAGAGGGCGACATCGTATGCCGAGAGACTGAGGCTGGGGCTCGCCGTTATCCACGGAGAGCAAAAGGAGTCGGAATCAGAGCGTGTGGATGGACGTCACTCCCCTCCACCAGTCCCACCTGTCTACTCTGGCCAGAGCCTTGGGATGCTACCTTGTGAGTAAAAGGACTGCTGGGTTGTTTCTTAGTTATATGCAGATGCTTTAATACCATCATTACATTCTTGGATATTTTTACTAAGGTTAGCCTCCTCCTCTATATGTTGACATGATTTGAATTGATTGATTTTTATACTAGTATTACAATGGTATTGAAAAAAATGCAATTAAAGCACTTTAAAGCAAAATCTTGTTTGGTCTTTTATTTCACTGTGCATAAGTGTATTTTGATATACCAAGTTTGTTAGCCCCAGTTATTGATGAAGATGTTGATTTGTTCAAGAATAATTTTGTCTGTGCTCAAATAATGAAGTAATTTTCTCTGTGTTTCTGGCAGTGTTCACCCCAAAGGAAAAACCACCCATAAATGTTGTTGGAGACGTAGGAGGAAGAATTGCGATCATTGTGGTGAGTAATAGTGAAAGACAGAATGAGAAAGATATACAGAAAAAATACAATTGTGATGTGTACTGTACTTGACCAAGATTGCTAAAGTAATTAGTCCCATGGTTTATTTCTGCCAGTCAAAAATCCTGAATGTTAAAGCAGCGTAGCACTAGGTGGTGCTCTCAGCAGCAGTACTGCTGTCTACACATTCCCACTTATTTATTTTCTTGTTGAGTCAGTGCTACTGTATTAAAAAGTGGAAATTTTTGCCCTGTTGAAATTTTCGCGGATTTCATGCAACCAGAATCTAGCACGAAAATAAAAGCACACGAATAATTTTACATGCCATATGTTCCAGTAGCTGATGTCATGATTCCGCAGAATTAAAAACATGCGAAACTCTTCTTACCTTGCCAAATATCCACTTTTACAGTAGTTATCTTAGCTTGAAGAGAGTGTACCTCTCGATACTTGGGGCTCATCTTGAAGTGAAAAGTGACATGCCATTCTTCCCTCTAAGATTCTGAAGTATAAGTTGATATATCACCTAAAATAATCAAAATCACAGTCTTGTAAATTTTTGCTCAAAATGTAACTACTGAGAACTACACATACAATTTGCTTGTCTTGAGAGTTGCCTTTTTTTTTTGGGGGGGGGGATATTTTTATCAAAAAGTGTGCCTCAAATGATTGAAATTGGCATAAATTGTTAACCAGAAAGGGTTAGTAAAGACTTGGTTTTGGCCGTATTTTTGAGCGATTGTGAAAAATTCAAGAGAAAAACATAAGAGGTAAAATTGTTTTTTTTTTGTGTGACTTGCACTCATAGTGCGTTCACTCATCATGCATACCTCATGTCATAATTTATACATAATATTATTTTCTAAAAATAAAATAAATGTAGGAAATACATAAAAGGTAGGGAATCGATTTGCATGCCTTAAATGAAGAGTTGTATAAATACAGTGGTATGTTGAAGATAGTATCATTTTAGAAACTCCCATAAAGTATTGAAAGTGGAAGGTAACATTTAGTACATTTTTTTTTACCGTTAGATTTTGAATTGAATTTTTTTCGGGGCTCACCATAAATTCCAGTACATTACTAGGCTACCTTTGCAGACCCATGCACTGCATGTGTGTCGATCATGTATATTTTGTGAAGAAAGTTCATCAAAACTTACAAACATTTCTATATACATTCTTGCCACACACTCTATATGTTATTACATCAGCTCTTATACTTTTAGATTTGTGTTTAAAGATAAAAAAATACAGAAGACTGCAACAAAAAGGCTTAAGTGTGGCTGACACACAGAACTACTGAGTAGTTGAGTTTTGTGCATTATTCAAATTGTAGATAACTGTTGACTTCCAAATTTCTCACCAGTGGCCTAAACAAGTCTCCTGAGGTTCATATTTAATGTTTTGCTGCATTTTGGGAGGTCTGTAAAAGGTATCCCCTACCTTTAAAGGGAAGATAAACCCCAAGAGCAATGTGGATTGAGTGAAAGCAGCAACATTAGTAGAACACATCAGTGAAAGTTTGAGGAAAATCGGACAATCGATGCAAAAGTTATGAATTTTTAAAGTTTTGGTTGTGGAACCGCTGGATGAGGAGACTACTAGAGGTTATGACGTATGAGTGGACAACAATACCAAGAAAACATAAAGAAAATTCTACAAAAATCCATTTTTCATAAAAATTACAAATTCCATCAACTTGATATTGACATATGTTAAGGGTAGCAATTATTCCCCCTGCTTTCTGAAAGAGGTCGGTCCATTGCTCTTTCATAATTCTAGAAAATGGAATTTTTGTTGAATTTCCTTTATATTTTCTTTGTATCGTTGTCCACTAATACGTCATATCCTGTAGTAGTCTCCTCATCCAGCGGTTCCAACACCAAAACTTTAAAAATTCATAACTTTTGCATCGATTGTCCGATTTTCCTCAAACTTTCACTGATGTGTTCTACTACTGTTGCTGCTTTCACTCAATCCACATTGCTTATTGGGTTTACCTTCCCTTTAACCCTATCTCTGTCACGGGCCGATTAAATCGGCCCAAAAACTGCAATAGAAATGCTTCAGCCAATATTATCGGCCCTATTTTGATTGACAGATTACTTCAAAGGCTATGACACTACCACTCTATAAACTCATTTGTGATTGGCTGACAGTGTAAGGAAACGATTTCCAGCGTGAAAAAAGCTTCCCCACCTTTAACCAATCAGGACAGCTTTCTCAAAGTCCAAGAAATTGTGGTGGCCCCGCCCATGTTCATTTGCATTCAGACTGCAATGTTTTGTGTACAGTTGTGCCATGCGTGGAGAACTTACACGAATATCTGTATATGTGGGACTGTGATAGAGATCGCCGCGAGCGATGAAAAGATCGTACACGTGGGTCAATTTTCATCTATTTTATCTAAGTCAAAATAGTAAAACATGAAGTGAAAACATTCAGATTAGGGATTTCAACATCTCTGAATTCTGTGAAGGGGTATAGTTTCAGTAATATCGGCCTCATAAATGATCTGAAGAATAGATGAACACTGCACATTCGGTGCAGCAGTTGCAACTGTTTACTCAGCACTAACAGCAGTGCAATGGGTCTCTAGTTAGCCGGGGCCAGCGGGGCAGGTGTAGGGAGCAAAAGGGTTACAGTAGCTTCCTGCTGGCGGCCTGAAGCTGTACAGTCTTGATGTTGGGGTATGTTTGACTGTTTATTATTATTACATGATGAAACCGTCACTATGCGAAACTTCAGTTCAATGCAGGTTTATCATAAAGAAAATGACTGCTGTGATAGTTGATTCTGTTTCAATAAGGAAAGTGCAGAAAGTCATAGACTAGCATATGATGATCAACTGGAAGGCATGGACACTCCAACGTCTGAATAATTTCAATAACATTTTTTATCCTTGGGTTATCTTATCATTATGGCATTATTATAGGACAAGATTAATATAAATTTGAAAGAAAAAAGCATAATTCAATTTATATTTTCAGCTTGACAAGATACAAACACGAATTGTCTACTTTCAGGCCAACATCAGTCACAAAATCAGAAATTACACAAAATGTGTGAAATCTAGGTTGTAATTGCCACAGACTTTTGTTCATAAAATGAAAAGTACTGATGCTACTGATGAAAAAATCATACCATCTGAAAGCTGAATAAATTCTCTACAACATCTATGAGACCTTTTTGTGATGCAAGCTCATGTTGTATGGAAAAATGAGGTGGTAACATGTAGAAATAAGTCTGCATTGATAATTATGTGACATAAGAGGGCGTCCTACTTAAAATTGAAGTGCGCCCTCACTCAGATTATTATGGAAAATGAAAGTTTAGACCATAAGCTTTCAAATGATGTATAACATGACACATATATGTCAATAATAATGATCAGAAATGGCCATCAACAATCTTGTGTCTGTGCACTGCAAAATGTGTGAGCAGTCTGGCGACGGCGTATGTGACAGATATAGGGTTAAGAAAGAGATGATGTATATTTGTTATGGAATGAGGATAGAAAATATCAAAAGAATTATTTTGTTGTTTGTCGCACAGGATGACATGATCGATGAAGCGGAATCATTTGTGGCTGCAGCAGAGGTTCTCAAGGAGCGAGGTGCTTACAAGATCTACATCGTGGCTACACACGGCCTACTGTCATCTGACACACCAAAGATCATAGAGGATTCATGTATAGATGAGGTAAGACACAAAGTGCATTCATAGCAGTGTGGATTCTAAAGGAAATAAATTGTAGTGGGAGTAACTTCCTTTTCCCTTGGAAACATTTTTTGAGTCTTGTCACTGAACTCAATTCAAGTTACACTTAGTCATTGGCCATAAAGGTAATCTTCTTCCTTGGAGGCAAGTTTTTCATAGACCCCTTAAAATAAATTAAATGCATTTTTAGCTCACCTGAGCCAAAGGCTCAAGTGAGCTATTGCGATCGCCCTTCGTCCGGCGTCCGTCGTGCGTCGTCCGTCGTCCGTCGTGCGTCGTGCGTAAACTTTTTACATTTTCATCTTCTTCTTGAAAACCCCAAGACTGATTTCCATCAAACTTGGCAGGTAGCATCCCTAGGGGGTTAGGAACTCAATTTGTTAAAATGGGCACCATGCCCCACCCAGGGGGCCCCCAGGGGGGCCCAAACCCCCCAAAATTAAGGAATCTGTAAAAATCTTCTTCTCTAGAACCATAAGTGATAGAGCTAAGTTAATACTATGAGTTAGTACATTGATGACTGTAGTTTCAAGTTTGTTCATGGCAGAATCAGGGGTGCCCCCCTTGGGACCCAGGGGAGGGGGGTGGGGAGTGGTCCTAATGGGGCCTAAATTGTACATTTTCATCTTCTTCTTGAGAACCCCATGACCCATTTTCACCAAACTTGGCAGGTAGCATCCCTAGGGGGTTAGGATCTTAATTTGTTAAAATGGGCACCATGCCCCATCCAGGAGGCCCCAGGGGGCCCCAAACCCCCCCCCAAAAAAAAAAAAAAATTAAGAAATCTTTAAAAATCTTCTCTAGAATCAGAAGTTTAGAACTAAGTTAATACTATGAGTGAGTACATTAATGACTGTAGTTTCAAGTTTGTTCATAGCAGATCCAGGGGTGCCCCTCTTGGGGGCGGAGGGGGGAGGGGGGTGGGGGGGGGGGAGGTCCAAATGAAGGCCTGAATTGTACATTTTCATCTTCTTCCTGAAAACCTCATGATGGATTTTCGTCAAACTTGAAAGGTAGCATCCCAAGGGGTCAGGATCTCAATTTTTCAAAATAGGCACCATGCCCCACCCAGGGGGCCCCAGGGGCCCCCAATCTCCCCAAATTAAGGAATCTTAAAAAATTTGGGCCCTTTTTTTTTTTTATTGTACATTTTCATCTTCTACTTGAGAATGCCTGGTCAAATTTTAGTAGAGCTGTGAATAATCTAGATTAGTGACTGCGTGAAAGGTGAACTTGCGATACTCAGGTGAGGGCTAGATCCGCGGGTCTCTTGTTAGCTCACCTGAGCCGAAGGCTCAAGTGAGCTATTGCGATCGTTCTTCGTCCGTCATTCGTCGTGCTTAAACTTTTTTCATTTTCATCTTCTTCTTGAAAACCCCAAGACCGATTTTCACTAAACTTAGCAGGTAGCATCCCTAGGGGATTAGGATCTCAGTTTGTAAAAAATGGACACCATGCCCCACCCAGTGGGCCCCCTTGGGGGCCCAAACCCCCCCAAAAGTAAGGAATCTTTAAAAATCTTCTTCTCTAGAACCAGAAGTGATAGAGCTAAGTTAATACTATAAGTTAGTACATTGATGACTGTAGTCTCAAGTTTGTTCATGGCGGAATCAGGGGTGCCCTCCTTGGGACCCAGGGGAGGGCGGTTGAGAAGGGTCCTAATTGGGCCTAAATTGTACATTTTCATCTTCTTCTTGAGAACCCCATGACCGATTTTCACCAAACTTGGCAGGTAGTATCCCTAGGAGGTTAGGATCTTAATTTGTTAAAATGGGCACCATGCCCCACCCGTAAACCCCCCAAAATTAAGGAATCTTTAAAAATCTTCTTCTCTAGAACCAGAAGTGATAGAGCTAAGATAATACTATGAGTTAGTACACTGATGACTGTAGTTTCAAGTTTGTTCATGGCAGAATCAGGGGTGCCCCCCTTGGGACCCAGTGAGGGGGGTGTGGAGGGGTCCTAATGGGGCTGAAATTGTACATTTTCATCTTCTTCTTGAGAACCCCATGACCAATTTTCACCAAACTTGGCAGGTAGTATCCCTAGGGGCATAGGATCTCAATTTGTTCAAATGGGCACAGAGTCCCACCTGGCAGGCACCAAGGGCCCAAACCTTCCAAAATTGAGGAATAGAACTAAGATGAGTTTGTTCATAGCAGATCCAGGGGTGCCCCTCTTGGGGGCAGGGGGGAGGGATGAGGAGGTCCAAATGGGGGCCTAAATTGTACATTTTCATCTTCATCTCAAAAATCTCATGATAGATTTTTACCAAACTTTGCAGGTAGCATCCCTAGGGGGTTAGGATCTCAATTTATTAAAATGGGCACCATGCCCCACCCAGGGGGCCCCAGGAAGCCCTCAATCCCCCAAAATTTAGGAATCAAAATTTGGGCCCATATTGTACATTTTCATCTTCTACTTGAGAATGCCTGGTCAAATTTGGTAGAGCTGTGAATAATTAAGATTAGTGACTGCGAGAAAGGTGAACTTGCGATACTCAGGTGAGTGCTAGACCCGCGGATCTCTTGTTGTTCATTTCTCTATACTAGATGGCAGATTTTATCTTGAGAGTTACCAGTGTTGAAGTGGTGAAATGGTAATAACCGTCTTCAGAGTAGTTTTAGTGTAAATTGGTAGAGCTTGCAAGAGAGTGGTATTGCCTGCTTTTGGGTGAAAACACTCTTGCACTGTGGTGGAATTGATACGCAAGTATTAAATGATTCATAAACACATTTCTTGCCCCCATTTATTACTTCCAAACTCTGGAGTTAACCACTTTGTTTTTGGTTGAGAACAAATGTTTGTATGCCATTATACTCACAGTATGTACTTCATTAATGAAAGAATTTATAAAAGGATTGAGTTCAGTGCACTATTATCAGCAGAGAAGTTTATAAATTATGATAATTTATTACATGACTTTAAAACATGCATAAGTACCAGAGATGTTGCATAATTGTATGGTTTCATCCTGTGATGTCTCCTAACAAGTGAAGAATGGTAAACCCATAAGAAACTCATATGTGAAGGTGTTGTAATTTCTGATAAAATCAAAACAAAACTCTTGGTCTGTAAGTGTGTCTGTGTGTATGTGTGCTGTATATTATTGTTCATATGAAAAAGAAAGAAAGATAAAAGATTGACAAAAACAAACAAAAAAGTGTGTGTGTGTGTGTGTGTGTGTGTGTATGTGTGTTGGTGTATTGGTGTATATGTGCCCTTGGCATAAAATCATGCGAGAGATTGAGAAAAAAAGAAGAAACAAAAACAACTTTGCAGTTTTGTCTGAATTCTCATTTCCTTCTGCAGGTGATTGTCACGAACACAGTGTCACATGACCTGCAGAGGCTGCAGTGCAACAAGCTACGGACCGTCGATATCTCCCTTCTCCTCTCCGAATCCATCCGCAGAATACACTACGGCGAATCGATGTCGTACCTCTTCAGGAACATCCCTCTGGAGGATTGATGGAGGGGGTTGATCATTTCCACTCTTCGTGTGTCTCGAAATATTTGTGCGTGTTTTTGTTTTAGTTGTGAATTCAGTGAAAGAACAGTCGACCATGCGCGCATGTCACATAATGCTGGAAATAGCCATGTGTTGCCATGGTAGCAGTGGTGTGCTTGTGTATGTAGGAAGATACCCTCATGTGAAATAGCATGGCGAAAAGTCAGTATTTCTTTGTGGAGGTCGATTATAATTTCAGCAAACCAGAAAGCTGTCTTTGTTCTTGTCTGTAGCAGCATCACAAAGTTTGGACACCATACAGTTCCTCATGCCTTGTATTACGTTCAGAAATAATCTGCATGCCTTTTCTTTACATTAGCCTTGGCACACTATTACATAGTGATGTTGGATGGTTTTACAGTGTTTGATAACCCTTCAGTTCACTTCAAGGCTTTTGTGTGCCATCAGATGTGTATTAATCTTTCATTCCATCAAGTCTATATGTTTTGCCAGAACCAGAACCAATATTCATAAAGAAGGAATAGCACATCAAGAGAAATACCTTTTTGGAGTCTGCTTGAAATTGTGTAATACTTTGTATTACTTTGGTGGCCTTAAGACACATACAGATTCAAACATGTCAAATATAGATAAAGAGTATATTTCTGAAAATAAAATACTGTATTTTGAGTATTTGTGTGGGTCACTCTGTGACTAAATATATACTTCTGATTTGTCAACACAGTTTTCTTTAAATGCCCAACGTCAAGTCACAATTGAGTGAATGTAGGATACGTAGTGCACTGTGTGAGTGGGACTTCCCTTATATGTGCATCCTGATCCCACATATTTAGAAGTGACGCGGTGCATATATATGTGGATTACAGAGTGGCACATGAATGAATTTTCATAATTGTACTCATATCTTGTGACAGTCTGCAGAACATTTTGGCCAATTGCTGCACTATTCTCAAGAGTCCTTATACACATGATCTGTGTTTGTGTGTTGATAGTCAATGTTAGTTGATATTGAGGTGGGTGACTGCTGCTCAGTTCCATAATCCAAACTTATTCTCATTGCTTGTACTCATATGTATGTCGTCAAAGCTGTCTTTGTGGGTACATGACCCGCAGACTGAGCTGAACTATGATCCACTTTGTTATCAAAAGTTTTGATGTTCTGTCCAAGAATGGCAGTGGATGTTTCAAGTGATTTTCATTAATTTCTATTTCCTTCTCCATGTTCATGCATTCATTGTATTAGGCATTTTGCTGTCCTCATGAAGAATTTAATTGACATGTGAGCATTACATTACTATAAATGAGGAAATGTTTACGCTGTGGATATTTTCGCGCTTTTCACAAAACCAGACGCTAGTGCAAAAGTAAAAGCATGCAAATATTTTTGTATGCCATATGTTCCAGTAGTTAATGTCCTGATTCCATGGAATTAAAAACCAGCGAAATCCATCTTACCTGGCCGAGCGTGGAAAATTACTCGCGCAAAAATATCCACTTTCATAGTATGTGATATTTATGATAACATAGTTTGGTGAAAAAGTTTAGATAGCGTTTCCTCTGAAATCAGAGAATTCTGGACACTTGCTAATGTGGCATTACAATTATTATTTATTATTACTCAACCCTCCCTAGACAAAGCTGGAGGTACTAGGTGTTTTGTTTATTTGTTTACTTTTCCATGTATTTGTGCTAAGTTTTCTCTTTTTTTTTTTTTACATATTGGCAGAGACTGCCAAGAAGAGGCTGTTTTGAGGCAGCACACAATGATTTGAGGCCTCATGTGCTCGATTGGACCTTTACTCATAGGTATTACCTGTAATATACACTTCATATTACAATATGATCCAATTTAAAAGTGTGGTAATGAAAGAAAACTTTACTAAAAAGTTTGTTTGAATTGAATAATCAGCGAAAAACAAACAAGAATAGTTACACTTAGAAACTTGTAGCTATTTGCAATGGCGCATCATCATACCATTTGTCTTGTGCAGCTTATGATCAAAGTTTACAGGCATTTACAATGTCTGTAGGTGTATCTTTAAGATTATTTTGGACAATATTTACTGCATGTATTCACCAAAGCTATTTCTTGCTGTAACTTTTATTTTACTTTTATTCATTGATTGGCAGGGATGTCCTGGAAGTAAATGCCAAAAGAGTTAGTATCATATATACCAAAGTTGTCCATATACCTTGCTGGGGTTCCAATTGCTTTTTCTTTTGTGAGAATGTTGCATTGTTTCATCTCACCCATTTTGTCTGCCTTTCAATGCAGCCAAAGTTTTTTTTTTTTTTTTTTTTTTTTTTGTGTGTGTGTGTGTGTGTGTGTGTGTGTGTGTGACAGAAATTACCGGTATGTGATAGAATCAGCATGACCATCAACATAGTAACAGTAAAGGCTACCTTGCATGTTTCCCTCAAGTAGCTGCTATATACAGGTTTAATTACATTTGTTCAAGTTTGTGGATGCTTGGTATTTGTGAGCATTATTATTTCCACAATTCAGCAAATCAAATAACAAAAGAAAACAAAGTTGAGTGTATGGTGAGTGAATCAGGTGATTACATGTACTTGATCCAGTTGAAACATTCTGTTACCATCTTTTCCTGTGTTTGCATATGAATGGCTGTGTATTAGGCTGAAATTACTGTCCAACAATGCTTGTTGCTTAGATGTTATGTATTGAAGCCACAAACCATTGTAATTTGTAATAAATTACCAGAATGGCGGGGGATTGCTGGATTTCTTTTAGGGAGATTTTGAGAACGAGCTATAGACTGTATTTGCAGAACTTGTGTACTAAAAAAAAACAAATAAACCGTCAAGAGGGAGTGAATTATTTGCTTTTATGTGTGACACCTTTCGTACTATCATCATTCCTCTGCCTGATATTTGTTCAATTTGAATTTTACAATGCAACATGTTTTTATTGTTATTTGTTCATGTGGGGTTTGTTGTTGCTTTGTTGTTGTTTTTTTTTTGTTTTTTTTAGGGGGGTGGTGGTTATTCAAACATTCTTGTTAACTTCTGGCATGGAGAAAATGGCATGAAAATCAGAATGGATGAATTATCATCATGTCTAAACATTTTATTAATTTGTGTTAGAAATGTGATTTTTTTTTTTGTATCACATATATTCCACATGTATCCCTTCATGTGCTGATTTTTTTTTAAGTCTAAAAGATACCTTTTAAGTGTGTTTTTGGTACTAGTTTTTCTCACCATTTTGCTATGTAAACTGCTTTATTCCCCATTTGCACTAGCTGATATTGTTGAGATGCAAAAAAAAAAAAAAAAAAAAAAAAAATTTGAGCAGTGCAATAAGTAGAACAGTGGCGGATCCAGAGGGGGGCGCAACCGGCACACGCCCCCCTTTATTTTTCGTTAAAAACAAAAGAAATAAAAAGGAAAAAAATGAAATGAAACCCGGAAGTGGCACCAGAAATATTAGTAACGCCCCCTCTTTACAGAATTCCTGGGTCCGCCCCTGTAGAAGTGGCTCAGCTTGTGATAACTGTTAGTGATCACTTTACAAAATGTCTTTAGCCAAAACATACATTGCCTGGCATATTTAATTTTGATGGTACATGTATTGGTTACAGATGTGCTTGGCTTTTTCTAAGAAATGGTCAACTCTATCTTGATGGCCACATCTCTGTGATGGTCCCCTGTCTACAGCAGCCAGTAAATTTGATTCCCTGTAAGATACAGCATGAGTAAAAAAAGCATGGATTCGTAGCATCCAACTCTCTTTGAAGGCCACTCAACACATTTCCTGTGTGTGGACAGTAATGGCAGACCTGACTGTAATGTCATTTAAAAATTTCATGCAAGTATGGTGTGGCATGTTGTGTTGGTTCAGTTCAATGCAATTAACTGTCAAAATGAATGAAAGGCCAGCCTTGTATTCCAAGGGTAAAGAAGCTGTGATTGTGCCCAGAGTTCAGCAAAAACATACCGTTCCATATACATGCACATTATTCCATGTCTAGTGATATATTGAGCAGACCAGACGGTGGAGGCTGAGTGGTCAACCACTGTTTGGCCAGCCCATTACTAGATTAATGGAAATGGACATGTTGAGAGTTTTATGTTTTCTTGAATGATTGAATCCTGTAGAAATTTGTTCGTGAAGTTCATTCAGATCTCTGTGCATTTGTATTGGAGTATTGTCTGTCTTTGCAGTGGGGTGGTATTGGCTGTGGCTGTGCTGCAGTCATGCCATTTGTGCCACTAATGCAACAAAAGAGCAATCTTGAGCCATTTTCACAATACTGTAATCCCCTGTAAGTCAATCACATGACTAGCATAAGCAATAGTTTGGTCTTTCCGCTGTGAAATGCTCTCCTATGTTGTGCTTCATAATCGTAATGGAACATTTGAATTTACCTGGTATTTATTACACAACATGGCAGCAGCTAACACTGTTTCTGTTGTTCCTAAGTGCTGCAGGCAAGAGCTTGATAATAATATCACTGTTATTATCCTCTACTAGTCAGTGTACCAGTGGAGTGCTGAATGAGCCGAAGTGGGGCATGGGGGGGGGGGGGGGTGGGGCTATGATGAAGTTATCACAGTAGTTTGGTATGTACTTACAATTTAAGTGAGAACTTTTCTTTATACAACATTGTCTGTATATGTGCCTTCTTTGCCAGGGAAATGTCCATTTGCAGTGATAATTTTGATGTTGTTCTTGGTTTGGACATATAACTGTCCATGCGAAAAGAAATCTTGGCTCATATAGATTCCAATCCTTGAGAGGGTCTGTCCTTGCGATTTGTTTGATGACATTGCGAAGCACATCTTTATGGGAAATTGTCGGCGTTCCATTTGAAAAGGGAAGATGTTGTCTGAAGGACGCATGGGTATCCTTGGAATGAACAGCCTTTTGCCTGCATGAACTCCTGTTGCAGTGGTTGCCTCGATGACATGATCATGCAGGCTGTTGATGTTATAGTGGGTGCCGTTGCAATGGCCATTAGCTGGATCCATGTTTCGAAGGAGCATAATCGGGCAGTTTTGTTTGAGTGTTAGATTGTGTGGTGCCATGCCGGAGGGTGTCAGGGTATTGAGGAATTCTTGAGGATACTGATGCTTCAAGACATCGTCGAGGATTTGATCGGCGCTTTTGTATGTTTTGGCTGTGCCGGGAAACTGTGCCGTCATATGGATGTTGATTTCTTCAGCTTCCTTGTTGGTGGGACAAAGAACCGCCCTTGAAGAGAGCCATTGTGATGTGCGTTGGCTGGTATCTAAATTTTCCTAGACGAATTTGCAGAGGGTTTTGATGTTGTCCTTGAGGAAATAATCAGTATCAAGGCGGATCTTGTACTCTCCTAGGTCTTCGTGAATAGGCTTTCTGCCCTCCCCAATCTCTAATAGCTCCTTGGCGAATGCCACTTCCTCAGGATTTACTCGCATATTCTGAGAAAGTTTCACGACTTTGACTTCCGGCCAGAGTGTGCTGCTCTTCAGACATGCATCAGCAATATCTGCTCTGCTGCCATGTAGGACAACTGGGAGGATCTGTCTCCAGTCACCTGAGGAGAGGACTGTGACACCTCCAAAGTTTGTGTCATTATCTCGGATGTCCCTGAAAGTTCTCTCAATGGTCTCATACACTTTCTTGTTGGCCATGGTGACTTCATCGATGATGAGGAGGTCGGTTTTTTGGATAAGCTGGCCTGTCTGGTCTCTTTTCGTAATGTTGCACGTGGAAGTGTCCTGAAGTTCAGCCACTGGAACCTTGCAACTGGAATGGTGTGTGCGGCCATTCATCAAGAGAGTTGCTGCTATGCCACTGGTAGCGGTGGCTAGTGCAATATATCCTTTAGATCAAACATAGGCAAGGATAGTTGAAATGAGGTAGGTTTTGCCAGTGCCTGCTGCTGCATCAAGAGCGATCATGAGGCCTTGGCTCCAGCCTCCAGCCTCCAGCTGAGCAAGGAAGGAAGCAGATCGATGATGGTCTCCAAATCGTCTCTCCAGACTGTTCGACTGCCCAAATAAGAGTTTGGCAAAATGCGGCAGGTTGAAAATGAATTCCGATGCCTCTGCTTGCAACAATGATATCAAGTCATAGTTGCTTCTCCTCTCCCCATCTACTTGAGGTAGATATGCTCTCAATTTGGTTGCACCAAGCAACAAACGATGCACTCCCACAACACAAGTTTTGTTGCAGTAGCGGGACAGTGCTTAAAGATGGTGTCTGTTGCGCTTCCAGGTCCCTAATTTCTTCTTTCAGGGCTTCAATCTCTGAAAACAGATCATCATTTGGCTCCTTGGGAGCATCGTCTTGCCTTCTCTTGGAGGGTCGGTGTAACTTCCGGAAGTGGTAGCTGGTGGGTTGATGATGGGCCGATGCCCCATGATATCATGTGTTATGGGAACCTAGTAGTATGGGAACCTAGTAAGATATGGATCACTGGCCCCTGATCTCCCCATACCATCATGCACCGCCTTAAAATTTTTCTTCAGCTCTTTCACTTTTAAGTATATCTGATTGGCCGTCCTCGCCGGAAATCCCAAGTCATGTAGCCTCACTGCCATCTCTTCCCATACCTCCTTCCATTTTGTTGACTTTTCCTCTATTTTGGCCTGTATTTCGGGCTCCCGCCATACTGCTATCGAAGCCTTTGTCTCCTTTTCTCCCCAGTTCTCCCCACGTTTTTTACCAGCGGCATTTGTCTTCTCCATTCTTGTTGATGAGAATTTTTGAGCACTAGCTTCTTCGTCGCATTTGGCTAGGTTAGAATTGTACTGCACACACACACGTGAACTCGCAAAATGTCAACATTGCGATTTGACCATGGAAGTTTTACCTAGGCCGTGAGGTTTGTATGGTCGTAGAGTGGGAGGGCTTGTCCGTGACCGGCTAGTTGTGGTAGCGAGATACTCCTGAAAAAATTCAGGGGTATCTTGGTCAGAGGAAGAGGTTGTGGTAAGTTCCCCTGACTGGAGGAAGTTACCAGACCTTGTTCAGACAGGCACTACTGCGACCTTTCCTCCGACCTTCTTCCAACCAAGCTTCCTCGCGAAGTTACTCCGACTAAAACTGCCTTCTTCTGAACGGCACCATTGTCTTCAAATATTCTTGTGCTGTCGGCAAAATCCATCAGTTCCTCTTTCATCATATATCTTGACTGATCAGCAAGCATTCATGATCTTTAAACATAAAACTCTCAACATGCCTGTTTCCATACTCCAATAATGGGCTGGCCAGACAGTGGTTGACCACTCGTCCTCCATTGGTCAGCTGGTCTGTTCAATATATCACTGTACATGGAATAAAGTGCATGTATGTAGAATTATGTATTTTTGCTTAACTCTGGGCATTACAATACTATTTATGATGTGCTGATATGTGGGAAGACCTTGAATTTGCTCAGCCAGCATGTAAATGTCAGCAGAATCTGCAGGCATTTATTGGGATGTTTGGTGAGAATAATAACAAGCAAAACAAAAGGGGCAAATTGGATAGAGATATGAGACTGTGGCTTCCAGCTTTTTGTGATTATATGTTGTTTTCTTCTTTTAGAAAGAAATTTGTTTCCAATGAAAGGCAATAGTCCATTCTGCAAGTCTCTTAACACAAGTGATTTGGCAATCTCTCAGTTATGTGATGTGTTGATGAAGAGCTTTTTGAACTTTTTTTTTTTTTTTAATAGGACAGAAATATGTTTCTATTATGTTACTCCAACATGTTGCTGAAAGTTCAATGCCAGCATTTTGCCACTAGGAACTTCTAGACATATTGCTCTGGGAAAAAAAAAAAAAAAAAAAACACTGAAGAATTAGACTTATTTTTCATAGTCTTTCCACCTCCACAGTTTGTGTCGTTTTTTATGCCTCCACCACTAAGTGTTGCTGGAGACATTATGACATTACATGTACTAGTTTCTGGGTGCATACCTCCCCCCCCCCCCTTTTAGATTTGTTCAAACAACAGAAATTAAAAAAAAAAATGGAGGGGGCATGTTTGCCCCCCCCCCCATGGATTCCTGAATCTGCCCCAGAAACAACATCAGAATGTTTCTTTGTTTTCTTCAATATTTTACAGCATCATTGTACATCATCTATGGCACTACATGTATAACCATGAAACAAATGCTGTTGAAGTCTGGAGTTAGTAATCAACCAGCAGGTTGTGATAAATGTTACATCCACAGTAACGGCCAGAAACCAATCTTCTTTCTCTATCAACTACAATACATCTAAAGCATCAAGGTGCCTTTTAAACTCTTGATCACTTCACCTTATCAGATGTTCTTTACAGATATGTACTAGCACTTCTGAAATATGAATCTGTCTACTATACCCATAACTTGTGCACAGTTTGTTGAAATGGAGTAGAGTTCATCATTGATCAAGTTAATGCACATTATAGTAACTGATCTATGGTCCGAGGTGGACAGATGTTCATGCACGCAAGATTTGTCAGATCACAGTGCTTAACGTATATGTACTCTCCTTTGTTTATGCTTGTGTCTCATATTGCCTTGGCTAGGTTTGTTTTTAACCTATCACATTCTTCATCCCAATATTGTAACATACCAATACATGTATTAGTTACATGATCTCTTTGAGCTTTTCTAATGATTGTTAGACTGGCAGGTGTCTATATGTGATGGTAATTTCATCAGTTACTGGGTTTTATGTTTTAGATTGTTTACCAACAGATACAATTGACTTACGACAGCTTGGTAAATATTTCTGGTGTCCATCATGATGGTATGACATGCGAGTTAACAGATTCATGTTTGTTTATATTTCCATGGAGATATCCTGTAACATTTTGTGTTGTTGCCATGGATTCTTACAATAATGGATAAATACCAGTGTGTATGGGACAATACCTCTGGTTTGTGACATATACAGTGTACAAGTATTTTGATTTGTGCGCAGTACTGTTCGACAGCTAGCGAAAAATCCTCAAAAATTCACCACAGGCAAGTACATGTATCCTTTGTTCTCAAAGAGAAATACATATGTATTATGTGCATCATTATGTGAATATGAAATGCATGTATTGTTTTCACTGTGTTTTCATCATGCTAGAATTATGAAGTGTATTTTTTTTTCAAGTTATTCATATCCCAATTGAAGAGCAGCAACAGAATGATATCATTAATGTTTCAGACTGCTTTTGTATAGTTTAACCAGTTCAAGAGTGAAAGAATGTGGAAGCATCACTCATTGCATTTCATTCAAAGACAACTATACACAAAGAAATAAATTCAGAACACAGTACATCAACAGGAGTTCTGAATCTCACTTTATTAATTTGTAATTTGTTGACATGATAAATCTGCTCTGAGCACAAATCGTCTTCCTTAGGAAGCTGCAAAACAGCCAAGGGGAGTTTGGGAGATATTGAGAGAAGAAGCAAACAACAGGCCTACAGATGAAAAGATGGCAGAAGATTGAGAAGTTTAAAGGGATAGTACAGTATTGGTGGAGATGAGAATTGGGCTTTAAACTCTTTGCGAGATACCAAGAAAGTACTTATGATATAGTACAGAGCATACCATTTTAAGAGGAATTCAAAGTTTATTTCATGAAAATCGGGTTTGGAATGACTGAAACATCCAAAAACAAAGTAAAACAAAGTGATCGTAATAAAGTGTGGGTCCCACACTTTATTAGAATTGCTCTTTTTTGGATATCTCAGCCATTTGAAAACCAATTTTCATCAAATAAACGTTGAATTCATCATAGAATTACATGCTCTTTCATATTTCAGAAGAGGTTTCTCCTCATCTCACCAAAAAATGTTAGAAACCTGAAATTAGGTCTCAACCAAAACTGTACGATCCCTTTAAGATCCTAGTTGGAGTGGGAAGTTTCGTGGGAAATGGAAGTTTGCCGTCCCACTGGCGATCTTAAACTTCTTGATCTTTTGCCAGTCTGACCGTGCCTAATGTGTGAAAGGGCTTGGTCATTTTCATTAAAGACTGAAAACCACATGAATTTTAGTTCAGCAGCAACTATCATGGTAGCACCCAAAAAAAAAAAAAAAAAAAAAAAAAAAAAAAATTTGAAATAGATTTGCTGCTACCATAATATTGTAATTCATTGTTAAAATAACTGTAGGTCATTAGTGAAAATAGCAGAGATCGAAGAGTAAACAAATTTATTCTATCCGAGATACCAGGCAAAAACAAAAGAAATATATAAGTTACCAGTAAGTCTTATTCTTGACCACTTTATATAAAGCCATCATACCATCAACCCAACTAGTCTACAAATATAATCACAAACAATCCAGTTTTATTCACACATTGCATTCATAACTAAATAAAAGCCAAATTTATCTAGTAGAAAAGTACATTACAGCTACACTTCTGCAAACTATCACACATGCTTCTGGAAAGGCAGTATGTCTACAGTACAACGTATTGTGACAGTATTACTCCCAGCACAGTACACAAGTATCTATCTGTGCCATCTAAGACTACCTGGGGTCAATACACTTAGCCAAGTGTCTGCTTTGTGTGCAACATCCATGTAATGCTACTGGAAGACAGCAAATGGTATTAGAATAGCAGATGCCTCCTAGTTAAAGCAAGAAGAAAAATGAGAGTGTGATCCTGGGTTATGATAAAATGTCGATGTAACAAAATAAACCTGCCAGTCTGGAGGACTTCGTTATAATGGGAGTCCACTGAACTAATGATTCCATATTACATCTCTAAAATAAAACCAATGTATATCAAGAGGATTACAAACCAGTGAGTCCCTGTTAAACAAGAGATACTGTAAATGACTTCTATAGTGCTACAAATGTGAGCAAAGAATCGAGAGAAAAAAAAATATGCACGAAACATGTAATTCACTCCTCTAGACTATGCATTTCAATTTTCCATTTATTTTGATCAAGTACAGGAGTGCTGGAGGCATTATGTAGCAATGTGTTCAGTTGTACATATCCATCCCTTTAAAATACAATGACTTGAAATCTAACTGCAGTATCAAGGCATGACCACACAAAAATGACCTAACTAGATATAGGTTTTTGGCATCAAATATCAAAAGGGCATGTACAATTATGAATGTTCCTCACTTTGATAATTACATAGCTCAGATGAAAATGAATCAAAGGTGGTACAATGTAAAGGGAAAAGCCACAATGCGCCAGTCATCTTCACATCTATAAAATATGGGTGTGAGTGGTGAAGAATCAAGTCAAATTCTGAATGTCTTTAATTTCTTGCTGCTCAAGAAATCTTTGACAAAATTCACACACATTTGAAATATGAAACCATGACAGGATTTTGGATTGCACACACTCTCTATGAATACAGCCACTTAAGAATAATACCAACTTGTGACCATATAGTTCTACAGCAATATTCGGCTAATGTTCCAAGAATGAGCAAACAGGACGATCCTAGTAATGGGATCTCAACATCACTACAGGGAACAGATGCTGAACTGGGGTGTGTGTGTAATCTTTGTATTTGAATATGCTGTATCATGAACAGTCTGCCTTTTTGTGAGGGAGTTGCAGCTTTAACCTGTTGAGTACGAGCTGATTTTGCCACGACACACATTTTCTGTAGACATCTGCCTGAGTATACTTGGGGCTAGTCTTCAATGGGTGAAGTAGCCCTACACAGCAACGAGGAATATGTTAAAGGGTGTGTACAGTTCTGGTCGAGGCAAGGATTTAGCTTTTAACGTTTTGCGAGATATTCAGAAACCACTCTATGAGATGTCAAAGAGTATGCAGTTCTAAGGGGTATCAAAAGTTTATTCGATGAAAATCGGTTTTGAAATGGCTGAGATATCCAAAAACAAGGTGAAACAAAGAGATCCTAATAAAGTTGTGGCATGTCGCCTTTTATTATTAGCACTTTTTGGGATATCTCAGCCATTTGAAAACCAATTTTCATCAAATAAACCTTGAATCCTTAAAATTACATGCTCTTTCATATTGCATAAGAGGCTTTTCACTACCTCTCTTAGGAATGTTCAAAACATGAATCCCCACCTCAACCAGTACTGTACAGTCCCTCTAAAATCTTTTTCCCTTCACTTCACATCACTGACGGACAACCCTATCTCTTCTTTACAGTGTAGTTATTTACCCATGTCGTTTCTTCAAGTACAGTACAACCTCAGTTATCTGGCCATGGCAGGATTAGCAGCCATCCAGATGAGTTATGTTGCCAGATTAAGCGAGATAAGCTCAAGCACAACACTTCCTAGCAAGTTGTGTTGGGCACATACACAAGCCATAATCAATTCACTATTTCTGTGTTCGATTTAGATGGTAGATGCATGCTTCATAATTCAGATTATGTTATAATGAAATACAGTGCAATCCTGTTATAAAGAACATAGTTATAATGAAATTCCAGTTGCAACAAAATAAAAATTTTGGCCGCAACATTATCTTCCCTATTTTTTTCTATTGTTTATTTGTTCAGTCATAACAAAATTTCAATATATAGTGAAAGAAAATTGCCAGTCCCCAGGACTTCGTTATATCGGGAGTCCACTGTACAAGTAAAAATGCTAATACTTGTGTGTCTTTGTTCCTTTGAATTTGCAGACACGCAATAATCAAGCCTGGTGGGTATCCTTTCATCCTCCCATCTCTCTTATTACACCATCAGATGAGCAGCATACTTTTCTTTCTAGCAATAGTATCTCGGTTCATATCACGTTGATTGGCATTTGACAAAACAAAGCAAAAATCAATTAGAATAACTCATCCAAAAAATGGCCTGACAATGGAGGCAAGCAGTATCAGCAGAAGAGTAGGAGAAAAACACTCTTAAATCATATTTTCACATTCTTATCGCTTTTGTGCAATGAACATTAGAGTATTGTCTCTGAATAAAACACACAGAGGTCAGCACCCTTTGTCAGTAGACTATCAGACTGATACAATCTTCTACATTAACGGGTTCTTAGCATTCCTGTATACAGTTTCTGTCTGTACTGATCAGCAAGCAAACTGGTGATTGACACCAAACCATCTGCATCACCTGCACATCATGCTACAGAGCTAACAGCAGTTCTGAATTGAGATTGGGCAGCGCAAGCTTTGAGCCACTTCTGGACATTGGAGGGAGCCCCGCTGTTTTGCCCTGTCTGGTGTAGGGCACTCCAAACCGCGATGTCGGCAATCGTTGGGGATTCCCCAACCAGCCATGTGCGCTTTCCAAGAGTTGAATTCAGCGTCCGCACGGCGGCTGCCTTCTCCTTGGAACTGCCGTTGAGGATGGTGGAACTGGTGAGATCCAGGAAGCCGTCGATGCTGGTGACCGTGGTGATGTCTGCAGCGTCATAGGCAGGGGTCAAGAGTCGTGACAGGTAGCGGAGGATGTTGACCTCTCCCTGAATAGGGGTCTGACTACTGGCCTTGACCTTCATCTCTGGACCATGGGTGACTGGTCAAGCACATTAGTAATAAAAGAAATGAAACCATTACGACTTCACTCAACAGTACATGAGAGCCCATAAATGGAAGTGTGATTTGGGATCCTGTACTACAATGTGATTAAGTATAAAATTGTGGGGTCAGAAAGACCATAAAATGTGCACAATTACATGACACATGCGAGAACCTTCTTTATATTGTGAAATCACTGCAATATAAACTGATTATCTTGTGGGAGAACCAACCAAAAAATTAATAACATAAGAAATTGACAGAAATCACTCATTAAAAAAAGCTATCTTTCAACAAGAATCATATTTTTGCTTTTCTTATAATGAAATAGATGAAAATGTCTTTATCTAGAATTTAGATCTTTATGTAAACATGGGCATTAATAGATGTCCCTATACATACCCTCCATATCTTTCAAAATGTGTACATATTAAAAGACAGAAAATAGTCTGCTTTTGCTGTATTAAGCCTTTATAGACCGATCCGACCTGACAGCAAAATCCTGCATCACTGCAGTGTCCTATGTGCACATGCATATGAAAATGCATGATATCATAGCTCCCGGTTCGCACCCGCTGCAACGCATATCATGCATTCAGCATACATGTGCGCAACTGGTACACGGCAATGAATAGCGGGTGTTTTGTCAAGTCGGATCGGTTTATACATACACTGTAACTGACTGAAAAATTACCTTTATTCCCCACAGTTCTTTGTCATCTCTTCACTTTTTTTTTTTTCAATTCAGACATATTTTCCCCCCATAATTCAAAATTCTATGTCAAACACATTCTATTGTTTCAGACATACTTGAAGGAACAGGGAGAGTTGTAATCAAACTAGCTCACCATTTTTCCAGATCAGTGTAAGAGACAACTGGTTGTCCCCCCTATTGCTGGCTGCATGAACGCCATTCTCTTTAAAGTATCTGAGCAGCTTCTCCGGGACTGACGAGACAGAGGAGTGTGCATGGACCCTGGTCATGCATCGATAATGCTGCTTCAGTAGCTCGTAGAGAACCAGCAGTGAATAGGGTGGGTTGTTGGGATTGGCATAGATGACCACATCACAAAGACACTCAGAGCTCTGTGAAAATTGACAAAAATTTACCAATTCATGGTAACAAAGCTTCTACGGAATTATGACAAAAATACTCAGAAAAAAAATTTAAATCCTTACTATTCAATCACAGGACCAAAAGTTAGGTCCCCTCTATAACCCGACAATGGTCAAGATAATATCTCCAATGCAATTCTCTCATTGCTGTAACCATCATGTCTACACTTATGATAAATCAAAACAGAATTACAAGTCATAATTAGATAGATTTCATGGGAGTAACAGTATCATACTATTCATACATACATTTATTTAAAATCACAAATATATATATATCAAGAAGCACTCCATTTACTTGATCTTCCTTACTGAAATATACACTTCATCTCTTTCTGCAATCTTCTCTTACCACTTTTTGAGTAAGAATAAACTTGTGATTCATCCAAATTCCAATTCCTTCTGCAGCCACAAAAATGGTGGTATTCACATATGATCATACTCCTAAAGTGTCACTGGGCCCTGGGGCTCCTTTAATTCCTTGAGACATTAAAAAACAGAACTCCATGGTACACAATGTTAAATAATACCACAGTGCATCTGATACAGGAAAAGGCATCTTTCAATCTCAATACTTGGAAACTTGTACAACTCAGCAAAAGGACCCAAAGGCATGCGAGATCTCACAAGATTGAGAAGCCTTTAAAGAGGAAGCAAGCCCGAGACTCACAATTAGAAAGAAGCATACAATGTATTTTCATTATCTTACCAGTTTGGAAGGTCCCCCAGAAGAAACAGCTGCAGCTGCAACTTGCACATTTGCACCAGGTTGGATCTTGGTTGACAAAGCTGCAACTTGGGTCTTCAGAGATTCCAGCTCAGTCAGAATACTTTCTTGCCTTTGCTCCAATGCAGCAAGTGCAGGATCAATCTTTTCACATACAAAGAGGGACACAAAAATGATTTTAATCATCACAAGAGGCTTTTAATACATCATAAATGCATATCTAATGGTGCAAAAGCTCAAGTAACTAAAAGGGTGTGACTTACAATCCCAAAATAAGTGATTTATCAAAGTTACTAGGCTTTACCATGATTTGGATTGATTATGATGATGTGCTGCCCTAAAAAATTACTCAATCAATTATGAATATGAGTTTAGACTTTTCCTCCTTACCTGACCTTAGTATTAAAGTCTAATCAATTATCTAGCTATCAGATGGTTGTCACGGGCGCACGGATCCAGGAATTCCGTAAAGTTGAGGCACCTTTACAAAACTAAAGGGGGGCGCACATCCCCCCCCCCCATTTTTTGCATTTGATTTCTTTTGTTTTAACAAAAAATAAAGAGGGGGCCCGCACCCTGTGCCACCCCCCCCCCCCCCCCCCCCACATCTGCCACTGGTTGTGGAATATAGTTCTGTGCACTCCCATTATATTTTTAATGAAAATGGTTAGAATGAAATTCTTGTTTCAACAACAATCAAAATTCAGGACCCAAATCCAGTTACACATTTTGTATATACTAAGGCCTACTGTTCTTTTATGATGAAATTTCATCGTATCAAAAGAAAACCACCAATAAATACCTGCCTCAGCTAACAAACAACATTAACAATTCAATATGTAACGACTAAACTTTGACAGTATTGCCACATCACCATCATATTATCAGCCAGCAAAGTCAAACACAAAACCTTGCCAAGATGGCAGAGGTCTAACGTTAGCTAGGTAGGAGCTCAGAGTCACAATTAGCAACAGTACACAATCTAGCTGGGATCCTCTTGACCAAGGGATTATCGTTTGAGGTAACTGCAAAGAAATACAGCCCGAACACCGAAAACTGTGTACAAGGAGCGACCCAGGGTTACGTTTTATAATTAGAACACTCTAAGGGTGCATTTAACAGAGAAGATTGTAACTTATTTCTAACTGCACCGACATCACCACAGCACAGGGCTTGTAAAAATAATTTACCGGTACATTTTTCATCATTTTCCATCTCTAACTTCGCCGTCTCGTGGAGCATTCAACATTGTGCTACTTCGCCACTGGAATTATACTTTGTGTCGCGTTATGTTCTTGTGTATATACCAAACGGGAAAGTGCAATAGCTGAACTCTCAATTGGAGGCCCAATTCCTGCAACAGCATAGACTCCAGGCGCAGCTCGGAAATGCGGGAGATATTGTGTGTATCAAAACAACGAATGGTGAGTAAACTTAGAAGGATATATTCTCTACGCTCTATAAATATCCTACTACGAAATCCCTTCACACCCTTTATTGTTCATCAGCTATTTTAGATGTCTAAAATCTTCAGGAGTTTCGTGAAGGTGTTGCACGAGTTCAACTTTTAAATAGGCAATCATGCACTTTACAGCAACACTTGGAAATAAACCGCCTGCCTTTGCCAATCCGATCAATGCACTGTCCTCTTCCTCCACTGCCACCAACACTGCACTATGCCACTGGCACTGCACTGCCCGAATATCCAGCATCTTTACATGTCGTGTAGGCCTACGGTGTAGAAATGTAGTATTCTACTAGGTAGAGGTTCTATAGAACGAGAGTGAAGAAAAAGTAGAACTCACCTCGCCCTCTGGTCCTGACGAAGTATTCCCTCCATCATGGATATTTGCCATTTTGAACATACAGTCAGGGAGATCGAGTTTCGCGTTTGAAAAATCATACACTGGGTCCAATTTGAACATTCCTTTCGTAGTGCTCATGCTTTTGGATTTGTCTCGGAGCTAGTAGGAGTATAGTAGGACATGCATACAGCTATACACAGACAGATCGTGCCGTCGTGGATAACGGAGCATGCAGCGGTAGGGTCGGTCGTCTACGCTACATGTGCGTGCAATCGCAGTCGCAGTAGTGCCAAGCCACGTTGACTTTTCTTTCGCATACACAGCGCGAGCGCTAGCCGGCTGCGCGCGCTGCGCTATTGCATCATGGAAACATCCACCGCGACTCTTCAGGGATGCTTATGGAAAGCAGCTAATGCCAAAAAAATGCTTGCACAATGTAACATAATTCAGCAAGATGCGACCGATGTCCGCTGCAACACAAGAAACAAAAGTTGAGAAACTCATTCCGACAATGACGAATCAAGTTTTTATTGTTTTATATAGTTTCGGCAATGGTGGGATAGTAAAAACTGGTCAGCTATTTGCTGTCTGTCCATTATCCGAGGTACATCAACTCTCCCTTATAAATAATTGAATTTTGTACAAAATGGTGACAGGTTCCTGATTGGCTATTGGGTCTGCATGTATAGTGCTTACTGCTAATCGATACTCATTGCAACCACACTTTTTCTCTTTCCTCGGATTTGGTTTTCTGACTGTAGTAAAACGATCGTTTGTAAAGTTGTCATCTCAGAATGATGTAAGATATTCCAAGTATCCGATACAAAAACTGTACACAGTACTCAGTTACGGATACATTTGTACAGACATCTAACTTAATAGATAAAATTGACCACATATAGGACGAAAGGATCGACCCACCTCACACATTATCTTTTGTATTTATTGTAGTCACCATCACCATCATCAGACCTACACAGTTGCACGTGGAACTGCGCCCTCACTACAATCGTCGGTAGCTGTTATTCTTCCTCATCTTCTTCTGCCGTATCGCACAGTATCAATTTAACTGGGGGGGGGGGGGGGGTATAGCCTGATAGGTTAATATCCAAGCTGCGGATCCTGTTCGGGGCAGCATCACTTGGATGAGAAAGTTCTGTAAGCCCTCCTGGGAACTTCCACAAGAAGCTGCTTGATAATTCTTCAAACCACTCGAGTAGCCTGTGGTTATCAAACTCATCTCTGATACTCGCTTTGCCACAAACTCATGATTCTCAGGGCACTGATCGATCATTTCTTGCCCATCCTTTGGAATCAACTTCCACTAGACCTTTGAAATCTGCTCTCTCTTAATACACACTAGTAAACTACAAGGTTTTTACGTTTTTTTTTACAAAGGTGATTGTATTGACCGAATTTCTCTATTTCATTCTGTTAGTTTAGGAATTTAAGAATTCATGAGACCAATTCAAGAACCGAAAGTGAAGTTTTCCTTTTTTTTTAAACAACAATTCAAACATCAGCCATTTTGTTTCCCCTTTTATTAGCCTTTTGCAAAGGCAGCTCGCAATAATTTGTGGACTAGATATACAGTAATACACGCAACGAGCTGTGGACTCGCGCACAGCGATCGGAGCTCATAATTGGAGCGATCGGAGCTCATTCTACGTTCGCTGATGCATGTGCACGTCCACCATAAAGCTGCCTTGGCAAAAGGTTACCTTTTTATTGACCTACTGTAAAAGTGGATATTTTCGCGGGACTAATTTTTCGCGCTAGGCCGGGTCAGAAGAGTTTCGCGTGTTTTTAATTCCGCGGAATCAAGACATCACGCACAGGAACGTATGGCAAGCAAAAATATTCGCGTGTTTTTATTTTCGCGCTAGTTTCTGGTTGCGCGAAATGCGCGAAAATTTCAACACCGCGAAAATTTCCACTTTTACAGTATCAGATTGATAACTAATTAAAGTAGCTATAAGATATAGTACATAACATAAATTTCGCCAAACATCTTATGAGATATCTTTCTTTCTCTCTCTCTCTCTCTCTTGCTGAGTGAATGAAAACCATGATAATCATATGAAAATTGACAGGATATGAGAAAGTGATTCCAAACGCACGTACCGTGACTAAGAAGAAAGAAAAACATTTAATAACAGAATAATAATGTCATTGGAATTATATGAAAATGGCAGTTTTAAGTGTGAAGGCTTCAAATATACCACAAAGGCCTGCATTATTCTCTAACTTCACAAAGTCAAACATATTTGATTTTTTTTTTTTTTTTTGCACTGAAGCATAAACACGATTTTCCATGACACCTATTGTATATTCATGAGAAATTTATATTTAGCATTGGGTATAGGAATACCTAGTTTGGGCCACCAAAAACACATCATTTCATAAAATGTTGCGCCCCAACATTTATTTCTGGTGGCCCGGGGCCACTGGTAATGTCGGACCTTAAGCAACATGTATTTCCATTTAGATTTTAGCAAGTTTAATTCCCCCTCAAAGGTAAAATTACCGTGTCAGCAAGCCATGGCTCAGACTGAATTTTAAAGGGTCATTGCCATACCCCTATTGGCAGACAAACAAAGCAAGTGATGACTATCAATATATGAGATAACTATCAATTATGTATAGTATGTGATAACTATCAATATATTGATAGTTATATCACATACTATATCGTGATATTTATAGTTATAGTTATCAAAGCAAGTGATAACTATCAATATATTGATAACTATCAATATTTTACCTGTATGTATAGTAATACTATGTGTACGTATCGATAGGCCTATTGTTTGTTGGTTTATTGTCTTATTATTTTTTGTGACACTGTTGTAACGTGACACAATATGTACTCTGCGCGCCTTGAATATCTTTTTAGGTAGAAATGTGCGCTTTATAAGAGTCTCACTATTATTATTATTATTATGGTGAATCATTATGACTACAAAGTAGAAATGCAAAAAAAAAATACTGATGACATCTGTGCATAACCTGTGTATATCAATCGACAGTAAAATATAAAACAATGAAGGCCTCATCATTGTTTTATTGACATAATTTTGTACAAATAAACCTAATGCACGACAAACAAAACAAGAAAAGGAGGAAGGGCAACAAAAGACCCCCCTCCACACACACACACACACACACACGTGAACACATATATAAACACAAACGACCGAAACAAATAAAATATCAGGGGCGGATCCGGGAATTCCGTAAAGGTCGGGCAAAAAAAAGAAAGATATACAGATTTCTGATACTACTTCCCGGTTTCATTTCATTTTCTTCTTTTTTCTTTTGTTTTAACGTAAAATACAGAGGAGCCCTCTGAATCCGCAACTGAATCTTACTTACCTCAGAGTGTTGGAATCTTAAAGGACAAGTTCACCTTCATAAACATAAGGATTGAGAGAATGCAGCAATATTAGTAGAGCACATCTCTGAAAGTTTGAGGAAAATTGGACTATCGATGCAAAAGTTATGACTTTTTAAAATGTTTGTGTTGGAACCACTGGATGAGGAGACTACTAAGGCTCGTGATGTCATATGAGTACAACAGTATAAAGAAAGTGTAAAGAAAATTCAACATATTTTCACTTTTTCGCATAATAAAAGAGCACTTGACTTGCCTCTTTCTAAGGGCAATGGGAATAATATTACCATTAACATATGTCAGTAACGAGTCAAGGAAATGTGTACTTTTTTTCAAAAGATGAAATTTTGTGAAATTCTTTTTATTTTCCTTATATTATTGTACGCATGTGACATCATACATTGCAGTAGTCTTCTCATCCAGCAGTGACTGCACAAAAAAATTCAAAAATTTATAACATTTGAACGGATTGTCCGATTTTCCTCAAACTTTCAATGATGTGTTCTACTAATATTGCTTCATTCTCTCAATCCTTATGTTAATGAAGGTGAACTTGTCCTTTAACAAAAAAAAAAAAAAACATTCAAACCAGGGAGGTGACTCTTACCTCCAAACGCGTCTATAACGGCCACCCATGGGAGACGAAAAAGGTGGCCGTTTTAGATAGGTGGTCGCTATAGACAGGGTCCTTGACAGGCTTTTTTCCTCGTAGGTGGAGATCTTTTACGGCACGTGGCCACCAAGGCTGGGGGTGTGCCACTTGTTTCTCTGTTCGATTTCACGCACTTCAAATTATCAATAATGTTAACAAAATAATTTCATTGTTTTTAATGTTATTTAATTGTCATTGGTTAAACTTCCCCAGCAATATCTTTCATTTGCGGTCCTTCCGCAGTGCATGCTGCAACACTAATATGGTTTAGATGGCCTTTCATATCGCTCAGATTCTGACTTGCCGAGTGATTGCGCCAGGTACGTACACGAAATACCGATTGTTGTCGTTGTACACTTGTATGCGATATTGGCGCATGCGAGTGCGGCGCACTTACTGTTATACTGCAAGTGACTGATATAAACACTCCTCTGATTGGTCTGTTTACCGTCAAAATTTTTAGCGATTAAATTACAACTTGCATCGCTAATCTTTTTATTATTTGACATTTAAATGGATAAATCAACACGAACAGAATATTCTTTACTCATCGAATGATATTCTCTTCAAAACATAGTGACATAGCATGATTTCGGTTCACTAAGTAACTTGTGTGGGAGACCTCCTATCACTCAGCTTTCAAACATGAAGGCTAGATAATTCATGCCAACATTTTTGACAATGTTCTAGTTTCCTTATCATGGAAAATTGCAGTCAATATTAGTTGTTAGTTCAGCTGATTCAAATGTGAGTGCCGTAATTAATGCCACAGGAACAATGGACGGGGAAACACCGTATGGAAGTCTTGCGAAAAAAAAGTTCAGAGCGAAGCGGATCCCTGGAGTTCTCGCTTGTGTATACTGTGCATGCTAACTACTAGTATTGCGATGCGGCTAGCTAGCTCGTATCGTGTGAGGTAATAGGTCACGTGGTCAATAGCTCAGAAAATGGCGGACATCGCAGAAACTGCGTGCGATTCGTAAATAGAATGCCGATTTCGTGTTTCCTCGCGGTGCAAGTGGATCTGAAACCACGCTAAAGAGTGTGCAAGGTTACCAAGCACTCGGTAGCAGCCGCCAAGTGAATTTTAAAATGAGGCGAGGACGTGGGCGACGACCAAAATCGCTTGTCGATTCTCAGGATGAGTCGCCGACAAATGCAAAGAAATCTGTCGGAGGAGTTGGACGAGGAAGGGGAGGCCACAGCAACAACTCTAGTCCAGCCAGCTCCCGTTGCAGCACCCCCGTCAGTTTGGCCAGCAGCACCGGAGCATCTGGCCGAGGAAGATCGCCGAGATTGCGGGAGGCTGCCAGGCGAAGTCAGCGGCTTATCCAGGAGGTGATAGCGGCTCAGCACACTCCAGCAAAATCTAGCCCAGTATCTATTGGCAGGGGTAGAGGGAATGGAAGACCCAGAGGTAGACCACCTCAGAGCAAATCAAAACCAAAACCCAAGGTAGGAAAGGGCAGAGGGAAAAAAGGCAGACCAAAATATGAGAGTTCAGATGATGAAGATGAAAAAGACTATGATGATGAACTGCTTGTTTCATCCTCATCGGAAGAAGAGAGTAGTAATGAAAGCTCTGACTCTAATTCGTTTGGGGATGTTGACGATTTAGATGAAGACAGCGACAGTGATGGCAGCAGTGCAGCTAAAAAGAGACTATTGCTGTCTCGACCAAGCAGATCCCTAGCACTGCCTTTCCTTGAATACGAGGAAATTCCATCTCTTGAACTTCCACCCTCAAGTACAGATCTAATGCTTGATACTGAAGATATTTTGGAGGCCCTGTCTGTGTATGAGGTGCTTAGACATTTTAGCCACCAGCTTAGATTGTCTCCTTTTCGATTTGAGGACTTCTGTGCTGCACTTTGCAGTGAAGAACAATGTACGTTATTATCAGAAACTCATCAAGCACTTTTGTACACACTCATTAAAGAGGAAGAGAGTAGCGGGACAACTTTTGGGCCTCATGACCAACGCGACAGTGTGAATGTTCAGATTTTGTTTATGGACAGCATGACTTGGCCAGAAGTTGTGCGAGCATACGTAGAAAGTGACAAAGAATTCAGGAGTGCCCTTGCTGCACTGGAGGGTGAAAATTACCCCTTTTCACCAGTATCGGATAAGCTGACAGTCCTACGTCTCCTGTGTGACCAGTTCTTGGCATCGAACAGAGTGCGTGAAGAAATCCTCAGTGAGGGAGCAATCACGTATGATGATCACTGTCGTTCTTGCCATAAACTTGGAGATCTCATTTGCTGCGAAACGTGCTCGGCTGTGTATCATCTTGAATGTGTTGATCTAGTAGAAGTCCCAGAGGATGACTGGCTGTGTACTGTGTGTCAACAGCACCGTGTTGCTGGTGTCTATGACTGCATCTCTGAGGTTGAGAAAAGTGGACTCCTCATCCGACAAGAGCCCCTCGGTTATGACCGACACGGCAGGAAATACTGGCACTTATGTAGGAGATTATTTGTGTAAGTTGATGAGAGTCATGGACAGTGCACTCCTGTTCTCATAAACACAGTTATTGTGAAAGTCCGGCTACAGCAAAGTGAAAAGTTCAGGCAACAACATCTGCTCTGTTTTGGTTTTCTTTTTTGTTTTTGATATGGTTTGTTCACTTATAATGAAATTTCAATATAACGAAAGAAAACTGCCGGTAATAAGGACTTTGTTATAACGGGAGTCCACTGTAGTGGTTGGGCTAAGTGTTTAAAGATCAATCATTGATTATGAATTTTGAACCGATTTTCCCATAGGGACTTCATTATGTATCATTTACATGAATAGATACATACTCAGCAGCACTCATTAAACCTGCAACTTCAAGAGGTTTACCTACATGTATGTTTTGTGACATTCAATAGAGGTTCTATGAGAATCCAAAATAAATCATTAACAGTATAAAGGACTAAAGATTATTTGTGTTATTAAATTGAACATCTGTTAGGCTGATTGAATAATTTCAATACTGTTATTCTTACATCTATTGTCTACGGCTCACTTGTGTATGGGAACACTGAAAAAAAAAATTACCCACTGTCTGACATGAGTGAAATAACTGTATTTTAGAGTTTGAAGACATACCGAGTTTGTATCTGTTAGAGCAGAAGTGTAGAGATAAAAGTGCTCAAAACGATATGTTCAAAGAAACAAAAAACATAATAGATTCATATTCATAGTTCCTTTTATTGTCCATTGAGGAAATTTCTTCTACTGGCATTTATACAAATGTGTAAAGGGAAGTATAGTACCAAAGGTAATCTTACTTCATTCATTCATTATATAGAGTAGCATGCTAACCCAATGAAGTGGCGAATGGCCCACTACACAATACCTACATAAGATCATCATCATGATAGGCTTGCATAGCCCTTTGAATGTTATTATAAGAAAGGAGAAGGAGAACCTTCCAAAATATCAGGTCGTAATGTATAAATTCAAAAAGCCCTGCTGATTGCTGACTATATACCAGGTATTGATGAAATCGGTAAAAAGGTATATGAATTCTTCTTTAGATATTTTCACCAACAGAGTTGCAACCAACATTCATGTGAGCACATGAGACCTCGCAAGTTGTGTCACAATCAAAATTCTCTCTACTGATCTTCAAAATTGCAGCTCATAATCATTTCAGCACACAAAGTAATTCAAAATTAGTTCTCTCCTCCCCGAGTGTACAAAAGACTGGCTGAAGATTTGTTTCCTTGGATTACAGCTTGTTCACTGTGGCCAAATTATCAAAACTAATGCTAAGATACAAGTAAACTAGTCTAGATGTGAGATGCACCAGAGAGCATATGGAATTGGGGGGTAAGGCAGAACACTTGCAGTGCCAGAAAAGCACTTCGAGTACAGTGCACTCCCGTTATGACAAACACGGTTATAATAAAATTCAGGTTGCAACCTTATCTACTCTATGTATTTTTATTGTTTACTTGATCGGTTATAGTGAAATTTTGATATAACGAAAGAAAACTGCCAGTCCTCAGAACTTCTTCATAAATGGGAGTCCACTGTAGAATTAGCCTTTTGTCAAGGCCCTCTCGCTGTAATGGGCGAGCGAAGCGAACCCTGCCGAGCGCGCCAGCGCGAGGGCCTTTTGAGATCTGCTTCACACATTATAATTCATGACACATGAACCCTTCTGAATACTCATTTTAACGGGTTCCGGTCAACCAATGGAATGGCGCGCTCCCCGAATCCTCAGTCTTTGTGTTGTCATGCCTGTTCGCATGCATCACTGACCACCCGCAGAGGTCTGCCACAGAACTCTACACACTCAGTGTGTAGAGTTCTGTGAGGTATGCGGCGTGCATTCGCTCCATTCAAATCGGGTTCGCGCAGACAGACACGCTGATTGGTCGACTTTTGCTCCCGAAATCGGGGAACAAAAGTCGGTAATTCAAAGGGCTAACAAAAGGATGCGAAGCAGATCTCAAAAGGCCCTCGCGCAACCCCACTCAGCTGGGCTCTCTTCACCGTACAGCGAGAGGGCCTTGACAAAAGGCCACTGTAGAATTTGTTCATTTCCATCTGAGAAGATGGCTGGATAGCCCATATTCAGCTGTGTTAAGCTGGTCTTCCATGGAGTCCAGTTGGATGTGAGGTGGGACCACTTCACCGGGTTAAACACACTGCTCTTTGCGCTGAATGAATGATCTTGTACGTGCATGAGTTGTTACTCTCTCATACACGGGACCTCCATTTTATGTCCTATTTGAGGGACAGAGTGTTTTGCCTCTTGCTAGAGGGGATGGTATGCTTACACACAACATTGCTCAGTCCAGACTCGGGTTTGAACCCGGGCCCTTAGGATCGTGAGGCAGACGCACTACCAACTGAGCCAACTCACGCCCTTATAGAATAATACAGTGATTAATGGAATGTGTCTGGACTGACCACCAACCATGAATGTACCTGTAAAAGTAAGTGCCTCTTGGCCAATCAAACGTATAGCGGAGAAGCACAATGATCAAATCAAATTATGATTACAGTCTTCAGAGGTATTATGCTGTTGTCATGAACATTTGACAAAAAGTAATGATAACAGTTTGTGTCTGTTCTTAAATACATGTACTATGGTTCCCTCAGAGCTGTATGAAATGTATTTCAAATTGGATTTTCTCTGCATTGACTTTTTCCAGGGAGGGTGAAAATGAAGTCTGGTACTACAGCACCAAGCCCCAACTGGAAGAACTCATGCATGCCCTAGATGCCAAAAAGTGGGAACTGGACCTGTTCCAAGCCCTCACTGACAGCATGCCCGATCTCCTCGACCAGATGCAAAGGACAGAGGAACTGACCAACAGTGCCCGAGGCAACCAGAAATCTGTACTGCAGAAAAGTGCCGGTAAGTTTTCCCTCTTGTAGCTGTAAAGAGTATCTCATGTGTACTGTGTACTTAGTGTGTCTCTTTTTTTCTGCATTAGTGCAATGAATTGTCACACTTGTGAAAACAAAACAAAACATTTGACACTTCTAAGTTAAAGTGCAAAAGGAAATCAATGGGAATACTATAAGCTGTTAAGTGTTATTTTCCCAAAGGATTAATTTTAATGAATATATGAATCCTTTGGACCACAAATTTAACAACACAAAAAATATCTCAAACTGACAGGCATTAGTGCTCTTATGATAACCTCGGTGTCAAAATCGCAAAAATGTTTCTGAACTCATTCGCAAAAATAACTGTAGGCGAAAATAACAGCTTAAGTAGCTCTCAACTGCTTACAGTATGATGACATGAACCACATTAAAAAAAAAACACTGAATAATTAATGAATAATAACCACAATGTAAGGTCATGTATATCAGGAGTGGAATCCATTACATTGTTTTGGCTGTATAGAATGTATTTCTTGTTTATGTGTGGTCACAATTGGACTTATACAGTTGATAAGAGTTTTCAGAGAAGTCCCTGATTTCTAACTCTTGGTGACAAGACATGATACAATTATTAGTCTCCGACTTGCACACCTGTATCCAACTGCTTCCTGTTCGTGACAACAAGAGCGTTTGATGTTTTATATTTTGCTTATTAAATACGACATGTCACAGTTATGATGACATTGTTTATGTAGGTACAATTAATTGTCTGAGTCCTTCTTTTAAAGTATATTTTGATTGAAAGTGTGATAAAACCTAGATGTTTTGTAGTGTCTCTGTGTACACGTTAGGTAGGGAGTACAATACAAGTATGTATGTTCACATTATTGGTACCGCAGAAATTTGCTTCAGCAAACTGTTGAAATACAGGCATATAGAAATGGCAATTTTAAGTACACTTTATTCATTAGCACTATTCATGAATAATGCTGCTGAATTGTGCAATCCTATTGAAATAGAAATTCTTGTACATCAAAGTAAAATTCTGGTCCAAATATTATTGTCAAAACAAATCTTTGTATATACTTCAATGTTTAGGTATAGAACAAAGAAAAAGAAAATTGCTGGTCCTGAGGGCTTCGTTATAACAGGAGTCACCTGTATCTTAAGAAGCTGTGAGAGCACAATTTCTGTGCTTGGTTTTTGTGTTCTATTGAAGCAGACTTGTACCAACCACTGAGTTTTGCATGTGACGTAGGATGAATTATTCACAGTCAGAATACAGAGTGGTGTATTTCTCATTTGAAAGTAATCTCACATGTTTATTTCATGGTTGATTTTGCAGAGGAGCTAAGTATCGTCAAGGCAAAGCGGGAAGAGGCATTGCTGAGAGAACAGGAGGAGAAGCGTCGGCTGGAGGAAGAGGCTGCAATGGCCAAGGCACAGGAAGAGGCAGGAGTAAAGGAAGCTGAGACAGGGGAAGAAAAGATGGAGGTGGATGGGGGAGGTGATACAGCCACTGGTAACCAGGAAGCAAAAGAGGCAGAAAGCCAAGAGACAGACAGCAGTGCTGTGAAAGATGCGAAAGAAGCAGACAGTTCTGAGAAAAGCGAAGAGAAAGAGGAGAAGCTTGATGGAGATGGAGAACAAAAGCCGAATGGTGATCAATCATCTCCTCCAGGAGAAGACAGTGGAGATCCCTCTAAAGAGCAGGATCTTGAGAAAAAGGAGGATGGTGAGAGTGAGGGCAAGGAAGGGGAAAGCAAAGGGGCGAGGGTAATGACGCGATCACGTAATCCAAACTACAAGCCACCACCCCCTAAAGCGACTCCCTATTTGACTTACACAACAAGCATTCCAACCCGCACCATCTCTACTGTAGCGTCCAGTAGATCCAAAGGGGATGACATGCTTGTCATCAACTCAAAGGGGGAGATTAATCGTGTTGGGAAGGGAGAAGACAGGAGTATCATTACGCGGAGCACATTGCGGCCTGAATCGCTCTTCAAACTTGGCATGGAAGGAACATACAAATCCTACAAGAATCAGTTTACGACCAACAGGCTCGCACTCAATAAGCCCCAGCATGCTGAGGAACGCGACCGCAAACGTTACCTGGTCAACAAGTTCACCCTGACGCCTGCTGCCGAATTCAAATGGCACGGCAGCACCCACGGAAACCGCATCCTGACTATCTCCACCCTCCGCCTCACCATCACGCAGCTGGAAAGCAACATCCCGAGATCCTTGATGCACACAAACTGGACTGTCCATCGCAGCAACTGGATCAAAGCAGTCCACATGTGCTCCAAACCCCATGCCTTTGCTCTGGCCCTTTCTGTTCTTGAATGTGCTGTCAAACCAGTGGTATTCAACTCCTACTTTGCCGAAGGACTTGGGCACATTAGGATGCAGAGGACGTCTGCCCTGGAGAAGGAAGAGCGCAAGAAGGGGGACAGGAAGAAGAAGGATGATGATGATGAGGTCCAGTCCAACTACAGCTGGGTCAAGTACTGCTTTCCGATCAAGCATCAAGTAAGTTGTGTGTGTGTGTGTGTGTGTGTGTGAGTTCATCTTTGCCATTAATATTAATATATTTAATATTAATCGTACGGTCTTATTTACCCAGGGTAGCCTCTTCAGTGTTGCCACTGCTGTACCAGAGGGCCCTGCCATTATTATTACCCTAGCATTGCCAGGTACCCATTAATACACCTGGATCTAGAGGGACATGGTGGGTAAACCACCTTGTCCAAGGACGTAAGCACTGGGCAGGATTTGAACTGGGGTCCTCCGATCGGGAGTCAGGAGTCCTATCCACTATGCCACAGAGCCCCTCTTGTTGATGTGTCATTCACATTTGTGATACCTGAAGATTGATTAATTCCAAGAAATTTGCAAATGTTGTGTTTTTTAGAAAAATTAAGGTAAATCAAGGTACTTTTGATTCATTGATGTTGTTTTCGGGAAATGTAATGATTGCTAGAGCATAATTTAGAAATAACAACATTGTACTGACAAAACATTGTCAAACTGTTTATGTGCATAACCTGTACAATGCCCCAAATTAATGGTTTTCCATACAAATTTGAACATTTCAGTATTTATCAATGACTTTGGAAGAGTATCTAAAATTTGTGTGTGTGTGTGTGTGTTCGTGTGCATATTTTCTTTCTTTTTTGGAGGGGGGGGGGGGGATGGATGGTGAGGAGGGGTTGCAAAGAGATTTCAGTACACTTTTGTCATTATACTAGTGAGTAATGGTCACTCTTGAATACCACTTTTTTATCAGATAAATCTATGTGACAATACCTGCTGCAACTTGAGTGATTGCAAAAATGATCCTGTCCACTAAATCAAATTGCTGTGACCATGGATAATGTAACAATTCAGCTGTAAAGATATATCATAAGCATGTAAACCCAAAAATGAATTGATTTGATGAACATCTCTTTTCATGATTTGTGTTTTATAGGGATCAGTTTGATGAGACTGTCACCGAACATTGGTGGCCTACTGAATAAATCATTTCATAAGGGTTGCCCGTGTTGGTAGTACTCTTAGGCAATACAAGACTGTTTTACTATACTGGTACTGGCTTAGATTTGATACTGTAGAAATTCATCGTCATGAATACAAATTCAGTTGTACAGTACACATCTAAAAATCAAGTTTTTCTGCCCTTCCAAGGCTCGTTAAAAATACATGTTTAGCCCTTGGAGGACATAGTCAATTGTGGTTCTGTCCTTGTCAAATTAGAGTTTGTTATTTCAGAGTAAAGTAGTATAAACACAGATTTGATATCACAACTGGCACTCCACTTGACATGTTGTCAAAACCACTTCAGGTCTGCCAAGGGAGGGAATATCTCATAACATTCTGTACTCTTATTTTGTTATGTTCATCATGTTGTTATGCTAACCATGAAACTTAAAAATTGAGGTTAGGTCCCCTGCAAATGTATGGAAACCTAGTTGAATTGAGCTCACTTACAAGGAAGTACCACTTTTAAGTGAGGTGAGTTTGCCCGTTCTGAATTTTTATTACTACTGTACTTCACTGGTCTCCTTTTATCATGTTCACAAGGTACCGGTTATAATGAGGTAAGATCAGCAGTTCCAAGGACCTTGTTATAAGTTGGTTTCCCTTTTTATTACCACAATTTTGAGCTTGAGTTTTAATCAGGGTACCTTCTCATCATTTCTATGCATCAGGTATGGAAGCTGAAAGGGGAGGAGTATAGGATCTATGGTGGCAGCGGCTTTGGCTGGCACAGTGCAACCAGGAAGAGGAGACCCCTCCCACCTCCAAGTCCTGCCAAGATTGGGCTGGAACGAAGTATCAAGGCAGCCAAGGCTTGTAAGCACTTTCCCCAGGCTTTAGCCCGTTAGACCCAGCATAAGAGGGTGATGAAGTCAACATTGTTTCAAGTGATTATGCCACCTATTGGATGACCACAACAGTGATATTGTCATTTTCAGGCACTTAAATTATTGTACAGCATTGTATACATATTTTCTATCCCCCAGCTCCAAATGATGCTTCTTTCATTATGTTTCATGTCGTCCTGCTTCCATCCCACCTACGTGGTACATCTGCATGGTTCAACATTAGCGTTGGCCTGGGACCACTAAAAATTATGTCAGGCCACCAAACTTCTAAATAGGTTATCTTTTGGTGGCTCAATTTGGCAACAAAAATTAAAAATGAATTCCCTATGTTTGTTTTTATTTTGGACCACCAAAATTTCAGATTTAATGATTAAAATAATCCAAATTGGCCACCAAAGTGAAGAAAAAATAGTATTAAGCCATGGTCTCTTTTCACAATAATGGATTTTTTTTTTTGTGCTTGTCCAATGTAAGCTAAATGAGATGAATATGCTCTGATTGAGTTTGTGCAGTATTCTCAACCTCACAGGTCAAAGTTCACAGAGCTTTGGCTTTTAAAGGTGGAATTTTAAGCTGTTACTTCAGACTTTGGAAATGTTAAGTGGTAAAGTAACTTCCGAAGAATGGTAGAACTGAGAGACTGGTCAGTATTTTTATGAAATGATTGGGGCAAAAGGTTATATGCCACTAATTTTGTCTCTCCCCTCCTTCCCCCCCCCCCCCCCCCCCCCCCCCCCCCCCCCCCCCCGGTGATAGATGATATGATTTACCACGATGGTAGAAATTATTACATAGCTGTGTCTTGAACTTAAAGGTCACAGCTTGCAGTGAAGATGAAAGGTCATCTACATCATGTGAAGAAGTCATTACTTAAGCTCAAAATTTCTTGTGGTAATGTAATTCTGGTGGGAAGAGAAGATATGAATTTGTTTTGAATTGAACGAGCATGATAGTGAAACAGGTAGCAGGTCATGTGAAGCAGACATTGTGCATTCATTTAGATATTTTTCTGCTATGACTTCAGCCTGGCTTGTCCTGTAATAAGTTCAGCTAGGCATATATCCACTGGTAATATTAGTTGGTAAGGATAGAAAGGAAGGAACAGTAAGTTGCAAGAAATGACATTATTAGCTTGTGATAGTAATTAGCTTGTAACTTTGGTATTATTGTACATGAGATCATTGGAGGAGTAATTGAATTCTTGTAGAAATTTTACAGTAGCTACCAAACCCAGCCAATGGATTTACTGGTTTTACACACATTATATGTATTTGTGTTAGCAAATTCAGTTATTTATTTATTTGTTTGTTTGTTTCTGTCTTGCAGCAGGCGCATGGGCAAAGTGGGGAAATCCTCCAGCAACGGAGGAACCCGGAGCACCACAAGAAGATGGAATGGAAGTTGATCAAGATGTGCCACAAACAACTGATCCTGTAAAAGAGGAAGCTGCCAAAGATTCCAGCATGGAGGTAGACACAGAGGCTGGAGACAAAGGTGCCAAAGGGGACGATGACAAGATGGATCATGATGGACAATGTTCCAAGACTGAAGCAGGAAGTGAGACCCAAAAGAGCACGGACGGTGAAACGAAAGTGAGCAGTGCTGCTGATTCTGATGCAAAGCAAGATGGAACAGAGATAAAGATGGATACAGAGGAGTCCACACAAGATACGCAGGAGTCTGTTCAAAAGGATCCTGTTCAGAAGGATCCTGGAAAACACCTTGATGAAAGCAGTGCCAAAGATGACAAGAATGACAATACAGTATTTCCAGCATCTGGAAAAACAACTGAGGAAGCTCCTTGCAAGGAGCAGACAGGAGCTGATGTTGGCAAGCCTCTGGAACCAGAGCAGTCCACCAGTGAGGCTGCAAAGAATGCAGCATCATCTACCTCTGGAAGTGGCACTTCAGTCGAGGAGAGCAAGCTGGTTGGCAGTGAAAGTCAAAGTGAAAAAGTTGACCTGGGGCAGTCACCTAAAGAAACTGTCCAGGTTGTAAAGGCATCTATCACTAAAAATGATGTAATTTCAACCAAGGAAGGAGAAAACCTAAAAGAAGGAACTGATATGCCGGCTGAGAGCAGCAAAGCAGATGGCAGTGATGCTGAGAGTACAAGAGAAGAGACTGATGTATCAGAAGGTGATGGGAAAGTGCTTGGGGAAATAACTCCTGCAAAAAAGTTAGCTCTTGAGTTGGAAGATCTCGATATCTCAAATGCCTTGCGGAATCACACCGTTTACCGAAAGATTCCATACAAGTCGAGACTTGAAGGACTTCTGGAACTACGCACCAAGGAGCATCAGCAGGAGACCATCAAATTCCAGTCAGAAATAGGAAAGTATGCCAAACAACAGAAAATGGTTGAAGAGAAGGAAAAGTTGCTCGCTGCCCTGAAGAGAAAGCTGGCTGCTGGAGGAGATATCAAGGCCGTCCAAGGTGTTGTAGAAGGTATGAAGCAGCAGATGGAGGTTCGCAAATCCAGGAAGCCCCAAGTGTATCGTCAACCATCTGTACATGCTGGGAACACAGCAAAAGCAGAGGTCACACAAAAGTCGGTTCCTGTTTCATCCTCTGCAACAACTCTTTCCAGTGCTTCCAAACCTACTTCTGTTTCTGCTCTCGCTGCTCCTGTCACAGCAACATCAGTTCCTACAAAATCTGTCTCTATCAAGACTGAGGTCCCTTCTCCAACCACAAAGGTCATTGCAAAGCAAGAACCCATGGAAGTTGGAGATGTAAAGGAGGAGGTGCACAACCAATCTGACCAGCCCAAAGTTTGTGGACCAATCTCAAATGAGTCTCAGTCAAGTGTACCAACAACTGCCAAAATTGAGACGAAGGCTGAAAATGAAAGCCAGAAATGCAGTGCTGCTCCCATGAAGCTTTCAGAAGAGAAGTCTGGTCACCCTGTGACAGATGAAAAGCGGTCAAGTAGTGATCCTGAAAGAGTAAATGCAACAAATCTTGCCACTTCTCCTCTCTCACACACAGACTCTGTAGAGAAATTACCACCTAGTGTGAGTGTCAACCAAACTTTACCCGGAGTCTCTCCCCTGCCCACAAATGATCAGCCAGATGAAGACAAACTACACTCTGGGTTACCTCAGAGTGAGGAAGTCTTGCAGGCAGCACAAGAGGATGGTAGCCAGCAGAGTAAAAGTGAATCAAGAGACACTCCCACGGAAATATCTCCTAAAGCAGCTGATGAGCAAGATGTCTCCAAACCCTCCAGTGACACAAGTGGAAGTCAAACTGTGGAGGATTTGTGCAAGCCAGTGCTAGATGAAACTGTAGAGACCACCCTAGGCAAAGAAATGCTGGAACAACCAGCTGACATGGAGCAAGAGAGGCAGCCATCTCCGGACTCTGTGCAAGCACAACCTGATGCAAGGACTGATCCCCCAGTTCAAGATGAAGGCAGTCCAAAGCTCACCAATGCTGAACAACGGCCACATGCAAACAGCACACCCCCGCAAGATTCTTTCACAGCACAAAAGGACTCATGTAGTGATTTACTCAGTGAGACTGCTGCCAATGATGAAGCTGCTACAGTTCCTAGTGTCTCAAAAGATACCTCATTCACTCACAATGTTACCATCAATGAGAACCAGCAGCATGCACCTCCAGATGTGTCAGCTACTGAGCATCCACAGGATTCTTCGCAGTGTAACTTAAGCAATGAGTTGCAGAATGAGAGTGAGTCTAGCGGAGCAGTATGCGACAGGCAAAAGAGTCCTGAGGAGGATATGTTGGACTCTTCAATAGCACAGAAAGATGACTTGGAGAATCAAGAAGCACTTACATCGCTTGATGATCAGCAATCATTGTGTAAGTTGATGGATTCTTGCAACCCTGAGCAACTCAGAAGCAAAGTGGAGGACAATCGTGTAGAGAACTGTCAGCAGTCAGAGGAATCAATTTTGTTGAAACAAAATCCTCTTGTGGAAAACCATATTGATGATCTGCCTGTTGAATCCAAGGAAGTGTTGCCAGCAGCTATGAGTGAAGTGAAACCCTCTAAAGATTTTGAGGCGGAACCAGTAGAAGCGGAAAGAACTATTCAGTCATCCCCAAGTTCTGATTTACTTGGGGAGAAATCACCTTGCACGGACAATGTGGCTGATAATCATGCTATGGTCAGCTCTGCTCTTAGTGCTTCCGGAAATTCAAGTGACAAACCAGTCACAAATTTTGCAGATGGAGATGTTGGAACAAACTTATCATCTTCAAACAATAATAGCAATGTTGAAGTTGTGGAAAAGGTCTGTGACTTTTCAGCGATGCAGACTGTAGGACAGACAGAGATTGACACAGCAGGTGATGTATCAAGTGTGCAATGTGATCAGGTCGCCAAAACGAACTCTGAATCCGATGCTGCAGTTACACCAATGGAAGTAGAAGACGCAGAGTTGGCCAGTCAAGAGAGTAGTCATGGTAAGTCAACTTGTAATGACTCAGCACTTTCAACAGGGGAGAAATTGGTCAACTGCCACAATGATGAAACAGAAGCAATGGCTGTTGATGAAGGTTCGGCGTGTGTTGCTGATGAAGCAAAGAATGAACAGCAAGAAAATGTTTTGGCGGGTGAACTTTCTCAAGAAGTTAGTTCAACTCCTGCAAATTCTGCTGATCTGATGAAAGAAGAGAAACTTGGTAATCAGGGGGAGGTGCAGTCTGTCAACAATGAATCAAAGACAGTGATACCTGATGAAAAGCCAGATGTCGATTCAAACATGCATGCTGTTCCTGACATTCCAGAGGCTACAGTGGCCAGTGAAGGGTCATCTGGAGCGATGGTTGGAACCGCTAGCAGTGTTGCAGTGATACCTGATGAAAAGCCAGATGTTGATTCAACGATGCATGCTGTTCCTGAGATCCCAGAGGCTAAAGTGGCCAGTGGAGAGTTATCTGGAGCGATGGATGGAACCACTAGCAGTGTTGCGGAGCAGGATTCAAGGATGGATGTGGCTGAAGGGAAGAGTACGGATGCTGAACAGCAGCCCGTCTCTGAAGTTACAGAAGAAGTGATACCAACTCCTGATTCCAAAACAGAATCAGTGAAAGGGGTTCAAGAAGTAGATATGACAACTATTGAGCAAAAACCTGAAATTTCCATAGATACACCAAGTGCTGACTTGGAGAATCAAAAGGAAGAAGTGTCAAGTACTAGCCAAATTACAACTGAAATATCAGAATCTAAAGAGACGAAAGTAGTTGAGAAGGTAGTTGAGAAAGCAGCAGTTTCTGAAGATGCCAAGGAAGCCAAAGTAGCAAAAACTATCGCTGTTGCTGTTGTGACAGAGAAATCACAGACCATCACAACCACTGTCACAAAGACCACTACAACAACAACAACAACGACCATCAACAGAGAACTGCGGGAACTGATAGCTAGCAATACCACCACAACTACAACAGAAACCATTATCAGCAAGATTGATACATCTGTCACCCAGACAATGATTCAGGCTGAAATTATAAAGCTTGAAAGTGCCCTCAAGGAGGAAGCAGCTGCCATTCCCAAGCCGCGAAGAACAAACGATCGTGTGCGGCTCCAGAAAGGACCAAAAGCCAAACGAGTCATCAAGCGCCTTGCCAAACCTCTACCAATCTGTTACATGTTTTCCACTCGCAGCCGAAAGAGAAGCATCTTGGTTTTACCACAGCATGACCTCAAGCGCCTTAGTCGACGAGCAGGAAATTTGGAGGTGGAGGGCTACAACTACAACACCAAGAATGTTGGTGACTTCTGGCCATATCCCTGTCCTCGGCCCTCGTTCAAGATCTGCTGGCGCTATCGTCTCCAGACTGTGAAGTCCCTCTCGGCGGTCAGTCTGCTGCTGCGCATTCTCTGGGCAAGTGTTCGCTGGGATGACATCAATATAAAGCCACCCAACAACAATGGAGTGACGGTCATCAACACAAGCTCAGAGAAGATCACCACAGAGATTATTGACAGGAGGGACGTGCCACCAAGTGGAGTCAAATCACAGTACTTGATACGAAAGACCATTGTACCAAAGGAGACTGCAGTGTCAACGCCAGGTAGGCTATGTTATCATGCATTTATGAAAGAACACTACAAACACTCCCTGGTACTGGTGAATGCTTTATAGGCCCGAATTCACAAGGTGGTACAATTTAAATCATGGTTTAAACCATGAACAATTTGTATGGAGCGCCAAGTGTCGAATGGCCTATTTAGTTACAAAATGAACATTAATAGGCCATGCGACACTTGGCGCTCCATACAAATTGTCTATGGTTGAAACCATGGTTTCAATTTTATCACCATCGTGAATTTGGGCCATAGTGTTTTGTCCAGAAATATGTTAAATGGGTTTAAAGTAGTGATAAGAAGTATACATTTAGTGTCCACAAAGCATACTTACAAATTGATCACTGTCTTTTGCTATCATTTTTGTGCCTTCTTATTACTTGTCTATGTAATTTTTTTTTTTACACAGCTGTTACCCTCATATGACAGATAACATACTATGGACCAATTGTCCTGAAATATTTTTGTGTTTTAGTTGGTCTTGTACAAAGATCCATCAGAAACTGTCATCCAATATGCAAAGAGGGCAAGGTTATCTCACACTCCTTCCTTCTCTCTCTATGTGTCTTTGTCTTTGTTGTGGAATGCAGAGGTTCACAAACCCCAGCGGTCAGGTCTTCGCTCCAGCGCCACTCCATCAAGACGAGAAGTCAAGGACAAGCCCAGATCGACAGAAACAATTGAAGTCTGGGTTCCGGAAGAGGAGCTGGAATTGTGGGAAGTCCAGCAGTACTGTGAAAAGTAGGACAATTTTTTTTCCCTTATCTCATTTAGCAAACTTTAGATGTGTGTGTGTGCGTGTGTGTGTGTGTGTTTTGTCTGCTCTTTACATCATCATGTATGTGTTTTCCAGCTCAGAGGCATTTAAGAGGGGAGAGGGAGGAGTAATTTTTCATCTTGTGTCTTTGCAAAATAAACTGAATGAAATGTAAGCATTTTGCAAATGAATGTGAGGAATATTCATATCATGTAATCCTGTCTATTACCAAGGCAACTGAGGCAGCAGGCACGAGACAAGGCAAAGGAAAGAGAGTCCAAGGCCCTGGCTGCTGCCTCCACCGCCTCAACCACACCTGTCACTGTCACCAAGGTCAGCAGCTCTCACAACAAGGAGAACGAGGCGGCCGTCAAGCTGTCGGTGAGCAGCAGCCGGGACGGCAAGATGGCCATCCCGTCCCTCAAGCCCACCAAGTCTGTGGCCGACCAGGTGCGGCAGGAGCTGGAGGAGCAGCTGGCCAAGCAGCGGCTGCAAATGCAGCAGGTGAGGTGGTCCTAGACTTTACCCATTCCATACGTTAACCTGGTGGCCTGTGTATTAAGTCTATGGGAATTTCAGAATTCAGTAAGGAACGGGTTAACAGGGTGGTAGGGTTGGCAGTATACCTTGTCTCTGCAATACTTCCTGTTTAAAGTCAAGAGTCCCTCACTTACAAGTCAGCCTTGGAAGATGTCAGATACAGAGCTTATAATGCCTGCTTTAAAATAAAAGCTCTTGTGGCAGTTTTATGTACAGCACTACAGTCCTGACATCTTGTCTCAATGTGTACATCAAGTTGATTCCTGGTTATGGTGTTCTTTGTATTTTTGAAAAAGAAAAAAAAAAAGAAACACTGGGCTCCAAGCATTTACGTAAGTAAAAAAAAAAGTCTAGAAATGCCTAAACCTGTTTCACAGCTGTGTTTTAGGAAGGTACAGTGGATTTAAAGATTGTTCCAAGCATATTATCAAATATCATAAATTCTCTGCCACATCTTTCCTCAAATAGTGAAGAAAGGACTCTTGTATACATTTTCCTAGTCCAGACTACAAGTATTTCTCTCAAGGACATTCTTTGTCAATGTGTGCCATTGTGCTTATGTCTTTGTTTCTGTACTCTTTCTCACAATTGTGTCTATCTGTAACAATTTTGTTTGCATCTCTGCATTAAACCCACATTCACAGAAGCGTCTTGGTGTGAGTGGGACAGCCAAAGTGATTGTGACACTTGCCAAGCCCAGCTCGGCAAAGACCACCATCTCCATGAGCAATGTCACCGCTCTGGCAGCGAAGGGCAAGGGTCTCCCACCGGGTACCACCATCCAGTACATCTCTGGTCCAGCTGGCACCCAACAGGTAACACTGGGCCTCACCGTGGAATATTGTGAACTATTTCAAACTCTGTGATGGTCCTATAGCCCAACCAGGGGGTCTTAGACAATCCCATTTCTCTGTGTTATTGTTTTATTTTTCTCTTCGGAAGGAGGGGGAGGTAGATGAAAAGAATAGACACTTTCCCAGGTGACTTAACTTTCATGATATTTTCACAAGTCCCAGTAGCTAGCTGATATGTGCCCAAGTTTCTTATCAGTACTGCATATTTATAGCAAACACTGTTTTAATTGGATGTAGATGCAATGTTTATACAAATATCATTCTTGCAACATGTGCTGTGAAACTATCATGTTTGTATGCATAGAACCAGTCTTTAACCCATTGAAGATGGGCTGATTTCGCTTCAACAATGATTTCCCATGGACGTTTGCCCAAGTTTACTCCGGATTTGTCCTCAGTGGGTTAATGTAGGGAACTTTATTTGTTTTTAAAAATATGAAGAAATTATTTGTCTCTCCCTGACAGGCTCGAATCATAGCCAACCCATCCCAAGCACAGGGCCAGGCCCGATTTGTCATCACCAACACCCCAGGTGCCCAGGGCCAGGGTACCCTCAAGGTGATCAAGCAGGTGCCGCCAACAGGTGTCAGCCCATCCACCAACCCTCTCCTGGCCCCCAACACCCCTGGCAAAGTGGCCACCATCCGGCAGGCTGGGGTGCAGCAGGTCATCACAAGCCCCAGTGTGTCACAGCTGGTACAGGGGGTCCGAGCTCAGACGCCAACATCCACTGCGGCTACAGCCACATCCCAGGCGCCAGGTGAGCAAGTGCCTGTTGATCATGATAGTGAATGTCCAGTTTTGACCAAGTGAAAATGCACCAGAAATTGTTATTCTTTATGTGTGTATGCATATTACATCTTCAAAAAATCTATTGATCACATTACATTTTACTTCAGTAAAAACATACTACATTAAAAGTGATTTCATGTAGGTGGCATTATACAGAGCTGCCAACCGTTCCGAAAAATTTGTATTTGTTACGAAAAATCGAAGGGAATACGAAAATACGAAAACGTCCTTAGAAAGTACGAATTCACAGTGGGAAAAAATAATGGGTAAAAAAAATGGCAAATGCACGTCGCATGTGCCATGTTATCTGTACTCAGCTGGGATATCGATGCAACGCGTACGCACCGTATGTGGAAAGCGCTGAATAGAAAAGTGTGCGCACACGCATATCGCTGCTTGCGTACTGTGTACACCGAACAGAACTTGGCGCGCGTGAATCCCTGCCGCCTACGGACCCTGGATGTTTACATGGATCGCCGTGGTATCCCCATGTGTGGCCGGCTGGGGAGCGTGAGTATATTGCAGTAGCTACACACTGTAGCAAGCTGCCACTACAGTACCCTGTTTCGTTTTGAGGCGGGGTAGAAAGCGTTCCGTTGTGCAATGTCTGCTTCTTTTTCTCTTCTTCTTCATCCGCTTGTTCCTTGCCTCCCAAGTACGAAATGATTTTTAGAGTGTTGTGTGTTTTTTTGATAACGTTATTGCATCATTTTCTGCAAGGAAGAGGTGAGTTTCTGTTCGTGTATTGATGTGCACTGCACTGCAGTAATGTGCAGGTGAAAAGCGTTCGAACTTTCTTTCCCGAGTATCGTGGAAACTCGATGTAGTTCTAGGCCTATTAAAGGAGATCTCATATAACAGAATACTTATAACAAACTGTTTTCCGGTCAAAATGAATTAATTTCCTTTGTTTTGTATCGTTTATTGACTTGATCCCAAGGATCTCGTCGCAATACCAAGTTTCCACTGTGTATATATTTTCGCGTAGCTTTCGGTGCTGCAAACTTTTGCTAGGGCCTAAGCTTACTACTGAACTTCGTTTTATTTCTGGCGTTTCTCACACCTCGTTTGGTACGATTTCTTCCATTTTATATCACTTTATCCGTTCCCTTTATACTTTGAAGTATTTAAACGTAATTCTCTTAAGTGTCTCGCACTTTTATTTTCGTAACGGCGATTTCTCCGCTTCGCTGCAATACTTTTTCGAATCGAAGCGACGGAGTTTGATCCCAGCCGCTTCGATGTGCTGTTTGTTGTATTTTCCAAATGTTTGTGTTGTTGGGAGGTGTTGATACTTTGTATTTGTTATTTATTTTCCTAGGTATTTATCTCGAGGGATTATGCGTGTTTCTTAATGTTGATAGGAAAAGGCTAAAATGATCTTGAGTGATGTCTGATGGTGATGATGATAACTATGCTGGTGACTGGTGTAAAAAGACGGCTTCCTGTGAATGCTGAGCGTACGTGACGTTTGTTTTATTTCCCTTTCCCTCTTACTCTTCTTTCCCCCTTACTCTTCTTTCCCCTCTCAAGAATGATAAAAAAAAGAAATTACATACACCTCACAACAAAAAGAACCATGTGCTATAGCAACCTTCGTAAAGTTAAATCTAAATGTTCAATATCAGCAAAGAATAAGGGGAAAATACGAATGACAAATGAAAGCGAAGAGATTGTGTATGCAGTCTCTTCGGCTCGAAGAAACTTGACACCCACCCCACCCCTCTCCCTTGTGGAAATTTCCACAAAAGCAGGTGCCACACCCAGGTGCGTGCCAAACGAAAGAATGCGCGCACTGGAATAAACAGCGTGTAAATATCCTGGAAATATCGATCGAAGAACCAGCTCATTAGTTGAATTAAAGGAATCATTGCAAAGATATCATGATTCTATTTCTATAGCCTTTCTTTTGGTGCAGAGTAGGAAACATCGAACAGTCGATTATAGTGTACTTGATCAAATATCTAATGTTCCCTGAACAATCATAAAAGGATTGATTATTCAGTCAATTAAAAATGCAATCACAGAAATACATGAAAGGTCTCGTATGCCCAGACAAATTCACTACGAGTAGGTCCAATGAGATGCAGTCATCACCTTGTTAGACAGCAAAATACAACGTGTAATGACAATTAGTTTCAGTTCACGCTCATCAAAACTGCTTATTACTTTTCAAAGTTTTGGCTATCAACATTCGTTCGTGGGTGTATTTTGTTTGTTTGTTTGTTTTGTGTGTTTTTCCCTCGTGAAAGACGTAACGATTTCTTCGTATCGAACGTAAACTGCATGTTTACCGTAAACAAGCCATTCAGCTCAGCTCAGCTATGGCGCATTCGATCTTTCGAACTTGCAGTAACCTCTTATAGGCAGGAGCACATGGCGCATTCCTTCAAACTTGAAAGTGAAGCCACGTGTTTGCACATCGGCGCTTCCACACACAGCGCGGCATTTTGCGATCGTCATTATAGCAGACTTTCCGATTCCAGTCAGGGGAAAAGGAATTGGAATACTTCGGAAAATACTGATGTTTAAAATCCAATAAAAAGAAAAAAGCCTGAAAACAACACATGATTATGTTTTAATAGTAAACAATAATTGGAAACATAGAACAGAATTTTGCATCCGCTCACACAGAAGCTCTCTTGAGAAGATGAAAACATTCCCCATCCCCTGTTAGATAGTGGAAGCTTCCATAATCAGCCCAGCATGTTTTTGGAGTTACATACAGGTGTACTTGCACTTGTACACATTCATTGGGAGAAAGCAATCAATCAACGCTGAACATTGTGTAGTTTGGCATCTTTATCGTGCTGGTGACCAGCTCGATGCTTCGGCATGTGTCATAACGTTATGTTTAGAGCCTGTAGGCCTCTAGAGCCTCTAGAGGCTGTAGAGCCTGTAGAGCCTGGAGGCCTGTAGTCGACGAGTTTAATTCAAAACAGCAAAAAGAGGGAGATTGGAAAAATACAAATTCTGGTGGAAAAATACGAATTTTGGAGCTGCTGAGTACTAATTTGTGCTTCCAAAGGTTGGCAGCTCTGCATTATATGTAAATTCTTGATTGGTTATTTTTTTGCGGAGTGATGGTCTAAAATTTCAGTCTTAACTAAGCATTCAAAGTTGATCTGTTATCGCATTATCAGATACTAGTTACCAGTATTAGATAAATAGAATGAGAACCAAATATGTATCATTCACTATCACTTTTGGAAAAAAAAGAAAAAGATCTTCATATGTTTGTCTTGCTTGGCTCTCCACAGGTGAGTCTGATCAAACAGGGGGAAAAAGTGTGTGTGTTCATGATATTTCTGACTACTGGGGAATATATGTGCGCTGGCCTGGCTTTCTATTTCTAGAATTAATAAGCCACTTTTATTTAGACAATACACCCCACCCCCCCCCCCCCCACGCCCCCATATCATCTGTAAGACAAATAAGACACAAGAAATGGGGAAGTTATTTTGCAAAATGGGATGCATATACGATCTCAACGTAAGAAGCTTTGGATACAGAGTGAGTTTACACACAGACTAACATTGGATGCCATGTTTGTGTTTCGTAGTGACCCAGCCCCAGCTCACAGGACAGGCCCAGGTCTTTAGCAACCAGGCTCAGGTCCTGCAGGTCGGGGGACAGAAATTTGTCATCACACCAGCGCAGGTCCAGGTCCAGGGGACAGGCCAGATGATACCAGCCCAGCTGATCCAGACCCAGACCAGCCAGGGAGCTGTCCTGCAGCGACTGGTCCTAACTCCCAATGCTGCTCAGGGTGAGTCTCAGTCCAGTGTAACTCTGATCCTTGGCCATGTGATGACAACTCCATCATATTTCACATGTCATCTCTTCATGCAATGTCACATGTTCCTTTTATAGGTATGATTAACCCTTTATGTGCCCAGGCACTTTAGTTTAAAGGGATGGTATAGTTTTGGTTGAGATAGAGGATTCAGATTTTTAAATTTTTGCACTATAATCAGAAAGCACTTTGAAATATTTAAGAGCATAAGATTCTAAGAAGAATTCAATGCTTAATTGATGAAAATCAGTGATGAAAGCATTCCAAATTGTGTCAAACATCGAACAAAGCGCAGTAAGGGTTAAAGATTGATTCCCCATCCAATCATGCTATCACAAACAAGCAGTGTTGTTTGTCAGTGATTAAGGCCTACAGTGTATATTGAAGGTTTCGATACCTTGTGTGTATTCACCTGATTTGATGATAGCTTGATAAGGAATTTTGTACCCCTTTTCTACTTGCTGTGAAAATAAGCAGTGTGTGATATGTAGGATATAAGCCTTGGCTTTGTATATTCTCGAAGGTGTAGGGAATTAGCATGAATGGCAATCCATATGTCTTGGTGATCTCTTCCAGGTTCCACACCAGGCAGCATCCCCCAGGTCAACCTGCAGGCAGCAGTCCAGGCTGTGCAGCAGACTCAGCAGAACCAGAAGCAGCAGGCTGCAGCTGCAGCAGCCGCCACCACCATCACCTCCCCTACCCTGGTGGCACCCAGAGTACAGCAGAAGCTCCCTCAGGCACAGATTGCCAAGGTATGTGTCCCTTTACCCCCAAGATTGTCCTGTGGAATATTATGCCTCCACCCCTGTTGGTGTAGGGGGCATAACTTTGTCATTAGCTTTACTGTGTGTGTCTCAGAGGATGGTGGTAATTTTCCTTTTTCCTCCACCCACTTTGTGAAAGAAAGTTTCTGTCTTGGTCACAAAGTTTGTTTGTGTATGGGTGTATTTGAACCTTCTAAAGTGCTGTTTAGTATGAGTTATTCTTGAAGAATATACTTTAAAAGTGGAAATTTTAACGGTGTTGAATTTTTCGCCCATTTTTCACGACCCAAAACCGGTGCGAAAAAATAAGAACGTGAATATTTTTTCATGTCATATGTTCCACTAATAAATGTCTTGATTATGCGGAATTACAAACATGCAAAATTCATCTTAACCAACCGAGTGCGACAAATTACTTGCGTTAAAATAACCACTTTAACAGTACTACATAACCAAAACCAAGGATATTCACCATCATATCTGTCATAAATATATTTAAGGCACAGGAAGCTCTTGTTATAACCAATCCCTTGGGACTGACAGTTTTCTTTAATGCTAAAGGGAATTTTGCTCCACATGGTTTAGGAGTAATCATTTTGGGAACTGAATTTATAAGTTCTTGTAACAAAATTTTGTTATAACCTTGTTCGTTGTAATGGCAGCACCCTATATTCCAGGATTATCATTGCTCTTCTTTCATTCTTCCATGAAGACAGGCACTGGGCAATCATTATTCCTCGTACCATATTTTTTTTTTCCCTTCTTCTTCTAGTATTTTATTGTTTCTTTGTACATGTCAGATTCCCATTGCGACTCAAGTGCAGCAGCAGCAACCCCAGCTTACCATCAAGACCCAGCCCCTGACTGCCGCCACGCCCAAGCCCATCCGCCTGGCCCAGACCCCGGGGGAAAACCTGCTGCTCCAGCAAGCCTCCACCTCTCTCGGTACCACCAACCCCATGCCAGCCAGGCCAGGGGTGCAGCTGGCTGCAGCTGCCTCTACTGCAGGGACATCTACCCCTGCCACCTTCCAGGGAGCCAAGCTAATCGCCAATCTGACTGCACAGCAACAGGTGGGACAGATTCGTCTAGGGGTAGCTCCTGTGTAATGCTCTCATGTATTCTGCATATTGACATATGCTGGAGTGAGACACCTTAAGCCTTCATAATGCATTTATTGTTTATTTTTTTCTTTCGTTTGATTTTTTTTTTTTAAACAAGGGTATTCTAAGTAAAGACATAGTATTGTTTATGTGACTATAGAGATTGAGTCAGAATGTTTTAGTAAGCCTGTACCACCAAAACCTCTTTTTTTTGAAAAGTAATATTTATAGAGCTTTGATATTCCATCACATGTTTCAAGTGGTCAGGTACAACCAATTTGTTTTAGTCATTCAATTTGTTCAAGAATCTTCTTTTTAAATCTTTCCTACATCAAGGGGGAAAAATACTAACTGTAGATTTTCTCTTGCTTTGTGTAGTACGGTCGTACTGTAAAAGTGGAGATTTTTACGGTGTTGAAATTTTCACGCAACCAGAAACTAGGACGAAAATAGAAGCACACAAATATTTTTGCTTGCCATATATTCCAGTAGTTGATGTCTTGATTCCGCGGAATCAAAAACATTCAAAGCTCTTCTTACCTGGCCAAGCGCGAAAAATTAGTGGCTCAAAAATATCTACTTTTACAGTATATGCAAGCACAAAGCTCTGCTCCAGCAGCCATTTTGCCCAGATCTTGTTCATATGTTTGGTCTTGCTTGGCTGTCTATAGGTGAGTCTGATCAAACAGCAACTGGAGCTGCTGCAGAAGAGTAAACAGAACCAGACCACACTGGCTACAGTCCAGGCACACACCAAGTTCACTCCAGATCGTCTTGCAGTAAGTATGAGGGAGGAACAAATAAGTTTTTGTTGCCTTAATTGTGCCATCAATTTTCTCTCAGAGTGGGAAAGCTAAAATTCTTGATATTGGAGGTTTGTAAGTCATTATTGTCAACGTCCTTAATGGATGGCTGGCAATGTTTGATTTTTATTGATGAATGGCAAAATGTTCTCTATCGTGACAAAGTTCCAACTTTCAGATTACACATCAGAGCTTTAGTGATTAGCCGAGATATTCAGACTTTCCCGTGTGGGGCTACTGAATTTTGTCACTGTTGGTAAGAAACAGTAAGAAGACAGACACATTGACAAGTTAGCACAGTTGAGTGCAAATTCATCGGCATGAATTGAAGTACAATGTATCCCCTCAAGTCAGTGTACTCAACTTTCATCTTTTTAAAATGATCTCAAAGAGATCTGTGTATCATATGTTGAACAGAATGATATTATTGGTCAGGAGAGCAAACATATAACTTGTGTGAACACTGAAGTTTCACTTTGAAAATGATAATCAAGATGACATCAGCCCAGTAATGCCCCACCCCTTTTGGGTAATCTCCAATATTTACCTGCTATATGATATTGGTGAATAGTTGTATCTTATTCAAATATAACATCAGGATGAGTGGCATTGCTCTAGAGAGTTTCTGTCCATGATTCAGAGCAATGAAATTTGAGATGTTTCACTTTCCTGTTCCAGAGTAAAGAGTTCTCACAAAGATTGCCAAAGAAGCCTGTGGTGTCGCAGCCAAAGCACACAAAAGAAAGAGAAGAGATGCAGAGGTGAGTTCTTTAACCTGGTCCCTTTAACCTTGTCCTTTCATATTGATGATGTTATCATCAGTCTTACATTACAGGGACTCAATGGATTGTGAGAGAAATTAAAGGAGGAGATCACCTCAGAGAAAAAATTGCTCTGTTTTCTTCGTCAAAGTTTTCTTCGTCAAAGAAATAAGAATCAATAAAATTTGAAGCATATGTTTACATGAATTCATGAGACTGGCATCACTTCGAAAGTAAGTGAGTTGAAAAGCATCGTGTCCTACAGGGAGCTTTCAGTTGTTTTGTGGATCATGTGTGACCAGTGCAATGCTTGCTTAGAATTTGAGTTTTGGATATCAAAAGACCAGAAGGCAACTTCCTTTTCATGCTGTAAAAGAATGTACTCCTTTCGTCTTGAGGAATGTGTGATACAAAAACATCCATGATATATACTTTGTAGCAGAGTTGGTGAGACAGCATGTTCTAATACTGAGTAGGTGAAATATTACATACATAAGAAGTGAGTAGTATTGTAAAAACAAATAACATTGCCAAGACATATAGATAAAGGTGCCAAGGAAAAGTCTTTCAACCTCCATCTTCAAATCTCTCTTCATATTGTCTCTGATATCATGCTACTTTGATTTTTCTTATCATGTGTGTGTGTGTGTGTGTGTGTGTGTTTGTGTTTGTGTTTAATGGCAATGTCACTTGTTAGATGGGTTGTGTTGGAGCTTTCCGTAATATATTGTAGTGCTGTCAAGGTGCTTGTTATGCCACTTGTGAATGACTGTTTCTCGCTAGTATCATTGATATAAGATGAATGTAAATTTTTATGCTATGCTTTATTATCTGTTTCTGCTCATAAGTATACTGTAAAACCAGAAATGATCCTGTGCATTTTAATTTCGCAAGAGCCAAGATTTGCGAAATTAAAATGCTAGCGAAAGTTCTCCTACACTACAGTAAATCAAGATATTTTTGCGGCATGAACTTTTCGTGAATTGTCACAGGCATTCAGGGCGCAAATTGTAGACAAGAACTTTTGTGTGCATTTTAATTTTGTGAATCTTGGCTTGTGAAATTTGCAAAATTGAAATGCACATGAACACTCTGTGTTTGCAAAAATTTTATGCTGTGAAAACATCTTGCTTTGCAGTGTAGCCATAATTGGTGATGACTGATGCTTGATTTCATGCTAATCTCCCTTTCAAGGAACCATGCCTGTCAGGTCGTAATGAAGTCCATCCTGGACCGCATTGAGAAGGAGGAGAGGCAGAGTCGGAAGCGCAAGCACCAGGAGATGTCGCGGGACCAGCGTCGCCAGCAGGCGGAGAGCAGCAAGAAGCGCGCTCTGCTGGAGTGCCACAAGGCCAAGCTGAAGGACGCCATCCTTCTCAAGCGTAACCAGCTGGAGCGTCGTCTCAAGATGGACATCTATGTGAGTAGCTCAAGCGCCACCTACAGTCTAACAGCAAGCAACTCTCATATTCAACCCCCATCCCGTTCCCCGTGATAAGATATAAGTTACAGGAGAACATTCTTTTAACAGGGACATTAAAATTATGACAGTTACCATATCATATCAGGTTTCTCACAATATCAGAGTCCACCCCTCCCCCCAAAAAAAAAGAAAAAAAAAGGAAAAAAAAAAGAAAAATTAAGAGTTTGTACTTACAAAATCACTTTGCTATAAGAGGGTTTAACCAACCACTTTATGACATAGTTCCACTGTGGTAACATCATCCGAAGATGCTTGTGTGAATGATGCCCCCAACAGTCTGTCACTTAACCCTCATCAGGCCCGGCTTTTTTGGCTATGCTAAATCCAGGGGGTTGGTGGAGTCTGTTTTAGAATATGTTCCCCCTCCCCTCCTCCCCCCCCCCCCCTTATCTGAATTTATTTATGGTGATTTCAGTGCATTGGCATGTTTGTCACTGTAATGCCAGTGGCAGCCTTCAGTGAGTACTAATTGCATGAGAAATTCTAAAAGCTGAGAGTATGTTGTGTTTTCTTGTCAGCTTAACTGGGTTCACTTGTGGAATGCTTTCTGTAGAACATCCATTCCACAATCATGAGAGTACTATTTTTTTCATCTTGATCTTGTCTTATAGAGAATGTTCATATTTTAAAAAAACATGGATGGGACTATTTTTAGGAGCAGGAGGGATACAAAATTCTTCAAATAGTACCGATTGCCCACTGGAGAATCCTGGTGCAGAGCCTCAGGTACCCAAAACTTTGGAAGATCGTTTACTCCTGATCCAGAAACAATACAGCAAGCCAACCTGTATTTCAGTAGTAGGAGGCAGAGATTGTGGTGATAGATTCGCTGCATTTGCACTCCACAGTTAGATAAGAATGTACTTTAACCAGAATTTGAGAATGTGAATCCCTATCCGTTGCACCCCTACAGAACGAAATGCGGAGAGAGCGATGGGCAGAGAAGAGGAAGGAGAAAGAAGCCCTGGGTCTGGTCAAGCCCAAGAAACAGAAAGCTGAGGAACCAGTGGTAACGACAACAGTAGCCACAGTCGCAACAGCAACCACAGCATCTCCAGCCCCCGTCACCGCAGTGTCTACCATAAGCAAACCCATCCCCACCCCAGCTCTGGAAACCACAGTCACCTCCACCGTCACGCCTGTTGCCATCACGACGTCCAAACCGAAGAAGACGTCGGCGGCCACGGCGGCGAGGAAGAAGATCGCCAAGGCCAAGGCGCGGAAGAAGCTGACCGCCAAGAAGAAGAAGACGAAGGTGGTGAGCAGCGAGGAGTCACAGGTGTCGGTACCTGTCATCAAGGAAGAGCCTGAGACTGAGACTGCCATGGTGGAGGCAGTCAGGATGGAAGTGGGTGTTGAGAGCAGTGAACCTGCCCCCAAAGCAGCAGAGAGTGGGGAAACGGGCAATGAGCTATATTGCATCTGCAAGACTCCGTATGATGCATCCAAGTGAGTACATATTCCTTGACCTTGTTGGCTATTAGAATGGAAGAGTTCAAAGTTTTGAAATTGATGTTAAACTTTTGATCTCAATACAAAATGTTTACCTCCAAAATTTGCAGCTATCAATGCTACAGTCTTCACAAAGATGAGCCTCTACTCTTATAGGTGAAAAGTTCTCTTTATTTTTTCAGAATGAGAAAAAAAAAAAACAGTTTACCGAACAAATCAGCTGGCTCCTTTTGTATGAACTTTCTGTAATTCATAGGATGTCTTCTATCTTTGGGTATTTTCAATCTGTGTGTTGGCTGGGTAAAATTATGCTGGGCTGAAAATAGTAATGTAAGTGTATGTGTGGTATTAAAGGGATCATACAGTTTTGGTTGAGACCTAACTTCAGGTTTCTGAAATTTTTTGGTGAGATGATGAGAAACCTCTTATGAAATATTAAAGAGCATGTAATTTCAAGAGGAATTCAACGTTTATTTGATGAATCTTTGTTTTGCAATGGCTGAGATGCCCAAAATAGAGCAATCCTAATAAAAGGTGGTACCCACCTTTTATTATGATCGTTTTGTTTTACTTTGATTTTGGATGCCTCAGCCATTCTAAAACCAATTTTCATCAACTGAACTTTAGATTCCTTTCAGAATGGTATGCTTTGTACTATTTTTTATAAGTGGTTTCTTGGTATCTCCTTAAAAGTGAAAGGCCCAATCCTCATCTCCACCAATACCATACTATCCCTTTAAATGTTGATTGCTATGTTCCTTGGCTTGCTCTGTCACCCCAGATTCTACATCGGCTGCGATGTGTGCCTGAACTGGTTCCACGGGTCCTGTGTGAAGGTGACAGAAAAGATGGCCGCTGCTCTCAAGGAGTACGTCTGTGATGCCTGCAAACAGGTCAAACAGGAAACGGATGAGGAACTCTACTGTCTGTGCAGGCAACCCTATGATGAGTCACAGTATGTCAACTGTTATGCAAACTTTTTAAAACAGTGCTTCGATTTATCTGTCCTTTGTTTGTTTTCTATGTCAAGCACATTTTCAGATTTTTCTCTTCTTTTCAGAATGTTTTTCCTTTTCAGTATTTGGATATTTGTTATTTTTTATCTGTACCTGAAATGTACTTATGGTTTGACTAATGCTAATTTTGTGTTTCTTTCAAGTATCCTCATTTTCCAGATGCACATCCTAAAAACTGAAATGTGTGTGGAGTTTATCAGTATACTGATTAGCAATACGTGAGATGGGAAGGCCACATTATCTGTCTGGTCTAGAATAAGAGTTTGATCTACATTCTGTCAAAAATCACCTGCCTTTGAAGGGAACTACGGTTAGCTATTGGCCAACATGATACAGTAGTGCTGCAGGCTGTCAGAAATATGATTGCTGCCAGCGTCCTCAAAGGGATGGTGTAGTATTGCTCTGTCTTTGATATCTCAGCCATTTCAGAACCAATTTTCATCAAATAAACGTTGAATTACATTCTTTTTCATATTTCGTAAGAGGTTTTTCATTCCACAAAAAAATGTTAAAAACCTGAAGTTAAGTCTCAACTAAAACTATACGATCCCTTTAATGTCAGTGACAAGTAGTTACCTGTAAGTCTGTGGGGGCACTTGGTTCCACAATAATTACGTAAAGAGGATGTCTGGTACGGCCAGAATACTAGAGGGAAAAAGAATAGAACAGTTGCAATATCAATAGGTCAGTTTTCATGGACAACACTGAGATGACCTCTCTCTGTCCTCTGTTAGATTCTACATTGGCTGCGACCGGTGCAACGATTGGTTCCACGGTCGCTGTGTGGGCATCTCTCAGGAGGAGGCAGAGAGCATTGAGAACTACATCTGTCCCAAGTGTAAGAGCACCAGCCTCCAGGGCCTGGCCAAGCAGAAGACTCTGACCAGCAAGGATTATGACCACCTCAAGAAGATGCTGAGGCAGCTACAGGTAAGAGGGAGTGAAAATAGAATGTAGGATTTCAGTGTCCCCCATTCCATTCCCCCCATCCCAACATCCTCACCTTTATCTTTTGGTTTACGTCAAACATTTACTGCCTCCCTGTGCTGCATGACAGTATTCTTTCCTTCCTCATCTCACTTTTCTTTGTTGTTATCTCTTTCCTCTTTATATCTGATCCTACTGTGTACCTAACTTGTCCTCCTTTTACTTATCCTCCTCCATTCCTTTCTCTATCCTCCTTTCTTTCTTCATCCTTTCTATCCGGGCATTTACCCCCAGAGGGCAAAAGAGTTAGGTTTAGGGTTAGGAGTTTGGGTCAGGGTTAGGATTAGGATTAGGGCCAGGGGAAGGGTCCGGGGTAATTGCCCAGGGGGTAATTGCCCTAGACCCTTCATTTCACCTCTCCTCTCCCACCTCTCCTCTCCCACATTTCATTTTCAGCTTTCCCTCAAGCTTAGATGTGGTCATAAAGCTAGTTTGATTTCTGTATAAGTTTCTAGGTTGAATGGTGTGTTCATTGTGTTGGGGGACTTAACCCTAAAGGGGCCGGGCTTTTTTGGCTATGCTCAGGCCGGGGGATGGATTCCGCCCCCACCCCCCTGAGATCTCGGCCATCGGTGGCGCGATCGCGATGAAATTTCTCATGCGTGAGACCTGCGTCATAATCTACAAGATTGTGTCATAAGATTTTTTGAAACAATCAATTTCTAATTTTAATTAATTAATTATGCAAATTATGCTCAAGATCATATTTTAGCCTAATTAAAAGCATTGAGAGTCTAATTTTTGGTCTGTAACAAACAAACAAACAAAACAAACAAAGTCAAGAAGCCTCGTGACGAGGCCTTCTCGCGTAACAGAATTATAGTGCGAAACGTCAAGGGGGGGGGGGGCGGATTCCGCCCCCCCCCCCCCCCCCCCCCCCCCCGGCCCTTTTAGGGTTAAACAAATCCAGCTCATTTTTATGTCTCACATTCACCTGTATTTGAATACGTGCACCTGATAAGTTGGGGGGGGGGGGGGGGCATTTCATGAAACATTTTGTCAGATATGTTTTCAGACAAACTGTTATAAGCTACTGAAATCCTTTGCATGTGATTGGCTGAGAACAAAATTGTCCGACAAAGTTGTCGGGCAAAATGCTCCATGAAGCTCCATGAAATGCCCCCCTGATGTGCACTTTGACATTGTAGAGACGTCCTTCAGTGGGTATAAAGCAAAGTTGTGTTTTTATATGGGTTTGGATAGCTCTCTGTGATGAAAACATAGACCAGGAAATCCCACTGTGGAAACCAGTTTCCAGGTCTCTCTATGTAGCACTTGTGCCATGAAACAGAGTTCATAGTTTATTGTTTTGAAATAGAACTCATAGTTTTTGAAATTTGATTATTTTAAAAGATAACTTGAAGTAGAACTCATCAACCTTTTCCATGCAACATTCACTTCTTGTCCATAGGGATTTGTGTGAATTTTGTGCTCATTTGACTCAGTGACACAGAAAGGGTTCATTAATTTTCCCTATCCTCACTGCAGAGTCATAAGATGGCATGGCCCTTCATTGAGCCTGTGAGTGAATTGGATGCACCTGACTATTATGATGTCATCAAGGAACCTATGGGTAAGAAAGTTATGCCAGATGCTGGGGAGCAGCGAAAATATGTTTGTTGTATACAGAGCACTCCCATCATAAACACACTTATGAGGCGTGAATTTTCTTCAATTTGTCTCCCTCTACAAATTAGATTTGTAAGATCGTAAGTGCGGATCTATGATTTAACAAACACATTGTAAAAAGGAACCTCGAGACTCAACCTGTCATCTACTGTTTCTGGACAGCAACACTACCACATGCCATCACTGGTTGCTGGCAGTGAGTAGACGGAGACGAGTTGAAGAAAATTCACACCTGACCTTTCACCCCTCTGCTCGATATTCTCTCGCTTTAATGAGCCCAGTTAAATAAAGATATTCTCATAACAATGAAGTAAAAATTCAGGTCCCAAATTAGCACTTTATTATCATATATGCTGTACTGTTCGGCTTTAAAAAAATTTCATTTAACAAAAGAAAAGTGACAGTCCCAAGGATGTTGTTATAATGGGAGTCACCTTTAGCACTTTTCATTGTTTGAAGGAAAGGGCAGGCCTTGTCTCAGTGACTATAAGATGAACATGTTTCATATTTCTATTTTGCTTTAATTGTAAGTTATAGCTTTCAGGCATCAATGCTATAACTTACTGAATGACTCGCAGCGCTAAAGAATGACACTTAGCCTTTTTATGTTCTGCCTTTCCACTGTGCACTGACTTAAACTTTTTTCAGTAACAGAAGAAGACATCTTTTTCCTTTTTTTTTTTTAAAAAGGACTTGTTTCTTTGAGAGAAAAAAAAAAGCAAATGCAAGTAATTTTTACCATTTTCTATTCTTGTTCTACCAGACCTCTCAACGGTTGAAGACAGGTTGAAGAACAAGCACTATGTCAAGCTCAGCGATTTTGCCGCTGACATCGGCAAGATCTTTGACAACTGCCGCTACTACAATCCCACTGACACTCCCTACTACCAGTGCGCCGACGTCCTTGAGAAGTTCTTTATACAGAAAATGAAATCTCTCAAATGAGCCTGTAAATAGCAATCAATTCCTAGAAAATCTTTCATATATTTATTTTTTCCTTTTTTGTTTTCCCTTCCGGTGTTACCTGGGAACTGTGGCTGATGCGTAGTATGTATATTGGTAATTTTTCCCTCTTTTGTAAATAATTTTCTACTGAATTCTGTACAGTTCCTACAATGCTTGTGAAAGTAAATTACTGAAGCTTAATCTGGTATAGCCCTAGCAGCACACTTTCATGAAGAATGATGATTTGTGTTTAAAGCTACCCGTTATAAGGTGGCAGAAATATCAAATCTAATGCAGTGGAGCAAACATTAGGCGTTGACAATGTTGGACACCCCAGTGAACCAAATTAAATTTGTACATAGATGCTTTTCTCTGGTGCAGAGATGGCTTTCATTGATGCATTGGTGCATTATGTTTTGTAAATTGGCATTCATCTATCGATGGAATGCCGACTTGTACAGTTCAACAGGTGCCATTTCAGATGGGGAAAGGAGAAAATACCATGGGAAAGACTTTATTGTTATACAGTGTACAAAGTGTATATTGGCAAATTCATTCTCAACTTCAGTATTGCGCACAACACTGCACCTGTACATGTTGGCCATATCAGGGAAAAGAGAGAGAGGAAAAAAAAAAACAAACTTTTTTTTTTCATACGATCAGACTAACACTTTGTCTGTGCTATGAAAAGTAACAGGATAGATGATAAAATGTGTTTGTTTTCATCATGTTTGTCAAAACATTTGACTGTGCCAAAGTTGCACTAGTGTCAAGGCAAGAAATAACTGCACCTTTGCTTTACAGCACAAGTAGCTTTATGCATGAAGGGGGGGGGGGGGGGAGGTGGGGCAGTCGTGTTATATTATTTGGTGGTTGGTTCATTCCTATGTCAAGCAGAATATTGGGGCAGTAGCTGTAGATGTCTTTGTTTGCTCGTTGATGTATTTCTCATGCTCTTTTGCTTGTACCGTTTTCCTGTTTTGTTTGAGTTTAATTTAATGTTCTACGATGTCTAACTTACAGGAAATTTTCACCTATATGTCACACACTGATATGAATTGATTGTCAAAAGTTTTCATTTGTACAGATGTCTATTGTCCATACAGCATGCTGGAAATAGCAGGAATTGATTCTAGTTATAGATTCCTTGACCAGATAACCTTTGACCCCAGTTCCCAGAGTGTCATGTAACAACTTCATGTGGAAGCTCATTCAGTGGAATATAGGACACAGCTTGTGCGTTGTAACACATCCAAACAAACTGAGAAAGTCAAAGAGATTTTTGAAGAGGTGTTTATTGTTTACTCTGTGTTTTGTGGTAAGGTTTCATATCATTACAAAGTAGCCTTATGGAAGCCATTGTGAAGAATGTGATATTTTTTTTTTCTAATCTTTTAAGTTTGTCATACTGGAATTAATTCATGGCACTATATAACAAAGGATATTGACCTACCCCTCCCCCTCCCCATTGTACCGCTGAGTCACACCCTTTATGCCCTAAACCAACACGAAAGGAAGTTCACATGATTTTGTGATTTCTTTCAATTTATAATATTGATGGCTTGACGAAATTTTTTTTTAGTTATGTTCAGATGTCCAGTGCCATTTTCAAATGAAATTTAATAGAAATATGAAAAGAATGGTAGTGGCAGGTTAAATTGAACTTTTGATTGTCCTCTTTGGGAAGTCAATGTTTGCTTTGTTCTCTTCATTTTGCTTTGTTATTTCAGTATGGTGATCAGTTACCCAGTGCTCCTAGGGTAGCTTTTGTGAGAATATGCAACAGCTTTCAACAATATGATTCTGTTGAATACTTGACAGGTATGCAACACTGTACCATTGCCATATTTGTTAAAATTATGCAGTACATGATGAAGCATGTTTATGACTTGCTATTCAAACAAACAAAACGATCATCTCTCAGACACAGTATATTCTGCACTAGGGAAGAATGAATTTTCCAGTTGAGCCTTTGTTTCTTGTGAAACTTTGTACACTGCTAGCATATGTTTTGATGAAATGTTGTTTAATTCAAATTTACGGCTGAGTGTGTGCTCATAGTTCTTTTACAGCCTTCTCACCAACATTGATTGCAGAGTTTTGTTGCTGTATTTGATTAGTGGCTATGAACATAAACGTTTGATTTGTCCAGAGTGTAATGAAAGCACAAACTTGCGATGATGATCAATGTACTCACTGTCAGAAAGTCATTAGAGAAATGTCATACCCAGCGCAGTATAGCGTCATGATGAGATATTCTTATCTATCATAACTTTGCACCATGTTTAGCATGTTTACACCACTTGTTTCATGTGTTGTAATTCCTTGTTGATTGATGCATTGGGCATTCAAATTTTAGACTTAAAAATTTGTTCTGTTGGATGGGGGGGGGGGGGGTAAGACATGTTTTTAGAGAGGATCAGAGATGAAATCATAAGAGGGGATAAAATTGAAAAGAGCACATTGCATTGAACCATCTTCAGATGAGCTCATCAGAAGTGTTGAATCCTCTGTGTGTTTATGGCACAAAACCCCATAGCATTGTACACACTGTCCAAAGTCCCTGGCACAAAAAAGGGTGCAGCTGTGTAGCTGTAGGTTTCCTCTGCACTTTACTGCCTGTGGAATCTCTTTGTTACAAATGCAGTGGGACTAACGGCTTTCTCATTTTATGCAAAGCTTATCAGCGAAGCATATTCTAGTTTGAAGTGGGCTGTAAGCATTGTAAGTCTACGGAAGCTGACTGGTATGTGTATGTGTGGATAAACACTGTCGTGTGAGAAGGACCCTTAAATGTCCAGTCACAATTTATTTATAATTTTTTCTTTGAGCTAAATGGTCAGCAAGAGCCACAGTTTGTTGCCGTGTGATTTCTCTGGGTAGTTCCAGAGGGTGGTATTGTAATAAAAACAGTAAGAAATAACTTGCTACTATATCCATCAGGTGTACAAATATATTCTGCCTTATTAATTGGTAACTAGAGAAGATGCGCAACTAGGCATCTCAAACGCTGATTTCAAAACATCGCTGTTCTCCAACCTCTTCTTTACCCTGTAAAGGCTATGCACCTGACCGAAAAAAATCATTGGTAAGTGAGTTCCAAGTTGGCCCATGAAGATAAAACAGTTGTATATCATTTTAGAATTTAATTGTTGTTGTTTTTTTTTTTTTTCTGACTCTAACCATTCCCATGTCGTCAGCTGGCTAGGCTTTGTAAATATGGGCAGACTTACATACATGTAGAGACAATTTCTCAAAAGACAAGCAAACCGTTGTGATTCATGTAACTCAGAGTATGCCGAGAAAAAGCTTAGACCATGTTTGGTAAACTTTCTGCTTGTTTTCCCCCTTTTCTCACACGAGTCTGAAATGATGTGTTACATCGATTAATTAAAAATTTGTGGCTGCTCAATTTGGAGTCCATGTCCTCTTGTGTCATCTTAGTCTCATGTATTCCTTTTCTTTGGAGGATAATTTCCCCCACTTTGCAAGCATGTTTGTCGTTAAAATGAAATGCAGTGACTCGCAATCATGCCATGAGTATTTTTCTTTTCTCTAAATTTGGATTGTCTTTTGATTTAGAAGTTGTCACTGTCTTTTTTTTTATGTGAAATTCTTCGTAAATTAGTCATAAAATGTGACTTATTTTTAAAGACCTACTGCTATGGGTACCAGACCTTTACAAATCTTTTGGACACACTAAAAGCAGTGTGAATGTACCATAGCAAGTCAGGGTCGGATTGTGTTCATTTTGTACATAGAGACTGACCCTCCTCTTCATCGGTGAATAAAGTAATGCATTTTTATGATCGAGGAATTTGTAAAGATTGAGAAATATTTTCCAACTGTTAATGTGTACAGCTTGTGTTCCTAGTTAATAAAATATCAATGAAATCAAGGAGATATTCTGTTGCCTTTTACCTTGCCTCCTATGTGCCTGTCTTTTCTTCATAACCGTATTATGTCATGGTATGATGATCGATATATGTAGGGCGAAAATCCGTCGTAATTGAATGTCAAATGTATTACTGTATGAGCTGAAATTTTCGCGTACAGATATTTTCGCGAATTGCTACTTGGAGGACATCTTTGCGTGTTGTTAATTTCGTGGTTGTGAGGGACTAACTGAACTTAGCTATTCGCGCATTGTTATTTTCGCGTGTTGTTATTTTCGCAGTTCAAAGGCGATTCGCGAAATTCGCGAAAATAAAACCACCGCGAAAATTTCAGCTCGTACAGTATGTAATTATGTAATTGTACATCCTTACCCATATCATTGAATGCACCATGCTCACAGCATCCAATTCCCCAGTTCTGTGCTTAGCCCAGATAAAAATCTAAGGTGTCCTAGATCCTAGTCATGTCCCCTGGCCTTCATCCTGTGTGGTGCTAAACCACTAAATCCTACTTTTCATTTCATTTCATTTCATTTTATTGTTTCTGCATGGTACAAATAATCAACAATGATCACTTTCAGAAATAAACAATGGTTCATTATTCATGGCTACTTTGCACATGAAAGGTAAGCAAATCTTTGTGACAGAGAACAGAGACATAATAAAAGGAAAAAAAAAATGAATGTACATGTACCATACAGGAGGATCCCCAGAAAGCCTAGAGGCCTAGATGTAAAGGAGTATGCAAATATCAAATTGATTTTTTTTTTCATTATACACAAGTGTGCCCATTTCTCTAGAGCTGTGCATTGGTCATGCAGGGTTTACACTGTAATTGCCTGCTACAGATAACATACAGAAGGCCACTGAGTGCATATACTGGTACACTGTAATTACTCTGTAAGATCCCACAAAGAAACACTGCTTGAAATAGCATACAATGTAATTCCTTGATTTACAAACTTATGAGTCAATACAACATACTATGTACATTACACTGGATTTCACATCACCTGATTGGCCAACAGTTTGTTTTAAAAGGAAACCCAAACTATAAAAGTATAAATGTGAATTGAGTGAAAGCAGTGATATTAGTATAACATAACAAAGCAAGTCTGAGGAAAATCAGACAAATGATTCCAAAGTTATGAATCTTTAAAGCTTTGTGCCATCATCCCCACGGCGAAAATCCAATTGAAATTGTTTGATAAGAAGACTTCTACAGTTCATGATGGCATTAAAGACAACATACAATGAAATTTTAAGGAGAATTCAAAGAGGAAAAAAAAAACATTATATTACCCCTGCTTTCTGAAGTCAAGTGCTCTTTAGAAAAGTGAATTTATGTTGAATCTTGTTAAGAGTTTCTTAGACCATAGACCATCATTTCGCGAAAGATGTATTTACCTTGTGTAATGCTCGACAATCACATTCGGATTAATGTTTCAGAAGAACAAGCGAAGTAAAAGCAATATTGTTTAAATTCATTTACCGTAGTGAGTTATCTTATTTAGAGTGCAGGGATGATATATAACATATAAATATAAACATATGAATAGTGGTTGAGCTCAAATGCACTATGCAAAGTACTAGAATGTGAGCAAAAAAGTGTTTATAATTAAGTCTACATCATTGACTAAAACTATGCCATAGGGAACATGGCTTTCAATTGTTGGTGAATAAGCTGCAAGAAAAGTTTGATGAGGTTCTCTGCTCGTGCACAGGATGGAATTGAGCTGGTCGAAAATGGTCCCCCTCGCCCCTCCACCACTACCACCACAACCACCCTCACCGAAAACATTCGTGACTAGAAAACGAATAGCGAAAGAGGGCGTTACATCATCTTCAAAACTAGTATACAAGGATGCGCCAAATTTGAGATGTTCGTGACTGGTCATGGATGAGCAAAGTCATCCCCGAAAGAATGTGCTGCATCCTTTCAGCAAATTACCAGAATTGAACACAGCTGTTATATTGGTATGTCTCACCAACTAACGTACTTTACCACTTTATATGTATGCAAATTCACGAGTATAAACAGACAGAGTCTCGTACTGTCATAGTGTATCGACCAGTGCAGTGGGAAATTAACACAGTCCCATACCTTTATATTAGTGATGCCTAACGTTAGATATTTTAATGCTTACATTTTACTCTAGCTCTACACGGCCTCTAACTTTAGTAACTAGGGTTCTAGGTCTAGAATATTCTATTTCTAATGACAGTTGATTGTAGCAAGTGTTGATAAGAGGCGGAGTTACCTAAATTCTGGGCTGGGGCGTAAGAACTGAAGTGGAGGGTAGGTGCTCTCAACTCGATCAGAGCAGAGAGTCACTTTAGTTAAATTTAATGATTTTAATCACACCGATTGCTCGAGCGCAACAAGAGATCTATTTTTCATTGCTAGAATTGATAGAAAAATAAATCTAAAGCAAGCCACCCATAGTTCGACCATGGCATAACGTCATTCAAAATTTGACCACTGTAGCTGCACCGGCTACATGTAGAACAGTTGACTGGAACTTAAGTGGAAGATCGGTCTGTAATTTGTAAAGTGTATCTGGTCGTCCATGTTACTTGTGTCATATGTTCAGATATGTTCTGATATGTTCCATGCCATGGAGACTGCATTTGTCTCCAGAGGAAGGCTGATAAAGTAAAAAAAAAAAAAAATGATAAAAGACTCCTCCGGAGAGACAGATTTTTCTTTTTATTAGAATAGGGTAAAGGCACCAGTATTCGGTCAGGCACCGGTATTCGGTCACTTATCACTAGTCACCAGCCAGTAAGTTCAACTGTCACAACACGCGCAAATCACACTAATTCACATACTTGCACACTCATTCACAACAGGAAACTCCCTTAGCCCCCTCCAAAAATCCATCCAAAATCCCAAATTTTACCGTCAAAAGTGCAGAATCGGCGCTACTTTCCAAAAGCGCACGCGGATAAGGCCCAGTTTTAAGAGTGCGGGTCGCCGAAAAAGCGCTAAAAATCGAGAAATACGCCGTTCTCTTGCGGGATTTTTGGCTTATCTCAAGCTTGGAGTGTAATGGTATCCTCAAAAACGCAAAAAACCCCGCAAAAACGCAACTTCCCCGATGCAATTTTGCGCCAACAAGGTAGCGCGCGCGCGCGTTTTTCAGCTGCCTTGAACACGCATTGACTCTGAACGCGCACATCGTGTGACCGAATACTGGAGCCGGTGACCGTATACTGGGGAATTTTCAAGGTGAAATATTTCGCGATTTTGTGCAATTCTGTGAGATATTTAACGAAATGAAAGTTGAGATTAAAGAAATTTGATATATTTCACATACATTGCTGTAGATATGATGTATATGTATGTATTATTTTAGTATGAAAAATATTGCAAAAAAGCTTAAGTGACCGAATACTGGGGATGTTACCCTAGATGCTTTTCTCTTTTTGCGTGCTGTCGAATTTTGGCACAGGAAGTCGAACCTAGGTTTGCGTTTTTTTTTCGTTTTTTTTGTTTTGTTGTGTTTTCATTTCAACTTGAGTGTGGTAGGTACTATTACCCCAAGAGAATGAGAACATGTTCTTTCCGATGTTGTCATCTTATATAGGCTTTAAAAATCAGTTTGATGAATCTCTTTTGAGATGTCTGGCACAATTTCATATTTGCTTGTAATATATCGAAAGAGTCTACAAAAAAACTTACCTGGCTGACGCGATTTGCCGGGATGATGAGTTGTTTCGGAGTATTTTGAGGTCAAAAGTAAAAGTCGGTATACCAACTTTTATTCCAGAAGGATCCAGGTTAATTCGGTCTCAGGGACAACTCGACCCTATTTCTGACAATTTATGCGCAGTTCATGATTGCCATATTCTATACATAGGCGCTTGATAGGGGCACATTAATTTTGCATGCGCGCCAAAGGGATTCTTTGATGGGCGCATTGTTTCAACTCGGCCAATAACTGCGACCAGCCAGAACGAGAAGCGCTCCCATAGTACAACACTGTATAATCTAGAGGGACAACTCGGCCCCGCCGTCAAAACGAGTCCAAGTTAGCCTGACCCCGATCAGGGAAGTTCTGAGATGCGAACATTTTTGGTTAATATTTCACATTTTCGTCGTTACCCAACAAATATCTTGCCATTACTTACAGCGTTATTCCACACATTTCTTAGGCATACGTGTACATTTTGGGGCGAAATTTGACAATTTTGCAGGCTTACCAGAACTATGTTTTGGCTTTAAGGTTAGTATTCATGTCAGTGAGCAGTTCTGCTGTCAAATGAACATTTATTAATCATTTTCCTTACAGCTTGTCGGCTGTCAGGCAATTGACACAAAAACTCTGGCTAGGACCCTGGTGGATCTCAGTACAGATGTTTCACTTCAAGTGTGAGTATTTTTTTTTTTAGTCATCATGCCATGCACATCAATGCTTTGATAAACCAGTCATGTGTATGATGGCTTTCACAATGCTCACAGCATCTTGTGTTGCTACATGGAAGTGGTTTTTATGAAGAAGTCTCGCACTGGGAAAAGTTGACTTCCGTTGAGCTCTTTACCAAGCAGTATCAGGGCATCATAATAAAAGGGGGTAGAATACATGGTCACTCTTATTCACTTTCATTAGATTCGTACGGATTTGATTGAAATGGTGTAAATGTGACCCGCTACAACAAAAGGATCCTAAAGTCACTGATGGGCGAGCCACGCATGGCCCAGAAAAATGCTATTTTCAGGCCTTTCCTTTGATCATTTAGCTTCGAAATTTCGGCAGATGAAAGAAGATACATTAGACTGCAAAATTATGTCAAAAACAGAAATCCGAACGTTTTGACATATTTTGGTGATCTGACTTCAAACTCGATTTTTTCTGCTCACCCGTCAACGACTTTAGGATCCTTTTGTTGTAGCGGGTCACAAATAATGTGTTGAGTGTTGCTACAAAGAAGCAGTTAATTGTTGAGATGAAAAGGTATATAATGTGCATTTTTTTTTTTGGGGGGGGGGGGTGCAAAGTATGTTTCTATGGAAAGTGGATTGCAGTCACTGTTACATGATTTCCTTGCAATATCAGGATATCTGCTGTCACATACAATTCAGGGAAATGTAAAATGCTTTTGTGTATTATTATTCACATGTTGCTGTGATGCATCAGTAGAAAATGTACATGTACACATAAGATTGAATCTGTTTGATGACTTATTAGTACTTGAATGTTGTAGTTAGCAACTGGAGGTTCTTATACAACTAAGAACCAGTAATGATAAACAAGTCACTAGTGTTTTATTTTGATACAGGGTACAGTATATGAAATGGATATCAAATAATATGAAGAGCAAGCAATGATAGATCAAATAGATTGTAAGCAAAATTGCAGAGATATTTCCATTCTGGTCAGAATTTATCACCAAACTTGCTCCAAGTTTTCATCAAAAAGTATCTATATCAATCTAGCATTTAACAATGTAAGATTTGTTGAGTTACAAAGGAAGAGAAAGGGAGAGGAAAAAAGGGCAAATGTTGACACTTTTGTTTATATTACTTTTAGACGTACAGCTACAAGCCTGCCCCTCCCTACTGAGAATGATGAGCAGAGACCAAAGATTGACCTTGTCGTCTTCTTGCTTGATGCCAGTGTGAAAATGAGGTGAGAAAGCCACTACAAGCAAACTATGAATTCCACAGATTATGCTTAAACTTTCAGATTTTAGCTTAAAGGGGATGGCTAGTAACTGATCAGTGGGAATCAGTGGGAATACTGGGGGATGATTGTTCCAATTCTTGTGGGATTCGTGTAAGAGTACATTATATATCTATTGTTCTGTGAAAATGATTTGCCTCAGAACGATCTCATATTCAAGTAATGTGCAGTTTAATGCCCCGTCACTGTACAGGCATGCTAACCTGAAAACATTAAACTGCACATTACTTGAATATGAGACCATTCTGAAGCAAGTAATTTTTACACAACAATAGATATATAATGTACTCTTAAATGAATCCCACAAAGATTGGAACAATCATCTCCCAGCATTCCCACTGATCAGTTACTAGCCATCCCCTTTAAGATGAAAAAAAAAAAAAGATCGTACATAATATGTACAGTGCACTCCCGTTATAACAAACACAGTTGTAACAACATTTCAGATACAATGAAGTAAAATTCAGGGCTCAAAATTATCATCTACATATCTTTGTACACTCTTATATGTAAAAAAAAACAACAACAACAACAAAATAGATATAACAAAAGAAAACTGCTAGTCCAGAGGACTTTGTTCGAACTGAAGTTGCCTGTATACATTGTATGTCTTTACCTTCATGAATTCTACCTTACGATTTGCCAATCAATCAATCAACATCAGTAAAAAGTTTCTTGCAGCAAATGTTTATTCTTATCAAGTACATTCTTTATATTATCTGGTAGGAATGCTGATACATGTGTATATGAGCTGTGAAGAGACTATGTCTTGTGACCGTATGTATATGTTTGTGCATGTGTGTGATTTATTTCATATCTTTAATGCTTTAAATATCAACTGTGGTTGAGAAATTGAATTAGCATGGTGCAGATGAATGGAGATGGGTGTTGCAGACATGAAATGTACCTGGTTTACTTCTTCTTCCTTTTTTTCCAACAGAAAGAAAGACTTAAAATGGATGTTATAGATTTTTACTCCAAATGGTTGTTGTGTTTAATATATAGAGTCACTGCAGATTAGAACTTGATTTCTCGGAAGTCAATTGTTTCACTTATCTGCTGGAAACGTGCATTTCAGCATGAAGGTCATTGCTGACTCTGTGGGACACCTGGACATGAGCTACTTCATCGGGCGAGTCTGCTTCGTGGTCCTCAATGCCAGCAGCGAGCAGTCCCACTGTGCCGACATCGGCGATATTGTCGGCCTCTGTGATACCTACAATTCCCCAATGCTCACTGGAAATCTTGAGGTCAGTCTCTTTTTTGAATATTTACTCAGTAGCCTGAATTCACAAAGGAATTTAGAATTTAGTCCTTGGCTTATGCTAATATTTTCTGAATAAATGCACTTGACATATTGCATGGGCCAACAGACGTCCAATGTGACCATGTACTGATTCTTACGTGTGAAAGGTATGCTCATATTTTTTTGCACTTATTCTAGTCCATATACTAAATTCAAACCAAGTATTTGATTTTAACTACCTTCTTGAATTTGTGCCAATGTGTATCTCATCTCCTTAAGATTATAATTGCAGGCGGTTTGTAATAATGATCTGATAAACATCAGTCATAGATCTTCATATAAACAAACCAGCAGCAACAAAATGCATACATTCACATTATTTCTTAAAATTTTCAAAAAAGCTGTGCTGCACAATGCAGTTTTATTGCCAATTTATCAACATTATTCTTTAAACACCTTTACCTATAGGTCTCTCTCTTCTTAAGGGGTGATTATAGGGAATCAAATGAAGTGAAAAGTATGGACCTTGTCTCTGTTCTGCATCATGACCAATACATGTCCAATATATAAATATACAAAGTGTTCTTTCATGTATTATCCCTTGCATTAGTCAAGAAATATGCTGATTGAATACATATTTCTTCTCCCCACACCAACTCAAGCTGCTTTGAGTGAGAGATTAACCGTTGGCATTCTGCTTTGTGCTGTTTGGTTTTTGTTTTTTTTTTGGTCAAAACGAAACATGTCTGTCAGTGAACTGGGGTAAACAGGACTTTCAGTACTAGTTTGTTTTATAGATAGTGGGTGACACTAGTGCTCCCCCCCCCCCTCGTGTTTCCTGATATGTCACTTTAGTATATCTATATGTCCCTTTATTTCCTTCAATCAGAAAAGAATTGATAGAGCTATTTCAGAAAGGTTCCGTCTTTGATTCATTTGATGCCACAGTAATGTAAGCTGTAATGATCATTGATTCATGTAGCACAGCTACTTTGCAAGGTAAAGAGTGCTGTGGATGTTCTCTTAGGCATTCCTTTGTATTCCTGATGATCAATGTTATCCTTGTTGTTCTTGTTCCTCTTTGACATGTTACTAATATGCAGCCAGAAAGCCAGAGGCAAAGCCTGGCAAGGAGACTACTGGAGATAACCTGGGTTGCTGCTGGATTCAAACCAGGGGTCAGTCCACTCCTTATCCAGTGCACCAGGCGCTCCTACCAGTTTGCTGAGGCCCTCTGACCACTTCCATTACCAACATTGCTTGGAGATTAAAGGGGAAATCCAGCCAAAAAATAAGTTAATCTGATAAAAAAGAGTAAAATCTTACATATTCAATGGTAAAAATTTGACTGAAATCAGATGAAAATTAAGGAAGTTTTGAAATTTTGAAGTTTTACTTATTACTGCAAAACAATTCTTATACAGTGGTTATGAGTATGCAAATGAGTGGGCTGACCATGTCATAACCTCACAATTTTCCATTGATCGTGTACAAAAAAATTATGATGAAAATTCAATGTTTCTGTCATTGAAGTCAAAAACATGATGTTATTCCTGGTTGAATAACTTCAGAATAGTGATCAGTTAGATATATGATGACATAAATGGTATCCCGGGGTACCAAACAAAAATCAGCCATTTTGTTGAATTATTTATTTTTTTAAAAAGGTTGTACCCTGGGTGCCAAAAAGAGGAAATTATTTTGGTGCTGGAGCTAGTGCGTGCTAGCTACTGCACTGCACTGCACTAAAGCACACGCTAGTGGTATCGCAGCTTCCATGCACGCATAGTATAACATGCAGTGGCATGGGAATGACGATGTACACGCATACACAGTGCATGCATTTTTCTCTGGCTGTCCTCGAGTGGACGTGAGGTGGCGCTACACAACGCGGTTACCCGGGGTACTACGATACCCCGGGGTAACGCGTGATGAATCATATCAGGATTTGAGACTCGGACATAATTGCGTGTGAATGAAAAAACTGGAAATTCCAAAATTTTATGTACAAACTATATGGCAAGTTGTGAGGGTATGACATGCTCACTTTGCCATTTGCATATTCATATTGACTGTTCGAAAAATTAGGGAAACTTCAAAATGTCATAACTTTCTTATTTTTCACCCGATTTTGATCAAATTTTTATAATTGAACTTGTAATATATTACTTTTTCTTATCAGACTAACTTATATTTTGAGTGCATTTCCCCTTTAAGGGAAGTGGGTCAGAAGCAAAAATCTGATAACGTGGGTCATCTGGTCCTGTCCAGAAGTTTCAAATCATGCAAGTACTCTCTGCTCTACATTAAATGATGCTGCTATTGACCTAGTGCTCAGCTGAATAGTAGAGGTGAAAGAAAAAGGTCTGATATAAATTGGGGTTCCTTGATTGTCAGAGGCTTGAAAGAAAAAGGTCTGATATAAATTGGGGTTCCTTGATTGTCAGAGGCTTCTGCCACTAAATGAGTGGAATTTTAGAAAGGAAGCCCATTGTGTGTTAGAAATCGACAATGCAAAGTCAACTACTGTTTTGAGTGTCAATTATTGTATACACCTTATGTTCAGAAGTATGATATTTTACAAATTGGGATGTACTGGACAATTTTGCAAGTGGATCATCAAGATCAAAGGTCAAAGGTACTGACCTTTTGCTAAAATTTGCATTTTCAGCATTAACTTCTTCTGGGAATATCCAGTGGTGATATAAATTTGTTTTAAAGATAGAAATAGATGGATTTATTTTTATGCCTCCGCCACGAAAAGTCGCCGGAGGCATTATGTTTTCGGGTTGTCCGTCCATCCGTAATCAATTTTGTGGACAGCGTATCTAAAAAACCATTAGAGGTATCTTAATGAAACTTGGCGTGTATATGTATGAGTGGGCCAAGTTGTGCCTATCAACTTTTAGGTGCACATGCTCAAGTTCAAAAGGTCAAGGTCAAATGCTCAAAATTTCACTACTTCCCCTATATCTCTGCAATGCTTGGAGGTATTTTCTTAAAACTTGGTGTACATATGAACTACCAAATAAAGATTCCCCAGAGAGAGTTTTGGGTCATGAGGTCAAGGGTCAAAGGTCAAGTGAAAATGTTAAAATTTCACTTTTTTCTCCATATCTCACAAATATTTGAAGGTATCTTCATGGAACTTTATGCATGTACTGACTGGCAGTGATCACGTAGGGAATTTAGGGGGTCAAAGGTCAAGGTCAACTCATCAAAATGTCATTATTTCCCTCTTATATATGCAATGCCTGCAGGATTTTTTCTTGAAACTTAGCGTATGCATGTATTACCCAATACAGATTCTCTTAAAGTTTCATGCCAAAAGGTCAAAGGTCAAGTGAAAGTGCTAACTTTCACTTCTTCTTTAAACTTATAAAAGGGTCAAAAGTTGGGTACAAATCCTCAAATCCCCAAATACCTGTACTCTTAGACAGTATAGCCATTCATCCAAATAAACCTGGGTCAAGGAAAGTGAACATTCAATGCATTTGTGACAAACCTGTCATTTTAATATTTTGCCAGTTATGTTAAACTTGCCATCACACATTGTCAAGACATTGTGCTATAGACCTATTTGGAGAACCATGCATTATGGCGGAGGCATACCAGTCGCCAAAGCGACATTTCTAGTTTTAACTTGAAATAAAAGCAGTGAAAGGGCAAAGGTATTTCCAGTCATTTCATCAGCTAAAAAATGTCCAATGGTGATGTAAGTTTGAAGACAGAGAAGAGATAAATTAACAATTATTTGCATGAACCTGATATTGGTGAAAGGCCAAAGTTCAACATCAAAGGTCACTGTCCTTTGTTAAAGTTGTAAGTTGAAAGCCATACCTCAAATTGGGAATGTTTATTGGTAACATTACCTGGTGAGCGTGGAAAAACGTGAACAATTAATTGACCAAAATGACATGGATGAAAGGGTCACAGGTCAAGGTCAAATGTTCTTTTTGGCAGATATAGCGATTGTGTGAGGGGTAGAGGCATCCAAGTCAACTTCACAATAGTTCAAATACGCTCGTTTGTAATTGAAAGGTTTCAGTTGGTTTCACTACCACAATATTTCTTGCTTAGACTGTATGAGTACTTAGTTACTTCTGTTTGTCTCACAGGCAAAGTATTCAACTTTCCAGGTATGACCCTGAATTCAACCAGTCCAAACCTTGCAGTGTATTGGAACATACAATGTGGTTCAAGAAACAAAATGGCGAACTGATCTTAGTGTTTTCTTTATATGCAGCAGTTTGTATGCATCTTACCATTTGTACAGTGTACAGTTTGAAAGTATTTATATCGATGATGATGATACTTCTTTATATCATTCAAGCAATGAGTTGTAAATAAACTTTTTCAAACAAACAACTAGAGCACCAGTTCCATCTTTTCATAAACAGGGTGTTTTCTTCTGGTAAGCAGTGATTCGTTGGCTGCGACATGGATGTCTGTCTTTACATGCGAGTCTGTACTCGTCAAAGTGCCCACGATGTAGGCTTACATACTAGGCTTCTTCATTCATAGCCTGCCATTGCCGTAATAGACATGATAAGTAAAAATGTGCATGCACAGTGGATTTCAGCTTGTTTCTTTAATGCATGTGAAGGAAGTCTGTACTAACTGAAGAAAACAGCTACAAGAAGATTTTGTTAGTACAAGAGGATTTTACTTAATATTATCCTTGTGTACTCTGTCCATTTCAGTAGGATTTTGTTAGAACGAAAAAACTCTGGCTGTCCCAAGTACAGGTGAACCCTGTTATCTAGAATTTCTCATTGTCACGAAATCTTGTTGAAATGGAAAATTAGACGAGGAAAATAATGACAGTTTTACTGTCATTATTTACAACAACAACAAAAATCTTGTTCTAATGAAATCTCATGTCTGTTTTCATTATAAGAGGGTTTGGCTGTATTATGCTATAATGGGACTTCCTGAGATAACTGTGATTGTGCATTCTACGTCTGTAGAATGAAAATACAAGTTTATATGTGTCTGTGAACTGTGGTGTTGTGGTCCAGTGGTTGTGCACTGTGATTCAAGTCCTGGCACAGCATTTGTGTCCTTGAGCAAGATCATTTATCACAACATTCTTCATAATATCCATCTTGTACGTAAATGGATACAGTACATGTACCTGCGAATAGTTGCTGGATGTAGCATGTGTGTGTGCCATCACTGGGCAACCTGGCAGGAATATTCCCAAGTGAGTGAATTGTATGTGTGGGTTTGAACAATAATGTGTTTAATTTCAGCTCCATGATGTTGTAGGAAAATGGTACAGTATTTAGTAATTAAAAACAACTATTCTTGTACAAGTATTACTGTGGTTACACAAGTGCACCATTTGGCAAGTTTACAGTCAGTATCTAATAACCATGAAGAGTATGCATGTACAGTAGTGTGAACTGAATCCATGCTTCCTCAACAGGGTCTATGATCCCCCCACCTCCTTTAAACCTACATTTTGCTAACACAATTGCAGGTCTTCTCTTACCTTCTAGGAGGGGTTGGCAGTTCAGGCTAAATTGCAATTCAAAAGGCAAAAGGTCACACTTTCTAACATACTCAAGTTCTCTTACCATACAACTGCACAATCCCTCGAGTGACTAGAAAAGGTAAATGAAAAAGTATCTTTGACCACTGATTTATATAAAACCGGATATTTATTATAGTAAACCACAAACACACTACATTGTAGTTGCAACTATCACTCCTGGGATTGAAAGAAAGAAAAAATTTGTATAAAATCTGATTAAAATTATCATATACATTGCAACTGTCATACTTATCTTACACCTGTTTCATACTGAGTAGTTTATGAAAGTGTATAAAATCTGGTGTATACATGTGTACAGTCTTACATGTACATAGCTAAGCAGGCCAGCATTCATCACACTATACCACAAACAAAACAAAACAGTGTGCTTGCAGTATTTACTTCAGCACTAACGAATAATAATAATAATAATAATAATAATAATAATAATAATAATAATAATGATAATAATAATAATAATAATAATAATAACAATAATTAATAAATAAAAATAGCTGTGCAAGTTGTACAAGTGTAGTTTGTGAACTTCAAGAGGAATCGGCATCTAGTAGTCATGTAATTTGATACAGTACCACCATTTCACATGGCTTCCGATTATAGTGTACATTGACATAACTTGACTCCCTTGCAGTTGGAATTCCCTCAGTTAAATCCGGATCTGGGAAATGAAAAGAAAAACTTTGCTACACTTGACATGGTTTGAATCAGGGGAAATACAAAATGTTTAGTGGTATTGACATACATGTACCTTTCAAGAAGATTAGTAAGTACTGAAGATCAGTCCATGTTTCCAGCCATACAAGCTATTATTTTCAAGTAGAGCAGCCAATCTTATTACTGTATGAGATTATCCATGGCATTTAATGCATTTGGTTTATTTCCTTCCAAGAAAAGGCTGGTTATGTAGTGAATATGTCTTCATATTTAACTCAGCTACAATACTGTACTGAGTGAAATTACTGAGCTCTTGACTGAACAAGATAAAGCCAGAACAACCATGGTATTTCTTCCACATTAGCCATAGATCCTCCTGTTAAAGGTCAAATATCCCTTTTGCAAATGCCACAAAATTTTGCTTGGTTAAAGAGTTAAATGTCTCCCAACATAAAACTTACTGTAAAAAAACCTCTGAATTTTTTAAAACATGAAATGAAAAACTAAGTCCATGTCATCCCCTCCATCATAAAGAAGTTTCCAGTTTTATCATTCTGAGGTAAGGTCCGAATAATCTACAAACTTGTACAGTATATGTCTACAATATACCAGCTTATAAAGAAATCTCATTTTCAGGGATGCAAAATGGACAAGTGAACTTTAAGATCTCGGTAATCAGCAAGGCAGCATATAGAGGTCCATTTAGACAGCTTTATCCTAATCAAACCCTGTTCTGTTCCAGCCAAAAATCATTGTGTAATCATTGTTTGCTTATATACAGAATGGAAAGATGTCTGGTTTCATGCACACTTAGAACAACATTTCACTTCATTTTCCAATTTTTCCACTTGACATTCTGAAATTGAAAGCACCCAGATAAAATTACACTCTGCTAAAAGTATAAACCACTATGGTTCATCACAAGACAGTCCAAATTACATTCTCTTCTTGGTGACTTATTACACTATCTGTCACACACATCAATGCTTACCTAGTACCTTCATCACATCATGTTTCATACCTTGAAAAAAACCAAACCTGTTTTTGGTTATTATTGTACATGTTTGTAGAAAGACTCACTGCACTGGATCTTTGCATTCATTCACAGCAAAAATAAGAACTAAGGAAAAAAAAAAAAAAAAACATGGTTAGAGTAGTTCATTCTGTACTGGTCTCTACTAGCTGCTGGTTACACCCACCACATTTTCAAAAATGTGAGGCACATAAATCTTTTGGAAAGACTTCTGTGATATGATTACATCACATATATCTAAACATGCAGTACGTATCTCTCATGCATTCTATAACAATACTGTATTGATGTATATTGATTTACATGTATTTGGTAGTACGGACAAGGTCTACAAAATTGAATACATTAGGTGGATCAAATTCAATCACACACTATGTGTAGAAAAAGAATGTCTGGATTGAATCTTGGAAAGTATATGTAAATACACCTTCATTTTTTAAGCTAACATTATACCCTGCTGAAGTTAAAAAAAAAAAAAAAAAAATCATTGGATGCGAAAGTTGACAAAGCTATGCTATGAAAATACTTCTGTATTACATGACAGCAAACTATAGTGTGAACAATTTGTTCAACTATACTTCAAATGGTATGTGTAGAACAACCACTTCATGGAAAAAACAATGAAACAGAGTTTGTACAAGACAGCATACACAACGCTAAAATGGTACACAGTATATGAATGAGTAACATGTGGATGACATTAACTGTACAGTGTATGCCCGATTCAACAGACAATCTGAGTATCATGTCATGGATACAAAAGACAAATATTCTCCAACATTAAAAATATATATACACATACATTAGGGTATATAATTAATTGAAAGTAGATCTACAGCTGCATAGACATTTGGTTCAGGGTTCTGATTTTTGTTTTCTTTATGGAATTATACACTCTCAAGTACCAATCACAGATAATTCAAAATCATTTGCATGCTACAAATGCAGCATAATTTCAGGAAAAAAAGTTTTGTCACCCAAATTAATCCATATCTATGAAATACAAGACACATACACACTGTTAACATTACAATTCTCTATTGGAAAAAAAAAAGTTTTAGTACTTCTTTGTGCATATACATTTTGGTTCAGTTATCAGTCTGTACAGCATTATACAATGGAAAATGTGGAATCTTTGTTCAAATACTGGTACTTACAGAGTACATTAACTTGTCAACTAATTCAAGATAATTGGCTATGCCTTAAATGACACTGCAGTTTATAAATGATTGTTTCTGGAGTGACAATACTGAGCATTACACAACCTTGACATAACAAAACTTATTACACACCATGAAACAAGCCTGTAATTATTTTTATCAAGTGTTAGCATGCTCTTTCGCATACTTTGATGCAACATTGAAGCAGTAAAAAGATATTTGTCATGTCTTCATCAGCTTTGGACGGTACACAATTGATTTGTTTTGTGCTCAGCCTGTGTATATTTCTTCTCAGCACTTAAGGTTGGTATATAAAAATTCCTTTTTCTAAGGTATTTCCCTGAACTGCAGCTTATCAGCACTTCATGGTATACTCAGCCACATAAACTTTATTTTCAGTAATGGAGGTTGATTTCACTGCCTGCTACTTGCTTTAAAGAAAAAGAGAACACACACACACATACATACACACACACACACACACACACACACACACACACACACACACACACACACAAACAAACAAAAAACTTAAGTCTCACGAATCAGCTCCTAAACAAGCCTTTCATCAGCCTTAAACCAGTACTGCAGGTACAGAAAGGGTATAAATGTTCATATTTTAACAATGTTGAAGACAACTAGATAAATTACAAAGTTAGCACGTATCATAGGTCATTAACCAGTATGCTATGGATAACCTTGAGGATTGTCTCGAGTGTAATGAAATGTTTTCAGAGTGAGGAATTTGCTCTGGATGGAATGCAAAAACAACAAGATCACGAACTAGCCTTGCCGTTCAGCAAGACACATGTCACACTACTGATGCCACTATAGAGGTGTAACTGTAAGTACTCAGTATTATAAAATCTCAACATTAGAAGTTTGCTGAGCAGGAAAGGTGCTCTATAGGACCACATCCAGCTATGCTTGGACCCACTGAATACTTCCTGAACATATTAGTGTGTAAGAAAAAATGGAACCCTCTCATTTCATCTCTTTTCCATAGCACACTATTTTCTTGATTATATTAAGTGTAATAAATCTAATTTCCTCAATTACAGCAAATGTCCGTTACACTTTTTGCCAAGATAATCACTTTTTCTTTCAAGACTTTTTCATCAGGTATTTGTACCCAAGAAACTATCTACCTCCCCTCCCCCCCCCCCCCACCCATTTCCACCTAAAGTCTGTTAAATGAATATCACAGCTATTGACATCTCACACTGAAATTAAATGATATGAGGACTCCATTCAATAATGAATGCGTCTCACTCCAACACTACATTCTCTAGGTGTCCAAGCCTCTTTCGCTGATCTGCAACTCACTGGCACACTGGTATAGCTCGGTGTCAATCTCCACGTTTAGAGCTGAGACCAGCGGGCCAGCTGGTAGTTGCAGACCGGGCACGTGTGCACGGCATCCTTGCACTGGTCGATGCAGAACGGAATCAGACAACAGCCCATCCACAAGCTGAAGGGAGACAGGATAAGTAGGAGAAAGTTTCAATAGGGAGAGCTGTATCATTCAATCTAATTCAAAATCAAATATGCACATTTTTCTATACAAACAACTGCATATAAAAAGCTGGTGTGTGCTTTCTTTGTTTTTATCCATGGGCAAGTGTGGCAGAACATTCGTTTGCAATTACCCGTAAAACTAAGTCATCTCTTTGTGCCAAGTTTATTTCCTGTCCATAGATTTGTGTGTGAAATTTGTGCACATTAGACTCATTGGCAAAGAAAGGATTAAATGGAATCATGTCAAAGATCAACAATTAGTCTCTTCAAAGCTTTCAATCCCAATCTACATCCATTGCCAACTTGTTTTTACTCTTTTTCATTTTTTTAACTCTCATCCGGTTGTTGTCACCTGGAAAAGTGAATGAATATCTGATCTGCGGACTTACCCCATATCAGGGCAATTACCCACCGAAGACAATTACCCCCTCCCCCCCCCCCCCCCCCCCCAGCTAAATACGGGTTAGTAATAAGGTTAGAGAAAAGATCAGGGTTAGGGTTAGGTTTAGGGTTAGAGTTTTGGTTAGGGTTAGGATTAGGTTCAGGATTAGGATTGGAATCTGGGGTAATTGTCCAGGGGGTAATTGCCCTAGACCTGGGGGACTAGGTAATCTCTGCTCCTTGACAATTTGTTTCCACACATCTGTGCCATTCAGCACTCCAGCGTGCATTTCAAACATCGAACAAAGCGCAGTAAGGGTTAAGAATTTGATTCCCTATCCACCTATGCTATGTAGACAAGCAGTGTTATTTGTAAGTGATTAAAGGGGATGGCTTGTAACTGGTCAGTGGGAATGCTGGGGAATGATTGTTCCAATCCTTGTGGGATTCATTTAAGAGCACAATATATATCTATTGTTGTGTGAAAATTATTTACTTCAGAATGGTCCCACATTCAAGTAATGTGCAGTTTGTTAAGGGGCTGTTAACGATTGCCCCATCACTGTACAGGCGTGCTAACCTGAAAGGCCTGCAATGCACAGTGAAGGCTCAGATAATTTACTTACCCAACAATGCAGAGACCCCCAGCAATCAAGAGAGTAAAGCCTCCAACCTCCCTCCTCACCACTGAGGTCACCTGGTTGTTGCAGTTTGGACAGGGACAGTTGACCGGTGCATCACGGAACTGAATTGTGTGCTGGATTGTCGTGAAGGTAGTAGGAGGCTGCAGGGAGAGAAAGTAAAGTAAAACAAAGATCATGGTATTATGTAACACACGGAAGGAAAAGAAGAGCCTATGGATTAGAGTGCACTTAATGACATGCAAAATCTCTGCAAGTGTCAATCAAAATAAAGGCAACAGTTGCTCAAATTATCATTTCATGTGGCGATACAGTTAATTTCTTTCATTTTTTTTTTATTGGGGGGAGGGGGTGGGGGATAAACCTAGCGAAGTATCACACAAGTAGAGAAGCACTCTGAGACTGCAGACTCCCACTAAGCAGCTTATTTCCACCACTGATTTTGTTCTTCCATAGAGATCATTGATTTCCACCCATAGGTCCCTACATATGCATGCTGAAAATTGCCCAATTTTCCAGTATGGAAGCCTTTTGTTAAGTCATCAACTTCCAGCTGCGCGGCGCGCTTCATCCTAGCAGAAACTAAAGCATGCACTTTACTGCATGCATGCCAACCTCAATAAATGTGCAGCTTGAACTCACAAGTTCATTGACCCTACCTGCCAAAATATCAAAAATCCTTCATAAATTCCGTAACAATCCCCAAATCACTACCAAAATTTAATCATCTGTTTCTTGTGTCATTCTCAACCTATCCTGTGAGTTTCATCCAAATCTGTTCACAACTTAGAGTTATTTTGCACACAGACAAACAAACAGACAAGCAAACAAACCAACGCTGATGAAAACAAAACCTCCTCCCTTGACGGAGGTAATTATGCAGAATCATTGGTGCGAATTTCCCAAGCCATTGTCTTTCAGTAGTACTAAACTTGAGTCGATCTTCATTCTCTGCTCAACAAAGTACATTAAAAAAATCACAACTAGCACAGATCTGCAAGAATAAAACAGTCTGTTTGCTTATAAGTGCACCCAAGCGCAAACTGATCAGCAACGTTTAATTCCAGTCAAGACTCTTTGGCTGCGTACATGCTGCATATAGAACTACGCACAATTCACTACAGGGATTTCCTAATATATCAGAATCAGGCCAACTTTCCATTGCATAGTCTCCCCTAGATCTTTTATACTGGCCTACTTCAAGGTAATTTCCACGAATTTGAAAAGCCCAAGGATGGTCGCAGAAGGATTGGTAGGTGTTGCTTGAGACATTGAAGTCTGGACAGCGTACCAAAACAGAGGTTTGATTTTCCCATTAGCTTATGTACCTGATTCACGATGACAACGTTTGAGGCATCAACCCCTTGACCTGCAGGTTGTTGTGGGTATCCAACTGGTGGCTGCTGTGGATATCCGGCTGGTGGCTGCTGTGGATAAGCAGCAGGTGGTTGCTGAGGATAACCAGCTGGTGGCTGCTGCGGATATCCCGCTGGTGGCTGCTGTGGATATCCTGCAGGTTGCGGGGGCTGGCCGGCCAGCTGCTGGGTATACGGTGGGGGAACATTCTGAGGTGGATTGTCTCCTTTCACTAGTGTTCCAGAGATAAAAAGAAAAGGCAGATATGAAGTTAGCTCAGGGCTATGGATGAAGGGGCAGAATGCACACGAGACTATTGGTGTCAATCAAAGTGCTAATGATGGTGGTCTGTAAAAAGATATCTTTGCTCAAGTCTGCTAATCAGTGCAACTCTGGAATCATTTTAATGTAAGGTCTTTAGTGTAAGGACCATATTCAGCATGCTTTTGTCAAACTTTACTTAGATATTAAGTTTACCACTTATTCAAAAACACACAAAACTCTTCTTATCAGACGGAGCGCGAAAAAGCAGTCACAGGAAAATATCGACTTTTACAGTACTTAACAAAATGTCTTTGCTTCTTCTTTTTTTAATTGCAATATCAAAAGTTATGAATATTTTAAACTGACTACCTGTTGAAATATCCGAAGTATGGCAAATTATACATTGATAGAAAGCTAAGAGTATGAACAATGTCAATATATCAGTTTTGATACCAAAAGGATATCCATGACATAATCAGACGCAATTAAAAAGCTGTATTCTTTTTGCTTTTCTGAGCGACAGTTACGATTTTGGCTCTCTTTTGGATGACGTATGTACGAAGTACCGGTAGCCAAGCAGCGAGCTGCGGAACAGCATGCGCACGCAAACAGTGTCCACGCACAGCAGCAGTTGATTTGAACGGCGCTGTGTTTTGGAAGGCAGCTGCAAGACCTGTGGCTGTGCAAGAAAAACAAAAAATATGAATTTTACAGAATTCACAAAATCAGTAAGCCAAACATCAATTAGGAATAGATTAGGCTGATTAGATGTTCCACTCGAACTGATTCAATGGGGCTGAAATGCCCTTTTTAGAGCATTTTTAGCTGAAAATTTTACGGATCGGTGCAAAGTAGGACGTACGGCGTAGACCTAGTTCTGCATAGCAATAATGTGATATGAGAAGATCTGTCTGTATTCGGGACTGCCCATGTTAACATGATCTACCATCGTAAGGTAAGAAGCCCAATTAACAAGAGACAGATACAATCAGTCTGATTACTGAGATGACAATTAATATTGTATTTCAACCACACTAGCCTACAAGTACAATACAGGTATAGGCATACCATGTAAATACTAAATCAAAACAGTATCACCCTGTACTTGACAGTCAGCAGTAGTCTAGATCTAGAGATAGTCCATGCAAATTGATGTGTACGCCTTGGGGAATCCAAATAGGAATTGCAAGCAATGCATGGCAGGGACTGTCCATGTGGATGTCTCAAATTCCAGAAACCCAAATTTCACCAAAATCACAGGATATGCTTAGTTGCTTATTTTATATTCATGTGAGTTTCATGTTGTCACTCAATTTCTCCTCTAAACAACTTGTTTTTCACAAGTGATTGAGGCGAATGTATAGTACGTTGCATGCACAATATGAAACTTAACTTAGCTGTCTATATTGTGCACGGAATCTGTAAAATGACCGAGAACAACAACAACAAAGTCAATGTTCAAATGATGAATGGCAAATTGAGGGAAGTCGGATGAGAAATGCAGTTCTTAGATCGTGCAAGACTGCAAACAGACAGACACACACAAAACACACACACACACATTTCTCAATAACCGACTTCTTTTAGCTTGTTACAATCATTGCACACCAAAGAGATGCAATCTCTTTGTTGCACACTGATTTGCAGCTCCTGCGGTAGTCCTCGTTCACATAATACATGTATTAAACAACTAATTTCAGTTCTAGATTGTGCAGGCAGCCTACGTCACGATCTGTCACGAAGGTCGTGTTTGTTTTCAGCGGTGCTTTCCCACAACCGAATTCGTTCAAATTCACGTGAGTAATTGGAAATAAGCTGTACCCCGAGATTTAGGTGCAATTTTGTCCTGCGCCATTTGAGATATCTCCATGGATACGAAAGTACATAAGCGCCCGTTTGTCCAGTGCATTTACTCAAGTTGACCCATCTCGTCGGCCTCAAACCCCCCCCCCCCCTTATCTCCATCATCTTTGTCACTTTCATCACTCCTGGTTTCAAGATCTCTCTTCTCAGGTCGAGATTTTGTGTCAATAATGACAAAGTATCAGATTGCTTGTATTCTTCAACTTCATTCACCGCGACTGAAAATGGGTGCAAACTCATGTTATATGCAACGGCCGGCGTCGTAATGCATCGTACACATAATGAGGTCATCACGTACAGTGTAAGTGGCTGAATTTCAGACGAGTTCCGAGGCCGTAAGGGAAAATTGACACATTTTGCAGCCTTTCTAGAACAATATTTTTTAAATGTTCGACTAAAAAATATTACAAATGTGTGTTCAATACAACTTCTTGTCTTGATTTATAACAAAATTGGCCAGGTAAAAAGTCAATGAATAGAAGGTTTAAGTTTTGGTGCAGTCATTGCTGGATGAGAAGACTACAACAGATTTTGCTGTCACACTTGAAAACAACTTGGAAATGACATCCAAATGGTCACAACTTCTTTGATTTCCTTGGAATATTACTTAGCTATGGCTTCATTTTACCGAGTTTCATTCATAGCAGCATTTACTGGGTGTACATCCTGTCATTTTAAATATCTCAAAAAAACAAACAAACAAAAAACATCCAGCCTCAGATAATTGTTATCAGATAAATTTTAGTGCATGTAAAGACAGAGATACAGGGTACATACATCTAAAAGCAGAGCTAGAACTTGCATTCTAACAGCAGCATTATTTCTTTCAAATCTGCCAAAAGAATTTTAAAAACTCCTTCGTTATTCAATTATATTTTCTTCATTCTTTTATAGGGCAGTTGCTACTGCCCTTTGCTTACCAGTATCATCATAGCCAGGGGGTGACACTGCTGGATCAGACATCTGTTGAAGAAGAAATTAAAACATTTGTACATTTACTTCTTGGTAATACAATGTAATTTATCCCACAAATGAATAGAACCATCTACTTTAATGCTACTAGTATGATTGAGGGTACCACCTATTGTCACCCTAAGGATCTGCAGCTTATGATATTCCAAAAGTATAGAACAAATTCGCCTTTAGTTTTGCCTCAAATAATGCCATAAATACTGCAGTTTCAAATATTGTGACCATCCTGTCAATTCTGAATCTCCGCAGTGAAATAGCACCATTTTAGGGTGTGCGATGCATTTTCTTTGAGCGGCTTGAAAGGGTACCTCAACATTGGCATCCCCTCCCTCCAAGCTCAGGTATTGAATGGACGTGAATTTCACAGTCATGTGTCATGTTCGCAATTTACCAAGTGGATGTGTAACTGAACCGTGTTTAGTTTAGTTTGTTAGATCTAGTTCGTTTATGAGTTTGTTTTTCGTGTCTTCATGATTATTATTCTTATTAGCTTATGGCACTTAATCCTACACATACTTTAGCACTCTATGCGCAAACAGCTAAAGGCCCGGTCCCACTGGCCGACGGACACAAAGCGTATGCAGAAAGGACACAGCGGACGAGCAAAATTTCGGGAATGGCTTCATCCGCTTTCATCCGCTCCAGAAATTGACAAAATTGGCGAAAATTGGCGGTAACAGAACGGAAATAGAACGGACGTGGGTAGTATGTAGCGGGGATGTTAAACGGATGTTCATCGGAAGCCTAGCGGATGAAAGCGGATGGAAGGGGATGACAGCTCCGAAGGGGTTAGCGGAGATAATTGCGAAACGGACGCATAGCAGAAAAAGCGGATGCAGAATGGATGTAGAGCGGATGCAGAGCGGATGCAGAGCGGATGCAGAGGGGATGCTTTCGAAATGCTTTATATACGAGATGCATACGCTTACATCCTTTCTATTAACGTGATATTAACGATGTAAAGACGTTCCACGTACCATATCTTTCCTCCCTCTTTCCGTTTTTAGCTGCAGCGGATGTGAGTTGCGAGGATGCCCAGAGGATGCAGAGAGGATGCAGCGGACGTTTAAGGTATGCCGCACGGACATACATCGTTTGTTGCTCGTATGTCGCGGATTTACATCGTACACAGCGGAAAGTTCATCCGTTCTAAAAGTTTTAAGCAGCTTAAAACTTTTTGCGCGGATGAAATCACAGTGGACGGATGCTCGATGGATAGAGCGGATGAAACACGTATGCGATGGGTACACAGCGGATTTGTAGCGTTTTCCAACGGATGGCAAGATTTTTTGTACGCTGTACATCCTCTTTGCATCCGTAAGTGCAGTGGGACCGGGCCTTAAGATACGCAGGGTGCCGATGTTAAAGGACAAGTTCACCTTCATTAACATAAGGATTGAGAGAATGTAGCAATATTAGTAGAACACGTCATTGAAAGTTTGAGGAAAATCGGACAATCCGTTCAAAAGTTATGAATTTTTGAAGTTTTTGTGGAGTCACCGCTGGATGACGTTTATAAAGGTGAACTTGTCCTTAAAGGTACCATACATGTGGTGATGTCACTGTTGGAGCAGGGAGGTGCTAGAGAAGGAGTGACAACTACTGCTCTCCTTTGAAGTCATACGCGGCACCGCCGAGAAGTTACGCATTCAACTACAGGTGTTACCCATGTGCTTTGACAAAAGAGAGCATCAGTAATCGGGACTAGCGCTCTCACATCTAGAAATACTTGCTCCTACTGCAATTCGCTCTCTCTTTCAATGTGATGGCAACAATGAATTTGTGTAACTTGAATTGGAGCAGCGAATCAAAATGCAGTGTAAAACTGACAATTTTAACAGCAAATAGTTTAAAAGCACGCTGGAACATGCTTTAGTGCATAGTGGAGTACTTTATTTGAAAGATCAAAATATCCCGGGTTAAAAGATAGAAAACAAACATGCGGAAATGTGCGCATTATAGAAAAATATTAGGTTTTTAAAAGGGCCTAATTTTCATTTGATTTCGATTTGCGCATTACGTAGAAACTAGAAATAAATTTTACATGTTTATAATATTGAATTCTTTTCCTAAACTATTCTAAATCAATTTGAGTATTTCATTTAAAATTTTACGGTGAAATATTAAAAGCTTGTAATTCAACGAAAGGTGAAATGCGTTCTTTGTCTCCCACTTCAAAGCGTAGTGGAATGCTAGACATCCCATTGTAACGCCTTGAACCCAAACATGTGTTTGCATGAATTACGAAGAGTTGCCACTCCATCTCTATAACACCTCCCTGGTTGGACTTGGAGTGTTTTTTAAGTGTGCAGCAATACTGCATCAATTAGCACAATAAACCACACTATCTAGTCACTGCTAAATCCCAGTAGCCTATATGGGAGTAGAAAACAACTAACGTTCGACGCGACGTCTAACAAATTAGACACTTGAGCTATCAAATGGTCACCTGTCTGCAGAGAAGCACTGCCCACTGGTGAAATGGTGACAAAATGAAGTGTTCTTTTACAGACCCAGAATCCATTTCATAACAACTCTTGCTGGAATGGGAACTTCCAAATTGCAACAGCCAAACAACTGAACAAGAAGCTGGTTCTTCTCGTTACTCAAAGACAAATTCTACTTCTATCTGTCTAGATAGAATGAACATGATCGATGTCGTTGATGATGTGTGTCGTAGTGCCCAACATGTTACTTTGTAAAATCCAAAAAGGAAGAAATGCATTCTACTAACCTTTCTTTGGTGTTCGGGTATAAAATGTTGACATAAAATGAAAAAACTTGCTGCTTCACCCTCCGCTCAAACAACGCCTTTTCTGCTGTCTTTCTCTGAAAAACAAGGCAACAGCTAGCCGGAAGCACACTAGACCCTAGTAAAGTACTGTAGATTGACACTCGAGCCAGGTGACAATACGTTCACACATATCATGCATACAAACAATACGCTAAATGTTGTTCACACACCGTACTGTGCGGCCTCTGCACTGACGTAATGTGGATCCTCAACGCGCACACATTACGTCATGGGAGTCTCGCTGTACTTGATGGAATGATGTGCAGTTTCGCTCTCGCTGGGATTCTAGCAGACGGTTCGGCATAAAGTTTCAATTTCTAGCATAAAATCAGAGGGCACATTTGACTTACATGCTTTAGAACGTATTAGGGAAATTACAATGATTTACATCCCCCCTAAATACTGGGTAGTGATACTATAGTAGGTTAGAGTAAAAATTAGGGTTAGGTTTAGGGATAGAGTTTGGGTCAGCTTTTAAAAGGATTAGGCATGGATTAGGATTAAGGTTCAGATCACCTTCATATACCTGTGGATTGAGAAAATGCAGCTGCTATTAGTAGAACACATAGGTAAAAGTTTGGGGAAAATTGGACAATCCGTTCTAAAGATATGAATTTTTAGAGTTTCTGCTCAGTCACTGCTGGATGAGAAGGCTACTACAATGTATGATGTCACAATCATGCTTAGAACTATAAAAGGAAAATATAGAGAGAATTTCACAACATTTTATTTTATGAAAAAAAAAAAGTACACATTTCCTCGACTTGTCAATGACGTATGTTAAGGGTAATGTTATTCCCCTGCCTTCTGAAAGAGGCAAGTCAAGCATTAATATAGGGCCCTAAAGTGCACAATATAACCCTCTATTATGAGAGAAAAGTGAAAATGAGATGGAATTTCCTTTATTTTCTATTGGATCGTTGTACACAATCCGAGTGGCATCACAGGCTGCACAGTCTTCTCATCCAGCAGTAACTGAGCGGAAACTTAAATGTATCGTAACTTTTCAACGGATTGTCTGATTTTCCGCAAACTCTCACTGATGTGTTCTGCTAATATTCATACTGCATTTATTCAATCCACATGTTTAATGAAGGTGGACTTGACTTAATCCAGCATAATCTAGTGGAGGAGGTTATTGCTCGTGCAGTATTCGATAGTTTCACATTAGTTACGAGCACCACAAATCTATATTTTTCATAATATCTCTGTGGCGGCGGGTTGATAATGACTTGTATTGAAAAAAAAAAATACAACTTTTGTCCAACGTTTTGAAACTCCAAAATTACAGCATTGTGGGAATTTTGCATTTGTGTTACTATTTTCGTTGGGTTTTTTTTTATGCGTTTGTATTAATTGTCACTTTTTTAGTGGCGGATCCACACTTACTTTCATGCTCAAAAAGTTTTTTTTTCTTTGAAATCTATAGATGTGTTTCGGAGAAGCTTTGTTGTTGTAATGAATAAGTCCTTGAGAAGTTTATCCCCCAAAATGAAAGCATCCCTGCAGTGACGTAAATCCTATAAGTAAGAAATGGGATGCATCATTCATTAACCTTTAATTCATTAATCCAATTCAATTTCATCTTAACTTTCATCGAAGAAAAGGCGATACATAGAAAAAAAAAACGATATAGTAGCAGAGATGTGCTGCTGAAATGAAATTCAATAGAAGACCTGATTCCTGAATATAAGAACGACCCAAGTCCAATTTTTGGCCAAATTCAGTTTGACATGGGAAATTGAAGCTTATGCATGAACTCATCTTGTGTATAAATGATAAATCCTAATTACCCCCGGAAGTGCCTGATATAAATGAGTTAAATCTTATATATGAATGTAGGAATCACTGATCTCCCCTCTAACTCTTTATAGAGGGGAGATCAGTGGTAGGAATGAAGGACTTGGGTCATTCTTACATTCATATTATAGCGCCCTCTCTCGTCCTTCTCTCATCTCTATAGCAGACTATCATGTATATGAATCAAAGAACGACCCAAGTCCATATTATGATTCAAAGAACGACCCAAGTCCATCACACAAAATGGCCTTCCCACAACTAATGTAAATGTTAATTGCCATAATAATTATATGTTCTAATTTGTATATACAATATTGCCTTCCCATCACAGTTAGATAGAATATTATTGGATAAATAAAAAAGATATGAAGTTCTTTTTTAAGTTTACTCGAAATGGTCTTCCATGGACTTGGGTCGTTCTTATATTCAGACATGTCTATAAGCTTATTTGTCGCAGAGATGATTAAGATATCAGTTATCAGTTTTACAGATGATCTTTCTCAAATGATAAGTCCAAATATTCATTACGGTATACTGGACCTGTATTGTGGGATGATTTGAACGTGAACCATGTTTTTAATGTACACTTTAATAATATCTATAAAAAAAAAACAGTATAAAAAGATTCTTCTGAATCTGAGTTTATACTGAAGTTCCATGTGAGAGTATCGGTTTTAGATTTTGGGTGATATCCTTATGTCTTTTGACCATGCCAATTTGTTTGTTTGTTTGTTTCTGTATTGTTTCTTTTCTCAGTTCAAATCTGTTTCTATACATTATTATAGGTATATATGCACAGTCCTACAAGCCATTTAAAGGCTTTCTCATGTGCATTCCATCTTTCATCATTACAGTTGTGTACTTTGTGCTGATTTATATAGCATATGAATGTAACAATACCTTGTGTTAATGTTGTTTTGATTTGTATGTCATGTGTTTTTTTATCCTTGTGGAATGATGGAAATAAATGAAATGAAATGAAAAAAAAAGTTGTCTCAGCAGCTACTTGCAGTAAAATGCAGAAGATGCACACACATAATATTTAAAAGGGACATATCAAACATATATATAGCGAATTATTCGTGTTGTTGATATTTTGTTTTTGTTGTTGCAGCGATGATATTGGCTTGTTGTTCTTCATCGTTTTGAGTTCTCATAATCTTTGCCCATCAATTCAAATCTATCAATTCAATTTTATTTTATTTCCGTCTTGCAACAAAAGTAATGCATAAAAGTAGGCCTATGCATTTGTCGGTTCATATCGTTGAGCAATTCAAAAAAAAAAATCATATCGGGAATACAATGCACACTTTGCAAAAAGAAACCAAGAAAAAAAAACTTGAAGAAAGAAGAGTGGGCTTCCAAACCTTCTGTGCCGCTTAGTTGTTGTTTTCACTCAATCTTTGCACCAAATCTTTTTATCCAAGAGGGGCCCATATACTCTATAAGGTTGTTCATTTTTTTTTTTACACAAGGCATATTGACAATTATTTCACTTCCGTTACTTTCTAGCAAACATCGTGTATCCCTATAATATACTGTAAGTTTTCAATTATTGTTTTCTTTGCATAAATTTGAATGCATCATTTTTGTCACCGCAGAAATTGAGATTCATGTTTCTATGAAAAAAAAAAAGGAATAAATTTGAATTGAACTGAAGAGTTTAAAGAAATATTAAAACAAAATGCCACAAGCCAATACATGCGCAATGAACCTAGCGTGATAATTTGCAAAGTTGCAGAACAAAATCTGAATATTATATCATACTCTCGAAATATGACATCTCTGAATTATTCCTCCTTATTCAGCCAAAAAGTTTCTTTTCAGATGTTTAATGTAATGTTGGTGAGTCACATCAATACAATTAACTTTTCCCTATTAGGGTATCGATGGTATGAATGATTTCTTTCATTCATTCATTCATTCATTCATGCATTTTTCCATCTGCAACAGAACTTGTAAATACATTTTTTCTCACATAAAACATGAGTACATAATATGTGTCAACAATTATAAAATATGATAAATTATATTTATGGATAAACAAATGATAATTAACGTGAAAAAAAAAAGCACAAAACATTTTGAAGTTTAGAAAATGCAGGAGATGGGGAGGAATGCTGAAGAAGCAATGCTTGTAGGGTGCATACCGTCCCCCCAAACATAGTAAAACAAATCCATACATAGGATATAATTGATCTTTTACTTTTGTACACGAAATTCAAGTTACAAAATGAATTACACAAACTACGAATAAGAGCCTAACTAGCCCTAGACAGACACCCAGGCAAATCCAAACACTACGTCGCTGTCATGCAGAAAATAAAACGGGAAAGAAAACTCGACAGAGAGATGAAGAAGATGAAGAAGAAGAAGAAGAAGAAGAAGAAGAAGAAGAAGAAGAAGAAGAGATAACATGATTGGAGAATATAGAAGAAAGAAAGAACTATGATGAAGAGATTCTCTTAGATGTCGATACAGCAAGATATAATTTCTTTGAAACAACGACGATACTAATGAGATGAATGGTCATAATGTTCCTTTTATATGATGATACCAATGATGGTGTTGATGATAATGATAACCATGAAGATGTCAAATAGTTTCAGTAGTGTGCGTGCAGGGGGAGGTAAACCGGCTGATCTACGGGGGAGGGGTGGGGGTAGGTGGGTTGAACACCCCTTGGGCTCCTTGTTGTTGTTTTCATTTCTTTTCAAGGGGGTTTTACCCCCCCCCCCTTGAGTTTTGTACTTTTTTTCTTTTTTTTTTTGCTTGTTAGCGGAGAAGTGCATAGAATGCGAAGACCCTTTTTTTTCTTTCTTTTTGCTTGTCATGACCTGTCATGACCCAAAATTAACCCCTGCGGTATAGATTATTACAAGTCTGTACAAAAAGCACTCTAGTACTACGTCTCTAGTTATTTTAGGTGCTATGATAATGAATATTGCAATTGAGCAATGCATGAAGAGTAAGGTTCTTATTTACGCAAGCAGTATGAGGTCAAGATGTTCTCTGCAAAGAAATTGGGAGGGGGAGAAAAAAATGAATGAACCAAATTGGGGGAGAAAAATTAACCAAATTTTTCGTCACCTGTATTCATGGATCCTCTTCAGAATTTTATGAGCTTCTATGTTCGATAAACAGAAAAGGTGATGCGTGAAGAATTGATGACTCACATGAAGAATTCTGTCGATGACAAAAAAAAAAATGAAAATGAACCAAATTTTTCGTCACCTGTATTCATGGATCCTCTTCAGAATTTTATGAGCTATAATGTTCGATAAACAGAAAAGGTGATGCATGAAGGCTTGATGACTTACATGAAGAATTCTGTCGATGACAAAAAAAAACAAAAAACAAAACAAAAACATGAATTTCTCCAAGGAATGGCTGAACCCGATATAACATACACCTCGATCGTCATTATAAACGCACTTGGCTGTGTTCCTCCACCCAGGTAAACAATAAGTGACACGTGGACAAGTACCCGCCTGATAGCAATAGTGTACCTCGCGATCGCGCACCGTGCACCTGCTGCAGCCTACCGTTCGTTCGCGTACAAGATCAACGCTTGCGATAGATGATGTCTAGTTGTTCAACGGAACGAAGAAGCGATCGAAGAGTTATCAACATGGCTCGTGACACCTCCAAGATATGCCTTTTCGACGTCGATGGAACGCTCACTGCATCTCGAAAGGTAAGTTGTCATTGCAATACATGGAATTGCAATTGTATGTAGAACTGACATTCTTGACGACGAGTAAAAATGTTCGGCAATTCCCTCCGTTTACACTGCTCAAGTTCTACTCAGTCCGATCCGATGATTACTGTGTCCGCTGTTCCTACCGTGGCCCGGCCCAGCCAGCGCCAAGTGCAATGCATTGCATTGTCACTCTGTTTTATAGCTGCATTGGTCATTATATAAGTGGAGACACACCCCTGTCGCTGTCACTGAGTTTCCAAATGTGTAGAATATGTGTAGATTCTAACAGTTAGTCTGATTCGTCAAGGAAATTGTGTGTTTGCTAAGTAAGTGATAAAAATTTATGTGTAAATTTGATGTCATTTTCTATGTCATTGTCACTCCGTCAGTATTAATATAACGTTACAGCTAACGTTCGTTAGCTAGTGCAGCTGTTCTTATTTTATGCACAAATTAAGTCACAGTTATATAATCGAAGATCTGATTGGTGAATATTCATATAAGGCTCGACACTTAACTTTTTCTTTTGGTGGCCAGATTCACAATCGAGCCACCAAATCATATCTTTTCTTAATAAGTGGTGAGTCACATCTTGAGACAAAGACAGTATCGTCAGAATAAGCCAAGTATTACATTTAGTAATACTGTGAAACACGATATATTCACGGCATGAAAATTTTGCGAATTGGAGCGGACTACCTTTCTCGCAGAATGAAATTTTTGCGAATTGCCACTGGCGTCCAATGCATATTGTGTAGGCAAGAACTTTCGCATGCATTTTAATTTCATGAATGTTGGCGCTCGCGAAATTCGCGAAATTAAAATGCATGCGAACATTCCTCGTTTTACAGTAGTATGCGCAAGATAGCATGATTTATAGTTTTAACACCCCCCCCCCCCCCCTTCTCTTGCTTCTGTCATTGACATTTTGGTGGCACATGCAAAACCTCACGCCCAGATGCACTCTGGCCTTGCCATCTCTGTGAAGGGGTTTCTTGAGCCAGACTTGTTGGCTGTAGCATCTCCCAATGAAACAAATAGAAGCTTTGGCATACAGACAAATCAACTATTGCCCACAGTCAGCTCAGTATGTGGATCTTTGTTGTTGCAAATATTTATGCATATCCTCTCCTTTCCTACATTGTAACCATCATCATGGTTCAATCAAAATCTGAATTTGCAGGTCTTTAAAGCCAGGGAAAGGGGATTTTTATGCCAATTTACTTTCTCTCTTTTTTCAGAATGTGACTTTCGTTGTTTTTATGGAATAGATGATGACATCTTATATCATGTGTTCAAAATACTAAGTGAATAATAATGTAAAAATGTACTTGTTTAAAGCATCTTAATTGATTCGTGCCTTGTTCACTCTGCATCCAATTCAAGGTAACACTATAGTATGCCCAAATCCATTTGATATCAAATTTTTATCACCCTCAGTAACTCCTACGACTTGCATATTTGTTTTCATTCTAAATCTCCAGATAATTGAGCCAGATATGGTTGAGTTCTTGGACAAGCTAACAGAGAAAATGACTGTTGGTCTGGTCGGAGGGTCAGATCTTGCAAAGATCAGTGAGCAAATGGGTGGCATGGACAGGATTCGTCAGTTTGACTTTGTCTTCGCTGAAAACGGCCTGGTGGCACTGAAGAAGGGTGAACAGTTTGCAACCCAGGTGAGGCAGTAACTGCTTTATTTTTTTTAATGGAAAATGTTGCACAGCAGTAGCAGTAAAGTTTAATACAACTTATGATTGTGGAGCTGCACAATATATGAAGCAGATGCTTTCTGGATTATGATACTGATTTTCAAAATAGTTTTGTGTGAGACAAATGGTTGTAAGTTTGTAATGTTCTGAAATGTGATGCAAGAAGAAGAAAATTAAACACAACATGACTTTCAGCTGCCTAACTAATGAAAGTAGTCAACAAACAAACACAGATAGCTGACAAACAATCTCTGTACTCATTCTAATATATTGCTGAAACTAGGTACTTTGTTTGACTTGTAGTACTCTTTGTACCAAATGCCATTTTAGTCTGAGATGGTGTTTTGGGTGTTTTAAAGTATCAAACAAAGAGTTATAGTGATGCCCAGTTGGCACTAGTACTCTGAAAGTTTCATTTCAAAACAGAATTTTATTATAGTCAAAGGAGTAAGTGTCGGCATACATTTCTTCGTGTGTTTTTGTTAATCTTGAAAAGTGTGTTTAAGATTTTCCATGGTTTGCAACTTGAAAGAAAGGTGATATTTCCACATTTCTTTAAGAATCTACCATCACATTCATGATAGATAGTAACATCCTTAACTTGTTGATGTGCAACAAAAGTCATTGTCCCTTTGATTTTTCATCTTGGCAGAGTATACAAAAGTATGTTGGTGAAGACAAGTTGCAAGAACTTATCAACTTCACTCTCAGGTATCTCTCAGGCATCACATTACCCATGAAAAGGTGAGAAGTCATTGTTTTTATCTCCTCTCTAGAACATTACAAATGATATCAGTTGATCTATTAAAATGTGAGTAGACTTGAACAAGTAAAAGGGAAGTTTCAGTTATGTGTTATCAGCTTTGCGTTCATCTGTCAATTTGTGGCTTGACATAATGATCTTTGTCACTAAGCAATTTCTCCACGACTTTCCAGGAGTTCCATGGATGATTCATTTTTATAGATTGTTCAAGAAAGAAAAGACATTTTCATTCATAAATACTGAAGAAGATTATGTCTTGTCTATTCTGAGAAGTACTACTCTATATTTACTTATATACGTTGTAATGCTGATGATTGTTATTAAATATTGTGAGTAGTAGTTGGAGTATTAGTGGTAATATGGTATTACTATAATCGCATCATCATCTTAAACATCAGCGTTATTATTATCTTGTTATTATCACCAATATATCTTTCTGTTGCCAGTGTCTTTCATAATTGTAATGTTTATATGTTTCATTGATTATCCACTGAACTTTGCAGGGGAACATTCATTGAATTCAGGAATGGCATGTTGAACATATGTCCCATCGGGAGGAGCTGCAGCTATGCAGAGAGAGAAGTCTTTGCAGAATATGACAAGGTACGTCTCAGAATAACTTTATGTGAATATGACAAGGTACAGCTCACCATGATAAACAATCTTGCATTGGAGAAAGCTTCCTGGGAATTTGCACAGATTTAGACTTGCACAGATAATGTCTGTGGCTGAGGCAGTTACAAAAAATGTGTGTCTATTACTGTTTTTAAAGCAAGGGAAAGTACAACTTATGCTTTCTGCCTTCAATTCCCACCCCCCCCCCCTCCAAAAAAGGAAGTTAATCTATTGAATATTAAGTGAATAAGCAGTGCTATCAGACTTCCTTGATATAAGTCAGTCACATCATGCATTCCTTGCACATTTTAATGGCACATTGCCATTTTCTACCGTTCATGTCTTGTGAGACAATGTGATGTGATTGAATGCATTGACATTTACATGTCATTTTTTTTTTGAAGAGTTGTGGAGGCTTGCTACTAGAAGGGACCAAATGTAGCAGGTTGAATGCACTTGTTTTCAGCTAATGCAACACACTTTATACCTGCAATGTTCGCAATGCCCTCTCCCTCCCATCTCCTGCCCCCAACAGTTTAAGATAAACACCAAAAGCTGAACACTAAACACTGAGATAAAACATTTGGCAAACCTTGAATGCCACAGACTAATCTAATTTGCTAAATTGAATTCATGTGCCAGGATGTATTATTGTCTGACTATAATCACATAGTGCCAATAATTCATCCATTTTATACGGTAAGTTAGGCAATGGGTGTGCCAGCATTGTTACTTGTATGTCACAGAAATATTTGGACATGAACTTGACATGCAGAGATGACGCACCAATTTCCCACTTTACTTTGTGCCTGCATTCTATGCTGGTAATTCAATATGTCTAAGCTTGTTTGTCACTGAGAGAACATCATTTTGATATTTGGCAAGGGAGACAATTTTAGTCATAAGAAATAAGAAGATCCAGAAAAGAAAATGCAAATCAGTGTTTATGAAACCTAATTCCTTTTTTTGCTGGCAGGGAGAGATATTTCCTTTGAAAAGATGAAGTAAGTAAGCACTGTCCCTTGATTTTGACGACTCAGTAGTAAGATCTTTGTTATGTTAGAGTCACTGTCCAAATTAAAGGTCAGACATGAAATTATACTTCATACAATCAATACATTGGTTTTCATATGACACCGCAACTTGTTCACACTTGAAATACAATGTATCACGAGCAGACTACAGCTTATGTACATGTAATTAATAATTGAATATAATTCTGTCGTCAAGATTAAAAATAAAATTCTTCCAGTGAATTTAAAGCATGGATTTGTTGCACAAATTTGAAGAAACACTTTATTTCATCAATCTCTTCTCAAAGAAAACAAATTGTTGCGCTTAGTGGGGGACTCACGGAGCTTTTGGGTTGCATTTTTTGTTCTATCAGTCACTCTGTTGTCATTCTGAACAGTTCATACCCTCAAGATCCATCTTTCATCTGAAGAGGGAATATGAATTATTAATTTGCTTTCTGATATGTCTGTGCATGTGATGTTTTCATGTGTGTGATTATTAATGAATTTTGGTACAATCACTCAAATATTCACTCACATTTCAAAGAGGTGTTGTAAGAGATCTATAAAGTGTAATCCATGTCACTGAATTGGCTAGGTACCATAATTTATGAAACTATCACGGTTCCTTTGATCCATATATCCAATTTATTCTGTTCTTATGCTTGATGGAATGGGTGCAGCATGTGGGCATAAAGTATAGGATGATACACAGCTGTTACCACTGGGATAGTGTTACCACAGATGTGCAAACAAGGGGAAATGATCAATGGATCTAATTAGTGACTTGATATGCCTGGTACTGATACATCAGACGTGTCAATCAAAATGTGGAGGACATAACATCATGAGAGGAGTCTTCTTCTTCTTCTTCTTCTTCTTCTTCTCCTTTTTTCTTGTTCTTTTTTTATTGCAGTCTGTGCAGCCTGTGTTGTGCAATTCAAATGTATCAAATCCAAGGCTGGTGGAAAGAGATTTTTTTTCTTTCTTTTTTGTTTTTGTTTATTTGAATTCATATGCAGAGTGATTACAAAGTCATTTCATGATGTCACTGATTTTTCAAACTGTGATTTTCTCAGGCTCATGGCATCAGGACCACGATGGTGCAGGCATTACGAAAGGAGTTCACAAAGGATGGCTTGGTATTCTCAATAGGTGAGATGATCATTGTAGCTTTAATAACCCGTTGAGGACGAGTCCCGAGTATACTCGGGCAGGTGTCTATGGGAAATGCGTGTTGAAGCAAAATCAGTCCTTCCTCAACGGGTCAAAGGTTTTATGACATACAAATGCATGCTGATTGTGTTGATGGATGACACCCTCAACATCACTTTTGCAGTGAAATGAATATCTAGAAACATTCAATATATTTTAAAATAATATTTCTTCTATTTTTTTTTTCAGATTACTTGGATACGCCCACACACAAAAAAAAAACCTTCCAAACCAAGATTCTGGTTGTGACCTCATCTGTCAATCATTGCTAAAGTACTAATTATGATTAACAAAAGACATTGGAATGCATCCTCCCTGAGACCAAGCATAACTTGCATGTTCCCTCGCCATATCTTTTGTTAGTGGCATTAAAATCACAGAAACATGCAAGTTAGGCTGAGTCGAGGGGAAGGTGCATTTCAGCGTCTTTTGTTAAACAGATCAGTACTTTAGCAATGACTGACAGATGAGGTCACAACAGAAATATTGGTTTGGAAGGATTATTTGTGGGTGTATCCAAGTAATCTGAAGAAAAATAGAAGAAAAATTAGTTAAAAATACATGGAATGTTTCCAGATATTTGTTTAACTGCGAAAGTGATGTTGGGGGTATCATAAATCAACACAAATCAACATGCATTTGTATGTCATAAAACCTTTAATTATGACTTTTAGAGATTTGAGAAAGAACAAAGGTGTTAGAACATTGTGAGTTGGGCTGAAACTAAGCATTTCATCATGCTTGGTTAATGGTTGCTGGTCACTTTTCTTGCTGAGAGGATTATCCAAACAACCCTTCTGTGGTGTAATTAGGAATCTGTACTTTTTACACAATTGTTAATCCACCAAAGCAATCTTTACTTTACTCTACCGTACTAACCTTTACTGCAGAGAATTACAGTTCAGAGAAAAAAAAATTCAAATGAAAGGAATGAGATTAAAGTAGCCGGTCATATATTCTGTTTAGCTGATTAGATGAAGAGGAGAAGAGGCCTTCAAGGACAGCATGAACAGGTGGCACAATGTATGCCAAAAAGTGACTCACACATAGAGTTATGTTCATTTCATGAAATATGTGACTCGCTACAACAAAAGGATCCTAAAGTCGCTGATGGCCGAGCCGAGAAAATCGAGTTTGAAGTCACAACATCAAAATTGGTCAAAACAGTCGGATTTCTGTTTTAGGCATAATTTTGTAGTCTAATGTTTTGTCCTTCATCTGCCGAAATTTCGAAGCTAAATGATCAAACGAAAGGTAAGAAATTAGCATTTTTCTGGGCCATGATTTTCCGACTTTCATTGTAAGAGAAGCGTGTCCGAAGATTTGGATATTGCGCTGCAACTAGACTCCGCCCCTAGCAACGAGGGAGTGATCTTATTGGTCAGTGCGTGGCATCCTGATTGCCGATTGGTCGTGCGTAGACCGCTGGCGCTGAGCTTGACTGAACATGGCGGAGGTCGCTAGGAGTGTGCCTTCTATTGTCAAGCGGTGAAAACTGTCTCGCCTCCCCATGACCATGATAGCGTCAGAAGGACAACTTTGAAGGCGTTTTTCTCGAAACTCTGATTTCCTCAACCACTTGACATGCGCTGATAAAATCATCGATATCTCCTCAACCGAGTAGTTTTATGAGTGGTACTATATATGAAATTAAAGTAGAAGAGTACAGGAATAATATCATGCCATTTTCAGAAAATTGTCCTCCCCCGACTTTCGGATCCTTTTGTTGTAGCGGGTCACATATAGTATTTTTTTCCCTGTGGCATTCATTGACAATCTGTAGTCCACTGATCAGCTGCAGGCCATTCATGTAATCATGATATGATCATGCTATGATGTCTTTGATCTACAATTGACATTCACAGCCTCCTTGGGTGATGCAATGTGACTGTCGTCAATGACAAGTCGTATTTCTCAAATAGGGAGTACACCAGCGTACATTTTGTCAGTGGTATGCTAGGCATCTGTGTACGTATCTATTGTGTGCCCATATTGTATTTGCGTATAATGTAGGTGGAGGATGCAGCTATTGTCTTTGCTGTTATATGTACTGAATATCTAATGTGGCAACACTATTGTCTTTGCTAAGCGATCCGTCTGATGCAGCGAGACTGCAAACGGAAGCGTTCATGTGCATCCACTGTTCGTAGTCTTGTCACGTCAGACATTATGACAGTAAAGCCCATAGCTGCGTCCTCCGTCTAGATTGTAGGCTAGTGTTGCATGTACAGCACTCTCCATGTAATCGGGTATCGCTTAACCGGGTACTCCGTTTAATTGGGTAGTAATGTCAATATCAGTTCCAATGCACATTAAAATTACCTGATAATCGGGTTGCCTCTCCGCATAAATGGGTAAATAATTTTCTTCTAATCTAATTTCTACCCACATTTTATCGAAGACATAACACTTTAAGAAATCATGAATGTCAAATTTTCCACGGCTAATCGCATTCTACACTCTGCTTAATTTGCAAGAAGACTGATCATTTGGGGAGTGATTAAACATGAAAACACATGGACCAGTACCGACTTGCCACACGTAAACGAACATTACACATGTAGCTGGCACTCACAATTGCATAGACAGACAGGAGTTGAACACACTTGCGCTTCTCCCTTACTCCGCAACAACATTCACAATACGAAAAGTTTGCAACAAAAATACGGCTATGCACCAGCTCCATAATTTTGCTTTTCCCCAGTCACTTTTCGAAAAGTAACCCAACGTTCTACGTGACTAGTGCACGCAAAGAGACGTGTTCATTTCGGAAAACGCCTGCTTGTTAGCGAGGGGTCTATAGTTAAAAGACAAAGTTTTCTGAAGACATATTTGTCCATAAAAAGAGTGTAAATTATTGCTTGTGATTGAGCAAGTGTAAGGTATGTATAATGTGCCGTGCAAACACGCATGTTAAAGGTGCATGGTCCCGGTGTTTTAGTCAAATGCGTACGCGGGCGCACAGAGCAAGTTTCCTATAGAGACCTATGCTGTCGGCTCCTCTTTAGCGCTTACGCTTTTGCCCACTTCTCTGAATCCGAAGAAGTCCGATTCACTGTAGTCAGTGGTCCGATCACAGTTCTACTCATGATTCGGCTGAGGGGGATGGCAGCTTTAGCAAACTTCTTTTGTGATGTCATAATAACAAGCACATATATGCACGCACCCTGGCAATACTACAGACTGCGCGATGCGCAGAGAAGACAATGAAAGCAGCGTTACTTAGCAACACCTACGCACTTTACTCTTGATGACAGCTCAACTTCGGTAAACTTTGTATATATCAATGCTAACGGTGATCAGCAGTATCATCAACAGCGCCCTCTACACTACCGGGAATATGCCCCTTTAAGCATACAGTGTACATGTAGGTGTTTGGTGCAGTGAACAAAGCATGTATATGATTGTACATACACATTGTTGTGTCAATTGTGAATGAGATGTGTTCATGTGTTAATCGGGTACTCCGCTTCATCAAGTAAGAAACGCTCTGCTCGATCCTACCCGATTATGCAGAGAGTACTGTACTTGTATAGCTTTCATGCTTTGCACTTGCATGCCTGGAGGGAGATGTTTTGATGGGTTGTTAAATTCACAAAGTTTTGTGACAAAAATGAAACCCCCACAAAATATTTAGCAACTGCAGTAATTTTGTAATGTGTCTGGGATGGAATGTCTTGCTTCAAACTTAGACACCATGAAAAATGCATTGTTATGGTTTGTTGGCTTGTAATAATTGCTTGTCAGAGCTAATAACACTATACAACATTCATATCAAGTTTGTCATTAGACTGTATGTATTGACGGGCTCCACACTTGACAGAGAATTTGTTTGTTAATGTATTTCTGCACACGCTTCAAATGCTTTGGAATTTTGTGAGCTTGAATGCAAAATTTGAAGAATCTAAACACATCAAATCATGCATGGCCAGTCACCATCCAGACATGTTTTCCATTTATGTTTTCCTTTCTAGTTTTTCTTGACTCTGGGTACGATGCAAGTGAATTATGAACCTTTTCTGAACAACTTTGTGTTCATGTTGCATTGTTTGTGCATACATACACACGCTCTAAATGTTGTATGTATATAGGTGTATGTGGAGCTGCGTGTTTGATTTACAGGCCACACTGTTTGATGAAAGCATGAATTTCAAATTTCAAGGGACAAAATTCCAGGTTATTGGAGGGATGATGATATAAGATTGAAGATGACTTATTTGATATTTATATTGATATGATTGATAATCGGATATTATGGTCATAGGAAAATATTTGATAAAAATTCAAAGATAATATTTTCTTTCTTATTTCTCTCATCCATTGTAACCTGCTATAGGAAAAACTCATTCTTAGCACAAATGCTGCCTCGATAAAATCTCTTTAAAGCCACAGCCTCGTTTTTGTGTTTGTTTTTTCTTACAAGGAGCTTCAACGCTCTTTGATTTTTACATCCCTGGGTAATCTGGGTAACTGCAAACTTACATTCACCCGTAAACATTGCATCAGACAAGACTCTTAGTGTGCACATGTGTGCACATGTGTATGTGCGTGCATTGCAGGGGCATGTATTGTTGGGGCAAAGTTTGTTTAATCTTTCATGCAAGTTCCCTGGATACAACGACACAACCTTCGGCCCTGTTTAGTCTGCGGACTTGCCTAGTCCCCAGACTGTAGTTGTATTTTTGTGTGTGTCTGTGTGTGGTTTCATTGTTTGTGTTGTTTTACAAATGCATCAAACTTGTGCTGTTTCAGCTAGCCATGATTAAATCTAAACATGCACCACTATATCATGTAACATTGCTGATATATGTGACTTATACTAGCGTGTAAAAATAACAACAACTACAACAACAAAAAAACGGCACTGCAGCATGCATGCTTTTATTATCATTTTAAAAGTACTGTAACATGCGAGGATCAGTGTGACAGTGGTAGCATATCAGCCTCATTATAGTGCAGACTCCCATTTCACATAAACAACAAACTTGTCAGTAAATGTGTTTTACTCCAAATTTATTGTGTCAGCCTAAATGCAAACTCCGATCATGTTCTTCATGGATGCATTTCTACTGAATGTCGTGAGTGGGCAGGGGATATCTGAAGGTGTTTTATAATCAAGCTCTCTTTAGTTCTGGGTGCATGCTTGATATCTTCATAGTTTAAAGACATTATTTACCATTTGCAGATGAAACAAAAACCCAGCGTTAGTGCTTCAAAATAGTTCTAACATATGAGTTAGGGATAGAAACAACCAATGTAAAAATGTTAATCAGTATAATCATTGTCAAGTATTGTTAAATATAGGTGAACAACACTTATTGTAAAATTGTTTCTAGACAAAACCGTCTACAGTTATGATAGTGATATCTCCTAATATTTCAAGCTTTATTGCATAATTCGTATTTGGTAGGATGTTTTGTAATACAACATATGAGTTAGGGATAGAAACAACCAATGTAAAAATGTTAATCAGTACAATCATTGTCAAGTATTGTTAAATATACAAAATGTGAACAACACTTATTGTAAAATTGTTTCTAGACAAAACCGTCTACAGTTATGGGTTATTGAGAAAGATAGTGATATCTCCTAATATTTCAAGCTTTATTGCATAATTCGTATGTGGTAGGATGTTTTGTAATACAACTGACCTACACATATGCATCAAATGTGATAAAGTCCCTCAAACATTTTTAAATCACTGCTCCCAATGGTAAACAGTACCTTTAACCTCTGAAACGCATTTTGAGGATGTGGTGTCTATTTTGATGTCATGTTATTGTGTAAGGTACTGTACTTGGGTATTCTTGCACATGTTTTATAAAACAAACTCAAATATCTTCAAAGTTGCATGTTTTACTGCCAGGCCTTGGAGATTGTAAACTCTTTGTGTTCTACCCCCTGTGTGCCACTTTATTCTGAGACCGAAATGCATGAGTGCTTAAAATTTGAAATTGTTCAGCTTTTCAAAGCTCTGTAAAGCCAAGCTGACACTTGCACGACTTTTGGCCACGATGTTGTTGTGGCAAGTCGTGACCAAAATTTTGAACATTGCAAAATTCTTGTCCCGACATGGCACGCAGGTCACGATGGGTCTACGCACACTTCACGCCAGTTTACGACTAGTTTGCGCACTGGAACGACTCGAGTCGTGCCAATGTGTGCCACAGAATCGTGCAAGTGTCAGCCTGGCTTAACTTGCTGCCACAGTATTTATGCCAGAAATGCAGTACAGTAGACTCCCGTTATAACGAAGTCCTCGGGACTGGCAGTCTTCTTTCGTTGTATCGAAATTTCATTATAACCGAACAAATAAACACTATCATTACATACAGCCGTATGTTGCGGCCTAAATTTTTATTTCATTGTAACCGGAATTTTGTTATAACCGTGTTCATTATAACGAGAGTGCACTGTACAACAAAGTCATAGATAAATTGCAACCTTTGCTGTGATATCGATTTTCTGACAAAGCTATGCATGGCTATGATGCATTAATGTACTGTGGCATGCTGCTATTTCTCAAGCTCTTTGTGAGTACCGGGTAGATGTGTGTTTGACCAAAATAAGCAAAGTTTGCATGCACTGTCATCTGAGTTGGGTGTGCGAAGGCGGTACTCAAAGGCCTGAATTCACAAATTTGGTTTAAATCTAAACCGTGGTTTATGCAAATTTCTTCTGCATGAATATGATTGACAGATTGCGTATACATGCCAACAGACGTCCAGTAACAAATGTGTGTGCATTCCAAAGGTATGTCTATTTCACGCTTATTTTAAACCAAGGTCTAAATTTGTACTATGGTTCAGGTTTAAACCAGGGTCCTGTTTCATAAAGCTTGTTTTCAGTAACAACTGCCACATTTCTGTGACAATTTTGCTCTCAGCCAATTAGATGCAAGGATTTCAGTAGCTTATATAACAACTATCGTAATTTGTTATTGATAACGGGGCCGAAGTTTAAACCACCTTTGTGAATTCGGGCCAAAGAGTAGAACAGGTGTCTGAAATATACAGTACTTTGCAAGGATCAGAGAGGAGACTATTTCTATGTGCAAACACTTGGTACCTCTAGATGTGTTCAGACACATGTTTCAGAAATTATGTGATCAGGGCCCTGTTTTATCAAAATATATAATTGATTTTAAATTTCCTTAACACACTGGCTGCCATAGACTTATGATAGAAATCAACTTTATAATCAATTTTAACTCTTCATAAAACAGGGCCCAGATGACATGTAAGTTTGTTGTGAGGTTGGGAAAGCTTTCATTCGTGTGTGTGTGGGGGGGGGGGGCAGAGAGGGAGAGAGAGAAAGAGAGAGAGGTGTTAATCTAGTGCACCTGTTCTTGCTTGAAGGGACAAGGGTTATAAAGTATTTTGTTTGATTCACCTTCTACAGCCCATTATTTTTTGAGGTAGAATACAATTTCCAAAGTTCTTACACTGGACTGTCAGTAGTATCAAATACTGTCAATAGTATCGAATGAAGTGATGGCAACAGTTTGGGGTCTTGTGTTTGTTTATTTGTTTGTTTTGCTTAGTTTTTAAGCTAATTTATGACAACATCAAGACCTGATAGGGAATTAGTCAACAATCCCACACCCTTCTCAACCACAACTACTTTGTAGGCTATTCAACTTCTTTTCAACAGCCAACATCATGAACCCTTGAAACATGTAACAAGAAGGACTACCAGTAATCATAAAGTCAGACATTGTAAGCATCAACTCAAAAGTAAAAAAAAGCAACAACATCAAATCGATGTTTTCTTGTTTTATATAAAGATGGAGTTATTGTGTTTTGTAAAATTTCAGCATGGAATGATTGTTCATAGCATTTTGCTAGCAGGACTGACAGTAAACTACAATACGTGTACAACTGGCTTTATTGCATTGGATAGATTGTGATAATTTATAATGCTTGACTTTATGATAATAATAAAAAAAAAGATACCTGCAGGAACTATAATAATGACATTGCAGTTTGATTTCTTTTTCTTTCCCACATAAATTACATGCTACTTTGAAAACATTCACTAAAATCCTTGAAAAAAACTGCACCGTCATTCGCTCATTTCCTGTGCATGACAGTTGATAGCGAGTTATCTTTTCATTTGGCTCAAGAGCTGATCTTCCTTGGTTAACCCATTGAGGACGAGTCCCGAGTATACTCGGGCAGGTGTCTGTGGGAAATGCATGTTGCAGCAAAATTAGCCCGTCCTCAACGGGTTAAAGAGTATACCTATCTGTATCACACACACACATAATTGTTTGGAATACCATTGACAGTGTACATGTTGTAGGCAGTGTTAATAGACATCACAATATTATGAAGGTTTTTATTGCAATCAGCAGATGATAAATATTTTGTTATAATGTAAACATGCTTGGACTGGAGTGAAATTTGCTTTGTCATGGTGGGGAGGCTGTTTTGTACACACTAATGTTTGGTTAATATTTTATGCAATGTGTTCACAGATGTAGTATGCCTTCACACACATGTTCTTTTTGATATGTGTGTATCAATGAATGCATAACTAGTGTTGAAATGTCACATTTTCATAGCATGTACAGTCTATGTTATCGGTCTCAAGGATTGATGTCCTGTTGTTTATGATCAACATTCATGTGATAGATCTTTTTAAAAAGATATCCACAATTACCACAAGAGCAGGAAGATCTCTGCCACAAGATCCTTGGTTTTTTTTCATAAATCATGCCTCAGCGTGTCGCAGCAGGATGCGTTTGTGTGGTTTTGCCAGTTCATGTGGCTGTGGGCATTATTATGTTTTAGGTCTGTATGCTAGGCTGTTCAAGCACTTGTCCATACATACTACAGCGTAGAAGTAACTGTTTTCAAGTTGTTAAAATCACCTTGGCAAAGCTCAAATCCACTGTTTCGGAGTATGGTACCTCAATTTCAGATTTGTTCAACTTTGCTAACTGAGCAGTGTGACAATGTTCAAATCCATGGGGAAAACAACTCATGTGCTCCAGTTTGTCAATGTTTTTAGAATTATACTTTCTGTCTATAGAGATTATAAGGGTATAATGTGGTATATTACAATTCTTAGAGACCAGTCATAGAATGCTTTTGTTGTTTTACCACTTCTGTCTATAAGATGGGAAATATTGAGTATATGATAAGTCTGGTAACACACATAGTGTTTTTACTCTTTGATATCATTCACCCAAACTGGAAACATTGTTAAACAGTGTCTTTAGGGGACTTGATTACAATGCATATCTTTACTGTTCATGTGGATATTCAATGTCTGGTCATAGCAGCATAACTTGTAAAGATTTTTGGGGTCCCCTCGTAAGATGGAAGCTTATTGGTCATTAACAACTGAAAATGCCTCTTTATTGCCTGGATGAGAGACATTCTCTGATAAACAGAAAAAATGTATTAAAAAAAAAGGTAATGGTATAACACATTGAGCAAGGTTACATCAATAAGTTAGAAGTGAGTACCCAGATGTCAGTGTTGCCAGCATTTTTGTAATTTGATTTCTTTCTTTCTTTCTTTTTGTGTCCCCAAGGTGGCCAAATTAGCATAGATGCCTTCCCCAAAGGATGGGACAAGACGTACTGCCTCCAATTCTTAGAGAATGATTTCAAGGAAATCTACTTCTTTGGGGACAAAACGTATGAGGTAAGACAACAATTACTACTGTTAGTAACACTTGCTTCTTTGAACTCATTAATTTATTTCAAGATCACGTTTCACTACAGGTGTATAATTATGTACTAGGGGTTACGAAAAACATTTCCACTTTTGATCCTTAATAGCTCGAGTATATCAGATAATACTGTCCTTGATATGAGTAAAAGCTGAATAGTGTACAATTTTGTACAATTTTGAGGTGATTTGACTATGAAAGCTTGAATCAATTTCATCAAATCCATGATTAATTGTAAAATTGAGTTCCAGATTTTGGTCAAATTTGAATCCTCTGTACAAAACTGAACTTTATACAGGAAAAATGAAGTGTACAACTGTACAGTGTATGTCAATGTGTGCTTACAATGACCCTGAACAATAAACAGGAATGCCACGAATACCACCTTTTCAGAACTCTGCTGTTCTGGTCTCTCGCTCCAAGCTGGAGTTACCTCCATGCTCCAAGCTCTAAGGCGCATGGATGCTTTATTAATAATTCATGATGGATTGCCCTAGGCACTGCTAGTCTGAATCCATTGTAAAGGGTAAAATGCATGCACATGAAAAAAAGTCAGCACATGTTTTAATGTTTTAGAAATTACGGTCCCCACTCGTAGTTTCGCTCCGGGTAGACACAATACTAGTAATCAGCGAACTTGTGAGTTAGCGTGAACCTCGCTTCCCCTTCGCTTCTGGGTCAACCTCCAGCTGCGCTATTTTGTATGGGCTTTAAGGTCATAGCGAGGACTCTGCACTTCGGGTATAATCATCAAGCAGGATGCACTCATAAGTTGTTTTGGGTGTGCGTGTGAACCCATGTCATGAATTCACAAATGGAGCTAATCATTGACAGTTAAGTTTTTGACCTAAACTTCAAGTTTGGCAACTACAAAATGTACTTGTGAATGTAACTGATATAGACCTAAACTCAGCACGTTGTGTCAACATGTACAAAGAGTAAGAAGAACATTATGAGAAAAAAACAAAACAATATCATAAGAGTATAAATTGTCTTACCTGATATATTTTTTTCATGTGTTTTGTTTTGCCACATTTTGTTTGTTTTGGGTTTTTTTTTCCTGCTATTTTGTTTCTTTTGTTATTTTTTTTTCAGGGTGGCAATGACCATGAGATCTTCATGGATCCCAGGACCAAAGGATCCACAGTGACAAGTCCCGCTGACACCAAGGAACAAGTTTCCAAACTATTCAATCTATAATCCAATTAATTTAATGGCAAACTATTCAAAAAACAATTGAAATAAACCTCTTCCTTCAGCTCTGTTCAATTTTGACATCAGTATCGATTGAAAAAAAAAGTGAATTCCAGAAAGTGAAAATATTGTCTCTCAGTCATATGCAATATGAAAAATTACCCCGTTTTTCATTTCTGTTAGAACGAAAAACAACTGTTGGACATTTGTGTGTGTGTGTGTGCGTGTGTGTGTGTGCTGTGTGTTAAAGATAAAATGGAGTTCCTGTTAAGGTGCATTTCACCGAGTGAAACCATGATTCAAAGTACCTGGATATAACTGCTAGTCAGTATGATGCTTAGGGAGCATTATAACTCATGTTTGATTACTAGAACGTCAATTTAGATGAGAACTGCAGTAGTGACTCTCGCAAAATAACGGCTCGTTTAAACGGAAGGATTTGGTCTCGAGCGCATGATTCACAACGCCACCTTGCGGTCCCCAGAAGAAAGTCGGTTTTCGGATACTACTGATACTATACTACTATACAGAACTCTTGCGAGAGTTCTGTGATATACACTGTACTACTGAAGTGTACTGTACACAAGCGCGACCGCATCCCAGAGGTTACGATCCGCGATCCGTTTATAGCAGAGCAAGCTGTCGACAACTGCGTACATTGTGTGTATAGCCACTGTGTGCGTTTTATGTCCGACGTCCAGTAGTGTACGATCGAACGATACCCCTGTGCGGTGTATGTTGTGTGTACGTATCATGGGGGCATGGATGGGCCAACCGTGCCGGCGTGATGCCGTATACTGTGGGTGGCCATGAGCATGCTATCTAGTACCCATATTGTACACATGCCCCACTTTCCCCACTCTTTGCCTTCCACCAGGGAGGTGAGACCTCCCTGCTTCCACAAAAAGTCGATTCTCTTGCTAGTCATGCTTCCACCAAAGAGTGGATTCAGTACACTGAACAATGTAGTCCGTGGCGATATCCCGAACTCCTTGAGAACTCCTACCCAAACACACATGAATTACATATTACTTACATTGCATCAAATTTCCTTCCAAATTGCTTTCCTTCAGACATTTCAACATCCCGAAACATCCCCAAATGTAACAATGAAAAGGTTGCAGTATACACATTACTACATGTGGTACTACAATGGGCTACATCAGTACATGTGTATGTATGTACATGTATAAAGCATTGAGTCTCCCGTATCCGGCCAAATCCCTTATCCGGATGAGCCCCGGTCCCGACTTGTCCGGATACGAGAGGTTCAACTGTACTGAATTTTGTGGCAGCAATAATAATAATGGTGTACACTACAAGAACACCAATTAATGATACAATAACAATAACTGTAATGATATATTCAACTATATCTGATGATACTAAATGATTATAATAATAATTTAAATCAACCGTAAAGATATTAAATGACAATAACAAAACAGTAGTAATGGCATTGCAAAGATGATGACAATAAAAAGCTTGCTAATACCATGAACTACCACATGTACATTGTTGCATTATCAAAATGATCATTCATGACAAAAAAAAAAAAAATGCCAGGTATTTAAAAAAAAAGGATAGTAATCTGGGGGACAGACACAGTAATCAAGTGATACTCACAAAAGAAGAAGCATGATGCTTTCATCATAAATCCTGGATACCGCATACATGTAGATCACTAAAAATGACTGTTACAACTGGCAGATAAAGTTAGGTATGGATTGATCAATGACATACACTTGAATCAGGACTGTTTCATGATTATATGCACATTGAAAATGCCAAACACATGATTCAATGCTGCTTCAGATGAATGCCAAAATACCTCAGGTAAACCTGTTCTTTTTGAGGTTCAGCAACATCAAATTTAGCAATAATATGGTATACGCCCTTAATCCATGACATCATGTCAGCCAGAATTGTGTAATCTTGTGTAACACAAAAAGAAATGTTGTTGAGGTGCAGTTCTGTGCTGTAATATGGCCCTTGTTCGTCTATAAGGATAACATCAATCAAATAGAGGATTTGTTCGTTAATTAATTAGCATGGCCGAAGTCATGCTACATATTATATGCATCACACCTGCAAAGTGGCAAAGTTTCAAGAGTAAATTGTAAGAATTAGAAAGAGAATGCAGTGACTAGTGTGTAGGGCACTGTTATTAGGGGCTACAGATTAATACATTAGTTGTGTTACAGGCATGTCTTTCATGTTATGTGGAACTGAGAAAGAGTGGTATAACATAATATAAGAGTTTTACATGATGTGTATATGGGTTTGTAATGATGTGAGAGAGAGAGAAATAAAGGCGATATGGAACAAAACAGATACATAGAAAACAAGAAAAGCACTCGGAGAGCGCAGACCTCCGCAGAGCAGTTCATTTCCACCCACACACTTGCTGAAAAACTGCTCAATTTCCAAGAAATGATAAAGAGAAGCTGCGTTTACATACCTCATCATCAGCTTCTGCCTGCTCGGCATCTCTTGAACTCCCAAGTTTGTTGACCCAAATTTGCCCCCCCCAAAAAAAAAATCCCTCTAACATTCATAGAAATTCCTGGTTCGCTACCAAAATATATTCATATCTTCCTTGTGTCATTATAAACATTTCCTGCAAATTTGATCGAAATTAGGTCACAACTTTTTTGAGTATTTTGGCAACCAGACAGACAGAAAAACCAACACTGGCAAAAAATTAAAAATAAATGAATAAACCTCCATGGCAAAGGTAATGATGGAGTCCAGCTGATGATAAAACAATAAACATTCCTTATTCCATGGGCAGATCCAGGAATTCTGTGAAGGGGGAGTTTGCGCAACTAATATTTCTGGTGCCACTTCTGGGTTCCATTTCATTTTTTTTTCTTTTTATTTCTTTTGTTTTTAACGAAAAATAAAGGGGGGACGTGCGCCGGTTACGCCCCCCTCTGGATCTGCCACTGTTAGATATTGCTCAGTTTTCTGAGACTGATTTCCACTTTTCTGGTATCACATCATATTCTTTAATTTTGTTTTACGCTCAGGGTCGAATGTTATTTGTATATGCTTTGTATTGGTGAATACACATGAGCTTGTGATCAGCATTGATGTAATATGGCACCATGTACTCTGTTTTGGAAGGCAAAGACTACTCTTAATAGCAGATCTTTCATCCATATATACCAACTTGATACCAGGTAATGTTCTGTCATAGTTTAAAAGTTGTTTATTATCAAGTATTATCAAGTTTCAGATCTGCATAGTTGTAAGGGTGGAGTATCTTTTTGTTGTAATAGTTGTATAAATTTATAGACTGCAAATGTTTCCTTCCGTTGTTTTTTTTAATATCATATTTGTATTTTTGGTACTTCTGTTTTATCTGTCTTAGATATGTGTTTGACATCAAAATTCAGCATAGAGATAATGTTTTTATGTTTCTGCATCCCAGTGTGAAAAAATTATTATCTTGAAACAAGAGTTAATGACAAGTAGCCCTCTTGTATAAATTCACCAGGGCCTGATGTTAGCAGTGGCTTGGGGGCCACTAAAGATTGATATTGGGCCACCAAATTTTTCGTTTTGTGGCCCGATCTAGCAACTAAAATCCAAAATTGATTTTTATATTTCCTAATATTTCAGGCACCATAATTCTTTATCAGATCACCAGAATTTCAAATTCAGAGATTTTAGTTGCCCGAACAAGCCACTAGAGAAAAAAGTTACTGTCAAGCCCTGTTCAAAACTATCAATAGAAATGGTTCATGCATTACTAAGAGAGACAACTCATGTAATTATTTGTAAACACTGAAATTCATGGCATTTTTTTTAATGTGATGGGCTGACTTGAAAAGCTCATTTCATACCACACTTCAAAACTAAGGAAAGTGCCCTGCTTGAAGCCAATGAAACACCTCTGGCAGAAACATGATGAATCAATTCAAGGCTTATAAAAAATGGTGGCAAAGAGATTGCTGACCTGAATAGAATAGCAGTGGTGGATCCAGGCAGGGGCGCACTGGGCACACCCCCCCCCCCCCGCCAAAAAAAAAAAAAAAAAAAAATGGAGGAGGGTGAATGCCTCCTTTAATTTTGTAAAGCCCCCCCCCCCCCCCCCCTCTTTTGGAATTCCTGGATCCACCCCTGGAATAGCACTTGTTTTCTCATAGCTGTCTTCGGCAAGAAACTAGGGAGCTTTAGATTTTGACGCGCGGACGTTTGAGGCGACGCTTGCGCTGGACGTTCTCCTCTCCCCACGTCGTGTGGAAAAGTAGCTTTAGATTACGCTGGGACGCAATGTATAAAAAACAAAATCGCGCCCCCATATGATCAGTGCATGAAGAAGCTCTCTACGTCGCAAACTGTGCAGACATGAAAATAGCCCAGTACGCGTAGTGAAAAACTCTGGCGACGCAAGCTAAAAATAGATTGACTTTACGCGCGCTACTGCGCACGCTCAGAACATGTTTTTTTTTTCCTTTGAACGTCCGCGCGTCTAAAATCTAAAGCTCCCTATTAGCATTGTGAATGTGTTTGTTTTTTTAATGAAAATTGTATCTTTTTCCCCAGTGCATCCTTCACCCATCAAGTCTTGAGGTGATTTTGCTGCAGTAATTATCTTCTTTTTTCTCTCTCTCTCCTTATAGGATTAGCAATTTTGAGATGTACTGCCTTTTCTATTTTGCCAACAAAAAGAAAAGAATATAATCATAATAAATTCTTTACAAAATAACTTAGAAACACTTGATTGCCCAGGCTCAAAAAAAAAACCAACACACCTAAATTACAATTTAAAACAGAACTTTGCTTCTCTTAAATTCATCACCCATTTAGCAATCAATTTTCAGATTTAGGAATCTTGAGGCCTTCACAATAAAACTCTGAAACTGATATAAACAATGAGCTCAAGTGAAGGAGAATATTTAATCCTACCTTATGAAACACCCAAAAGTAAATAGGAAAAAATTATTCAAAAAGACCAATAGAAATATGTTTTACAGGACTTGATTGATTGATGTGTGATATACATCATCCAGAGTCTTTTTATTATGCACTATACTAGGTACTATGTACTTTGTGAGCGAATGTTGATCTTTAGCGTAATATATGAGGCATGAATTGATGCCATTTCACTTTCAAAGCGAAGAAAAGACGAAAACCAGAGGATTGGTAGGAATATGATTGCTGTTGAATGCATGATTCTCTAAGAAATGCCATGTGAGTCGTAAAATGATCCATTAATGCAGCCCTTTCACACTTTGTGATACCAGTTTCTAAAAATGTAAAAATGCAACCTTGGTTCAATTTGCAGGGTAACACTTTATTTTCTTAGTCCATGTTTATCTTCGAAAACCATTAGAATGTAGGAAAAAGACCAAAATGTTCACAGAACTTGAAAATGTTCCATCTTATGTTGTTTCTCTGTGCTGAATATTTTGTTATTCTAGTTTTATCGATTTAACAGATAAACACATGATAAAAGCATCTGGCATAGAACACATGAGTTGCAAGAAATTTCAGAACGGAATCTCAGTGTATTTCATATTGTATTGAATTCTACATTCCAGATATGACAGTGTGATTTGTTGGGTACCACAGAATGAATTATGGCAAAGAAGACAATGAAGAGACCAAGTCTAAGACCAGTTTTATATTGGTAGAGTAGATTAAACCTTACTAATTTATGATCCATTCTGTAATCAAGTTTGCATTTTCTTTGAAAGGAAATGATCTTGATAAATTGCTCGCAATGAATAAAATAATTTTAAATGTATCAGATGTAATTGGCTTGTGCACTGTGATTTCATATAAAGTTGCGTCACATCATGATCGTAACTATGGAGCCAAGGTGTGTGAAATAATTCTGTGGAATATATACATAACATGATTTGTGAGAGTTGTCGTGTAGTTAGAACATGTTATCATGGAAGGTGCTTGTATTAACGTGTGTTGCTTGTGTGTGTGTGTGTGTGTGTGTGTGTGTGTGTGTGTGTGTGTGTGTGTCAATGTGCTTATATAAAAGTGCATATTATGCAGACTTAATTCTTTTTAATTCTTTTTTGAGACTGATACATTCCTCTGAGTTGTTTTGTAATGATAATGATTATGATGATGATAATAATAATAAATGTTATCGTTGTCATCATGACCATCATTATCGATATTGATCACTATGAGAAAGTTTGAGTCTATGAATATCACTCTCCAAGCGCACATAAATCAACTCGATATGCAAGGCTCCATACACAAGTATGTTTAAAGGGATCGTATAGTTTTGGTTGAGACCTAATTTCCGGTTCCTAACATTTTTTTTGTGAGATAATGAGAAACACCTTTTGAAATATGAAAGAGCATGTAATTCCATGAGGAATTCAACATTTTTTATTTGATGAAAATTGGTTTTGAAATGGCTGAGATATCCAAAACAGAGCAATTCTAATAAAGTTTGGGACCCACATTTTATTATGATCACTTTGTTTTACTTGTTTTTTAATGTTTCAGTCATTCCAAACCTGCTTTTCATCAAATAAACTGTGAATTCCTCTTAAAATGGTATGCTCTCTACTATTCATAAGGTGTTTTCTTGGTATCTTGCAAAAAGTTAAAAGCCCATTATCCCCTTAAAGTCGCTGTTTTGATCTGCAGTGTCCGTATGAAAGTCATTATTTTTTGCCCTATCATGCAAGGTATTCTTGACGTCGGACATAACCAACACCTACACACCAGCCAAAATATCCGAAGCAGGCAACGTCATCAATTTAGGGGATTCCAAATTACGTCATAACAATACAACCAGCAGCGCACTCCTCGGTTGGATGCGTTGTCTTTGTTCGTGACAGTTTTCGTTCAAGACGTGTATGCACTGCGTGACTCGCACGCATTTTGCGTGGACTTCTGAATTTCCACTGAAATTGTAAAGCTATGAATAATTTACTTTAAATTTTAATGTTTTCATCATTTAACAAAAATAGTATGCCGCATAAAATACTTGGTCAATATAACATGTTACAATGTACTTTAGCAGAAAAATAGTATCACAGGCTGGAACCTGTTCCGTGAAGGAAGCGGCGCGCGCGAAATCAACGTTTGTTGGCAGTGTGAAGGGCGCGCGCCGTACACCATATCGGCGGTGTACAGTCATGTACCGTGTACTAGAAATCTGTTCGGTCGGAAAGCAGGCCGTATACCACCTACGCCAGTCAGTGTACCTGACCCAGATGATTTCGCCTCTCTGTAAATTAAAGTGAGTGTTCACGCCGATGCATTCGACTGGCTGGTGGCGTGCAGAGGCCATGGGAAGCGACCATCGCTGGTAAAGTCGGGGAGACAATGATGTAAAAGTGCATCAGACTATGAATTTCTTCTTTGGATCCATTATAATTACTCCTGTAATACTGATCTAAGGCCAAGTATTTCGTTTCACCGTCTGATATGACCACAAAATTTGCTGATATTCGCCGCAACTGAAGGCACTGGGCTAGTGTACTCTGTGGACGCGGAATTTTCAGAGCTCTACCGCGATCGGTACGGCCGCGGCAACTCGTCCCTTCGCGTTTCACTGGCAGCCTTGAGGCAAAGCGGTGGAGGAATTGTGGAAAATTCGAACACGACATCTATCTCGTCTCCAGTTTTGCTGAGGTTCCACGAATTTTTGCCCACACCTAGCTACTACTGCTCTTCCCTATCTACCATATTAAAGTCCAGAGAGGTTCTTTTTTTTTTTTAGGATTCATATAAATAGATAAATGACTATGGGAAGGAGAAGTCTGAAGAAAATATGTCTCTTCGACATGGATGGTACTATCACTCAAGTACGCAAGGTGAGAATAAAATTATAAGTTGTAACGTATAGAGACATAGTTAAGAGATATACTCGATGAAGTTTGCCACAGGCCGTGAATCAGGATCACCACGAACCCGTGCAAATGTTGTTATTTAATGATGAATGTCAGTTGATTACCAAATCATTAAATTATCTATGTTCTATTTCTTGTTGCACTAGGTAGCCTATGTAGCAATCACAATCGTTTTAAACATCTAGCTCTGAAAATGATTGCACAATTCGTCAATATATAGGCCTATAAAATTACTAAGGTGTTTGAATATCAAAAAAAAAAAAAAAAATCTTTTTGACTGATACCGGCGCAATGATCGCAGGAAACCCAGACATAATCGTGAAGATTGTTATTAATGTGAGATTGTCATTGAATTTGACCAAAATAATATCATAATATTGTACGTGACAGCAAATTATCATGTTTACAAAGTGAACATCTGTTTCCTACAAATATCCCACGTACCGTACCATGATTTATGGATTTAATTTCACCACCGCAGACAGTGGCTATATTAAATCGGGAGAATGTGTGTATGTGTGTGTGAGATGGAGAGTAATTTTCCACAGAAGCTTGGCCAGCTGCATCCTTGTTTTTCTTCTCTTTCTTTTGCGGTTTTTCCTGTATACGGATTACTAGTGCTCCATTCTCTAACATTCAAAGCTCCCTTCTTTACAACAGTGTATATGCCTCATCTCTTCCTGCTTATCTTAATATTTAATGTCATTATATATCTTCAAGTCTTCATTCAAATTCAACCTTCCCTGCCTCTTTACAAATTGAAACATAAACACACACAGAGGAAATCCTGATTGTGTGCATCGTAGACGTCACAAATTCTTACGTATGATGCAAACACAGGAGGCAAATTCCTTTCCTCCATAAGACAGGAGGACTCCGCAGGAGACTTCCTCCTCGTAAAATATACTGCTTATGTCATGAAGGATGACAGTGTACATGGTGCTTTATATAAGCAACAGATGCTACACAAGTTTATTTTGGTATTGCTTGATTGCCACGCATAGAACCTGCTTCATCTGAGTGACGACTTTTCAGCATGACCATGTAATTCAAAATGATATTCAATGAATAGTACACAGCAAGAACGGAAAAACATACAAAACATACTTGTACAAGTACATAAAAATCCTCCGTGTGATGCAGGTGCTTGGTATATCGGGTGAGATGTGCCTAGGGCCTTCATGTACAGTAGGATGTTGGGTGGCTCAGTCATTTGATTTTCATCAGCAGCACACACTAATCATCTTTTCATTCATATGAAACTATCATAAGAATTAACTAAATTGTTTTTATCATTCTGGAAAACAGACAGGAGAAACCAAAGAGCGTGATATTTTGAGACGAACTCGGAAGAGCTCCAATACGTTTTGCTTCTGCAGATTTCAGGACATTCCAAACATGTTGCTTTCAAACTTGCTGTTGACGTATACTGTGTAGGCATTGGAATTTTCTGGACACGGAAATACTGACAACACCGGATTAGTTTACAAAAGCCACAGAGAGAGCGTGCGACAAGGCGCAATCTCGGTTACGGGCTGTTGGGTGTGCGGGACGCTGATTGGCTGATGTTGGGGGCAAAATAGTGGGTGTGTCACTACGTCATCAGGGCGCTGGAAAAAGCTTCCGTGACATTCAGACGACCTTCACACGTACCCAACCTGTTATTCTTCGTAATACCATGCAGCTACTAAAGCTCCATGGTAATACACACTGTAGTATTAAACTCGCAGGAAATGCATTGTACCATGGACCCTAGAATCCCTGTTACAAGACAGTCTACTCGTATACCCATCAGTGACGTACATGTTTTGACGAGACAAGTACTATTACATGTTTTTAGAACAAAGATGTTTTCCCCACCAACATTTTCGCTGCTTTTAAGATGGCGATAGGTTTGATATTTTGTCATGTTTTATGTGTATTATGATAAAGAGCAAGAAGGAAATGACGCCACATTTTTTTTTTAAGTGTTTGCGTGGTATTTTACAATTCCTCCTCCCTCTGCATACTACTAGGTTTTTATATTTATATATTTATATATTTATATTATTTTGTATTTATTATCAACAGTCTTTCATAATTTAATCACTTTCAGTAGTGTTATCGTAAATACAATAATATTTAGGTTTTTATCCATGATTTTTCGTATCTTCATCAGGGATTTTACTTTGATTGTATAAACAATGTAGGCCTATGTGGGTTAGGCATTTTTTAGGCGAAATTTTCCGAAGTTTTTACCATAAACCGCTAGCTTAAAGATCGCGATTGAAAATGCAAATTATTGCATTAATTTTGTTTGAAAGTTCCATATTTTGCTATATATGACGAAATATTGTTTGCATTCGATGTATGCTTGTCTGCATTCATGTTTGCGTGTCTGAACGGTGTAAATGTATGTGCATATGATTTTTTTTAAATATTCATCGGCGTTGTCAATTATAGATAGCCACTGCTACCATCCAGCACGTTGTAGCAAAGGCAGACGAAAGTATGCACTGTATTGTAAAACCAGAAAAATTGTCACCGACATTCAATGCATTCTGTTGACAAGAGCACTAAGTCTTGAAATCGCGTGCATTTTACTTTCGCGAATCTTAAATTGGCTCCCCTTTATTAAGATTCGCGAAAGTTTCATGCACGCGATAATTTCTGGCTTTACAGAATATTAAGTTAATACAAATTAAGTGAAGTTGTTGGAATCTTTGTTCACGTCAATCACATTATGACCACGGGGGGGGGGGGTCTATATTCAAATCAACAGTTCCGTAGTTTTCTCGCAAACTAGATACTGGAGAAATAAGACATGGAAAATTAAGATGATACAATTATTAAATGATACTTGGGTCCTGTAAATGCACCCGTGTTAAAACTCAAAAAGATATTTTCCCTTCCTGTGTGTATTATGTATGTATGTATGTGTGTGTGTGTGCGTGTGTGTGTACAGCACGACGGTTGTTACATCTCACAGTCACATCTGCTGTATAAATAATCGAAGTTTATGACTATTGTCGAAAAATATGGCCTTATGTTTGCTATTGCTTGCTCATTTTAGTGGCGATGTTTTTCCTTTTCGTCACACGTTAGTTTCTGTGCTATTGTTTTGGTTTTGGTGTATGTGTGTATTTGTTTGCTGTTTGTTTGTTTGTTTATTTTTTGTTGTTGTTACAGTTGCTTTTTCATTCATATTGTGTTCATCAGTCGCTGAATTTATCTCTTCCCAGAAAATAGACGCTGAGATGCGCGAGCTCCTGATCGAGCTCCAGAAACAGTGTCCCATCGGCCTGATCACAGGCTCCGACCTCAAGAGCGCCGAGCGCCAACTCGGGCACGAACTCATCCAGAGATTCGACTACGTGTTCGTTGAGAACGGCGCAGTGGCCTACCGAAATGGGGACGTGATTGCTGAAAAGGTCAGTGATCCGCCAACGAAGGTTGCGGCCTGTTGTCTCTGTATATTGCCCATCGGTCTAATCATATCAAGAACTAGAAAGTGACTTACTGAAGAGATTTCCTTAGAATTTCCACAATTCTTACATCCCCCATGTCTCTCAAATCCAACTGCACGGTATTATAACCATCGTTTGATTTGGCCTCGTGATGATTTTCAGTATGCAAACTATACATTGTACGTGATACGTATGTTTCTCGATTTCCAACAATACAATATAAAACCTGTCTATAACAGTGATATACTTTGAATATGCATATAGCCGGAAAAGGGCTTGTGTTTGACATTGTATGTAGGTGGCGTGCCGTTTGCATAGATACCGAGGTAATTACATTTTAAAACAAAGAAAATCTGATGATGATTCTCCCAAAATTTGTGTCTTTAGTGAGCTGAATTCACTTGATGTGACGAATAATTTTTCGTGAGTGCTGATCATGCAGCAAATGATTAGACAAGTTGTTACGGGTGACTCTGAGTCTACAAACTTCAGCATCGTGTAGAGTTTTCAGTCACTTCCAATTTGTAGCTCTGTGCATGACAAACAATGAATAACGATGTTGATAGCACGTGACTGTGACGAAGATACCAGGCGAGCCTTGGATAGGACGAACGTTTCCAAGAAACAGCTTCACATGAAAAGATTAAGATAATTAGAATAACACGCTTTTTCTATTATAGCTTTTACAATTCAGGACATGAAATGGCGGCTTGCCTACATAATCTGTCTGGTTTTATTTGCATTTCATTCACACTATATGTCTGTCACGATTGAGGAAATGGCATTTCCGGTAAATTATTTGTAGTGTTTATACTGAAATGTTTCTTGTCGGTTGAGGACCAGTATAGGATTTTCGACTTTTATTAAGGCGTAACTGCCAAATAAACAGACGCTAACTATAGAGCTGTAAATGTAAATGATGATCATCAGTGAAGACAGCCTGTCAAATTAGGATAAGCATTTCACAAGATCATTTTACTTTTGTATTTATATACTGTACATACAGAATATATCGGAGGAGATGGGAGAAGCCAAGTTACAAGAAGTCATCAACTTTGTTCTGCACTACTTAGCGGATATCCAGCTACCAGTAAAGAGGTGGGTTTATTTCCATGTACTGTGAAAGATATATACACTAATTGTAAAGCAAGGTTTGCTTGTGTTTTGTTGTTGTTGTTGTTGTGGTTGTTGCTGTTGTGGTTGTTGTTGTTGTCTGGTCACATTTTTATGTTTGTTTGCTTGTGTTTAACATGACGGTAAAAACTTGAGGCATCGATGAACACATTGGACCTGTTTAGCAGGTGTTCACCATATCATGGATTCACACAAAGTTGTGATTCCAGAAAATTGATAAGTGCTGGGATTGAATAAACGCTTACAAGCATTACACAATCTAGAAGTCGCTGCCCCCACTTGAATTCAAGACAATGTATAAGCAGACTGGTAGACCCTCTTCAGTAAATTACATACGTGCTTCTACCACCTAAGTATAACTGGTTAACACTGGCGCTTTGCCCCAGCTGCTCAAAACATTAATTTTGATTGTAAAGTCTAACGATCAGCCACACTCTTTACAAACTATGAACTATTGTTATTACACGAAAAGTTCGTGTTGAGGACAGATGACGTCCATGTAAATGCAATACCAAAGCATGAGTATCCATGCACGATTTGCATGTGTGATGTGCGCGTGAATTGTGAGTGTTTGTTCTACAAACATTTACAATTTTAAGTGTTTGTTGATTTGACATCTACGGCGATAAAAGACAAAAAAAAAAGTGTACAGGAGGGAGAAAGGAAGGCTCATTGTTTGGTTGGAGTATGTACAATAATGTACATGTGTACATCCAGAGTGAAAACGAGAACAAGAATTTTTACATCGTGAAACAACTGTAGAAAATGACTACAGATTTTTCAGCGAACTCACAAGAAGATTATTGAAAAAAACCAAGAAAATGGTGAAGAATATTTCAAAATCGCTAAATGACATTACAATGACGGCATTTGTTCCATGCTGTGATAGCACTCAGATAAAATGTGATAATCCTTTTCATCATCATAAATCAAATAAGCTGTATTTTTTCAAATCCTTCTTAAAGGCGGTTCTTATTATTTTGGGTTTTTTTGTGATAGAAAGAAGGATCATTCCATCTTAAACTTTGCTAAAAAAATTTACGTACACAATACAAATTGTATTATATCTGTAGGGACCCGTTTCATATTTACGCGTAATGTGAATGTTGCAACAACTGCGTTAACGACCGCAAGGTCTGTAATACTAACATCTGATTAGTTTCAAAAGTTGTTACCATAGTAACTGCAATATTGTAACCAATAGACCTCAGGAGTAGACAGAGTGATTTGTAGAGACCGTCAAGGCATTGGATGCAACTACTCAGGGGTTGATTTATGATGTGTTGCACCAGTATTTCCTAATACAATGCGTGTGTCTCTTTGTCTCTCATAAAGTTCAGATTACTATATTTCAAGGTGAACTTCACTTATCCAATATACCAGGAACAATGATAGCATAAAGCCAATGATGGTTCGTTTGCAGGTCAGATCGTGTAACGATAGTGTTTAGGAGTTTCTTGGTGTGGAGCGGATGTGTTGCGCAATAACCCGTTTCGGGTTTCTAGCGTTATCAAATTATGTAATATACCTTCCTTTCACATAACGTAGAGCATGTTCAAAAAAAAAAAGAAGAAAAGTAGATTGTTTTCCAAACGTTTTATCGTGATACCTTACAAAGTGTCCCAGGCTAAATCAGAATAACGTGTATTCAATTGTCAGTGCACATGAACATTATTCCATACGATTTGAATTCCGAACACGATTTTTTTTTTCTTTCCGAAAGTGTTCCCATTGATCCACTTGCTTATTCTTCATCTACATAGTCAGTCTTGTTGTATATCACATATACATCTCTTTATCTAGGCCTATATTTATATATATGTTGTATGTATCTGTCTTTTTAAAAAGATTCTGTTCTGATATACATTCTCTTTTCATGCGACAGGGGTTGCTTCGTAGAATACAGGAAAGGAATGATCAACATTGCACCAATGGGTAGATGTAATCTGACTTTCGAGGACAGGAGAATTTTCTGCGAGTACGACAAGGTGTGTCATCGCTTTGAATTAATGGAATCCACCTGTATACTCCCTAAAGGATGTGTACCCTTTAATGTTATATAAAAGTTGTCTTTATTATCACCATGATGTGTGCGCATTAGCCTAGATTATGCACGATTTTGGCGCTGTCAAAGTTACAGAAACATTCAACTTTTCATTTGTATCACAGCTTGATGAACCTCTTTATGGATCCTTTTTTTTAATTCACATATTGGCTTTGGAAGCCCCTTTCTTATGATTTGATATCGAGACGGACATGTCACTATGAAATACAATGTTGAAACCCCTCCTCGGATAATGAAAACAAACCCGCTACATTGTGATACATGTCCCCTCTCCGTATGGTTCCACGGAGCACTTCAGACAGGTTGCCACTATAGTCTTGATAGTGTGCTCATAATCCCACCCTACAATGTAGGTTACACCAATAAGTTCCTATAGAATCGTGGACCCCCTTATAGAAAGTGCACAGTCCCGTATAATGAAGACTCCTTCACCTCCTTTTACCTTTCTACACATGGAGCTATTGTGGGATAAGACTGTTGTAGAAGGAGTAAATGAAGGATTTTGAAGAACGCTTTGTATTAACTCGCTCTTTCTTTTCTCTCTGTACCAACTCTCACACAGACGCACAAAGTTCGTGAGAAAATGGTGAACACACTACAGAAACGCTTTGAAAATAGCGGGCTTGTATTCTGTATAGGTAGGTTACCTCGTTTCCCTACAATTTGATTACGGTAACTTCTTTTGATATCGTATACCATAAGTATTCTAATGTGTGCATAAGGCATTTGGTAGTGACTTTGTCAAGGCAGAGATTGAACTCAACTCCTGTTCATGATTATCGCCAATGGTTGCTGGATGTTTGCAGGTTTCAGGGGCGGATGTAGCTTTTTTGCTAAGGGTGGGGGGGGGGGGGAGTTGACCCAATGACTATGGGTCATGACGAGCAAAAAAAAAAAGTCTTCATATTTTGCTTCCACTTCTCTCCACAACTCAGCTGACAAGCAAAAAAAAAAAAGTTTTGTTTTGTTTTGTTTTGGGGGTTTTTGCCATCGTGTAGATCCGCCGCTGGGTTTCGTTCCCGTTCTATAGTGCAACGCCATTCTTAACACGTCGATCTATTTTTAGACCTCATAACATTTACGCACTGATAAAGGCTGTTACTGAGTGGTACGATCAAAGTTTCTTACACACCCATGACATTGTACGTTCATATATCTATTCATTATTCTGTTAACAGGAGGTCAGACGAGTTTTGACGTGTTTCCGGTTGGCTGGGACAAGACATCATGCCTGGATCACCTGGAGTCAGAGTTCGAACAGATCTACTTCTTTGGCGATATGACAGCCAAGGTTAGTCTTGCCTTGTCTTGTCAAACAAGTAGCCAACGTATAATATGGCCCTCTGAAACCGACTTGCGACAGAAGTATCATTTTCCATGCATGAATGTCCATTTGACGGTTCTATTACCTTGAGTTTACAGTCATTTTGTGTTGTTTTGCATTAGTGACCGGGGAATAATAATTTTTTAAAGCTGAAATACTCGTATTTGCTTTTATATTCTGGACCAAAAATGAATCCTCTAGTGACTGACTGAAAGAGCTTTACGTGATTATATATATTTTCAAATATATCAGAATGTTTGCCAGTTTGACATTCCATGCTATTCTATTTGTGACATGATCTCATAAACTATTGTGACTTCACAAAGCAATTCTGACATCGCGCGCCGCTTCCTACGGTCACTGTAACAAAGCAATTGTGACATCACAAAGCAATTTTGACATCGTGCGCTGCAGCTTTGTACAGTCACGTCGACTTTATGAAATGTAACAAAGTAATTGTGACATCATAGACTGACATTGCGCGCTGCTTCGTACGGTCACTTTATGAATATAACAAAGTAAGTGTGACATCATAGCACAATTCTGACACTGCGCGCTGCTTCGTACCAAAGAAGCGTCTTTGCTTCGTACGGTCACTGTACTCTGAAATGTGGCAAAACAATTGTGACGTCACGAAGCAATACAGACATCGCGCGCTGTAGCTTTATCACCGTCACTTTATGAATAAACTAAGTAATTATGACATCATACACAACCTTGACACGGCGCGCTGCTTCGTAAGGTCACTGTACTCTGAAATGTGACATCGCGCGCTGCAGCTTCGTACGGTTACTTTAATGTAACAAAGTAATTGTGACATCACAGAGCAATTCTGACATCTCGCGCTCCTTCATACTGTCACTCTGTGATGTAACAAAGCTGCTGTGCCATCTCAAAGCAATTCTGACATAGAGCCCTGCTTCGTTCATCGCTCCATTATGGTATCCACCACATGACTTGTCGCCTCATTTTTCCCCTTCTTTTGTTTAAATTTATATCAGGCAATATATAAAGCAAATATTCCCTGCCTTCTTTCGATTATCTGGTCAAAAATATGGGCCTCGGTGCCTTCAAACGTATCATTCACTCAGGGGCTTCACCCCGCAGTGAATAAAACTATTTTGGAGTCACCTCTGCCCATATAGTTTTAGCCAGAAATTCTCAATTCAAAGTTAAGCTTGTGTATAGTTATATTTGCTGTTACATTAGTTCCGAATAAATACAATTTCCCAGCTTGCATGAAAGATGCGTTTTTGCTGTCGCTCATTTAGTTTCGTTTAGAGATGGAAGATGAATATGTTGCATGTATGAGATTTGGGAAATAACGTTCCCATCGAGTCAAACATTATCCACCAAATTTGAATTAGAAGTGTGTCTGGAATATTCAACATCTCGTTTGTTATTGCTCACTCTGCATGTCTATCGTAAGTTAAAATAGCCTTTATCAAAGAAAATCATTACTGTATTGCACTTGCAATATTTGGGATGATAATTAAATTTTGTATCTGACACGAAGTACACATTTAACGTATAATTGTGAACGGAAGACTTTATATTGTGTAAGGAGTAAGAAAATCTAACGGCGATTGTGTCACATGCAAAAAAAAAAAGATAAAAGAAAAAGAAAAACGAAACCTTTAAGAGGGCGCTGTTTAACCTAGGGATCCAGATCCGTGTATCGTGTCCATCGCTAAAGCCATAACAGCGATTCAAGCTAAGACTTTACCCGAGTTCAGTTTCAATTATAACATTGAACTTATCCAAAGCTCATCAAATGTCAAAATTTCACTTTATAAAAGAAAAGAAAAAGCAAAACCCAACACAAAACATTCAGCAACAGAAGAAATGAAATTGATGTAAATAGCATTTGGCATTGTCCGTTTCATCCTCAACCCCTCAGGGTGGCAACGATTACGAGCTTTACCACGACCCGAGAACGACAAGCTACACGGTGACCAGTCCCAAGGACACGGGTAGACTCGTGAGACAACTCTTCCTCAACGACTCTACTTCAAGGACCGCTACCACGTGACCAGAACTCCTCTACATTCCAGCTCTCTTTGTTCTGTTTGTTATTGTTTTTTCTTTGTCTTATAATATATTTTTCCCCACCTTCTGCCAGTAGTCGTCGTGCCATTGTACAAGTTCTTTAAGGTCGTAACGCGCCAGTAACATTATATATTGGCTGAACAGTTGAAGTTGAGACATTCTAGATCAAGAGCCATGAGCGCCAATCAAAGGTGGATACCGGCGTTTGAGAAGCCATCATCATCATCATCATCATCAGTAATATTTGCATGTCCACTGACGTTTTTGTAGAGCTCATGCTGAATTTTTCATGCTTCCCTCATGTACTATGAACTTATTGAACACTGTCAGAAAACAGACTACACATTAGCATCATACATTCTTGTACCTAAGGTTTTGACCAAAATGCCTGCGACCAAGTTGCTAGTTCACTGACCAAACTTATTTAGTGTAATTCATTATTTTGTTGAGTTGAGTTGAGTTGAGTTTCCGTAGCACGTGCGGCTATAGACAATATGAATAATTCTTCCCAGTACTTCCTCTTCATCCAGTTATGTGTGCTTTCTTCTTTTTTTTTTTATAACAATGTAACTTTTATGACGTCATGTCAGCGAGGCAAAGTGCACCCGTGTCACATGTTATCACGTGATACGGAGTATTATTCTGAGGAAAGTGACGATTACATGACAGGCCTTTGAATGATAAACCTTATAGACTACAAACTGCTAATATTTTTTTTTTATTTTATGGCATAGTGAGTTAGACTCCTATTTTTTCAAAGACTACAACTCGAAGGATTGCTTCCATTTGACGTCAAATGATTCCATCTTTGACGTACACATTGTAATGCTGAACTGAAAAACGGGAATGTCATGTCTTGTATATAGTTAATCTATATGCAAGAAACCATACAGGGACATTATTTTGTTTTCCCCCAATGAACAAGTTGATTTTGTTGACTTGGTCTCTCTTCGACTTTAATCGATCGAAGTATTATGTCTCTAAGTATAATGTGTGGAGGAACACACAGTAACACATGGAGTCATTATGTAAGTCACTGCCGTATATTACAGACACATTGTCTTCACTTGTCATAGCTACCTTTAGGTATTTTGAGGTCACGTGTTCTCATAAATCCACCTCAGGATATAAACACTGAAAAAATGCCCATCTCGCCTGTAGCACTGCCATATGAATTTTACAGGATGAAAGAAAAAAAATAAGGGCATTGATATGATAGTCAATAGTGGGCAAGTGTAATGACGCAAGATAATGTGGATCTGAGAAAGAATTTGATTTTCGATATCCGTAAATGCGTCGTTCGTATCATACACTACTCAATATAAGTATCCACGATCGATATTAACAGCATCACGGGAAGAAAGTGACACATAATGCTAGAGCAGGTGAAAGGTGGAATGGTATGAACGCGTGCAGGCAGGCAACAAATATACTCGTGCATGTGACGCTTTCAGTGAAGTTGTTTCTAGTCAATGTGCAGATATATCCATGTTCACTGTGTATTACACATATTAGTTATGGTATACTTCCTATCATGTGAAGATTGTAGAAGGTTTTAGTCTTTCCACTACGACACTTCATGAGGTTTTATTTATAATAATGTGTTTTTTTTACGCTTATTAACTGATCATTTCAGTTCCGTCTCAAAACTTTCATGACATTTGACCGTATTTTGTTGCCTTAGTAACGCACAGGACTGAAATAACGTGAAAGGTATCCGCGCTGGAAGTTGATATCAACACATTGTATAAAGTATAGTTTTATGTATACAGTCTGTAATGTACATGTACATACAACTAATACAAAGATGTGCAGTAATTGATTGTTGTACAATAATTAGGCAGTTTACCTCACATGCAATAGAAATGCAAGGAGTGAGCTAATATGTGAAATTGGTTGTACATTTTGCATGTCATGCTGCAAACACAACATTTTTTTTTTCGAAGGTGCTCTTCTGTAGCAACAAGTATGATGAGAGAAGCGTCGATCAGACCAATATTTGATCTGCGTCTAGTCTTAATCAGTAGTGCGAAGACATTCTTAAAACTGAGGAGACATGAGAGAGAAAGGGAATTTCCCCCCATTGACGGATGACTCTGACAAGCGAAAATCGCTCCACCATTACATTGCTAGTTCAGTGCAATACTCGTCTCTTGGTAACCGTAACTATCCCGAGGGATCATCTGAAACGTTCGGATAGACTTTCACATGAAAGTCTCGATTCTGAAACTCCAATACTGTAGAATATTCAAGCCGTTTGTGTACATGAGTTTACAGACGTATTCGGTTAACGAATTCACTGCCGAATGGACGATGAAAATTATGAGAACAATGAGTGAAAATGATGAGTTATGACAACATAGAGGCGACAGGGAGGAATATGACTTGTCTGGAGGTCATGATAATTCATTGTACGTTACCATCTCATGCTTGGTGATTCCATCAAAATAATGACCTGCCCATGTCAAGTTTTGACATAATAAATGCTGCAGAATCACGTCTCGTGATCATTATGTCATCACGGCATGCTTGGTTTGATTAATTACAAAGTATACATGTAGAATTATTCTTAGCGATACTGGCGATGTATAACGTGAAACTGTTTTAACAATAGCACGAGACGGAATTATTCGCAGCAATACTGGCGATGTCTAACTGCGAATCTGTTTAAAAATGGCATGAAGCGGAGGGATTGATTTCGATTAATTTCGATTAATTCTCAGTCTGTATTCTGTCTGTTCATCTCCCATTTCTGAGTTCATTGGTAGTAATACTATACAGATCATCACAATGCCTCCAGCACGAAAGCAATTCTATAACAGAATTACGCCTAAGACTGCTTTTTATCTCGTACAAATCAAGTTCATATTAAGTGTTTTAGATTTTTTTACGATTCTTTTTGACGGTTTTATTTTGTTTTCGGCGATATCGGCGTTGTTATCATGTGAAGAAAGTCCAAAAATTGTAAATCAAGATTCAAACTACTTTTTAATTGGTGTCTGTGATTGTAATATTGATGAAGGCACTACAACCAGACAAATAACACGCCGTTTTGATCAGTCTAGCTCAGATTAGAAAGACATAGAATTTCAATTTTTTAGCGTTGGTGAGTGTGAGAGTTTTTCAAAGTTTTCCATGTTACAATGCATTTTTTAGTAATATGATTTAGTGTATGTTTCAGAGCGTCAGTTCTATAGCAACCTGCATGTACTTTATGTTTTTATTAGCTGCAAAACTATGTCTTAGTATTTTTACATGGGGATCTATTTATCATGTACGACAGGAATGAAAGTTATTGAAAGGGAGAGTTCGGATTGTTAAGGGTTCAGTAATCTGTCCACTTTTTATCATAATTGCTCTGTGATTTAAACTTTCAGTATCAGGTTGATAAATGATCTGTGTAGACCGTGTGCCTGCACGTATTGCGTTATTAAGTACAGATCAACGGATCGACAGATGCGCGGCTTTAATAGGTTTGCTTCTGTCGAGTTTTTGTCATTACATGGGATGTATCATGTAGTTCTCATCTTGTACATTTTGTAATGAAGACGTAATTTAAATGTGGCGTCAAGCAGAGCACTGACTAAATGAATGTTAGGTATCGCCATGTTCAGTTTGCTTGTTTTTGTTACTTTGAGCCATGCTGGCGCCGTACTGCAGAAAATGGTAATCGTAATCTGCACACGTCGTCAACCAAATTTGGCGTTACGGTAGTAGACATGAAATTGTTGATAAACTCATCAGCGTGATTATCCTGGCCAAACTAAAATGTCTTGAACTTCTATGGATACCTGCGAAAAGTATTATACAGCATGGATAGCACAACAATGCAATATAGCTGCAGGTGAACTGTTTTGTAGAATAGTGTAATATGCCTTCAGTGCAATAAAAATCGACCAAAACTGCATGAGAGTAAATGGTAAAATAAAAGAATTTCCAGTCTATTCTGAGAGCAATGCCCACACATGCACGCACGCACAAACAAACAATCATCAGACATGCTGTAATCAGAAGACTAGTGAAGGGCTTACCCATTGTCAGTATCGTCTGTAACGTGCGAGGGTCAAGCTATACCATGTAATGAATCAGATCCAACCACTCCTGTACGAATAGACGGGAGAGCAAAAGGCGTTTTCTTCCCTAGCACTGCACTAAAGTACATTGTAATGTTCATTGATCTGTCTTTTGTCGCACTAACTTTTCTTGGGCAATTCCTGCGAGGAAAAGTTATCCTTATGTTAATGATGAATGTTATGAGATCTTTCTACATATCCTATGACTCGCCAAATGGTGGAGCATGCTGTGGGTGAACGGGAAGATGGAAGGGATTCTTCCTTAACCTTCCTGTTGTGAAAAAAAAATGGTGCACAGCTTGATGAAAGTCGTTTGTAAACAGGGTAAATAAGGTGCAAAACTATATACATGTACATGTACAAAATACCACCCAGTGAACTATGGGAACGTGTGTCATTTTAATGCTTTTACGAATGTTGCAACAAATGTTACCAGTAAATGTTGTAAATTGTTCTACCAATGTTGGTGTTGATTCCTCGACCTATCCAGAGTCATGACACAAGTTTAATATTTCATCGCTCTTCTTCAGCCACTTTGAGTTTTTAGCTCCCTTTTTAGTCTTTCTTGCGTCTAATTTATTTGTTTCAACTTTGTCTAGATTAGAGGGATCTAGACCTAAATGTAAAACTAAGAGGGAAATACCAATGTATTACATGTATACTGTATTGAATCACGTGTGGCTGCTTGGTTGACGAGCATGGGAAGAAAAAAAAAATGGAAAAGAGAGAGAGATAAGACCAGAAACGTGCTTGGTGTGTTTTACCCCGTGGTCTATAAGTGAAAATTGTGAGAGACAATGCATATTGTACCAGTACTTTACAATGTTGTTTCGACGTGACATGCCTTGCCTCAGTTGGCGGAGAAATAAATTGTAATTATTTTGTTACGAAACAAAACAAGCATTGTTCGATGTTATATGAACTGAGTTCGAGTCTATACCCATTTTTTTCCTGAAGTATTATTATACAACGTATACAAAAAAGAGTGAGATAGATAACAATAGAAGGCACATTATGTGTTGTATACCAAAGATAGATATAGGCGAGCTCACCCAGTCCCTTCTTGGTCGTACAGTACAGGGTGTGAAAAAAAAAAACACAGTTCACCTGGATTATTACGATAGGGATTAGCGTGTTGTTCCCGTATTTTCTTTTTCTCTGACATTTACGCTCAAAACTAAGTTTAGTTTTACAACACGAGAAGCAGCAAAAGCCTATACACCAAAATCTTTTAAGACAGTGTGTTTTATGTACATCACAATAAAAACTAGCAATCGGCTCATTTACGCTCAAAACTAAGTTTAATTTTACAACACGAGAAACAGCAAAAGCCTATAAATATTATACCAAAATCTTTGAAGACGGTGAGTTTTATGTACATCATAATAAAAAGTAGCAATGCGCTCATTTTCTAATGGACATAAAGACACCAAAACAATACTGACGCCCCTTTATTGACGAAGCCTTGCCTGAACGCATCACTACTGTAGTTAGAACGATAGAAATCGATGTGAACGATAAAGAAATGCCAATTTGGTAACCACTCGGCTTCGCCTGGATGATGGAAGTTTTTTGTCCTGACGATCATGATGATTTGGAAGAGATTTCTCAGTTTTGGTGAAGAGCACACATGAAATTAAAAAAAAAAAACATAAAGCCAACAGGAGATATTATTTTGGCAAGAGAGTTATAAAAGAAGGAAAAAAGACGAAGAAAAAGATGGAGGATGGAGAAGATTAAGATGAACGGTAAAACAAAAGAAGAAGAAGAAGAAGAAGAAGAAGAAGAAGAAGAAGAAGAAAAAGAAGAAGAAGAAGCTTCATTCTGATAGGAAGATTTCTTCCTAGAAATCTATCCACCAATGTTTTCAGGATTTGAGTAAAACAATATTTTTATCACACCGTAGGCTTAGTCTTGGAAGCCAACCAAGTTGAATTTCCTAGATTCGCGGTGTCCACAAGAAAGTATCAGATGTGCGAATCACTTTGCCTCGTTGTGTTGCCATGAGTATTAGGTTTGCGCCCTCTACCAGCTCTGACCTGTTCCGGCGAACTGGGTCGACTTCGTTGTTGCACTCATTCCGTAACACAATGAGTTAAAAACACTCTCTTTGCTCTTTTACCTGTTCAATACAGCCGAGGTATAGATTAAAAAAAAAAAAAACGTTATGCAGAATTTGACCAAAATATCATTAAACTTTGAAACTTCTTTAAACTCTATTGGAGCCAATAGTAGTTAAGCTGTTCGTATTTTTTGTCATTTTTTTCCGTCGAAAACCTCTCATAACCTCGAAGCTCTATAAGAAAAATGGATAATTAGATGAAAAAGAAATACAACGAAGAAAGAAACGACGAAAATGTATATGCCATGATTAAGCAATCGAGGGTAAAGTGCCTGAAGGAATGACGCATTTTTCAACTAATGGTCAAAATGGGATATGCCGACAACCCAATAACCCGCCTAAAATCATACTCTCACATTGTAATGAAAATACATTTATGTTTAATATGTTCTGTTTGATACTATTTACTGTAATGGGAATTTTTTCCAATAGTAAGAAATTAAAACTCTCTTGGTTGCCATTTTAGTGTACAAGTATTACGCAACATGAAAACATCTTACGCATTCAAATCGAGTCGATTTTCTAACACTTAAAAGTCTAGATCATAATTATCATTCCACACGTTAAGACGGTCAAAAATATGCACAGATATTGAGTAGGCCTATGTTGTGATTTTTGTGCAAGATATCAGATGATTTTTGCCTGGGAAATAGATCAGGAATGGTGAGCACATGACATTAAACGTGTTGTATACAGCTGGTATATAGACTGTAGTGACCTGTTGTGACGTGATAGCTTATAGGTAGAGGATGATACTAACATAAATTGAAATCCGAAGAAGTTATGCGCTTGATCCCTTTTCTCCGCATGTAGTATCAATCCCACGAAAGGTAGAACACCCTACACCAGTAAAGGTGGAAGATCCTGGCCTTTGACTTTGACCCTTCCTTGTTGCCATGGTTATTGATACCACCTTTGACACTCCCCTCAAGCCTTTTATTCGATGGGCTCAGATTCGCAGATTTGGGAGTGACTCATAACTTTAGATAACTGGGTCCAAAAACCACTGGATGGAGATGAAAAACGCGACCCTATAATGCTGAAGTTCAATCACCTCTTCATGATAATGTTTTGGAGTAACGTTTTCTTATTATTCTCTGTTCCAGGCCGCAATTTGGTCACACTTTGGTGATTGAAAGACTGCATCTATTCATTGGCCTATAGTATATGGTTATGCATTATTCAGTGATAATAAGGAAATATCAATGCAGTTTTCCCCGCATAATTTGTCATTGGCTGTTTTGTTAATTGCTGATAGGTGTTAATCTGAAGTCATCCGTCACCGTGCGCAATATACATTTTCTTGGACGTTGTATATGAAACGTGACGAAGGTTTCAGCAGGTTTCAGTGATGTTCAAAGTCAGCTTACTGTTGAAATCGGTTAGTGCAGTGTTATGATTAAAGGCATTGTAACCATGTGTAGATGAAACAAAAACCCAGCCTTAGTGCTTCAAAATAGTTCTAAAATTTGAATTAGGGATAGAAACAACCGGTGTGAAAAAGTTATAATCAATGTTAGGCATTGTAAGATATACAAAATGTGAACAATAGTTACAATAAAATTGTTTCTAGACTAAACTGTCTACAGTTATGGTTTAGTGAGAAAAATAGTGATATCTCCTTATATTTTAGGCTTTAGTGCAAAATTTTTATGTGGTAGGATGTTTTCTGATACAACTGACCTCCACATATTCATCAAATGTGATAACTCAAACATTTTTATATTATACTGCTCCCAAACGTAAATCGTACCTTTAACATAAAGTTTATGGGCCTACTCCAGTGTACTTTCTAATACATCATTCCTTAAAAATGTACGTTTATCATGTTATTATATCGTCATAATCATTGCCTTTTCCAAGCAGCAACAGAAGCTTGGAAGACAGACTAATATCTCCAGAATCGATATGTATTCAACTTATCGGTGTCGTTATCTTTTTATCACCTTGCTTCCGCTATCATATTGTCACACGCACAGTCCCTGCCGCTGCATCAAGACTCAATGATATCTTTTATTGTACTCGCTCCTCCTGCTCTCCTTCTCTTCCTCCTCCATTTTCTTCTTCTTCTCATGATGATGATAATATTGATAGTATAAATATAATGATGATGATAATAATAATGATAATAATAGTAATAATAATAATAATAATAATGATAATATTAATACTAATACTAATAATAATAATAATAATAATAATAATAATAATAATAATAATAATAATAATAATAATAATAATACTAATAATAATAATGATCTTCTTTCTTCTTCTTCCTCCACTGCCTGCTCCTTCTCCTTCTTGGAATACCGCATGGGGTTTTCCCCTCCGTTAAAGCAAGGATCGAGGTACTTTTGGCTCGCCTATATAATAGCATCTCCTTGGTTAAAGTTTAGTTAGTGACGCTAAAGATGATAATTTGCATGTGACACTTCTTCCGCAACTTCACATTTCGCCAAAATTTAACAATAGATTGACATTAAAGATCCGAATCTTTGTTTATACGTTCCATTCTTTTAATTTGACTATGACGTCATTTACAAAGTGGTCCCCAATTGTCTTCTTATAAAGCACAAAATAATAATATGACGGATTTAAAATGATAGGAGGGGAAATGGGTAAAATGGGATACTATTGTGAAATAGTTTCTCCTCTGTGAATATGAAGAAACTGAAACATGAAGGATGTGTTCATCAGTGTCCTCTGTTATTTTGTCGACTTTATGAACTATATATACTGATTATGATGCCATAATGATGGTTTGTATGTCAAATATTCTCTTCTCTTCGGTTTTCAATCGTCCATTCTCATTGGTTGAGTAAATAATGACATTGAGTAAATAATTGACATTGAATGACTGATAATAATGATAGTGAAAGTATGTAGCAGTCATAACGAAAGTAAAGTAATGACCTATACTGCTATTAACCACTTATGCAACCACTACACTGCAAATTAGCTGTGTAAAAAAAAATTGATGTGTAATAAGAGTTGTGTAGTTTCCATAAAACAACGTTGTGTATATTTTTCATAACTGTTGTGGAAAAAAAAAACTGGTTGTGTATGACCTTACATAACAATTGTGTGGTTCTTATAGTACACAGGGGTTAGAATATTTTACACAACTTTGCACAACGAATTTGCAGTGTAGAACCTATACTGCTAACCATGATAACAATGAATGAGATAGTAATGATACTAATGGTTACGTTACTACACAATTATCATGATATTGCGCCCCCCCCCCCCCCCCCTCCCCCGTGACATGATCAAGAGAACAGCAATTGTACATGTACTATAGTAGTTTGGAATGTCTATGAATGACGTCACATGTAATGAGATGACAAGATTCTTGAAGTACAGTTTAGGCAAAAGTTGATTTTCCTTCTTTGGTTCTTTGTCCCTGAGCAAGCGGAGTGACGTTATCTCGAGACCCCGAGCCATTGAAATCACATTTTTCGGTTTCAGATTGTGTTTTGGGTGGAGGCATTTACATATACCCCGTTCTTTTGTGTCAAGGAAAACAAGGCGGCCACTCTGGCACTCACTCAGCCGAAACAACCACATTCATTGACGTTAAAGACCTAGTCTGGTAAATCAGTATCCTTGTAACATATTACGCATTAATTTTCTCCATTTTGAGCCTTTTATGACTAAAAAGACGTAAACGCTGGATAGATGCATAATTGAAAGATATACAGAATTTATTTCAGGAAAGAAACCATGCATTTTGCTACCTAGATAGGTCTGGTTATATATTGCTCATTAAATTTAAGGTCTGCAAAATAAGCATACGTCGCTACGTACACAATCAACGCGATTTCAGTGGAGAAATGGACTTACGGAATATCGGATGGTAATTTATTGTGTGGACGTGTGGACTGCGACCGACAATTCCGGGTCTTGCTATCTTTGATGTTTGTCTTGAGAATCATGATAAAGATAAAGGCAGTTCATTCGGGGAAATAACAGGGGACAGTCACATCTCATGGTTGCCTTACCGTGTAAGATCGTTCGGGTGAATTTCATGCCACATGAAACATTCAAAGTTCCTGCTGGTGTCACGAAACGGTGCTGAAGGGATTGCCGTCTGCTGCTCGTGGCCGTGGCGGGAACCTACCCGTGGACAAACAGCTGACAGGTGATAGGTGGATAGTGTGCCACACAAGCAGAGAAGGCCTTTCGCTTTCAGCACAGAGGATACTACTATAGTACAGCCACTTGTATTCAAGGTTCACACATACATAAGCGCTCTCTTTCCTGTCCAGAATTGCTGGAGCAGGGTTTCCAAAGCATTCTGGTTGAGAAGAGCCAGCAAGTTTAACAAGTAAGTAAATGGTGGCTTGTATTTCGTTCTCTGTTAGTTTCTTTTAGTCTGTGCCTTTCTCTAAACATGTTCAATGACTCTCACCAGGGAGGAGGTGTCCCACCTCCCTGCTCTTAACAATCAAACACGCGCTAAAAGTAAAACTCATCGGTTGCTACAATAAACCATGGAGCTACCAGTATAGCTCCATTATCTCCATGTACCGTGCTGATAACTTACAAATTTGCGTGCTAACAGTGTTTTGAGTGAGGAAGAGAGTATGTGTAAATGGATGTTTAGTCATCCTATGTATGGTAGTATAATATAGGTACAATGTAATAATGTTCTGTTATAGTTGCATACGGCCATCACGTTATTAACCTGACCCTGCCAAACGGTCATCTTTTGCAAGATTAAACTGTTTATCTCCAATCCTAAGTTACAGAATCTCATATTCCTCACCCGCATAATGTATCCTACTTGTCACTTTAATATTCAGTGTTTTATTTAGAAATATTATATTCAATCAAAGTAAGTATGTTTCATTGTTTACTATTTTTGAAGGGGAATATGATGAATTCGTGTAACTCTTATAAACTGTAGTCGAGTGAAACAAGGCAGCATTGTCTAGTAAAGAACGAAAAGGTAACTTTCAGGAGTTAGAAATCTTTGATTTAATCAATCATCAGTCAGTCAAAGCGATTTCTTACATGTGGCGACACAATGAGACAAGGAGAGCAGCTGAGTGAATATAGTCATTGAAGTGATAACATGTGATGTTTGTGCCAAAGGTTGGAAAACCACTGCAATACACGCTCTAGCTCCGACAAGGCTAAACGTGTGTTTAGATACTTGATTATGTGGTGCAGTAGAGACAGAAACCCTGTATGTAGTGAAAACAGCAGTTTGGATTGCCGCTTCATGAATGAATTGATAGCCTTGTATGATTCTTGAAGCCAGAACCTTCCCACGTACACTGAAGCCATAAAAACGATGTCTCATGCACATATTATTGAGACTACATTGTATCTTTCAGACTTTCCGCAGAATGAATAATATTTCGAGCAAAATTTGTATCCCTCATTCGCGCATAAAGAACTTTGTTATGCTTCTCCGTATAAATCAGTACAATTCTGGTACAGAAATATAGTCATAATCTGTGATATAATGTGATAACAAGAATGCCGACATAGTGACTTGCGTACCAAAAAGTTGGTCTGCAAAATAAGCTAAACCGACATTATACAGAGATTGCTACAGTCTAGACCTTTCCGTCTTTTCATTGCAATCATCATCATCTTCAAAATCTTCTTTAAAATACTCATCAACGTTCCATCTGGAAACAAACGAGAATCAATGATTGTAATTCTATTTTCTCACACAATATTCGGATATAAGTAGTCCAAACATCAGATACGGTATATAGTTATTGTACGCGGTGATTATACCGAATTTCTATCTAGTATACAAGTGGTAAATCACCGGGGATATCCCCAATTATATTGTTCAAAGATATCGGTTCCTGTTTTCTTTACTCAGTTTTCATTTTATTTCGCTGTGGGAGGCGGGGTCGGGGACGGGTCGGAGGTGATGGGGACTTTGGGGAGTGCTGGGGAGTGTTGGTTACCTTTTTGCACATACATTAATAAATTGGTGGTATATCCTGTTTTGCAAGATCTTTATCCTCGTATAACTGGGTAGTAAAAATGTGCTGTTGAAAGGATGGTTCCCCATCTATAATTCAAATTTAACACTTTGCATATATATTATGCAGTTGGTATAGATGTTATGCATTGTATCGTAAACCCGGACATGACAGAGACACATACGACCTTATCGCATGAACATTGACAAAGTCGAATTTCAGATTGCAGAGTTGATTAGAGGAGAGAATAACATGGCCAGTCAATTCTCCTCACGTCATAATATCATGTGGAGCTGTACATTTTTGAACTTATGTATAGGCAAACATAGGAGTGGTAAAAATGTATACTATTTGCAGTTGCACTGAAAAAAGATAAACAATATGTTCGAGAGAAACGAACGTGGGGCATTCTGTTACTCTTTAAGAGGTAAACATGTTCGCGTCACATTATCATTCTTGCTCTCAATTAGTTTAGGACTTTGCCAACTGAGGATGTTCGCCAATAATGCACTGTCTGTAACAGTTGGCATACACCCTTGTCCCTTGACATGTAGGCCTACCATTTTGTCTATCAGCAACAACACGCAGACAAACGCACACGCTCACGTTGAGCTTTTGGTTTACCAACTCCTTGATAAACTCTGCATAAGTTACACATTTTCACTCGATCATGCTGAGATCATTTTATGTCTGCACGTTGTTATACCAAGGGGGTCATAGGTACCTCCTTGTATGTTATTACGTTGTAAACCTGCTGTCGTTGTCAATAATGACAGTGCATGTGTACCGACAGGACCACACCTCTCCCTCTCACACACACACCCTTCTGTTCCAAGGGCCATCTCTCCGCCTTACCCAAACATCCAGCGTTTTATGCGTGCTCAGTCTAGCAAACTTCAAGACACAAAAGCTTCAGTGTTCGCTGTCCGGTTCGTGTTTATTCTACGTTCTCCTCTTCAAACACACTGATCTCATCAGGTTGCTCACTGTATATACTTATTTATACCAGACGAACTCATGTTACAGAACCTGGGAAAAGGACTGCGTCATGAATCTATATATATACATAAAAAAGCTCGAATATGTTTCGTTAACAAATGGGAGAAGTTTCAGGGTCAAGACGTCTATTGGCAACTCACTGTAAGATACCAAGCTTGGAACTCCCTGCTGTTCCACAAAATGTAATGATTCATTCATAGCGTCTTTCACCGAGAGTAATATCAAAATGATGCAGTGCATTCTTCATATTTCCTTCAAATTTTCTCTGAATACTTGAGATGACCTGCATTGACCCTGCATGGAAGCAGTCTGCCTCGAATTCGTTTCCGCCCCGTAGCTTTTGGAACTCGTCTAAAAATCTAAATCTTTCTGAGTCAATGCAGACTGCTCTCCAGCATATCAGTTGACTTCAGTTTTCATTGCCTGTGATGTTATTTAATCGAGATTGCTGAATAGTATTCATACTAAATTATCAAGACAATAGGCCTAACACTGAGACAGTTTCACGGGCAATTTCATCGACACTGCGGCGTGATTCACGAAAGTTTTGCTATAAATATAAGCCCCACTGGTCACCGGTGCAAGGTGGTATAGAAACCTATCATTTAGATGCTATAAAAATGAACGATTATTCTGAAACTAGATCAAGAAAGGTCACATTTAGGCCTATACTTGTTAAGTTGTTTATATAGTACACTATATACACCTTTGTGGTATTATTCGGCTTTATGTTTACATTGATCAGTATCAATCTTCATTTTCAAATGTAAGAGACTGCACAGACTATTCTGCTTGTGATTGATAACATAGCTTTTATGATGATGGAATGAGATATTCCACTCTGTTCTTAGCTTCATCATAATATTTTTGGGTAATTCATTGACGAACTGCAGCAACCTGCTCATGTGGACCTGGAATCTCGGGTCGCTCTGTCGGTCAGCTCCCCCGGAGATGCAAGGCGCTACTCAGGCGGAGGTTCCCGCCACTAACAAGCCGCTCCCTCCTCTCGCCAGGGGGCCAAAGGGGACCCACTTCACAGGCTGTGTGTAGTGACTGATAGCAGACGCCGAACTATGCCCTATATGTCTTGTCAGATAAATACCCACACCGAGATATAAAAAGCAACTCCTCCCTGTGCTCATAGGGATAACCTTCCATGAGAGAAATGCACGATTAAAGGGGCATTCCGGACGATTTTCATAATTTCACATCATGTAGTACATAAATCGACAGCTCCATGTGTAGATTTGTGGAATTTATTGTGGTCCTTGAGCAGAGAAACCAATAAATTAAAAATCTTTACCAAAATTACACTGAACAGTGTTGATGACATCAGAGCCTCATCTATTTCAGAAATGTAGCAGTGTAATTCCATTACAATACCGCTTGTTCAACAAGTTCACCTGTGAAAAATCTATGCATGCCTTCTTCTTTTGTTCTGCTTCCTTGAGCCCCAACTCATGCATTCTTATGGTGAGGCTACTATGTCACCATCCTTAGTAGCCACCCTCATTGCAATTTGTTATAGATTTTGAAAATATTCTCATTCCTCATCCCAATCACTAAAAATTCTGAAACTCTGTACTCAGTTTAAGTAATTTATAGTTGTTCAAATATAAAAGTCTGAAAATCATCCGGAGGTCCCCTTTAAGTGAAAATTTACCTCAATAGATATGCCTAGGTCTATACATGTATATTTAAATTCAGTGAATGCAGGAATAAGTATCAGTAGTTCCCACACAGTGAATTTTTTGGAAGATTATGTAGAGAAAATTAATTTGCCGTCGTTGCTGGAAAAAAAAAATCTAGACAACAATTATTTGTGATGCAATGAGGGAAAAGATGTAGTGAAAAAATAGAGACTTAATTCACAGACGGAATTATATTTTTCAACAGTACAAGGTATATCAAGAAAGAATTATACTTGATATGATCATAATTTCCAAAACTTTCATAATGCACTGTATACGATTTGGTATTTTTAAGCCTTTCTAACATCATTACACATCTTCCACGAACCACCCAAATGTCGAACTTTGCCCGGAACCGTTGCATGATAATTAATTTTATGTTGATAGCTGATGCGAAGCTTTTTGCCAAGACCTCGACATCCGCAGTGCACGACGTCGCCTTGATGTCAAGGAGCTGACGATGATAAAAAATCGTTAGTTATACTGCTAGTGTTCGGTTTAAATAATAGCAATTACTGATCATTTCTCTCATTATCAATACGTTAACAAGATAATGATGGTGCATGGTGTTGGCGATTATTTTGTAGTAGTATATAGTGATGTTTAGTGATTATGAGTATAGTATCAGTATAGCCAGAAATGATCGCCTGTGCTGACGTGATTACGATTAGGCCTGTTGATGCCAGGAGTTTATAAAGGGACATCTTTAGAGCTTTATACTTTTCATTTGTAAACAGTAGGCCTACACATTGTTTATACAATAGAGATAAATCACCCACGAGCCCGCATTCATATTTCAAGGCTGTTTTAGACAGAGCTTATGTCAGATCACAATATTTTTGGGAGCATAAAGCTCGTGGTCTGTAATTTATCTTTTCCGTCGATGTTCACCGCAACTCCTCTGTTGTGGTTTGTGGTCATACATACCTACTGAGCTGTATGCACCCCACCCCCATTTTTAGTCAAGCTACACAACTCGGAATGATCACGCTGTGGTGAAAATTCAATTTATGGTTCAAGAGGCCTGATGCAAGGTTACCAGTAAAACAAAATATTTCTGTATTATGATATAGGCTACCTAACACACGAAAAGGCGGCTAAATGTACGTGATGGTTATGACAACAGTAGTTACATCCTGGTTACATGCATACAATGATACTGATTATCATCAAATTATGAGTTCGATGTTACATGTATTGTTTTCTTTTTTCTTCTGCAATTCATTGCAACTTCAGTTGCGAGTTGCATTCTGTTGCTGGATTAGTTTTTGTACCAAGTGCATGGAACGTTCAATTTTGTTTTGTAGTTTAAAGGGATAGTACAGTTTTGGTGGAGATGAGAATTGGGCTTTTAACTTTTTGCGAGATACCAAGAAAACACTTATGAAATAGTACAGAGCATACCATTTTAAAAGGAATTCAAAGTTTATTTGATGTAGATCGGGTTTGGAATGACTGAAACATCCAAAAACAAAGTAAAACAAAGCGATCGTAACAAAGTGTGGGGTCCCACACTTTATTAGAATTGCTCTTTCTTCGATATCTCAGCCATTTCAAAACCAATTTTCGTCAAATAAACGTTGAATTCCTCATAAAATTATGTGCTCTTTCATTTTTCATAAGAGGTCTCTCATTATTTCACCAAAAAAATGTTAGAAACCTGGAATTAGGTCTCAACCAAAACTGTATAATCCCTTTAATGAAGAAAAGCAAAGGACAATAAGGTGATAAAGACACAGGTCAGATGAAAGCCTGCTCTTACATTCCTTGAGTTTTACAATGCTGAAATCTGAAATCATTCGAAAGACGTATCAAGTGTAATTTATCGTATTTTTTTCGTCCATTTCTTTCTTCTTCTTTTTTTTTATTCACAGCTTCACTGACTATGCATGTTGCTTCGTATAGAGCCTATAATACTGTCATGTATCTTTATAGGTCAGCGTAAAGATGAAACAATACGGCCCACATATTTCATACAGTATTACAAAACCCTCTTCCTCTTCACATCTTCATATCATATTTCTTCGTTTTCTTACTTTTCACACAATTTTTATTACGTACTCTTGTCATTGAGATATTGACTCAATGTGCATAACGTTACTGCAACTATGGAAATGTACCGAGTTCTTATCGGTCTGTGCTCGCAGTGTCGGAGTAAAACTGAGAAAAGTCTGTTGATTTGTACTGACACAGAAATATCAAAGCTTCGAACTTCACACTCAGCTGTCCAGTCGATGTCTTTCCCCCTTCAGTGGCGGCTCCGTTTCCACATCATCCAGATTTGTTTGAGTGATGTATAGATATATTCTTCTATGTACCGGTATCTAAATCGTATATAGGGTAATTGAAAACTAGTTCCTCTGCCATTTTTCATACTTGAGGAATCACCAACTCTTCTTTCCGATTTAACTTAAAAGAGAAATGTGTCAGAACTATATATAATATAATACAAAGAAAAAGTATATGAAACTTATTAACTTTCAACGTCTTCTTAATTCAGGTCCGATTTTGATGAAATCTATAACAATGCATTGTTTGATTCTACTTTAATCTTTAAAAGAAAAATACAGTAATTCGCAACTTGGATAGAATCCTACGATGGTGGATTGACCTCAAAGATTGATGCATTGATGTATTCACCTCTTTCTCTCCAACGTTATCATCATGCAGGCAGACAAGGAGCGTTCGACATGGTTTCCCGTACCTCAGTCCCACTCAAGTGACTTCACCACGGCTGGCCGAAGGAGAGGTCACGCCCTGTAGCAACGGTGTTTGTTCAAGTCGAACCCTCTCTCCGTAAGGTGATCCCGAAGAAACTTGAGGAATTCCTGTCCAGGTGGCATAGTCTCATCTTCAAGACCATATTACGTAGCAGTGCAAGGTATCCATATTCGTCTATGCACTAGCTGTCTTCTTCTGAGTTTATAGGCTTCGTATTATTGTAGATTTTGTTTCATAAAAACGAAATTTCATATTCAGTAACTATCAGTAACATTTAATATTTTGATCGGGAATAATAGCCATCGAAATGTGATTATCATAGCGCAAACTTTGTTCTGCGATCATATTTTGGATGGCATTCAGTGTAGAGGACTAATCTGTGAGAGACACTTACTAAATATTTGAGTTTGAATAACCTTTTTTTTTTTTTACATAATTTGTTCCTTGTCCTTTTATTATCGTGTGCATAAACGTCGTTTATATGAACTAAACGAATATTTGAATTTTTAAGTCATCGCAGCCATCTTTACTTTACTGAAGCGCTAAAGGTTACATACATCACGTAGGCCAATTATGCTTGAATGTGATTGAAATTAAAAAAAAAAAAAAAGGGAAAGAAAATCCCGAAAGATAAGATGTACTGACATACGCATTTTGCTTCTAGGTATTATGACATTGATATGACTTGGAAATCATTATTCCATTGATCTTTGTATTATGTATTTTCTTTCTCATTTCAAGAGCCGGATTGGTCCAAAGGAGGGTAGTTCAGAGGGTCCAACGATGGGTGCGTCAAACAACAAATTCTGCTCGGCGGACCGCCTCCTCCCCCGGTGTGAGCCCGGAGACCTCGTCGAAATCCTCCACCCCTCGTCGACGTTCAATCACTGGGGCGTCTACGTCGGCGACGGCTACATCATCCACGTCCGGCAACCATGGGTGAAGAAGGAGACACTAGCCCAGGCGGCCGGTGGTCGACTAGTCCGTGTCAACAACGACAAACACAAGGTGCTCAAGTGCAAGCCTTTGCGCGCCGAAAAGATCGTCAATACCGCTTACGACCAGGTAGGTCTGGACTGGTACAATGTGCAGTTCTACGGCTGCGAGATGTTCGTCATTCGTTGCCGATATGGCATCAAGGTAAATGTGGCCGAGCTGTACAGGGAGGTGATCACAGAGCCAAAGACCACGCCCTACGCCATGTGCAACCCCATCGTCATGTTTGGACATCAGCAGCACGAAAATGGGATCGTGGAGCTAGACTATCAGAGCTATGACTGACAGGCCCGGGGCGAGGCTGGGGTAAGGATGTCACGACCTCCCGTCCCGTGTCAGCCTTCTGAGAGATGAAATATGAAACTGTGCCTGAAAATTGGAAGAGGAAATTAATGCTCCGTTTGGCTGGTGATCGATCCGGCTGGTACGGTGTAAAATGGGAAACTGCGGCTACACGTCGCGGTCCTCTGCACTCGGAGATTAGCGACGCTTGTCATTCCATTGGACACACAGGAGAGAGTATAGTTTCCACGCTAGGCCAGCAAAGCCTTCAATCAAACTATAATGTGACAACTTTGTTGAAAAGTTCCAAAGTGCCTTGGATTATGAAAAGAATGTTTGGGGAATAGTCTTCCTTTTTTATGCATCAAGCTCGTGAAGAATTTTGCTGCAGAAATGGTCATCTTGCCGTCCTTTAGTTGGCAACTCTGAATTTCACTGCGTGTCTTAAGCTGGAGTAAAATCATAGAAACTCTTTGAATTTGTTGAATATATGCTAAGTCAGAAGTTATTTTATAATGAATGAAAGTGAGCACATCCTGTGAGGGGAGAAAAAAAAAACCTCTCATATCTAAGGAAAATGATGAAATGACGTTTGTCATTGGATTTTACCAAAATTTATATAGTATACTGATTGGCGGCAACATATACCATCTTTTTACCTGTCCCTCAATACGTGTGCCTGTTATTGCTCCATCCTTTGATCTTGATGTTGACCTATCTATCTATCTGTCTCTGTGATGTATCTGTCTATCTTTGCATAATATGAATATTATCTGTCTATCTATCTGCCCATCATTCTATCTATATAATTAATGTCTGCCTGTGTGACTATGAAATGTGATTATGCGGGTGGCACATACATCTGCCCCATTTAGCGTCTAATTACATGACCCTGATGAATCTATCTACTAGTATCCCGATGTGCATTCACATTGTGTATGGATGATGTGTAATTGTGATCATTCTTGTTTCTATTGAGTGCTAAGCCGTGTATAAGAGATGCAGTCACTTTACTGTGTGTGTGTTTTTGTTAGTCCAAGTCATTATGTTAATGGACTTTTAACAGCAGTATTTATCAGGTAGTGTATACACTTTGCCCGAACGTGTGTTCTGCACAAGAATTACCACACAATAATTATTTTCATGCACAGTACCTTCGTGTATCTCTCATAGGGGTTCATTATCGCCTAACCATCACATAGAGGAACAGCAACAGCGTCTTCTTCTTCATCATCATCATCACCGCCACCACCACCACCACCACCATCATCATCATCATCATTATCATTATCATCATCAAGAGCATCTCCATTACCCCCGTCATCACATTATGAGTGGTACAAGAGAGAGAAAAAAAATAGAGAGGGAGGGCGAGAAAATCAAGAGGAGAGAAAGGGGGAGAGACTCAATGGCAGTGCTACTTTGTTTTTGTTTTTTTCTTTATTTAGGCCTATTTCCTTTACAATTATTGCAACACACTTGAGAACATTATCAAAATGCACAAGTCAACAAAACATTATTATGATTATAGGAAGGTCGTAAGCAAGCTTGTGAAACGCGTGCGTTCAACATGATACTGTCGATTGTTCGTTTCACTTTCAAAACAATCACATCAACGTCTGAGTCGAATATTACGCCAAATTATGTTCTACTGTGCTTTCTGTCTGCAGTTTCTGACGTAATGAGGATTGGGTTTGTTTGACATCTGTTTTGTGTAGCCTTTCTCCCTGGAGTGTTATGAGCATTGTCATGTTACCACGTCAAGTCTCAATGCGTTTTACTTCTCCGTTTCCGAACATGAACTGAAAATTGCATGAACTGTGACAAATGGGCGTCTTCTATGGTACATAAGATTGTATCATGATACTTTATGTCAGGGAGGTGTTTATATATGCACTGCTAACTTTTCCTATGCAAAATCATCAACATAAGATGATAATGCACATAACTGAATGAGATGAAAGTAGACATTTTATTACTCTATGCATTGTAATGATTATTTCCCCCTGAAGGTCGACTTGCCGGCACACTGTGTCTGTTTGAGTAAATTCATTCTAGGTTAACCGGGGTACTTAACCGGGTTTACCGGGGTACGAAAATTGGCGCCAATTTTCGAAATCTGTATCTCCCTCGGGACTAATGTAATCTGTCTGCCTGTTCATGAAAAGTATAAATTATCGTGCATCTTATAATGTAGTATGAGCATCGACACACTTTGAATACTCTATTACAATTTTCCCTTTCATGTGTCGAGAACATCTGAGTGTAAATTACCTCTCTCCTCTTCCTCCGTGTGGTAAGTTGCGTCCAAATTGTACTTATCATGACAAATTATCACTCTGTTCCAAAAGATGTTAAGATTTCATAGAACTCCTGTGTACTTGAAAAAAAAAAGTTTTGATGATGATGAGTATTTCGACGCCAAGCTCCGTGTGGTATTTCTAGTTTCGGTTTATGTGAAGATTGGCAGTAAGTGAGATCAGATGAAGACATTAAATTTTTCACCGTATAGTTTTGACAGATGATCTTGAATACTTATTAATTTCAGTCGTGTGTTTTGTCGAAAGGTGCTAGCCCCTACTGTTACTCAATAGCCATACCATTGGATCTGTGTCCTAGGTTGCTGAAATCTCATGAAAACGGAAATGCAATTATCGACATCACAGGCTTCATGTTAATTTTTACAATAATTATATACTGTAAAACACGATAATATAGCTCCTGGCTCATATCCAGAACTGTGGGATCGTATTGAAGAGTGGTGTGCGAGAAAAAAAAAAAAGCTGATTAAAATGATCATTGCGTTGACAGAGCTAATATATGCAGTCATTCGACTATATAGAATGAATGATGATCTGTGTTTTCCACGCTATAGATTAGGGGGCACTTACCTACACTCTTCTTCTGAAATGACGAGAGCTGCATGCAACATGCCCTTATCAGTCTGTCGCCAACCAAGTTAACAGTGTTGCTATGCTATTCGTTATTCGACCTTCACCATTGAATTGTCACCAGGAAACTGACTGCGCCGGTGTGCTGAAAGGTGATAGTACTATATAATAAAGAGATGCACTTAACTCTTGAAAAGTCATCTTTATGAATACATGTATTTGGACTCACCGCTGGAAAAAAAAAAATGTTAACCTGGTTCGTGTTGATAAGAGGCATGCGTGCGTGCAGCTAGTGCCATTGTGTACAATTCAAAGCAATATCATGTAAGAGATATACACGTTGTCATAGAACCTACTGTATGCTGTTCTCTGAGAGGTTGTAACAATAATTTTATCATTATTGTACGACTCTTTTGTGCGGATATTGCGAGGTTATTTTCGATCTATTTGTCGTTGTTGCTTAAAAGAAGGCCTTACATTGCATATTCTATAATGGAATTATCACGTGTGTATCCAACAGCAAACTAAAAGAAATAGAACATGAAATATTCCCACTCTACAGTATCACTTTAATCACACTTCAGGAAAAAGAAAAAAATGCCAACTTCTTCGGACTTCGACATTGATAGGCTGGACCGGCATAATACTTATCATATTTCATTTTGACGAATGTTGTGATTATCTGCAAGTTTTAAATGTGTGTAATAAATATGTATCATATTAATGTGTAACATTTTGTACGTGATCGTGTTTGCCGCATATGGACTTTGTACTTAACACATGAATGAATAAATTATATTTCATTATACAAACACTACAGAGTGACGGATGTGGAGTGTTATCAGTACGACTTATACGATAGTTATCGTGTGTCCCATACCTTTTACCTATCGCTCTACAATACATTGTATATACAAGCGTTTCTTGTACTTCAATATCCATTAAACGATCTGCCCTGTTACATCGCAATTTGACGAGTAATGATAACTCTACCATCAATAGTAAATACCACAGTAGCCTATTCCATAACCAATCAAAGCCAAGAAATAACAGTTACTGATGGTTACCATGAAATGATTGATTAACATTAATTGCAAAGTTACCATAGATTACCCTGGTTGAGATGGCTAGAATAGCGAACAATCAAATCAACAAAAGGGTAGAGGTTTTATCAACATCAAGACGTATACCTTTGGTATAATCTCAGGAGTTTTACATATTTTCACAAAATAGCGTCATGAGTGGCAATCGCGTTGTGTGGGTCTTCCATTTACCGGCACACAGATCTTTAGAAAATGCCCCTTTTTACAGGAAAAAACAGTTTGTTTCCTTCTCATCAAACTTTTGTTGTGTTGCAATAATATCCTAACAATAATCATCTTTTTAGGGCAAGCGTTGTAGTTACTAGACCAGAAAAAAAAAAAAAAAATGATTTTATTGAGTGTATGGTGTTTGTGCGTTTGTTGTTGTTGTTCTTGTTGTTGCTGCTCTCCTCGTGCTTCCGTATCTAATAAATTACAAAAGAACAAACGATACATCTCTTGAAGTGAATAGTTTATCGTACAGACTAATTTACTGATGAACTTTTTTTTTTAAAGTGGCATTCCCGTTTAAACAAAATTAAAGTAGATCGAGGAATGTCGAAATACTTGTACTGTACATGTATTAGTGAATGATGTAAGTGACACGTAACATGTTTTAGGAGAGAACAGACCAAAAAAAATCCAAAGAAAAAATGATTTTAAAAAAATAGCAATTCGGAACTTTTGAAGGGGTCGTCCATTTTTTTTCTCTTGATACACACCATTGTAACATTCTCGAAGAAGCTTTTTGTACGGACAATGCATGTTTTTCTCTCGTTTATTACGTTTGACGTTACTCCGTATGTAAATCAACTTTATGGGGTAAAAAATATGGTTTCCCTTTAAAGTTAAAGTGTGATCATGAAAACGGAAGAAAGCAAACCGCATGCAGCACATACACAGCTGTCGTTTGGTGACTCACAACGAAATATATTTTTCTGCATAATCAATATGATTATTATCGTCTATTCGTCTTCCTGTTGTCGCTCACTGTACTGACAGTTGGTGGGATATTTTTTTTTGCCAGAATCCCCCCCCCCATTTCCCCTTCGATCCTCTCCCCTCCCTTATCCCCACCCCTCATATTTGAGTTGACCGTATCCCACAAGGATTTATTGTCATGTACAGAAACTCATTCAGAAAACGCACAGTCACGCACATTAATATTTACATACAGACAGCAATTTGGAACAGACCTTCTTCCCTTTCTCGTAAATTATCTCTGACGACACTCCAGTATATTTTATGTGAGCCATAAAGATGTGTACATTAAACAATAGTCTTCCCCAGCCTCTGTTGCTCCGACACCAAATGCATTATAAGCGGCCTCAAGTAATATGTTTAACTACATGGTTACATCAGAATTTTGATGAAAATTTGCAGACAAAAACGGTAGGGGCCTGTAGTTTTACAAAATAATAAGAAGCCGTATACCTGCCTTAAAATGTGAAAAAAATAGACTCACCAGTCACCACGACACTTCTTGAACACTTCGAAATACGAATATATTCTTTACAGTGTTCATGAACTACGAAAAAATGACAAATATTGCGCTGTTTTACAGAATATAATTATGTAATGATTTTTCATGGATGATATACACCTTTATATTAGATGTCATAGCATATCAAAAAGTCTATACCCATGTCGTGTCTGGGGAATGTTGGAACACTAATACCAATGGAATATGTCAAGTAGATTCATCATAGATTAGTTTTTAGGAAATTTGGCTATTCTGTCGGGTCACCTAGTTGTGTCTTTTTCCTGCAATTTTCTAGACACAGTCGGATGCACACCCACGATTCTCCTGCAGAGAGACTGATATTTCCATGAGAGCAGGACAATCCTGTATTCTCGCTCCATACACTCACTGTGACTAATTGCATTGCGCCCCCTCATGGTGGATCGCCGTACAATGTGACGACCCTCTTTCGTGTCATAGCTGCTCAGTTTACGTTGCACAATGTTACATTGTACATGTATTGTTTTGTGGCAGGCGGCTCAAGCGTTGTCAGAATGTGTTGTTTGTCATTACGTTTAATTTCTTCCCCAATATACGGTATGAACAGAGCGTATGATCATGGAGGTACAAAGAACTTCCATGGTTGATTGGTATGATAACCCGCTGGCTCCTTGAAGCACTTGTGGTCATGTATGCTTTCTAGTACACTTCGTTTTATTGATTCTTTGATTCCCCCACCCCCCATCACGCCTATCAGTTTTTATTCTTTGATCCTTTAAAGGGGTGATATACTAGTAGTATTGATTTAGACGGGTGTTTTGTGAGATACATGTAATGAGAAACCTCTAATGAAATATGAGAGAGAGAATGTACATGTAATTCTAAGAGGGATTCAAAGTTTATTAAGAAAATTAGTTTTGAAATCGCTGAGATATCCAAAACAAAGGGATTCTAATAAAAGATTGGACTCGCCTCTTATTAGGATTGATTTGACAAAAATTAAAATTTAAAATTAAAATTGACAAAGCAAATCCACTGCATGATTTTGCTCCATGTGTTCACACGTATCAAATTTCTTCTGTGTTGTATTTGATGTTTTGGAAATAAATATTGTAAACTTTAATCCGAGCAATAAGGATAGTAGTTCAAAATCAGGAAGTCAATTGAAATGGAATTGAAGGTTGCCAAATTACTAGCAGATAGAGCAATTGTAAACAAAGACAGAGGCATCAAAGTATAGTTTTGATCGAGACCAAACTTCCGGTTTCTAACATTTTTGATGAGATAATGAGAAACCTCTTATGAAATGTATGAAAGAGCATGTAATTCCAAGAGGAATTCAACATTTGATGAAAATTGGTTTTGAAATGGCTGAAATATCCAAAATAAAGCAATCCTAATATAAGGTAGGACCTACCTTTTATTACAATTGCTTTGTGTTACTTTGGTTTTAGACATCTCAGCCATTCCAAAGCCAATTTTCATCAAACAAAACTTCAAATTCCTCTTAGAATGGTATGCCCTGTACTACAATGTATTTCATAAGTGGTTTCCTGGTATCTCGCAATTAAGTTTAAAACCCAATCCTCATCTCCACCGATACGTGTACTATACCTTCCCTTTATACATTTGTGGCTCTTCCTTTAACCCTATAAAGCCCAAGGGGGGGGGGGCACATTGTGCCCCCCCCCCCCTACCAGATTTTCATTCGCCACTCCTTCACCCTTAATCCAATTCTAACCAAATTTGGTGACTTTTCCTAAAATCTTATTCTGAACATTTTGATATATAATTCAGCTATATCTGATATTGCTGGTTGCCATGGCAACCATTAACTGACAACCATGTCAGTCAGATTTTGCGTATTTTTCTGTTCCAATTCCAATTTACAATGTTATAAAGTACGAAATGGGCGTTTCTTGGCTGAAATTTGGTGAAGAAGCAAAATGAGAAGTAATTATGGCCCTGAAATGTTTTTTCCTATTATTTCCTTTGTTTTTCCGTGACAACGGCATAAAACAATAGATATAATAGAGATACTTGAAAATAACAATATTTTACAATGTATTTTGCGTCATTTTGATTCCTTCACCCAAGTTATACCTAATATCATTTCTTTATCACATTATCAATCTGCAAACTTAAAATTCCAATGTTATGATGGGAATATGAAATATGTGAACTATGCATGTACCTATCCCAAGCAATACATGACAGGTCTCGTAATGTATTTCTTTATTTTGTTATGAATAGCGCCCCCATGTGGTGACCTTGAGAAATTTCAACCGTAACAAATAATAAGCTTTGACTTGCACATCATTTGTGGCAAATATGAAAAATATTGGTCTATGATAAAACATATAAACTGGGGATAATATCTATTATACAGAAAAATCATGTTTTTAGCATATTTCCTATGTATTTCTTTATATTTTGGTGAATAGTGCCCTCTATGAGTGACCTTGAAAAAAATTCAAATATGTGGTCATGTAGATTATGAGTTGCTCTACCCATGTGCCAAATATGACGATGAAACATCAAACAATAACAAAGTTATATAGGGGGGGGGGCACAATGTGGCCCCCCCCCCCCCCCCCCCCCCCCCCCCCCCTTGGGCCTGGGAAGGGTCAAAATAGCTTGGGTTAACACACGTCAAATGCATCTCTGCTGGTTGGGAGATTTTAACTTGTGTGACCTACAACTGTTATTTTGATTTATCTGTTATACATGTACTCGAGTTAGTGTTGTATACATGTTCTTTGGAATATCTTGTGAAGTATGTGAAACATTAACAGACTGTGTTGGTCCATAGACTGTTATGCCGTGGATATGAAAAAAACAAACTTCTACACAAATACACACTGCTCAGTTCACCTGAACACATCAAGGCACACTACCCAAGTACAATGTATCATTCTGAATCCACACCACCACTACAACTCACTCCAGCACACACAACTGGGATGCCATACCATGCAGTTTTCACTCTCTTCCTACTATCTAAAGCATACCTGTGCATTAGCAATCAATTCAAAGTCACCATCACCACCCAACAACCTTCCTCACTGAAAAATATGGATGATTTAGTTCATAAGAAAGAGCAGTTTCAATAGGAATATGTAGTAAAATTATCAAGAAATACATTAGAAACTCCTACTCGGTACTGAAACAAGAGCTGAGAATTGACAAAATTCAGAATCTTTCCTATAAATTCAAAATGGTTGGAAGGTCTGCACTACACTGTATTTCGTAACAGATAATTAACATACACACAAACATTAACATAGATCTGTAATCATAGATTTACAGACAACTGTGAATTTCAGACTGTATAATATATACTATAATTTATTTACAAGAATCTCACATAAACCACCACTGAATCCAGTGAAGTGGTAACAATATTCAGTTACAAGGCTCCAGGCCAACACTAACTTTGCAAGAGTATTACAGACACTGCTGCTTTCTTTTTCTTTTCTTTTCTTTATTTTTTGTTGTTGTTGCAAGAATTACAAGCATTTTAACAGGTAACGGGTTTAGTGAACATTTGAGCAGTCAACCGAGTGGTCAATTATTCGGGGACTCTCAAATTTAATTGCCATTTAATGGGGAGTTGCCACTTATTGTAATATTGAGGACCCAGACCCCCCGCAATGGGACTTTCTGACACCTCACTACCCACAGTACAAACAGAGACTTTATTATTGCTTATCCCCGCTTTATCACGTTGCCTTCATTTTGTGTCCTTTATAATTGCATCTGCATGAGGAAGGCAACCTCCCCCCCCAAAAAAAAAATAAATTCTAAATCAAAAACCTAATGCAGTGCTAGATAATTTCACACATCACGAACTGATCACTATCAACACGTTACTTTCAAAATTTTACAAAAATATACCAACATTTTTCACAAGCACATACACTTCTAACAAAGCATCATCTACAATTTTGTAAACAAAGGCCTGGTCACGATTTCTCAACAGCCTTTATCTGTCCTTTCAGCAGACGCACCTCGATCAACAAATCTTTCAGATACTTGATCTCCCTCTCCAAACCTTCAGTCTTATCTTTGAGCTTCCTGTTTGTGTCCTCCAACTGAGAAAGCTCGGTCATCAAGGTGTCGGTCTCCTCCCGCTTCTTCATGCGGTACCTTGTAGCGGCCTGCTTGTTTTGGTCGCGCTTCCTCGATTTTCGGTCAATTGGTGATGCATTTTTCAGCTTCTGCTTTGTCCTTGTTCTCCTGATTGGTGTTTTGGGTGTTGGTGAAGGTGGATACGAACTGTCTTCTGACTGAACAGATGATGGAGACGCAACGGACTGAGGAGAAATGGGAGGGTCTGAAATCTCTTGCTCCTGCTCTGTTTGGTCCGGTTGTAGGGGTAGCGTGACGGTGATGACCTGCCCATCTAAAATGGACGAGAAATCCATGCAGCCCATGGAGTCCAGCAGTGCGAGGGCCTGGGCTTCCAGGTCCCCGCCTGCTGGACCTTCGGGAACTGTAGCCATGGGGGACGGAGGTTGTGATGACAGCGGGGAGATAGATGCAGACACGGTGTCAAAGGTCGGTGACTGGGCTGGAGATACTGGTGGCAGAGAGATGGCGTCTTCCTCGACCAGAGAAGGCTCTGCTGGAGGGGTGTTGGCCTCAACAAGGAGCTCCTTGAGGAGAGCCTCGGCCTCGGCTGGGACAGACTTGAGGATCGGAACTTCAGGGATGGTCATGAGGTCAGCCATGGGGATGTCTTCTTCATCGCCCAGCCATGCACTCAGCGGGACCTTCTCCGACATCCAGTCAGGCAGAGGGTCATCGCCTGGAATGGGAAAGAGAGAAAATGCAAATTACAATCATTACAGCTGTATTTACAAGTACAAATCAAATGTGATACATTTTTCATTTTCTATTCCCTCATGTCTCCACATGATGAAGTTTCCCTTCAAATATCTTAGCTGTGATCAAACATATCAACTACAGAATGTCTGTATTGATAACTTCCTTATCTTTTTAGTCTGTCAACATTCACTCCATCCCCCCCCCCCCAAAAAAAAAAGGGGGGGGGGGGGCGGAAAGAAAGAAAAAACCCAAATAACAAAACTTCAAATTCTTGAATTGGAGACATGTATATTTACCTGATTCTGCTCCTGGTGACAGCTGATCAGCAAAAGGGTCCAAGCCTGTTTCCGGCTTTCCCCCCTTCGGGGGTGAGGAGTAGAAGTCTGTATCAAGTCTTCCATCCTCATGTAGCTGCCCCCACAGAGAGTCTTCGTCGCTGAACAGCGACAGAACTGGCATGTCCTCTGTGAAGCTCATTTTGCTGGTTTATGTATGCCAAGTCTCGAGAATTGCCTGCTTGTACTCTGTGTATGACGATCGTGTCAACTGGTTGGATTCGTCCAGTTCCAGCATAGAATGCGGAAAAGCCATTTTGGGATCTGCAACAAAAAGATTGCAATGTGTATCATTGATTAGATCTAACGTTACACGTGTCCGAGTAAAACTCCACAAACTGCTAAGTCTTAGACAATAGACAACCTTAATTTGCTATCTTTGTGTATACTTTGTGATGTGCCAAGAAATAAAGGTTTACAAATTAGAATTTTATACAGACGCAACAAGTTTCCAAAAACATCATAAGAATGTGGGGGTTTGGGGTTTTGTTTTGTTTTTGTTTTTGCCTTTTTCTGGCCATCACTGCACCGTGCACCAATGCACCATGGTCATCGGTCATGACTGCAACCAAGTCTCAAGATCTAACTGTTACACGTATCATCGTATGATCTATGCATGCCAGGTAGCTCCACAATAAGTTTCTCCCAGGCCAGAGAACAAACTTTGCAACCAACATACCACAGTGGTTACGGTACAAAGGTAAACTTTAGTTTACTGTCAGGTCATTATTATAATCCATATCATTTGATAATTAGGTTCTTGAAATTGTTAATTGCCTTTTAACAAACATCATCATGATCATGTTCCACCACTGTCTATGATCACACAGACCCTATTGAAGAACAAAAACAATCGCAGTGCAAAATAATCCCACAGGAATCTGGAAAATATCATTGATGAAACAAAGACAAGTGCTGCTGCTGCTATTCCGTGGCCGTGCTAAATAGATTAGAAGAGTTAAGTTTCTTCAGTCATGTTCTTGCTATAAACTTCTATGACAGACATATCGGACATGTCGGACAAGTTGTTAGTATACATATGTTAGATGGTCTAAATCAAAATTAAATATTTGAACATTTTCGTTAGAAAATAGACATTCTATTCAACACAAAAGTAGAAAACTATGGCGTATTATGGGCGGATGGGGTAAACATCTGTGCCGGTGGTCATTCAATGATTTCGAGTTTCAATTTTATGGGATCATGGGAGCACAAGCAAAATAAATCGCATCAGCAATTTACAACAGAAATGTAGAGATGAACTTACGCCATGTTGAAAATAGCAATTCTTGACGAACTGCTGGAGAGGGGGTGCCCGATTTTCGCTTTCACACAGCCATCTTGAGCGATCTTTCGTTGTACTTCTTTGTGTCTTGTCATGAGGAAATGTGGCGCAATGTGGCATGTATGTGTGGATAATAAGAAAGGGCGAGGGCCGAATTACCGAAAATGTTGAAAATATTTATCCGCATAGTCCATATAACGTCTAGTTTCAGATGATATTTCCATTCAGTCTCAACCCCAATCACTCCTTCAAATTTAATTTTACTTCTAATCCCAGTTTTTTTTTTCTTGTAAATTGGTAAATAATCAGGGTTTACCAAATAAATCAAACAAACTATATTTTCACGCGTAAGAACATTAGAACACTGTACGGGCGAGATTGCATCAGCTTTTTCAGCTCGCCCATACCAAAGCGCTCATGCGGAGCTCCGGGAGAAAAGCTCTGAGGCTCATTGGTCCAAAGATACCGACGTCAACGACGGCATGGAGCGTCGTCATCTACCGAAAATAGTGAACATCTCGTGATGACAGGCACCGGTTACGGGCGGTTCGCCTGAAGGTGACTTTGACATCCAGCCATGACTGTCAGTTCTAGTGGATCCTGGGAAAATTAGTGTGTACAGTAAACGCACAAGTTATGTTATGATGTGACTAGTCAGCCTATGCCCTACTAGTATGTCTATTTCTCAGCGGGATCCAGGAAATATTGACTCGTGTAACAGAATACATTGTAATACATATTTGGAAAATTCAATGCCGGTGAACGCGACATATACATGTACTAGTATATGAACTATACCTTCTGCTCCTAAACTCCGGGATTGCTGCCAGCAGGCCTTCATGTCGCGTGTACCGGCATTGGATTTTCCAAATATATTTCTGCTACACGAATCAATATTTCCTGGATCCCGCAATTATAGGCATGCATACATTGTCTGGCCGGCTACTCACATCATAATCTACTAGGCCTACTAAATATGTATGAGCGATTCATGCATGTACTCTCTTTTATCGTGATATATATAGGCAGTATATCATGAATAAAGAAATGTGAATATATTTTTATACCGGTATAACTGATAAGAGCATGCATTTCTCATGTGGAGAGAGATGTTTGTAGATGGACGGAGAGATTCATATATTATACTAAAGGCCCTCTTGTGGGTGAGAAAAAGTATATAGATGTATATCAAATTCCTAGATGAATTCTTTATTGCATAAAACTTACAATTCTCAAAGTGGAAATAAAAACATACAATCACTTGATGAATACTGGTTGAGAAAGAAAGCAGGCCATCAACAATTATGACTCCATCGAAAAGAGAGATGAATTATATGAAGTAGGTCTACATTCACTTTGTCAAAGTCATTTGTGAGTGAAAGCATATGTCCTAGAAAGACATATGCCTCTGTTGCATACAACCCTATTTGCCAAGAGTGGTATCGAGTTGAAACATATAAATGGCAATATGACCTGCATCTATAATATAAACAGGGCCGGCGCAGCGTTTTCAAAAGTCTGGTGGCCCACTTCCGGGTTTCATGAGCTAACAAGCAAAAAAAAAAAAAAAAAGGTCCTCAGCTCATCTCTCCCCGTCCACTTCCGGGTTTCTTCAGCTGACAAGCAAAAAAAAAAAAAAAAAAGATCCTCAGCTCATTCTCTCCCCTCCCATTTCCGGATGCTATAAAAAAAAAGGTCTTCAGAGAAAAAACATAGCCTTACCGCCGCCATACTTCAAGATCTCTATCTATTTCTGTTTTAGTGCCACTTACGTACTTCCGGGTTGAAAAAAGTGTGGGGCCCACAGTGATGACACCTTATGTATTCCTTTGTATGGTGCACAAAAAGTGTGGGGGCCCGAGCCCCCACGGCCCCCACAGCTGCGCCAGCCATGATATGTATATATATGTGTGTGTGTGTGTGTGTGTGTGTGTGTGTTTATATGTATTATAAACATATGTGCACTTAGAAACATCAGTATGAAGCCCAATATAAATGCAATTATTATTATTATTATTATTATATAAATATGTATATATATATATATATATATATATATATATATATGTTTATATATATATATATATATATATATATATATATATATATATATATACACATTCATCAATTCATTACTTTTCGTGTGTGTGTGTGTGTGTGTGTGTGTGTGTGTGATAGGTTACTGCAGTTATTCAGTCATATGGATTCACATGAATGAAATTAAAACCAGTGGCAGTTTTATATCTATCATTGGTACAGGAGGCATATAATTAGCACGTCTTCCATTTCATCTTCTTTTTATTATTTTTTTTATTAAAGAAAAATTTATTATCTTTTACTTCCTGTCTTAACTTCCCTGTAGTGGGCACATAATGCCCTTCTACAAACATAACAATTCAGTAACTCATCACTGCCCGATTTGTGATAATTTCGTGTTATGGCATTTCCCTTCTTTGTGTGTGCGTGTGTGTATGTGTGTGCAAATAACGCACTAGTGCAGATGAGTACATGCACTTGATTAAGAACAGAACAATTTTATACTTTCTAAATGCATTGTATAATACCTCTGTGAGATCCCGACATGCAGCCCATTCTTTGTGATACAATAATCAATTGTCACATTCATCTGTGTTCAATAACTGAAATTTATAGGTGGAGTACACACATGCACGCATGCACACACACACACACATACACACAAACACCACAATCTCACCAAATGATAGATTTATGCCAGTAGATAGTACTAAGTGTATACACTTCGACTCCAAAGTGTCTGGTAGTATCATATGCCATGTCATCATAGATCATTTGCACATAATGTGAGTGTTGTACACCGATTAACATGCTTCAACAGTCAAATGCTCTACAATTAAAGAGTGGGAAGAAAAATACAAGAGTCAAATATGAGTCAATTTTTGGTAAAGAATGTATATCTTTATTTATAACATGCATATGATGTCTTTTCTGTACTTTACGCAAATTGTTTGCTGGAAAAACATACTATTCATGACACAAAAAAAATCCTATTGATATATCTTACAACTTAGTATGTTTGTATCACATCATAACATCTACAATGATAAAATTGAGAGAGAAAAAAATAATGGATTACACATAACAGATCTTGTATGGAACTAGTAACTTAACTATCATTTAAAATCACATGAAAAGTTGGTCATAAAAATATCTTTGAGGCGACATACCTCATGTAATGCATACTAATTACAATGATATAAGAGTTTTTGAAAAATACTGAGAAAATAAATCTAAGATAATTAACTAAATACATTCAAACTTCCACCAGAAGAAAAAGAGTTACACACAAATTGTGGAATATCCACAACATCTAGTTGACAAGAATACTGAATATGGCTTCAGGAGTAAGAGATCAATACTTTATCATCATAGATGCATAACAGGGTCAGAAATAGAGCACGGTAAAACCACACAAAACTGCACACCTTTCTGGAAGTGAGGTGTTTCCATGGGAACCACTCAGAATGCCACATCACTAAAGGGTGTACATTGACCTTTCCATTACTAATTTCTCAAAACTACTCCACCTCCCCCCCCCCCCCAAAAAAAAAAAAAAACTGTTAGTCTTGGTTCCAGGCTGAGATGAAGCAGGTACATCCACATCCATTGGATATTTCCAGTTTCATTATGGTACATGAATGAACCCTCGGGATACAACACAATATGCAGCCTGGAACCAAGACTGTTTTGACCTCTGAAAGGTAACAAAGGTCACGTTGAGCTGAAGATCAGGGTCACTCAGTTGTTCAAACTTGGAAATCAACTGCAAGTTTATGAATCCAATGACTCTGATGTTGGTCAATTAATTTACACAAATCACAGAAACGCCTATCACTGAATTATGCACGACACACAAGGTGAGGGCTCAATTCTAGTTCCAAGATTACTCCTCTGTGGAAGAGTCAGTGTGTCAAAATTGAAACATGCCTACATGTCGACATACTCGTAGTATGTCCTAAACAACCACATCCAGAAACATTCACAAGAGTACACTTCCTCAGTAACCTTGCCTACATGCGTGAAATCGAAGCAACGTCAAATATATGGAGTTCACAATTCACCTGCTCTTCTCATAACACTACATTTTGTTTGCAGTTTCTTGTTGCACAGCAAGGGTTTGTCATAGGATTAAAAAGGACACACAGACACATTCACGCCTTTCTGGTACTGATATCCAGTAAGAAATACATGGACAACCCTCAAACACCTCTCAGGTTCCAGGTCAAAGTAGCTAGCTTGGCCATGTAACAGCACATGATTTCACAACATGGAGCTTTCAATTGGAATCAACAGCACAGAAAACTTGGCTGTCTCTGATTATGACATATTTTCGGCCTGGTGTCCTTTTGGAAAACTGACAACGCTGGAGTCGTGCTTGCACAGAAATAGGAGTTCAAATACAATTGTATTGCAATCACACTGTGGGCAGGGGTATCACATTTTGATTCTAACATTAAAAAAAGAAAATCAAGCAAATTGGATTAAATACATGTCATACAGAGGTAACATAAAAACCAGTGAAATATTTCACCTGTACTGCAAACCAATCTGTCTTCAACTGATATTCTAGGCAAAACACTCCCCCCCCCCCCCCAGAAAATGCTCCAGATCTCTGTAATTCAGCACAGTACAGCCAGTGAAGGTAAAACATAAAACAAGTCTGACAATATTATGTACACATGGACATTCGTTATGCCACAGGATTACAAACAAGACTCCAAAGGTACCAACCTTAACATATCCTTAACATATTCTGGGTACATTATAATAGTGCACATGCTAAAAGTAAAAATATTACATCACCACAGCTAAAGCATTCATTATGTAGAAACATCTTGTGCCCAATCAGAGATGATCAATGTTAAAGTGTATAGACCTACAGTTTGCATGTAATAAGCAAAACTTAATATCACATACTAGTAGAGGAAGGTTTCACTCTGATTGACATGAGCATTTAATTTGCTGCAGAGTTTCAGGAAAAAGGGGTGCTCGTGTAAGCATCTCGTGCATCAAAAATTGGTTTGTGCAAGTGGAATGCAGTATCCATAATGGTGGTAATTTAGCACAAATAAGAGGTACCAAATCAAGCAAATGTTGGCTGTGCAAAAGAACTCCTTTAGTGGAATGATTTTACCTCCATAAATGATTCAAAGTTTCAAAAAAGCCTCACATCAACGCCTAACCCGTTAAGGACGAGCTGATTTTACTACAACACACATTTCCCATAGACACTTGCCCGAGTATGCTTGGGACTCACCTAAACAGGTTTTCAAACTTCCTGGATATTCGCTACACCTTTCTTTTGATTGACAAAGGGAAAAAGTACTCTGCATAGTGGGTCTTGTCATGTTCACTCAAATGTAATTATGACCCTTCTCCCTACCAAAAAACACTTCTTTACAACAAAACTCTTTCTGAAGAGACCTAATAAAGGTACAGTGATGGAGCTGTGATCGCTCAATTTACCTAATGATGGAGAATATGGATAAATGTACAAACATAACATTTGGGGGAAGGTAGTTCTGATACGAGAGTCATTCTATATCATTGAAAAAAGGACTGCTCAAGAATACATTTTCTCTGGAAACTCCTTGGAATATTTCAAACTTAAACTCTACTTCATAACATATTGGAATAGTGAAATAAAAATTGAATAAAAGAAAAAAAATAAAGCCTCCAAAGCTTATCCATGCTTTCAATGGCAATTATGAAACTCCGAATCAAACCACAGTACCTAAAATACACTTAATATTGACATCTGTAGTTCTAACTGAATACCAACAAAGCTTTTAAGCTATGTGAACTTGTCAGCACAGTGTTGACCCTCCGTGCCTAAAACACAGCACAAAATTGGCATCAAAACAATGAAATATCTATTGCATTTCTCCTTATTTTAATCATCACCACGTTTCAATATGTTTGCACAATTTTGAATGAATTTATAACAAATGAAATATCCTAACATACTAGCTGCAAAGGAAGTTCTTTTGAAAACCATAACTTAATCTATAAAATCAGTACTGATGTTAGTCAAAGTTTAAAATGTTTTTTTTTCCTCCTTCTGAAATAAAGAAACATTAATCTACATAGGTGTCTAGATATTTACAAGATGCATTAATAATAAAAGTAATTACTGAGTAATATGTAACACCTATAGTAAATTGAAAATTTATCATTCCTTAGCTTACCCTAAGCTGATTGAAGCTTTACATTACTGGGGTAAAAAGTGTTGATTGCTGTATCAAAGACAATTTATGTGTGGTAAACTTGCACAATGGAAACAAAACACCTGTCTGTAGTTGTCTGAACTGAAATGATTATTGTGTGGCATTATATTCGGGCTCACAAATCAAACTGTATAAAAAGTGCAACAAGCACAGAATTCTTGTCGAGCTTTGGAAGTAGAAATCAAAATGTGACTCTGTGAGGGAGAGTACCACACAGTTTTAAAAATGACCAGTGTGCATGACAGGACACTTTCATGCGTACAGAAAGACAGGAAGCTTTCCTTGAATAAATATATTGAAAAACAGAAGGAAACAAACAAAAATGGCTTTGAAGACTTCTGGACTGGAAGAAATTTGCTCATTTTTACCATTTTGCCATCATTAAAAAAAAAATGCTGTCTTGCCAATCTTCATGACTTTACTTCTTCATAATACTTGTATGTGGCATCAGACGACTACCAGTAATACTTGTGGAATTTTTTACATATGATAGGGCTCAGTTTAGAAGCAGAAAACAAGAAAAACAATATTCCGTTATCTTGCTTTATTGACACATCATGGCATTGTCTAGAAGAGGTGGAATGGATATGATATGGTGCATGCTTCTACCATCTTACACACTGCGTTGGTGATTTGTTATCTACCAGCATGTAAGAAGTTTTCTTTCTTTACAATCTGGATAGTAGTTCATCATATATGGAGTGCAACATTAAAACAAGAATAAAATCAGTGCAGTACCCCCCTCTTCCCTTCCTCTACATACACGACAAATGGGAAATCAAGCATAAACACTAGTCTTCCTCTTACATGATTTCATCTACTGCAAGACAGTTGTCTATTTTGGGCTTGTAAATTGTTCGTATCTCAACACTTTGGGCTACATCAGAGTCACTGTTACGGGCCAAATCGTGGGGCAATCTCTCATTTGCACAACTTGGCTGCACATGTTGGCTTTCTCCATCTGTGATGCATTGCTGTCTAGCGATGAGCAAGATTTATCAAACTTTGCATGGGAGTGAAGTTTATTTGTCCCACGTGCATGACATACTTTCCCAAAATCCTGTGGACTAAAACAACTGGCCATTTATCATCCATGCCTGCGGGACACCTCTTATCACAATGCAGTCAGGGATTCTTTTGCAAAATGAAAACTGGAAGTTTTTGGCATTGAGGAACAATTACATCTTCAGATTGGAGAGCATTACTGAGGGTAACCTGAACACTACGATTAGAAAATTCTTTCAAAATTGTGAGAATATTTGAACTTATATGTGTCATTCACTGACAAAAGAGTGGCACAAAAGGGAAGTGGTTTACTCTGTCAATTTTATCAAACTTTTATTTACTTTTATTTTTATTATCTTCATAATATCCAAACACTTCATATTCATTATGAGACAATTCTGTGTTAGTTAGAATAGTGATACAATTTTGATGATCTGGTGTTTTGAGGTTTCTTTGTTTTTGTTTTGTTTTGTTTTTTGTGTATGTGTTTAGCTCAGAGTAGTGCACTACAGGATGTCTGGAGACACATATTTCACTAATTTGCTCCAGTAAAATATTATCATTACAAGAAGAACTTCATATACTCATCATTCATATACTCAAAGTTTGAAGACTTAATTTCAGACTTTCTCCTACCATTATCAAGAAATGAGTTGTCGCTTTTTCCTAGAGGTGAGTAAATTGGACAGCTGCAAATAAGAAACATTAACGATGGTCATGATATTGGAACTTACAAGAAACTGAATTGTCAAATCACAACATAAGCCTACAATAAATACAGATAAGCGTTTGAATATTGATTACGATGACATACACATAAATAAACATGGAAATAGAACATTCTATCCTGAACTACAAACTGTCATAGCTACTGGAGAATTATTATGCCAGTAAAATGATGAAAGGATATAAAACTCGACAAAATATCTCTTCAAGGTAACAGGATTACACAAGTATACTACAAGTGTACTTGCCTGATGAAAAAAAGCAAAAAAAAAAAAAAAAGCATACAAACAGTTCCAACATGGTTCTGCCTCATTAAGAGTTTTGTTTTTAGTCATGACATGCAACAATACTTGCATACACCACAATAACTGACATGCTCGAAGTTGATAAGCGGTCACTGGACTTGGTGCTACTAAACTTGTAATCATTGTCACTTGAAACTGTTTTAACAATGCTGCAACACAAATGGACTCCGGCCAGGTCATCTGTGGGACCTGTGAATGAATTCTGACCCAACAGAAAACAGTGAACTTAACGTTGCAATACAGACACAACTGTACGCAAGCAACAGATGCTCTCTTAGTACATCTATAGCTGGAAATGAGCACTATTTCCTCATACTAGAGAAAATGAAACATAAAATCAGATCTTCCTCAATCATTCCCCTCCCATTCAAATATTTTGGAGATATGCATCATATTTCCCTCTCCATGGTCAGTAATGTGGTGGAATCAAAGTATGCATACAAATAATATGTACTCCTATTTTTGCATTCTTTTTTTAAAGTCAGATGGAAGAGGCATAAAGAAGACTACAACCAACTTTCTACTGGTTCAGATTTATTCATACAGTTTTTAATCAACACCATCGCATATGGCTGAAATTGAAAGTTTACGGGTAATCAAGCACACAGTAAAAATATTACATAATCTGTTTAACATATTTCGCGATGTCAAATCTGTGCATGAAACATATGAATCAAATGGTTGCATTTGCTGGTACAAGTTTCAGGGTGACTAGCCAAGGACTGGAATATCGCACACAAATTCTGTTATCAAATTGACATAGTTCTCTTTTGTGCTTACTCTTGGATGTTACATTATCTCTGATGGAAGAACATCATACTAAACATTTGTCATCTAAAATATGTGTAAGACTGATTCTAAAGCCATCTCTGCTCAATACTACATGGTACTTTCTAAAAGTTACACAGAAAAGATGGCATATTAATTGGCATCTAATGGCAAACATTCTGGGCATTGTTCCCAAAAATTGTATCCGTGTCTAATTTTCTATCTTTTTGAAGGAATCAACAAAGAGCAAATTTTAGAATGTGTTATCAATATCATTCTGGAAGCTTGATAACAAGAATGTGACTTCTTTCCATTTCTTACAGTAAAGACTAGAGAACAGTTTCTATGACTGATTTCAGGAGTGCTACAAGATACTTATGTTTCAGTATCAGTAATCAGTAACTATACAAGATGTTTTGTACATTCTACTGCATGTAAGGTATAATACTTTTGAGAAATCTAGTTTGAAAGCAACATGGATATGGAAGAAACATGAATGAACATACATTTTTTTTTAGAAGTGTACCTGCATACATCACAGCCATGCTACATGATACTGCTGAACATTGTATAAGTCCATGATAAGAGTCTTAATTTCTCTTAATTTTATCACACCAAATGTAATGTGTCAAGAGGAAGAAATAAAAATTCTACAGAGATACACAGAAAAAAATGAAGTCGCTGTAGTGGCTTAAAAACCATCCTCTCTTTCACAATGAGAATGTGGTTCCTGACTTTTGACTATTTCAAACATTAATGGAAATATTTGCTACCAGATTCAACCACAAAGAACCTGGAGGCTATAAGTGAACCAAACCCCGTCACCCCCCTAACAACCCCCCACCCTTATCCCCCTTGCTGCTCCCTAGGACACCGATGCAGTCAGAGAGGGGCGGGGACCACGACATTGGTCTTACTGCTGATTGGTTTGTGGCAGACAGGGCATTCGGTACATGCTGATGCACAGGAGGCGCAGAGGACTAGGTGCTGGCATGGTCCCACAACTACACTCCGCTCCCGCTCTTGACATATGCAACACAGGAAGTTCTCTCTTATATGCAGAATCTAGCAGGATGAAAAGAGGAAAGAACGAAACAAAATAAATAATATCATATTGCGTACATATGTGTTGGCTAGCATTGTAAACCAAACTCTATCAAATGGAAGTCAGGCAGAGAGTTGTCTCCAAGGAGATGCTTCAGAATTAAAGTTTCTCTCATCACAGCACCTCCACTATCAACCAGATAAATGTGGATTCTTCTAGCTCCCAAATTACCATGGCAAAACAAAAATGAAATTATTATGTAGGCAGCCCGGAAGATACTCAGTAGACAGACAACCTGGCAATATCTTGCCTTCAACACAACATCATAGGTGAATACATCGTCGGTGAAGTAAAAAGTATCTTAGCCTGAAATACCTACAAATCTGAATGCACTAGCTACCTGTAGCAAGATGATGCATGTCTGGTAATATTGTAAATCATTATTATCAACTGTATACCGGTACTTTGACAAATCGTGTCACGAATGCAGCTGAATTACATTTTTCCAAAGCACCGTTTCACTACTCACATTTTGTGAATGCCTTGACTATGCAAGCGTATAATTGTTGCAAAGTACATCGTCATAAAACATATTTACCCTTTAGAGCGTTCATGTTTTTCCTTTAAACTTCAAATTGTGAAATCCCAGATTTCATGTATAAATTTGAGTACAGAACTTGCACATAAGTTTTGCACTGCTGTATGTTTAATTCAAATGAATAGGATTTTTTTTTTCTATGTCACAGCACTCTTCATCAACATCAGTTTAATCCCCTTTTATTGTAATTTTCAGGTACAGATTTGATAGATAATTTATACATAGCACTGAAACTTATTTAATCATCATCTGAGCATTAGTAGCATGTGTACTACAGTGCACTCCTGTCATAACGAACACCGTTATAACGAAATTCCAGTTACAACAAAGTAAAAATTCAGGCCGGAACATTATCCACTGAATGTATTTTTATTGTTTATTTATTTGGTTATAAAGAAATTTTGATATAACAAAAGAAAATTGCCAGTCCCAAGGACTTCGTTATTACGGGAGTCCACTGTATATGTAATCCAGTTTAAACACCACAAAGAAAACGACTCCAAGAGGATGATAACCCACCTTCTCTACCCTTTCTAAGTCTACTTTGAGCTGCGATTGAAGTTGTTTCAATTTGGGCAAGGGTAAACTATAAAGCTCCGATGCTTTGTTCAGCACGTGTAGATGTGGTCCCCCGGAGAGCCCTTCTATCTCCTGTTTTAGTATCCTAGACTCGTTGAAAGCCTGGGCAGAGTGGGAGAAAGAGAGAAAGCAATGTAGGTATGTTAATTTTACCACGTATTTCTTGGCACTCGGCCAAAGCAATTGTACTCTCTGGTGTGTGAATGGACTGAGAAAGAACATAAAGATAAACAGGAGAGGATGCAAACAATAGCTCGAAATTGAACCCTTGAAACAGAAACTTGTCACGTTGGCATACCTTGCTGAATGGTGTTCCATTTCTCAACAACCATATATTCCAATCATTCTGAGAAAATCTTCCTCAAGAAAAATGTATTTTTTAGAGGTACTAACAAAGTCAAGATATCAGTAAAATTTAGGTGAAATCAGCCAAAGAAGAGATATTTCTGATCTATTCCTTGGCATCCCATACACACTACATAGAGCCATTTAGATAATTTGACAATGTTCTCTCTTACTGGACTCTATGACTGCATGACAAGAGCAAATGATGTCTCACTCACTCATAGAAGTCATTTGCATTAAGTATAACCTAAAATAAGAATATTGCATCAGATTTTGAAGGTCTTCTACTATTTGATTAGACTAATTTTGAATCTTTGAGTTCAATCTACTTAACATCTAGTGACATTTCACATTGTCAGGCTACAGGTACAGGATGCTGTAATCTCTCATCTTGCAGATCTCCTCATCAATGTACTGTAAAAGTGGAAATTTTCATGCATTTTGCGCAACCAGACACTAGCGCGAAAATAAAAGCAGGCAAATATTTTTGCTTGCCATATGTTCCAACAGTTGATGTCTTGATCGCGCGGAATTAAGAACATGCGAAACTCTTCTTACTCCGCTGAGCGCGAAAAATTAGTCGTGCGAAAATATCCACTTTTACAGTATGTCTATGCCTAAAGGACAAAATTATGGCTTTATATAGGTGGTAGGTACATGTAAAACATAACTGGCGAACCCTCTGAATCAAGACACTTCGAGTGTGTTGAGATTAGATTTGTGCTTATCTAATGTAACTCCCACCCCACCCCCATCCCCACCCCGATTACGCAATTCTTGCATTGAAGGGCAAGAGAATGAATTCGAATCGATCAACTTTTGAACAATTTCAACCAATAGATACAAAACCATTACTGTATTACTGTCACTAAGACATCCAAAAAGGCACTACAAGGAACTTCAAACTGGCAACATGCATATGTGATACCACAGGAGTGATCTTCACACCCCGTGGACATGAAAAAATACAAAGTATTATTTTTGTTCATTTATTAGATATGAGGCAGCAATACCAGTCGAAGATCTATCAATACATGAACTGTATATCATATACCCCATGCAGAATCAATAATTTTGTTTCCCTTTTTCAAAGTAAAAATAAGATTGAGAAATCCATGTTTACAACATCACTGAGAGAGGTTCTGAGAGACCACTGCAGACACATAACATACTGTAAAACCAGAAATTTTTGTGTGCATTTTAATTTCGCCATTTTTGTGTGCATTTTCATTTCGCCAATTTTGCAAAAGCCAAGATTTGCAAAATTAAAATGCACATGAAAGTTCTTGTCTACGCTATATGGATAAATTGAATACCTGAGGCAATTCGTGAAAATTTAATGCCGCGAAAAAGGTCATCAGCTCCAATTCGCAACAATTTCATGCCGCAAATATTTCGGATTTTACAGTAAGCGGTCTCCTGAGGTTTTCACCGACTGTTGCATGATTTGCCATGGATTTTACTCAAACCTCCAACAGTCGTAATTGTCATTTTCCATTTGTTTTTGCTGAAACTTTAACCAATCTCATGTCAGTAATCTTCTATTCACCCTCAAAATTCATTCAATTCCCCCAAAAGATTACCTCTTCTTTTCTTTGTAATGCCGTATTCTTTTCTAATTCTGCATGCTTGGCTTTTTCCTGTGATTCCGTAGCCTCACGTTTCCATGCATCACATGCCTGAAACAAAGCAAACAAAAAGGAGGCTATCTCTATGATGAAAGGGATGTCATATATACCGTACTCTACCTCAACCAATATCTGTCATTATTAGAATGCACTAACACCTGTAGCAAGATGGTGCATGTCTAGTAATATTGTAAATCATTATCATTATCACCTGTATACTTTGATAAGAAAATATAGGTTCATTATCTCTGCTAAACCCCTTCAATATATGTGTAGGCAACTTGGTTTGGCAAGTAACATCACACAGTGATTCAAAACATAATTCTTATCTCTCTCTCTCTCTCTTTTTTTTTCTTCCGATTACATCATATTCTCCTTACTGTTATGACATATTTTAGATTCATAAGAAATCTCCATGCATCAAGCCACATACATCTGTCCCCATGCATTTTCTGTTAGGATCTTTCTGGATGTAAATGGCAAAATTAACCTCACTCACTGCAATCTTGTTATGAATGTCACAATGAACCCAATTAATACACATCCAAGCCATCACCGTGGAACTAAATCTTTCTTTGGGGCTCCATCGTGATATTATATGGACTTGGTGAACCTAAAGCCCACTGCACACTGTACGATCAGACCAGTCATATGACCCTAAGACCAGGTGAGACGTCACCAGCCTTGCCAGTTTCCAGTCGTGCGACTGGGTCTTAGTGCCAGTCATAGAGATTTGACAAATTTCCACGACCGGTCGTGGGCTTTAAGCCAGTCACGATACAGTATTATGCACTGAGTATAGAAGTGCATGCAATGCGCACTGCATGCTACTCATTAGTAAAATGTACTGAAGCCAGAACGGTCATCAGCCTAGTTGTGTAGTCTGATCATAAAATATGCGTTGCCAGGTCGTATGACCTGGTCTTATGGTCTTAAGGTTGTACGATCTCAAGTTGTATAGTGTGCAGCGGGCTTTAGTCATGATATCTTCACACTGGTAGAATGACCAAAAAACATGCAAACCTACACAAAACCCATTCAAAGCAAGAATGTCTAGAGCTAACATTTGGGGCATAAATTCCTTTAATCTCCCAACACAGTTGTTTGTTTTCATATTACACAAGGAATAATGCTACATGTATCTGAAGGTGCTCAGTTTTCACGTGAGAAATCAATTGTATGGCACAAGATTTGACTTGAGCATAATGCTGAGTCCAAAATGAGATAATGATTCTTCCTTGTCACAAGATACAAATTCCTTTTTATTTTCTTAATATCTTATAAAAGATAATTTCAGCTTTTTCCAAAGATGGGATTTTTTTTTCCCCTTGAAGATAAAACAGTCAGAAATATATCAAACAGTTGTATGCCACTTTCCACAATCAAAATGTGTAGTTTGAGACAAAAGAAAACCTAAAACAATAGACTCTTATTCTATGAAAGGACAGCACAAATCACATTAGACCTGTACGGTAACCTTGTGGACAAAACAGCAAATAACCTAAAGGCTTAAGATTTTCAGTCTACATACACAAACAAAATATTGTGATGCATCGAAAATATTGTTTATTGATTCAAAACATCTGTCCCAATTTGTAAAGGCACATCACACATGTTCTAAACAGACATATTCAATTTGAAATGAAGACCTATGCCCTCAGACAACAGGTCTCATTTGATGATTTAACTGTAGTGCTTGTGAGCATGAAAACGCCATCTACTCTTTTCATAAAGCAATGAGATGATGCTGTGAGAACTCATAGATATAAATAAAAATGAACGAGATGATTTTCATTCTTCACCCACACTAAAATGCAATACTCTTCAAATGTCATTTCACTTCACTTTCCCAGAAGAAGAAAAAAAAAAGTGAGGGAAATTTGACAATGGATGAGTAAGTGAGGGCTACTTCAACAGGAGAGACTCTAAACACAATGCATTAACTTCACACTGCAAATGGGTCAAATGCTAAAGGTGACAAGACAAATTGGGGGGGGGGGGAGGGAGGAAGGGAGGGTGGGGTCCATATGACATACCTGCTTGGCTTGCACCCACGTCTCCTCCCACTTCTGCACCTGACTCCGGAGTGCCGTGATCTCTTCCTGTAACCTGTGTGTGTCCATCTCCCCCTCCCCCGTATGGTTGTGACCCCCTCCCCTGGGGGCAGCAGTGCCCTGGGTGGCCGAGCCCGAAGAGGCCGACGTCGGGCCCATGGGGTCGCCGAGGATGTGCCCTAGACCCATGTGCCGTATGTTGGATGGCACAGTGTTTGGTTGACTCATGAATGCTGCAGCAGCCTAGAAGAGTATGAAAGAAGTACAAAATTAAGGACATGCTATAACCTCACAGATGCAACATAGTCAACATCAGCTGTATCTGTTCTTGTGCATGTGTGTGTGTTTTGATGATAGCATAACATGGTACAATTAGAATTTATGCTCCTTATACTTCATTCTTTCATTATGTAGGCTTATCAAATTAAATCTTAAATCATATAACTGGCATATGATTACACACTTTATTTGTTTCACCTCTCATCTATTCTGATTATTGTGTTTATATTTCTTTTATGTTTGTGTGGCTTTGCATTATCTTGAACTTCCATATTCTATTGTGATTAGGTTATCTATCAAACTGCACTGTGCCTGGAGCACCTAGGTAAGGTGGATATCACACTTTACAAATAATAATGTTTTATTCTTGTCATCATTAGTGTTATGCAGATGGACTTTCCATATGCTCTGTGTCTGCTACAGGAATCACAACACAGATGGAATTCAACACACATGCTCTGTCTGCTGCACAAATCAAAACAAGAATGGAATTGTCATACAAGTTCTGTTTTGCTATGTAAATCACAACACAAATGTAATGGACACATTCTCTATCTGTAGCATTCAGCATATGTCAATGTGTTGTAGATCTGCTACATAAATCACAACATGGATGGGATTGCCACATGCTCTATTCTCAAGTGGATATCTCATTGGGCTGGAGACTACTTGGTGACCTGATGGAGACTTGAGTCTCCCTGGTCGCAGAGTGGTCACACAGACACCGCCATAATGTCTCCACGACATCTTGTGGAATGCAGCCGAGTCTCCCATGAGTTGTGAGAGAATCAAACATGTTTTGTTTTTTGTTTTTTCAGAGACTCTTTCTGGTCTCCAGCAGCAGGTCGCAGAGAAGTCTCCCCATGAGGTCTTCAAGTCATGGCCCAGTTGCGGAGACTAATTTTATTAGCGAGGACTCCAAGATGTCTCTGCAACTTTGCAGAGACCCATTTGCGACCTACTGAAGACATCTCCATGGTGTCACGACGATGTCTCCACGACTCCTGCACAACTGAATTATCATTCTATTTGGAGACGTCTCTGGAGTCGCCCTGGAGTCTTCTTCTTGTTGGGAGTGCAAACCATTTTTTTTTTTTTTTTTTCTGGAGTTGCATGAGTCACTGCAGTCGCAGCAAAGTCTCCTCCAGTGAGATACGCCCTTCAGCATATGGTACATGCTGTATTTTCTATATTAGTTGCAACTCGGATGGGATGGAATTGACACATGCTAGCCTCTATTCGTAACGCACAGCATACATGCTGTATTCTTTGCACAAATTGCTACACAAAAGTGCTCTATTTATAGCACTCGGCATGCCAGCTGTATCTGATGCATAGATGGCACTACAAAGGGAAATAACACACACTCTGCTTGTAGCATACAGCATGTCATATGTGCTGTATCTGCTACATAACTGGAAGCATGGATGGTAGTAGGCATACCTGCTCTATCTGCTGCTGCTGATGCTGTTGCTGCTGTATGTGCTGAGGCACGAAGGCCGGGGGAAGCTGGGAGGAGAGTGGGGAGGCAGGGCTCTCCGGCATCGAAGACTTATGATTGAGACTGGTGCTGGTAGGGATGTTGACTGGTGCTGATGTTCCTAGACTTAGACCTGGGTGTCAATGGACAGAGGAGGAAACTCAGGACAAGGAGCTTAATAACACAAATTTAGACTTTTGCGGGCAGTTTGTTTTACAGAACACAGGGAAGACAAGTTTGTATAAAAATTAAGCATATTTCAAATTTCTTACAGATGCCATGAGTCTAAAAGGAGGAAATGATTTGGGTGAAATGAGAGCAAACATTTTGTGAGATTCTGAACAAAATAACCAGGTACACAAATGATGGGCATTACAATATATATATATATATATATATATTTTTAATCTTGTATATAGGTCCAATTGGAATATATATTTTTTTGTGACATAAGTGAAGCACACTATGATACAAATACTGCTCTCCATGCATCTTACAAAGGGCATTATATTTCTTTGTTGTTGTTTCAGAAACATAAAAGCAGAAGTAACTTTGATACAAGGAGTTAAGTCTTCTTCAATAATGTTTTGAAGTGAAACATGAGCAATCTATTCATGGCTGCGCACAAGCAGGAACCAGTACAATACAGATGGCTGTGAACAATGCAGCAGCAAAATTATCAATAAGAAATTTCAGCAGTTGGTGATATTTTTCTTTCAAATGTGGCTGTGAAAACAGGTACAGTGAAAGGAATGAACGACAACATACACACACTCCCACGGAAACACGTTTCACGACCAACATCGTGCAGTTGCTTGAAAAACAAATTTTCATGCACTTCTGTACATATGTATATAAGCTTCTCTCTTTTCTTTCTCTTAAAGCAACTTGTATGTCCTGTTGTTGTGTTTATCAGGGACCTAGATAGTACCCAAAGATATGGGACAAAGATGGACCCTTTCTAGATCTGCATCAGACGAGTGAGATGAACGGGAAAGGCACAAGGCAATGGACTTACCCATGGGTAAATGACCCAAACTGGTTGTGGAGCTTCCTATAGAAGAGTTATCATTGTCCAACTCTTTGTCTATAGCTGCTACATCAAAGTCATCCATATTGAGTTCATCTAAAGCATTCCCTGAGAAATACAAAATGATAACATTGAACTACAAATTTGCCCCCGAAAATGAACAGATGATCGCTGAAATGATAGGACACTTTTTGTTGTTTATTTTTCATTGTAAGGCATATGCACTCATTGGTCTATCCAGAAATATAAAAAGTGCTATCACAAAAGTGATACATGTATTAAAGTGTAATTTCACTAGGGTGAAAAAAAAAATCAAAGAACTCATATTGCAGAATAATACTCAACAGCATTATGAACGCCCTATGTCACCTAAAACTTGTTTCATTACCTTTTGCTCAGGATGGAAATTAATTCTATGACAAGTTTACAAAAATGATAGGAAATAAAATGAGTAAACCCATGTCAAGTCCAGCAAATTCCTGCAAATGAGATAATTCTCATCTGGACTTGAAACCATTCTGCATTCTTAGGGCAATAACGAAATAACTAGGACAAAATTTCAAAGAACCACACTTAAACACAAAAGTAAAGCATTCTAAGTGTGGGTAATCTGCCGATGACACGAAAGCTCTGAACTGCAAGGCTGGGAAGGATGGTAAAGTATCAATGTAACTGATGCATCACATGCTTCTAGATTGATAACCAACAAGAGAACGCATCAATACTACTTCATGTGCCACATACGAGACTGTGGTATCACATTGAAGGCAGTGAAGGTATGCTGGCATAATCATTGCTCATTTAAATTCACACCATTCCATTCAGTGCAGTTCACAACAATCATTGTTTAAATGCATGATTTAGAGCATGCATGATCATTTTTTTTTAATATTTGTGCAGAAGGTGAGAACAACTTAATGTAATCTCCCAGTGATGAATCTGTTGTTACTGCATATATTCACTCATAAACATCATGCTGCATGCAATCTATGGTGCTTGTGCTGGTAAATAATAATCTCTTGTGCAAGCATAGAGTGCATATCATATCTTGAGCATGGTAATGGCTAGTATTCTGGTCCCTAAGAGGCTCTGTGTTGAATGAACACTCAAAGTCTCCTCAAAAAATGAGGTGGAATAAAGAAATCCTTCATCACAGCCACATTGTGACATAGGAAAATCTTTTTCATGGTTATTTCACAAAAATAATGGCCAGTGAAACAAATCTTCAGTGATAAATAATGTACCAGCAAGTGAGACTTGATTCACACCTTTAAAGTAAAATCCTAAAATAGACACAGTATGTAAAATCTATGTCATCTGAAACATATGCTTTTGCTGAACTAATCCACATGAGTGCAACATACAAACTACTAATAAAGGGGAAGACACATAAAACAATGACCTCAAAGGTCAAGCAGACTGCAAATGGCCTAGGGGAATTAATCAGAGTGAGTATGTGCTAACAAGTGTGACAATTGATACATCACATTAAGTGAAATCCCCACAAAACTGATAGCAAAACCAAAATAACTGTATAACGATAAAAAAAAAGTAAGTAGTGAGTAAAATCCTTAATCCTTCCTTCACATACATATTGTATTTGTGCCTTTCAACAATTCTTAATTCTCGAGTTATTTGGTCATTGGAGTAAGTAGTGCCATCAGCAACATCCTACAGTTATAAAAGGATAATTTCATCAATATCTTAATGGCATACAGCTGGTCACTCTCAACAACAACAAAAACAAACAAGAACATTGCAGTCAAGAAAGCATTGCATTATTTAATTAAAAACATTGAGAGTGAATGTTTCTTTGGGCTTAAATCTAGTTTCTTTTCCATTATTGGCAGGAGAAAGCATTGCATCACATGACTGAAAGCAAAGAGGGTGAATGTTTCTTTGGACTTAGCTCTAGTTACTTTACCATTATTGGCAAGATATTATTGAGCATAATGCAAATGCATTTTTTTTTTTGTGTGTGTTGCTTTAAACCCAACTTGTTCAAAACAGAAGGTTTTGGGAATAACCAAAAAAAAAAAAATTGATGTAACAGAAAAAAAGCTCAAAGTGTCTTCTTGTAAAATTTTATCTGGAAGATACTGTAGTGAGCTTATTTCAGGTAAGCATCTCTTCCAAATCTGTGAACATGACAAGAACTCTCTCGATCACATGATATCTCTTTGATCACATGATATCGCTTTGATAACATGATATCTCTTTGATCACATGATATCACTTTGATCACATGATATCTCTTGTATCGTATCAAAACCCAATTTATTTTAAGCCTACAACCAGGATGTCCTGTTTGTTTCCTGTACATGCAGACAAAGTCCAAGAGAAAAACAGGGCAGCACTCTGAAAATCCTCTTGTAACCAAGAAACAGCACATCGGAGCTGACCATATGAGGTAGACTCAAAACTGAACAGCAAACAAAGCAATCCATTAGAAAACAAACAAACAAATAAAACAACATCAACACCCAAACAACCTCATTGAAGATATGGTGCAATTGTTTGCCTACCTATAACTGATTCAACTGTATCGCTAGTAGGATAGAATGGCTGGGCATTGGCTGACATTGTGCTGCCGAAGAATGAGTTTGTTGCGCTGTTCGTCGTTAAAGGTATTTGAGAGCAGGCTGGGTAGAAGAGATTCTGAAATCAGAAAATATACAGTTAACCATGGTAAGAGAACATTTTCATCTAGTTGTGCTACCTCCCAATTTCTGAATACAATATAAATGTAATCAATGGGCAATATTCATTACTTATCTTATTGATCAATAAAACTTTCACGTTATCACCACTGGTAGAGCTTTCATTGTTAACAGTTATACTCAAAATACTACATTATAAAGGGTCATGACAACAACAATTTTTTGTAGGCTTAAAAAAAAAAAATCCAGCCAATTTTTGGTACAACTACCTGTATTCCATGCCTATACCCCTTTTTTTCATTCACCCATACCACTACATTAGCAGAAGGCTGGATGTCTTTCCCACGCATCTGACAAAAAATGACATTCTCCATGATTAAGGATGCATGAAGAACAGCACAATGGATAAGATATTTAGCCACAACAACAAGAAGAAAAAGTCATTAGGATCACCACTAGTAACCAACGTGGCTTCACACGCTCATGCTGGCCCAATGCTGAATCAAGTTATATGAGTCAGTGGTGTGACCCCATGACGTCAGTATCACTGTGGTTTCAGTGGCTTGGGTCTTGAATGCTATTTGAAACCACAAGGGAGAACATAACTCCCCCCCCCCCCCAAAAAAAAAAAAAAAAAAAAAAAAGGTTTGTTTTGCATACTAGCAGTGACATGACACTGGCATTGCACAGAAATTTATGTAATCATCAAATGAATATTAAAATAACAAATGAATGGACTCTACAAAAAATCTTAAAGTCAACATATCAGTTAGCTGGGCCATCTCCAGAAGCCTAACAAAAACAAACAAACAAATATATGATATTTTCACATGGTTTTACATAGGAAAATCAGCACTTTTGTTGAAGCGAAGATATTTTACCATATTGAAATGGAACAACTTCCACCGATGCTCTATGTTACACTAGTATCAGGCAAATTCAATTCTCATTCATTTTTCCATTCAATCTGTTTGATTCCAGAAGTCATACCATGAAAGCATTAATACCAATTTTTTTTTTGAGGAATCTATGAAAAATGTTTTACGGTCAAATAATCAAGACAGCTGACTAACTCTTTTTCCTGAATATATATTTGAGCAAACTCTCCTACTATGATCTGCATGAAAATTTGAAAAAGGCACTGTGAAAATTTGAAAAAGACAAAGTGAAAATATAGGCTCTCTGCAACATCAAACTGAAGCCTCAAGTATGACCTTACGGAGAATGTGTACGAAGCAAAACTAAAGGAGGAAATCACACATACACACTTCCACCCACCCACCTATCTTGCAGAATTACTGCCATAAATACACCAAGTAAGATATGACTTGAGCTTGGAGTGGTACGCTGTACGTTTTTTACAAATGAATTGTCCACAAGTTTCATGTTCAAGAGGACAATGGGCAAAATTTTATTCAAAACATTTACGCTTTTCCTTCAAATATTTTTAAATGCTTGTTAAAAAAGAACAATTTCTATAACTAAATTCCAGCAAATAATCTATTACATATTTACTGCATGCACTGCTCTTCCATCAGATCTTAGCAGATATGTTTGTTCAATGTTTACAGGGCCACTGCACGACACAGTAATCCATATTTTCCTTTTACCTCAGATAACACAATAGCGGATAACACTTGAACTGAACATGAGATTAGACCCTGGGACCAAAGTACAATGCATTAACCACACGGAAAAGCAGGTGCATCGTACTGTTTGTTTACTCAGCCGCACCATGTATCCACACTTGACAAAACCAGACAAATGTGGCTGTGCACCCCTGAGCATTGTCCTTGTGTTTGCCAAGCTTAAAGATCCGGCAACTCCAAATCAAATTTGGCACTTGTGTGATCTCAACCTTCAAAAGTTAACTCGGCTGATAATGGAATGTCTGAAATGGTTCTATTGGCCGATTGACCACTATACTGTAAGCACCAGCTGTTTATAACATTGGTGTGAAACTTGACTCATCTGGCACTACCATGTACTCACCTTTATAATCTGATGGAAAATTTTGGATGAAAAAACTGGAAGAAGGTTGCACAGGCCCGCTCCCCCCAAGAAAAAAAAAACCAAAAAAACCCACAAATTTTCAACAGGAAGATCAATGGTACGAAGGGGCTAAATTATCATCATAATTTGGTCAGAAAAACAAACAAAAATTATCTACACTCACTGAATTGTCATCTTTTTCTGCATTATGTGAACGATGATAGCTAGAGCTTTCTGAGACGGAGGAATAGCTACTAGAAGCACTGTTGGAGCGAGGCTTTCCGATTGGACCAAGCCCACTACTGCCGGGACTGTTCATACTAGATGCGTCCCCTCCTCCAAGGTGGCCCAAAACATTGGACTGCATAAACGAAAAATCAAGACACAACTCCTGAAACAGTAAAGGGGGAGAGCGGACACAAGATTATTAATTAAAATCTACTCTACGTGAATGCATGATACATGCATCAAATGAGACATGTAGGTCTTAATGTTAACATTGAGTCATTTCAAATCTTCAACTTTTGCCATAATGTATTGCACTGTAATAAACTCAGTTACCAAAGGATAGGCACTCATGATTGAAATTTTACTTGACAGCCTCTGTACTTTGTATATATTCAGTTACGGAAATATACCAGAGCTAATCAGAAGAGAAAATTGTGAAAATCCTAGTGGCACATAGCTCAAAAATTTAGACATTGCATGATTCATACTCATTACTATATTATAGTAATAAACAATGACTTAGATTAAATAGCGCATGAAGCATAGTGTATATGTTCCTACGCACTCCAATATGGCTACCAATTATGGGCTACTTGTCATTAAAACAGAAAAAGAAATGGGTGAAAAACTTGTTAAAGGGAAGATAAACCCCAGAACAATGTGGATTGAGTGAAAGCAGCAACATTAGTAGAACACATCAGTGAAAGTTTGAAGAAAATCGGACAATCGATGCAAAAGTTATGAATGTTGGAACCGCTGGATGAGGAGACTACTAGAGGTTATGACGTATGAGTGGACTACAATATCAAGAAAATATAAAGAAAATACTACAAAAATCCATTTCTCATGAAAATTACAAATTCCATCAACTTGATATTGACATATGTTAAGGGTAGCAATTATTCACCCTGCTTTCTGAAAGCGGTTGGTCCACTGCTCTTTCATAATTCTAGAAAAGTGAATTTTTGTTGAATATCCTTTATATTTTCTTTGTATTGTTGTCCACTCATACGTCATATCCTCTAGTAGTCTCCTCATCCAGCGGTTCCAACACCAAAACTTTAAAAATTCATAACTTTTGCATCGATTGTCCGATTTTTCTCAAACTTTCAGTGATGTGTTCTGATGTTGCTGCTTTCACTCAATCCGCATTGCTCTTTGGGTTTACCTTCCCTTTAAGTGTGTTAATCCTGGCACTCCGAAAGCTGAATTTGATCATTTTGACTTGCACCACAGAACTAAAGCCTATCATCACCCAGTGTAAAGTCTTGCAAAACAGGTACCCAATTTGAATTTTCATTAATAGACTGATTACAGAACAATCACGCAGGTAATCGCTGACAGTTATAAAAGAACTATGAAATTATGACAAAAATCACTTGCAAATGTATCAAGCACCTTGTCTTATTTGAATCAATTCTGGCTTCACAAAGAATTTAAACTGTTCAAATACATTACATAAGACAAAGAATACATAGACTAAAGGAAAAAACAATTCTTTAGACCAATATCAACAAGAGCTTTAAAAATCAATCGAAAGGCTGCTTAAGGTACAATACATAAACAGGAAATGTTGGAGTGAAGGGTCTGTAACTATCATGGAAGCATTGTCAACATCGAGAAATGAAAATACTGCAGAGATTTCGACCTTCTTCTTTCAAAGCCTCCCTAGATATAGAACCAGGTGCTATATACAAAGAAATGAACCACAATAGTGAATCATAGAGGGAAGGACTACTCACTGATTGTAATGATGGATTCATGACTTGGTTACTGGTTGAGGACGCGGATGATGAAACAGGTGATATCTGAGCCAGGCTGGTTTGGTCCTCGGTTAATTCACGATGTGTGTCACTCATTTCCTCTGCTCAAGTCAAACCATTCAATCAGAAAGAGGGAGAAAGTAAACCATAGTCATGTACAGGCATTGTAGGTAATAATTAAGAGAAAAACAACATTCCCTAAAGATATCACATCATAAAAAGATGGCTCATTACTCACCACATAATAACTTCTCATTTCTATTTTTTTTTTTAAATAAAACTTAAGAAGAGATTTTTTTTTCTGGAAATGTATGTCACAAGAAACTGATTAAATTTGTTCTGAATGTTATTTTTTCCTCTCTCTCTTTTCTTTTTTTCTTTTTTTTTTAGATTTAAAAAAGGACAAGTTCACCTTCATAAACATAAGGATTGAGAGAATGTAGCAATATTAGTAGAGCACATCATTGGAAGTTTGACGAAAATCAGACATCAGTTCAAAAGTTATGAATTTTTGAAGTTTTTGTGCAGTCACCGCTGGATGAGAAGAATACTGCAGTGTATGATGTCACATGCGTACAACAATATAAGGAAAATAAAAAGAGAATTTCATGAAATTTCATCTTTTGAAAAAAAGTACACATTCCCTTGACTCGTTACTGACATATGTTATAGGTAACATTATTCCCCCTGCCTTTAGAAAGAGGCAAGTCAAGTGCTCTTTTATTATGCGAAAAAAGTGAAAATATGTTGAATTTTCTTTATATTTTCTTTATACTGTTGTACGCATATGACATCACAAGCTCTAGTAGTCTCCTCATCCAGCGGTTCCAACACAAAAATTTTAAAAATTCATAACTTTTGCATCGATTGTCCAATTTTCCTCAAACTTTCACTGATGTGTTATACTAATATTGCTGCATTCTCTCAATCCTTATGTTTATGAAGGTGAACTTGTCCTTTAACTTCAGTCTGAACTGCAGAGAATAACCAAGGATCATTTATCAAATGAGATTTTGAATACCTGGAAATGAAATGTTTGTGATCATTTCCTTCTAAATGATGTGATGGCGGCAAGTAGTTGCCACAAGAAAAAAAAAAAAATTAGATAGATGAGTACTACATGTTTTCAACCCTCTCTCCCCAGTTGTCCCATTGAATCAAAGCTTTGATAAATTCACTCAGTATTTTTAAAAAACATAAGATTGGCAGATATACTTGGTCCCACTTAGTATCAAAACTGATTCATGATAAAAAGAAACAGTACCCTTTCATCATTAAAATTTGTGAGAAAAGAGAGTAAAAAAACAGTGACAAGTTATATCATACATCAAGGTAACACAACATAACTTTGCTTATTATGATCTGAGTTTTCATATTTATCAAAGTCTATGCATATGTACCAGTCAGATACCATTATCTCAACTCTGTGCGAGTCTTGTGTCCTACAATTCTCAGAGAGCTGACATTAGAAGGTTGGGGGGGGGGGAATAGGAGATGAGAGAGGGAGGGGGTGCCAAAATACGCTGAGTGATGGTTCCTGGCATGTACAAAATGGGTTTGGCAGGTACTCACGGTCTACATGGGCAAATGCACAAAAGGGCCCACGAGGACAAAAGCCAGTCTGTTGCATGTCGTTGCATTTTGTAGACTTGTAGATCTCGGGGTGGAACTGCTGATCAGTGCGGGTGTGGCAATACTGGCAGTTGTCACTCTGTTCGCAATTGGATGGGTCCCCCCACTCATCGCCTATCTTAACATTCGGACATGGAGTTGACCTGACGTGGGCGTGGGGGTATGATCAAATCAAAAAGGTCAAGGTAAAATTCAATACTTGCAGAAGCAAAGTCACTAATGGCAACAGAACATCTCAGAGAGCATCTCCTTGCAGACAGAACAGATTTTAATAACTGTAAATCCTCATCACATACAACATACATGAATTGATAGGAAACAACAAAAACAACAGTGTTGAAGCAGACAATTAAGAAATGTGTTGATGATATCTCATCTTATTCACAAGACACTCTCCACTTAATAGTACATAACAAACAGCCCTCAACTCTGAAAGACTATGAAACATGAACATTCTATTTGAATTGTAATTCTTAGTAAGTCTAAGATGAATTTTAAAACTTCCATGTGTCCTATCAATGAGTTCATGAGAATAATACAGAAAGGGTGACCATGAAGTTGAGCAAAACTTTTCATTTATGACTTATGCATCCACAGAGCTATCAGCATCCACTCATGAAACTTCGGAAGGTTAAAAAAAAAAAAAAAAAGCAGTGACCTTCTGTATTGGTGCTGAGAACAGCACAAAAGTATTCAGCATCAATACAGAAGGTCACTGAGTAGGACAGGAAATAACAGAAGATCTCAGGTTTCACATTTTTATGAAATTTACCATTTGACTGATGTCATTAAGAGGTCTCACCTGTACTTGAATTTACGTGGATTCCTTCTCCTGTCTCTGGCATTATGAAATCTAGGGCATGCATAACCTTGGCGACATAATCGAGGAGGTTTGTTGCAAGGTTCTGTCTTGTAGTTTGCCAACACAAAGTTTGTATCTGTTACAGGACATTGATAGAGAAGGAGAAAAAAAAAATACAGAAAGAGAGATCGCTGTGCATGCATTGTTTTGAAGAAAATTTGCAAATGGGCCATACCTGTGCTCAATAAACATACTGCAAACGTATTACACATATTACTAGTAGCTTTATTTTACATGTAGCTTTGGCAACATACCAGTATATACATGACTTGACAGTGAAATTGAGTTCAAGGACAATGCATTTTACCCTTCAATAAATATGAAAATAATAGCATTAAATCAAAACTCCTGCTTTACCTTGCCATCTTGGATCATCAACATACATGGTCTTGTCCTTGTCCGCCACCAGAGAAGTCTGGCCTACTGTTGGTGCTTGGGTAGTCAGTGGATTTGCTGTCAGAGACGCAATGATAGCATCGCTGGACGTGGAGCAGTCCGGTGGTAGCATACATGTAGGCGGCCCCTGGGGGGGCTTTGTCTGCGCCATCTCTCTGATGTCGTACACTGGCTGTCGCAGGTCGTGTGGGCCATGAGCGAATGCACAGTGAGGACCATTTTTGACACAGTGGCCCCGAGCATCTGTCTCGTGTACACAGGTGCCTGTTTTGTAGTAGCGTAAGTGGTACCTCCTTTCAGTGTCTCCCGTGTTGCGATGTAAATACGGGCAGCTGAAACATACAATTATGCAATAGATTTTTCAATGAAACAGCAATCAAGTCATGACTAGCTGTTAAAAAAAAAAGGCCTCCTAAAATAACCCTTTCTGTTCACTCTGGGTGGATAAGATGGTGTATACACCAAAATTACAGCCAAGAATGTGTTATTAATATTAAGATGACTGGCTGAGTTTGAACTGTCTCACTCATACATCAAAATATAACATCCACTTTGATAACAAAGCTGCTTGCCTGTTTACCTCTGTTTGGCATGGATTTCACATTAAAAAATGGGGAAATATAGAATAAAGTTTGTTAATTGCAATAAGTTGTATTTTGGGCAGTATGTTCTTTAACAAGAACCAAACCCCAAAACTACAGTACCTCATACATACATAGCACATAGTATTTACATGGCATCATTGGTATTGTATAAAAGACTTCACCGTCAAAGTTTCTTAAAATGATTACACAGCATGTCATGATGATGCAGATGTCCATGTACGTGTACAGTGTATGATAAGGATTTTGTCTGTAACAAATAGGCATCTACAGTGTAGCTAGACTAATGATAATCTTCACTGACCATATCAAAGTACAGAGTAAACCTATCTTTATACAGTGTATGAAAAACTGAGAAGTTCTGACAATACAGGTATCATGATGTCTAGATACAGCAACCCAGGATACAGTGTGATGTCACAGACAAATTAGGGAGGTGCTAGAGAAGGAGAGACAACTACTGCTCTCCTTTGAAGTCATGCGCAGCACCGCCGAGAAGTTATGCGTTCAACTACAGGTGTTCACCATGTGCTTTGACAAAAGAGAGCATCAATAATCGGGACTACCGCTCTCACATCTAGAAATATTTGCTCCTACTGCAATTCGCTCTCTCTTTCAATGTGATGGCAACAATGAATTTGTGTACCTTGAATTGGAGCAGCGAATCAAAATGCAGTGTAAAACTCACAATTTTAACAGCAAATAGTTTAAAAACACGCTGGAACACGCTTTAGCGGAGTACTTTATTTGAAAGATCAAGATATCCCTTATTAAAAGATAGAAAATTAACATGCGGAAATGTGCGCATTATAGAAAAATATTAGGTTTTTAAGAGGGCCTAATTTTCATTTCATTTCGATTTGCGAATTACGAAGAAACTAGAAATACATGTTTATAATATTGAATTCTTTCCTAAACTATTCTAAATCAATTCGAGTATTTCATGTAAAATTTTGCGGTGAAATAAAGCTTGTAATTCAACGAAAGGTGAAATGCGTTCTTCGTCTCCGAACTTCGTCTTGCAACTAGAGCGGTGCCAAGCATGACTTCAAAGCGTAGTGGAATGCTAGACATCCCATTGTAACGCCTTGTACCCAAGCATGAATTACGAAGAGTTGCCACTCCATCTCTGTAACACCTCCCTGGACAAATATTCAAAAAGAGCACATGGCTTTACAAACTGGACAAGCTGTAACATACATGACATGCAATTCTGATAAAAATTCATAGCTTAATTTTCTCCAAAATACAATTTACATTTCTTTGTAGCTTGCATTTAACAGTTCTTTGAATTTCCCTTTGTTGAAACATGATTAGTCTAAATGGTCACAGCCCCAAAAGAAGTGTGACATCATTGGGAAAATAGTGAATCATCCCAAATCTACAGTGAAGTTGTACACAGTCTGTATGTCCAGTTGTACCAAGGACATGTGTGATACATTGTACCTCCTTGGTTGACTTGTACATTTGTATGTACCACAGGTATCCTACAATACTTTCATTGTAATTTCATTCACTGCTATTAATCTGAATGCGTCCACTGCAGTATGCACGGTAGAACTCAATGTTGATATAAACAAAACAAATGTTAACCACTAATTTGAATTCCACTGCAAATGAAATGAACCAAGACAAAATTTAAAAGATAATGGGTGTAAACAATGCAGCACATGTGGATTCATTACAGCTGTATATAAAAACAGTGGTATCATTTGTTTCAATTCCCATCAATGTCCACTGCTAATGTCCACAGCTTTGTAAAAAGAAACACACATACTGATTCAAAGTAAAAAGCAAAACAACAACAACAAACAAACAAAACAAAACCATGCAGCAATAAAGATAAACATATTAAGGTAAGCATAAAAATTTGGTAAAACAATGCGAAAACTGAAAAAAAAAAAAAAAACATTTTCAAAACATATGCTGGATGTAGAAAAAGAAAACAGGCTATTCAGTGTGATACGAACATTACCTGCCAGCTCTGCATTATTACCATTCTGATTTGAGGCATGGAGCTACAAAGTAAGTACAACTGTAGCTCCATGTTTGAGGTAACTGCTTTGATTGTAGATTTCGTTTGAAGCAATTTTCAGCAAAATTGTTCAGGTAATTGCACATGACTGAAAGAGACTAGATCATTCATCTGTCAAACACAGCAGGGAAGTTTGATATCTATTTGGTTTGTACCATCGCTGTATCATCAAACTATTACCAGTCAGTGTTTGTGTGACACTGCAAACGAGTATGGTTACAACATGTTTTCCTTTCTGTTTAAAAATCACAAATTCTGACATGTGAGTAGAATACAGATAATTGCATACTTTGTGTGAAATCACAGCTTTAAAAACTGCTATAACTAGAGATCAGAGTTCCTGAGTAAATTTGCAAGGTTTCTTCTCATATTTTTTTTTTCAAATATATCAAATATATATACGTACATGTATATATTCTATATATTCATTTCACAGAAATTGGTATAAAAAGTATGGAGAAGTCACTTTTCTTCCTAAGCATTGCTACCTAACAAATCTAAGTGTTAGGCAAATTAAAAAGAGGAAATAAGGACAATCTTGCTCTTTCCTCTGAAACCGAGAGAGGAATAACGGTGCATTAATATTTTCCTGTGTGTACACAAGGATATGGTGTTGCATTCAGGGAAAAGAGCAAGTTATTAAATCTCTCTCTACACTTGTATTAAAGGGGCATAGTCCCGGTAGTGTAGAGGGCGCTGTTGATGATACTGCCGATCACCGTTAGCATTGATACGAAGATTACCGAAGTTGAGCTGTCATCAAGAGTAAAGTGCGTAGGTGTTGCTAAGTAGCGTTGCCTTCGTTGTCTTCTCTGCGCATCGCGCAGTCTGTAGTAATGCCAGGGTTCGTGCATATACAGCTATATGTGCTTGTTATTATGACATCACAAAAGAAGTTCGCTAAAGCTGTCATCCCCCTCAGCCGAATCATGAGCCGAACTGTGATCGGACCACTGACTATAATGGATCGGACTTCTTCGGACTCGGGGAAGTGGGCCAAAGCGTAAGCGCTAAAGAGGAGTCGATAGCGTAGGTCTCTATAAGAAACTTGCGCCGTGCGCCCGCGTACGCATTTGACTAAAACACCGGGACCATGCACCTTTAAGATATAATTGTATGTGTAAGTCAAACGTAAGGATAGATATACAGTGTAGATGCTGGCACAAGGCAACAGCAAGAAATGTTATCAGACCAGAAAGGCAATCTAAATTATCATGTATTCTTGAAGTATTAGTAATTATTTCTTTGAATTTTGAAGGGGCATTTTGTACAATCTTACACAACAAATAAAATTGTTATTTTACAAGGCACTTTCATATGCATGTACACTGTATATGATACATGTACAGTACATGTTTGTACATGTATGCCATTACTTGGCAAATTATATCTTCTAACTTAAACCTCTCTGAACACAGGAAAATTCATTTTTAGGAAATAAGCTATTCACATGGCTTTTTCAAGTATTCCTGGAATTGTCCCAAAAATCCACACTTGCCAAGACAAATACTTGAAATTGAGCAGAAAACTGACTTCTGAGAAAGTTCAAAGTATCCCTACATCTGTATGTTCGCCTTCAGTTTCTGTGTAACTGAATCTGCTAAAATGGTCTTTCAACTACTCACACATCGAAAGTTTTATACCATTGTAGGTACCAAACACAACACAAAAAGTTGAACCAACACTGAAGAGTAAACATACATTGTACAATGTATATTGTACATTGTATACTTTACCTTCATTTCCTCTGCATTTCTCATGCATCTTTCTACCTCTTTCTTTTTACCTTCAGAACTAAAATCATTATCAGCATCAGGATTTTGGGCATTTTTTATTGGCCCTTGAGTTAAATTTATAATCCCTCCTACAAATGAGATCTCAGAAAATAAGAATGCCTGCTAGTGCACTAGCCTAGCAATCACTTCTGATTATTACTAAATTAGTTGTACATGTCTTAATTTCTCCTACATTGTACATGCTGTCTTATCATACATCACCGGTCATTATCCATGATAATATATTTCTTCTATGACATTCACACAGATACTTTCTAAAGAAAAAAAAAATCACAAAAACCTAGTGTACAGTTATAACTTATATCAAAGAGTGCAGTTACATGTACAGCATTTACAACAAAATGTGCATCATTTTTACAGCATTTTAACAAAATTCTGGATGAAAACTTTGTGGAGGTTTATTTTCTGTGGAATACTTTACTATACATTCAGTCTGTTCACCACAAAATGTGTACTTTTAAGCTTAAATGGTGAAGCATTTGTCCCACTCAATTTGAAAAAAAAAAAAATCAACAGAAGAAATATCATGGAAGCTAACATTACCAACATGTAGTTAGCAATTTTGGGGTGGGTTCAATTTAGATGCAGTCAAGCATAGTGGAAATAGGGCATTAAAACATTGTACATGCACATTGCACTTGAATTAAAGATGCTAGAATTTGGGCAAGATGAACATGTACATGTACAAACTGTAGTTCAGACTATAAAACTTCTCTTTTCTTTTCTTTTTTCAAGAAATGAAATTTTTTATTTTTCAGCCAAACCAATCTATTTGGGGATTTTCTTGTTGGTAACATTTGTTAACTGTCATCTCTGCAATCAAGTGATGGATAAAACATCTTTATCAAGAATTAAATGACGGCTCTACATGCTTTTAAAGCTTTGTTTGATTTGCTACAAAAGCATAATCAATTATTGCACCCTTCATAATGAAGATATATCTTGTATATATACAATTGTAGCGTGGAAACAGAATTTCTGAGTGTTGGAGTGATGGAGCAGAACAGTGAAATATCAAACACAATGTAAAATATTAATTTGCAACTAGACTCTATCCTTTTAATTCTCTCAAATGAAAAAAAAATTATGTGAAGAAAAACAAATCTTGAGTAGTAAGGGGAGTTGAGGTGACACTATAAGAGCCAATTGTAATAAAAGTGGTTTGTTTTGATGGTCAAAATACAAGACAGAAATACACTTGTGCATCATAATACTAAATACACCTTTTCACTAATATTGGATAAAACTTGAAAGCATGGCATATCAAATGCTCTCTCTGTTCAACATAAGCATAACTTACCAAAGTGTAACAGGTACAATTGTAACAGTTAGATGTAGATGTTGCACTATATTATTATTACAATTGCTATTTTTTCTAAATTCACAGATTGCAGGGAAGGCAGGCAGGTAAAGCATCATACACATTTTTGGCTTTTGCAATTCAAATACCAAGGTAGAAATCCTGTCTAGTATTTGGTTTTATGCAACTTGTACATTCTATTTGCCACACAATTAACCTGGGATCCACATTTTCTGTTCACTATCCCACCCAGGCCATCCATAAAAACTGATGAATGGACACAGCATGCAGCAGCAAGCCAATGAAGGCCCAAACATGACCAGTAGGTAGTACAGTCTATGTCCTGATGACCTGAACAGAGTAACTACTGTACCTAACATGCCCCTGAAAACTGTTTGATAGCAGAGGGCAAGTAAGAAAACCAATGAAAACCAGCTTGTGCATATCTACAGGTCTGATTAGTCAACATACTCTTCCAGTCTTACGGCAATACAAACACAGGCTGGCCTTAGTCCGTACAGCCATTTACAGGGTACAGTATGTGGACTTCGCTGCGCATGCATTGGCTACTCAGCGGATCGCTCGAAAACAAAAACGAGGCACGCACAAACATGCGATAGCGCGCCCAAATACAAATCACACAACAATTTCTGTCTCGCCGTCACGTAAGCACTGTTCCCAATACTCGCACTATATTCAGTAAATCACCCTTAAAGAATGACTTCTGAATCTTTTAAGCAAATTCAACTCATACCATATGACATCTGAAATCGAGTGCCATTAAAATGTCATATTGCTAACCCTCGTCATCCTCACAAGCTCTAAGCAAGAATCCGTCAAATATTGTCAACAAGTTGGCTCGACTCGCGCGGCCATAACAAACATGGCGTCAAGATTTCTCAACGCCTGTCAGACATAAATCGTGTAAACATCAGAGAATACGTACTCGTCTCTGTCTTCGCAAAGGCCTGATGTTTCATCATACTTGGAACAATATATATCCGGACTGTAATTAAAAGTTCCATCACGTTTTCGAATGGGTCGTCGACGTCGTTGATTGAGAAAATGCCAATGAAAACAGGTAAACGGCCGATGATGCGGACACTTGTGTTGCAAGAAATCCTGGCATTGTTGTGTGCGAAACTCCTTCAAGTATCTGTAATGAAAGGCAAAATAAAAACATGAGCACGACGTTAACAGCTAAGCCGAGTTATTCATTATGTATGCAAAAATCAGACAAAGGTTGACATCATTACTTACGTGTAGTGAAATGGTTTCTCTGGTTGAGCAGATATCACTTGATTAGCCGAGGTCTTTTGCTGTTCGGACGGCATTTTGCTTTCTTCAGCGATACTGTGCATCTTCTCGTGCGTCGTCCACTACACGAACGTAGTACGTACGTGCACGTAAGCCCGCGCTAAGCAGTCCTTGCGAAGCCAATCAGCTTTGCTCTGACGTCACTGATCGGAGCCTGAATGAAGTCACATGACCAGGGCTTCCCCTCTGACGTCACGTATTTTGGCAAAACAGCTGAGCGGAACACACGTGCAGTTGTTTACCTAAACAAGCCTCGTACATTGCACTACATCCATTAATCTCCAGATTTTTTTTTTCTTCTGTAACATGCCCCTGGGATCTTTGCAAAATAGTCATCATTATTAGTGATCGCTCACTGATAAGAACACGAAGTATGTAGAAGTGATATTTTGGCTGAAGTGCAAGTCCAAACTTCGTGCCTGCAGAGTTTCAGCTATCGGCAGCTACAGGCGAGGATGACACCAGACATCGATAATGTTGCCATAAGCATTAGCTCACATTAACAACTTTCCAGGGATGTATGATATATTTTGACCCCCTCTGAAATCGATAGGAGCTGAAACAGTCAAGTTTACAGCAAATGAACTTCAATACTTCTTGATTCATTTAGGTTCTCGCACTGAAAATCAAATTGGAATGAAGCCCCCCCCCCCCTTTTTTTTTTCATTCTATGCCGGAATTTCATTTGATCACAAAATACAGCGTAACTAAGCTAAATTGTTAGACTGAATTAATTACATTTGGTCCGAAAGCATTGATGCTTGATAATTTTCATTACTCAATTTACACTGTGACTTGTATGGCTGAAAATAATATGCCGTGTAGGCAGTGGAAAGTGACGCGAAATCATAATGTGAGGGGAAAGTTTGAAGAGGGTAAGGTCATGACTCTTGCGCATTGAATATTATAATCGAGGCTTGACTGCTATGTAACATGTGCTATGTTCGCCGGGCTCCTCAATAAACCGTTTCACAGCTGCAATCTGAGAATATGCAGATAAAGGTCATTGCAGACGTTCTCTCGAAATTGACTTAATTGTAACTGAGGTATTGATTTCTTTTTTTTTTTAATATAGGTCTTTATGATATGCACAAACCAGGTGTATACTGAAATGTACAGGTGAATGTGCGTTTTTTTTAACCGAATTAACAAAAGACTGCTTGGACGTTTTCAAGAGCTTTTCTAAAAGATTATTCCAAGGTTTGTACAAAAGTCTATGGTTCCAGAGGTCATTGCAAGCTAGAGTGCTAACTGTGAATTGGAATATTGATATGACGCAACCAACTTCAGTTTTGCTTCTGATATCCATTAAAAAAAAAGTATCGATTATTTACTATATTACAGGATTTTTCCGTCCCTTTCTCGAGTGTTAAGCACTTTGATTACGATTACTATTACATGTGAATTCATGTTGTTAATTTTGATACATCAGTAAAAGGAAAGAGAGACAATGAGAGAGGAAGGGAGAGAGAGTGGGCGTGAAGTATAAGGAGAGCGAGGGAGTAAATTACATTTTTCCTCCTAGATATGAAAAATGTACGTCAGATCCAGTCGCTGTTTGTTATAACACATTGGTGATTTGGATCTGATAGCCGTCACAAAAACTTGAAATACTTACCACCCATCGATGTGAAAGACTTGGCGAAACACGCGAATTTTAGAATACCACAGATGGAATGCATGCTCTCCCTACTCGTATGTCATAATTGTCACCAAAAGATTGTCATTCGTTTCAAGGCTGTAGTAGGTTGCAACGGCCTTAGGTCGTGCCCTACTTACTATACTTACGGCATTCAGTATGAGGGCACCCGCGAGTCATACAGCCCACGAGTCATAAAGCCCACAAGTCATACAGTCCGTAAGTTATACAGCTCACGAGTCATACAGCCCATTAGTTCGACGCTAAGCTTACAAGGCCCACGAGACCGACACATTAACTCCCGTATTGTATAGATCTGTCGAACTCGTGGGTTGTTTTTACCTAGTGTCGAACTCATGGGCTTTATTTGCCTAGTGTCGAACTCATGGGCTGTATGACTCGTGGGCTGTATAACTCATGGACCTCTTTCCAATGTCGAACTCGTGGGCTGTATATGATTCATGGGTGTCGGTCTAGTGGGATGACCCCGAATATTCTTGATGTGTAATGAGAGGCATATCTCCCGGCTCTGTGTGTATACCATGCAAGCGTGTGTCCGTCCAATCCTGAACATGCAACATGAGAATTGTTACAGTATAATGCAAGGAGGCCGGCGCCAAGTTTTCAAAAGTGTGTGTGTGGGGGGGGGGGGGGCACTTCCGGGTTTCATGAACTAACGAGCAAAAAACAAACAAACAACAACAACAATAACAAAACAACAACAAAACAACAACAAAACAACAACCGGATATGTACAGAGGTCAAGTCTCAAAGACAAAGCTGCAATGAAAAAAAAACAACAAAAACAAACATTGACCATGCAGCTTAAATCAGTGTTGAATGCCAAATACAGAAGTGTATTTCAATGCTAAACATTGGCATGAAAATGTGAATGAAAAATAACCATTATCGAAGTATCGTTACAGCAGATTGTGCAGACATCAAGGTGATGCACATGGGCAGTGGAACGTTTGCGTGTGTGTAGGGGGTGGGGTTGGGGTACTCATAGTGGGGCAAAGGGGCCATGTGCCATTCACTCCATCCTCTTTTCTCTGTGACATAATAGTACGTGAAAGGGGAATTCGAGAGTTGTTTCGCTTCACAATAAGCTACTTGCATTTGACGAACTGTCAATGTCAAGTCAATTTTAAAGGGATGGCACAGTATTGGTGGAGATGAGAATTGGGCTTTTAACTTTTTGCGAGATGGAATTACATGCTCTTTCATATTTCATAAGAGGTTTCTCATTATTTCACCAAAAAACGTTAGAAACCCGAAATTAGGCCTCAACCAAAACAGTACGCTCCCTTTAAGTTGATATCCGTATAAGGGGATTTCAAAACAGCTAAGAACCTTTAAACAAGAATAGACGATGCATTCGGATCTTCAACCAACACATCTCATATCGCCTAAACAAGAGAGAGGCAGAAGGAGGAAATAAATGTTTTACTTTTTTTTTTCCAATTTATGTCTTCAGCACCGAACAACGGTAGTCTCAAATCTAGTAGCATTTCCCTCCAACTGAAAACAACATAATTAAAAGGAGAAAAATAACAACGCTGAAACCGCTGACCAAAAACGAAAAATACAAGCAACACCTTAAAAAAAAGAACAAATTTAACAAGTAAATAAAAAATGAATAACGCTGTTTTGGGCAATCCGAATATTTTTTCTTTTCTTTTCTTTTCTTTTCTTTCTTTCTTTCTTTCTTTCTTTCTTTCTTTCTTTCTTTCTTTCTTTCTTTCTTTCTTTCTTTCTTTCTTTCTTTCTTTCTTTCTTTCTTTCTTTCTTTCTTTCTTTCTTTCTTTCTTTCTTTCTTTCTTTCTTTCTTTCTTTCTTTCTTTCTTTCTTTCTTTCTTTCTTTCTTTCTTTCTTTCTTTCTTTCTTTCTTTCTTTCTTTCTTTCTTTCTTTCTTTCTTTCTTTCTTTCTTTCTTTCTTTCTTTCTTTCTTTCTTTCTTTCTTTCTTTCTTTCTTTCTTTCTTTCTTTCTTTCTTTCTTTCTTTCTTTCTTTCTTTCTTTCTTTCTTTCACGCAATTGTCCTGTCGCCTGAAAGAAATTAACCCACGCACTACGAGCTCGTCGGAAGCCTTTTCTCGGAATTTCCAGGGTAGTGACCGGCCCACATGGTGAAACCACTCTGCGGTTTGATGGCATTCTGTGGGCGGTGTTCGGAATTTCCTCTCAAACCACGTTTTCACTGCTGTGTGCCCTATCGAAGCCCAAACAATCACTGTCCAAGTCTTCTGCGTTGTCAACGAAGTGCAGTGCATCGGAAGATTTAGAAATATGCCAATAATTCGTCGAAATCGAGCGAACGGCCGCAACAGTAGGAGAGAGCAGCGTTACACTGGGGCGGGAGGATTCAGGCGCCCTGACTCGGCAAATTTTGTGGAGATGTCGACGGCACCATGGTCTGCACGTGTTGGTACTGCTGGTTTGCCAAGTCGCAATGGAGCGTCAGCCGCCCCCTCTGGCCCCGTAGCTGGGGGCTCGGGTTTACGCGGCGGAGCAGGTGCAGTCGACTCTATGGCGCAGAGTGGGTACGAGGCAAGATTCAAAACGCCCCTGGACCAGAAGTACTTATGTCCAGTCTGCCTTGCTGCCCTCCGCGACCCTTGGCAGACGAAGTGTGGCCACAGATTCTGTAGAGCTTGTCTGACCAGAGCCAGTGGGTGAGATGAGATGTTGTATTGACTTGTTGAGTCTTCAAACTGGAGTAAATCACAAATCCTGTTCTGTTTTAGTCACATACACTTCGTCGGTATTATACTCTGTGACAGGTGTCAGATTGTTTTGTCGTTGTTTTGGTTTTAATGGCGTGGATCACCCAGAACTAAATTACAATTATTAAAAATACAATAGTAACAAGTCTTCATCTTACCATTTCCATTTGTTAATGTGTGATGTTATTTGTCTTCTTTTTTCTTTCATCAATGCTATTAAATTCTTTTTTATGTCAATAGAAAAATGCACTGCGCACTGACATATTGGCTATTTTCTTTGTGTGGCTTGTATTTCACAAAATTAAATTCCAAGAACTGTAAATAGTGCTTATTGCATATTGCACATGTCTATGTATCTTTGAATACTTCCTCAGTAAATTCCTCAGTAAAATGTATATGATATTTCCTTTCCCATGTAGTGTTTGAGCCATGTTATACCTTGACAGAAAAATCTGTCTGTCCAGAGGGGTTTTTTATCATTTTTCTTTTTAACTTTTCAAAGGCTCTCCTCTCTATGCAGAGATCCAATGAAGTCAGACGCAGTCTGTGCAGAACTCCCTGACAAGATAAAGACCGATCTTTCAGTCAATGGTATATCATGAAGTGTATTGTTTGTTTGTATGACATCATTTGCTTTCAATTTACACCAGATCTGGTACCACCGCCAAGTGCCCCCTGGACAAGCTTTGGTTTGATGTCCGGTCTGAGGTCAGTGTTACTATCACTGCACATCTTTTATCTTGTTGAGGAAGAGTCCCGAGTATACTCGAGCAGGTGTCTGTGGGAAATGCATGTTGTAGCAAAATCAGTCCGTCCTCAACGGGTTAATGGTTTGACAGTGATGGTGGTTGTATATCTCCATCAAGATCCAACTACACTGTAAAAACATTGGTGTTAGATTTAACACCATGGGTGTTAAATATAACACCGATCAAGTGTCAGTAGAGGACCACACCCACAGGTGTAGAAAATGTATTGTGATGGTGTTGAAAAAGTGTTCACCTGGCACTTCGTGGTGTTACTTTGACACTGTATCTGGTGATATTTTTGACACTGCGCTGGTGTTAATTCAATAATGACACCGCATGGTGTTGATTTGATATTGCTGGTGTTAATGTCAATGGTATAACACCCGTCCAGCTTCAATAGGAGACCACACCAACTGGTGTTACTGTGGTATAAATGTGTTTACACATTTTTTTTTAAATCAAGTACTTCATCGGAAAATTCTTGATTGTCTTGTTGAAGTTCAATATCAACAAGAAGTGCAGTAACTAAGAAACTATTAAAAAAAACAATTTTATGTTTTGAAATGACACGCGTAGGTGTTAATCTAACACCATAAATGAGCACCGAAAATTTAACACCAGCTCGGTGTTTCATATTCAACACCGGACTTTTTGCAGTGTAGATAATGAAAGATGGGCAATGTAAATACTGGTATGGGTATGATAATTTTGAAATTGCAGAATATCCGGAAACAAAGCAAAACAGAACAACACAGTTAAAAACAGTTTAGGTGGTGTTAGCGACAAATACTGTGCATTTGAAAACTCTAATATAGTAGTAAAACGATGTCTGTTAACTTTGTCTCAGTTACTTGTCAGGAATACTTTCATATCATTTGAAGACATATATATGGTAATTATTTTAGGAATAGATTTGATTGAAAAAAAGAAGAAGTCAAGTAACATTTCATGGTGTGGTATCTTTGCTATTGGCTGTACTTTCTCCATCTCATATCTAGCATTCCTGTTTGGCAAGCAATAACGTCAGTTTCCGAACCCATTCTACCTCCATGTGTCTGCCTTGTGTTCAGATGTTTTGCCATAGGACAATTCAAACCAAATAAATGATTATTATATACAGATAGATATAGATAGAAAGGTTGCCAATTGGTACTTATCAAAATTCCAAATTTATAGGGGGCCTCCCCCTTCATCAGGGATAAGAATTCTAAGCTCTCTTCATAAGTATTTTCATCCGTGACGAAGGGGGAGGCCCTCGAAAATTTAGAATTTTGACAAATTCCAATTGGCAATAATTATTGATGCATTTCTCTATCGTGTCCTTCCTTCTACTACTAGTACTGCCAAAACGCGGATCAAATAGAATTATATATATATATATATATATATATATATATATATATATATATACATTGTATATATATCACAAGCAGCAAAATTGGACGCTACCACACAGACCCACAGCGATCACTCAATGGTTTGTTACTACACAAAGGTCATTTAGTGGTCTGTTCGAAGCATCACTCTTGTGATGTAATTGTGTTTCTCCCAATCCTCTACCTTGGCAGGTCTTTGAAGATGTAGCCATGAAAAGAGAGGTGCTATCTCTTACAGTGCTCTGCTCCAATGTGGACCATGGATGCGAATGGGAAGGAGAGCTCAGGGTTATGGAGGTTTGTATACCCACTTCAAGATTTGGTATCCTACACTTTTTTGGTGATTTCATACCTTGATTTGTACTACAAAACATCTTTTCGAGATATATATTGAATTATGCTAACAAACAACTTTCTGAATCACAGAACATAGAACTGAGGGACCTGTAATCCACCAGAAGCTGTATTTTACATGATGGCGATAAACTGAAAAGCAGCAGAACAGTCAGTTTTTTTCTTTTTTTTTCTGCTCTTTAAATAGGTCATGCATGTTTTCAAATATGCTTGTCACTCCACCAAAATGGAGTTGTCATTTTTGTAAATATTTTGCATGATCACCTAACAGGGGTTAAAACCACAGCTGAGATACATATTGTATTTAGATGTTGCATTCTTAAGCTTACCATTTATTCAAGGAACATCACTTTACACACATCCACTTGCTCCTGTTCCAGTGGTTTACAACACCTTCTGATGATACTGTTCTCAACCCTGTACTGTAATTATCATCATTGACATCACCTCAGAGAAATTGTTTTTGTGGGACTTTTGCTGTTATTCTAATATTTTGTTTTGTTTGTTTTTGTTTTCATTCTTTCTTTGATAGAGCCACCTCAGTGAGTGCCCTCATGCAATGATACTGTGCACAAATGGATGCCTGGCTCATCACAAGAGGGTGGATACCGAGGAGCACCTGAGGGAGTGCCCCTCCCGTCTGGTGGAATGTTCCTACTGCCAGCAGCAGGTCACCTTTAAGTGCCTCAATGTGAGTGGTTTTGTTTTTGTTTGTTTGTTTGTGTGTTTGTGTGTTTGTTTGTTTGTTTTTATTGAATCAAAAGTGGTTTTTTTTTTGTTTGTTCATTTGTTTGTTTTTATTGAATCAATGTTAGTGGTTTTGTTTTTGTTTGTTTTTATTGAATCAATGTGAGTGGTTTTGTTTTTGTTTGTTTGTTTATTTTTATTGCCTCATTGTGAGTGGTTTTGTTTTTGTTTGTTTGTTTGTTTATGTGTTTTTATTTTAGGATTGGTTTTTAAAATGATGTCTGGCAGTACCTAGTCCACCTTGTTGATTCTCAGGATTCGAGCATTCCATGTGATTTTAAGCAACGCTGCACACTGGCACTGAAAAAAATAGCTGACCAGAAAAAAATAGCTGTCGAACCAGTAACTTTTTCAGGAATTGACCAGTAAAAAGTGGGAAGACTGGGTACCTACTGTTTTGACCTGTCTGTCAGAACACTAGAAAAAAATGGGTTAGTGTGCAGCCCTGTTTTAAGTATACTCTTCAGTGAGGCCATAGATAAAGTTGTTCAAATTCATAAAATTCTTCTGTCGAGATGTTTTCATCGCAACTGATTGACAAATTGTCCTACATCGACGTAAAATAAACACTGAATTGATCAGTGTTTTAGTAGTAGCCATGATAAAAAATCAGGAGGTCGTAGGTTCGAATCCTGCTCGAGTATGTACGCCCATGATTTCTTATCATGGCTACTACTAAAACACTGATCAATTCAGTGCTTATTTACGTCGATGTAGGGCAATTTGTCAATCAGTTGCAAAGATAAAGTTGATTCTTAATAGACAGGAGTTGAAATTCAGATTGGTATATCGACCAATCAATTTCTTCTGTGAGATAATTTGTAATTTGTAACTACAATAATGACTTACATCTATAGGTTTTTGTGTGTTGACATTTTGAATTGTATTAGTTTTGATAAATCCTCCCGATAGTGTGGGACATCCCAATGACTTTCTGCAAATCAGAGTTTTGATTGCAGAATTTCCAGAAAATGAATATCTCCTCTTCCAACTTCAGCAACACCAGGTTCTGCTCTGTCCACGGTACATCTTGGACTGTCCTCTCTGTGGAAAGACAGGCTTTGTGCGTGAGGAGGTGAATACTTCATCCTTTTCTAAAATTTGTATTCTTATCAGGGACATTAAGACAATAATTAATATATATATATATATGTATATATAAAGAAAGAGTCTCAAGTACGCCATGGATCCAACGATTACAAAATTTGTATTACAATTTTTATTGTAATAAAAATTTTGTAATCGTTGGATCCATGGCGTACTTGAGACTCTTTCTTCTAATAATTACAACATTCGAAGTCCAACACGTGGAAAATTCCAAGATATATATATATATATATATATATATATATATATATATATATATATATTCTTTTTTTGGGGGGGGGAGGGGGAGCCTTGTTAATTTGATGTATGCATTGTTTCTAAACATTTGAATTGTCTTTGCTCATGCATTGTGATTCCATGGAGAATGGATGTTTGCAGAAAATATATAATTAAAAGAAATCAAATCAACCAAGCTTGTACATTTTTGAAGACATAAATAAAACATCTAGCATTGTAAACATTTAGATGTCGGTAAAATCACGAGCCAAAATCATTTATTCATTATTTATTTATTCAAGATTTCATGCGTGTTCACAAAATAGGAATGCATACAAATGTATGCAAGTACATCTCATATAGCCAAGACAGAATATATACAATAAGAATACATTGATAAGAAGTAGTTACAGGGTAGTATACAACTCCACTAAGAGAGCTACATTATTCAAGGTAACGAACACGCAAAGGAATTGCAACATAAGCTTAAAGCTTGAAAATCGTTGCAACCCCCGTGAACACAATCTATATGCTTGCAAATAGTTTAAATGATACTTAATAGGAGTTGGGGGGGGGGGGGGTATTTACAAAGAGAGCATGGGAACATGAGGGGGAAAGAAGAAATGCATGTGTGGTGCCTATTTGTCCTGTCGGACATTGACAAGAGAGAGCAAGAAAAAAGTTTAAAGTGTCAAGTCATTATAAGCAAATTATACTGATTAAATTGATTAAATTTCTCATAAATCCCATTCAAATGTCGATTTCAGGGGAAATATATGATCACAGCAAGTTTAATAGTTAATAGTATCCAGGAGTTCAGCGTGAAGCTGATAACAGAATATGTTTGATCGATCTTATAATGACTCTGTCACTTGATTCCCATGTGAACAAAAGACTAGAACTAGATTGTGTTCAATTTTGACATTAAAGGAAAAAAGAATTTTAAAATAAGAAAACTGTAACCAATAGCAAATGACATAAACTGTGTAAATAAATTGCTTATGTAAAATTAATGCAATGAAGTTAAATGCTCTCTGTAAAGCATTTGGATTTATATCGATGTAAATGATGCAAGAGAAGAAATTGTCCATTGCAAAGAGAAAGACATTCAAAATACATGACCATAGTTTTTGTTCAATTTATCCAATGAAATGAAAGTAATTGTCTCTTTAGGATAAGAGCTCTCAAATGCTGTCATGATTTAATTTAGATTTGTACTCGGATCACACAATAAAGGTTTTTAGAAAACTGTAATGAACTGAAGACACTCACCGGAAAAAGGGAACTCCTCTCTCGCTGGCTCTCCCTCACTGCCCCCCCCCCCCCCCACCCCCCTCTATGTGAAGTTGTATTTTTCTTGTTGGCTGATACAGAACACAGATTTGGGTATTGGCTGCTCTGGCAGTGCGAATAACATTCTTGATCTTCTTTGAACTTTAACCTTTGACCGTGAACCATTTCATCTCTTCTACGTCATATTTGGCAGCTGCCCAAGCACACAGACCACAAGGATGGCGACTGCCCCAAGGCAGTGGTACCCTGCCTGTTTGCAGAAATGGGATGCCAGATCCAGGTAAACTTTTGCCCAATACAGGGGCGGATCCAGGAATTCCGTAAAGAGGGGGCGCATTTACAAAATTAAAGGGGGCGCAGGCACCCCTCACACCATTTTTTCTTTTTATTGCTTTTGTTTGAACAAAAAATAAAGGGGGGGGGGCACGCACCCGGTGCGCTCTCCCCTGGATCCGCCATCGCACTGCAATAGGTTTTACTTGTCTGTCTGTTTGTCAGTCTGTCTGTCTGTCTGTCTCTGTTGGTCTGTCTCCATATTTTGATTTCAAATTTGAATTGGACTTATGATTTGTTTTACCTGGCCATTGAAGAAGCAGTGGATGGTTGTAAGCCGACCACCATATGGGACTGATGATTTTCACTCCCCTTGGAAGGACTAGGCAAGGAGAATAAAATTTCTTGCCCGTTTAGACACAACCACTGCAGCTAAGGGACTTGAACCAGGAACCTCACAATTAAAAGTCCATAGCCATATCCACTGAGCCACAAGAGTTTTGTGCTAGTTTCTTCACTTGCTCTTAGCAGTCTTCAAACATAACTGTGTTCTTGGATGAGCCTGTTGCTTCTTTTCTTGTGCAAATATGTACATGCTGCCTATGTAGTTTAGATCAAGTTCTATTGCATGTGATGTTTTCTATCTATATTGCATCAAAGAAAACATGTATGCATGCTGTCAGGTGTCAAAACAGTCTTGATTCTTGGCACCAATATTGCAATATGGCCATTGTATGTCAGAAGTGGTTTGAACAGTTTCAGTTGATCATGTTTCCTGTAGATGATTCCTTTCATATTTCCCCTTCCTTTTTGATATTCTTCCTGCTCTTGCTTATTATAGATTCTCTGTATTAGTTTGTATTTCCTCACAAGATTATCTTCTCAGTCTCTCCTCTACAGTCCCCTTCTTTGTAAAGGCATAATTTACCATTTGCAGATGAAACAAAACAAAAAAACCCAGTGTTAGTGCTTTAAAATACATGTAGTTCTAAAATGTGAGTTAGGGATAGAAACAACCACTGTCAAAATTTGAATCGGTAAAATCAATGTTAAGTATTGTTAAATATACAAAATGTGAAGAATAGATATGATAAAAATGTTTCTAGACTAAACCGTCTATAATTACAGTTTAATGAGAAAAATGCAGATATCTCCTTACATTTTAGGCTTTATCATGAAAATTCTATATGATAGGAAGTTTGTGTTACAGCAGATCTACACATATCCATTAGATGTCACATATTGAAAATTTTTAAAATCACTGTTTCTAAAGATGAACAGGACCTTTAAACGAGAATTCCATCCAGAATATCGTATTGCTTTCTATGAAAACAGAAAAATCAGGGAAGAATCCATATCAGTAAATTTTTTTTGGGGAAAATCAGACATGCAAACAAGTATGAACTAGTAGAGTGTAGAGAAGAATACAAATGGGCAACTCTGTGTGATATTTGTGCTGACCAGCTCTCTTTTTGTTTTGTACACACAATTGCTTTAATTGTTCTTTTTTTTTCTCTCAAATATTTGGGCATGGACAAAAGTTATACACAGAGGAGGACATGCAAAACAACAACAACAACAAAAACAAACAAACAAAAAACCCAGACTTCTCATGATATACCAAGAACAGGTCTAGAGAAAATTTATCTTGTGGGGAAAATGAAAATCGCTTACCTTTTTCGTACAAATCGAATGGAGAGTAACTCAGTCAGCACCTACCGTATGCCACATAGAGTTATGTCTTACTCTCTAAACTTATCAGTTCATAACTCTTTTGTGTGTCTGATTTATTTCCCAAATCTTCACTAATCTACTTTATCCGATTTTTCTGTTTTCATACAAAGCAATATGATATTAAGATGGACTTTCCCCTTCACATCTTTCTCACTTTCCATCCCATTTTTATCATATTCATTATTCCCCGCATTTCTACCACCTTCATGACCATATTCCATCATGTTCCTTTATTTCTATTTCATTATTTCCCTTTCATCAATCTTCCCTGTTTTTGAGAACCACTTCATATCTTCCCTGAATATGATTTGATATTCCTATTTGTGTCATTCTCTTATGATCCCTCTTATCTCTCACTACAATGTTTTATACAGCTGTATAATTGAAGAGTTTGTTTGCAAAAACCGATAAGTCCATATTTGCCAAATGGAGATATTTGCGATTAAAGTTCAAGAAAAATAAGGAGAATGATAAGAAAATTTTGGCTTCTTTTGATCATAACTTCAAAAATGTACCTTTATATGTAGTGACCAATATATCATTTAAAAGGTATTATTTTGTACTTTATGATAGAGACCTTTCTTCAATATCTTCAAAAATGGACATCGGTTTTTGCAAACAAACTCTTCAATTCTTTATCCCTTTTTTTATGTAGTTAGGTGTTGCGTCTTTTTATTATGATGTTTAGTATTACAGTTTCACAAGGTAAAGTTAAAAAAAAAAGAATTTCTTTACTTGTGCCCATTTCCTTATGTAGTAATTGAGTACAACTTCAGTTCCTGAATTCTCAAAAGCCTCTAAATTGCTGAATTAATGATTAATTCTTAAATTATGTTAGATAATATGATGTGAGATGATTTGATATTATATTATATTATGTTATGTTATGTTATGTTATATTATATTTTATGATATGATATGATATGATATGATATGATATGATATGATATGATATGATATGATATGATATTATATTATATTATATTATATTATATTATATTATATTATATTATATTATATTATATTATATTATATTATATTATATTATATTATATTATATTATATTATATTATATTATATTATATTATATTATATTATATTAATTGACAACACATTTTGGAAGATAAGATTTCTTTCTGTCTGTCTCTGTCTCTCTGTCTTTTAATGTATTAATTTTTTATTTAGTCAGATCTAATGTAGCTACACATATTTCCATCTAATATTTCTCCAGTGTAGGATGATAGAACTCGGAGGTGCCAATGCTTTTATTAAAAAATGATAAATCCTGCAGCAAAATTCCTCCGGGACTTGATGGTTTAACTGGCTCAGTCCCTGTTGTGTTCCAGGTAGGGCGCTCTGATCTTCAGCATCACTGCCAGGAGTCCGTGGGCTGCCATCTGGAGCTGCTGCTAACTAACCATGTGACACAGGTCGAAAGGATGCGGGAGCAGAACTCTGTGGTGCAGGAGCTCAGGGATACCTGCTCCAGACTGATGTGCCAGAAAACAGAGACTGACAGGTATCGTCAATATCAAATCTTGAAATTCACTGCTATTCTCTTTCAGGTCACACACTTGTCAATAATTTTCCAAAAGGATATGTGTTGAAAAACAATAACAAAAGCAAAAATCTCCTGTAAAATATGAAAGATATTCATTTTATATATATGATTTGTGTTTGATATCATATTAAACTACTGGTGGCTTTTCTCCATTTGCAGTTCACAAACTGACATTTTCAAGGGAGGCTTTTGGGCCCAAACTGTTCCGAGATCTTTGAATACAGACTCCTCTCAAAATGATGTGTGTTTTATAATTATGCATAAAGATTGATTTCTTCTTGTCAAATTTGAAGGAAAGCATGGCCATTCACCTTATGAGGTATGTTTTGTAGAAGTTTTTTTTTTTTTTTTATAGTCTCTCTCTCTCTCTCTCTCATATGTTATTGTTATTATTATTATTATTTTTTTTTTTTTTGGTCTTTGATACCAAAATGTGAAAGGGCACGGAACGGTTGATCTCATCTTTATGATGATATACCTGATAGAGGGCTCACTCCATATCAAGGAAATTCAACCATGTCATACACATGCATTACATGGGGATTATGATTTGTCAGTATCTGCCCATGAAATGGAAACAGAAAGTGACCTACCTAATTCTTTTAAACTTTGATATCATAAGGTAGACCAGAAATGTAACTTCTTTAAATTTGATATATAATTATTCTTCCAAAGATAATATGAGAATTAACCCAGTGAGGACGAGTCCCAAGTATACTCGGGCAGGTGTCTTCGGGAAATGCGTGTTGTAGCAAAATCAAACCGTCCTCAACAGGTTAACATTGCAACCAAAATGTAAAAAAAAAAAACAAACAAACAAACAAACAAAACCCCACAATACTGTAAGCCAACCGTAGAGTAAACTATTACTTAGAAAATAATTTTGAAGGAAAGTTTTTATACATCAATCAAATGACCAAAGAATGTCATATCCAATTATTTGTGTACATCAAAGAGGTTTCTTTTTTCTGTGTGACAGCTGTATTGTAGCCATTTCATTTCTGATGTCTCATTTTTTACAATTGTATGATTAAAGGGAAACATTATGTCAATGGAATTAATTTGCATGCATACATGAAAATGTGAGTATGGATGTATAGACATAGGATGAAGAATCCTGATGTTCGCTGACTACTGAGTATTTTTGAATGGTTATAATCTTGCAGCAAGATAGCCGCCTTGGCTGAGGAAGTGGATCTCCTGAGGGAGGAGCTAGCCTTGTCACGGAGCATCAACTACACCGGCCAGCTCCTCTGGAAAGTCCACATCTCCTCTCGGGACTTCACCGCGCCCCTCTTGAGCCCACCTTTCTTCACCGCCCCCTGCGGTTACAAGCTCCGCCTCTGCCTGGAGCTACGCGGCCACGTCACCCGGTCCGATTCCTACACCTCGCTCTTTGTCATGCTGTGCAAAGGGGAACACGATAACAGCCTCTTCTTTCCGTTCAGCGCTGTCTGCGCACTGACTCTCTTTGACCAGAGCGAGGGCAGCAATCACCTGACGACCAACATCACGTGCCAGAAGATGCCACGCCCCCAAGAGGAGCAGAGCCAGATGCAGAGTCGGGGACGGCTCAAATTCATGAAGACGGATACGCTAGTAAATGGCCGCTTCTGCAAGGAAGGGACCCTGTACTTTCAGGCCAGAGTGAATACTCAACCAATGCTGCCCAGTATAGGCAGGCAGGACTGACCTCACAGTGTCCCACTGTCCAGTACAGCTAGGCCAAAATGACCACTCAGTTTGCACTGCCTACCTAGATATTCAAATCCAAAGCAGAGTGAAGAGTCAAACAACTCTATGATCTTTGTCCTTTGGGCCAAATCTATTGCCAACCAACATCCTGTTCATAATCAGCATGTGAACCACAAATATGTTATATTTCCAGGCCATCATTATCTAGTTCACTCCAGCCATAATAACCTATCACCCAGCATTGTTTAGAACCAGAAATTCCATGCCAGAACCACCAACTTTCGGCCTGCACTTCTTATTTGCCAAATTTAACCCGAGATTTAAAAAAAAATCATGGTCCTTTACATCCACATGTCAGTGGCCATTGAAACATAACTGCCTATTTGAGCTAATCTAGAGTGTCAGCTCAAATGACAATAGCTGTTATTTTCGTATGTACCATAAAGTGATAATTATGAAATGCTGCTCAGTATTTTATGCCATAGAGAACTACAAGCTGAAAGTGCCCACCACTTGCCTTCCAGATGAAAAATTCATTGGACACCTGTAGTACATTCAGAAGAAAATGACTACAAAAAATCCTGCCATACTGACCACTTCATTGGTAATTTTCATATTTTGGCTTGATACATCAGCACAAAACTTTTGACTACTTAAGAAAAAACTGTCCCTCAAAAAGCTTTGTCTCTGATAGATGGACAATTAAGGATCAACATGTTTGATGATTAAGCTTGAAAGGTTGAAGTTGTTCAGGTTCCAGAATGTTTAATCTTTATGTCTCCACCATAAAATGGTGCCAGAGATGTCATATGTCTTCCCTGTTTGCCCATCTGTATTTACTACATATTTCTGTTATCCATAACATTACAGAGTGACTTGAGATATCAGTACAACATAACAAATTAAATGGTGCATGGTCCAGTGTCGCCATACAAAAGTTGATGACCAAAATTGAGTTTCAAAGAAATATACATTTTATGAAGACTTGGCCCAGTAATTATCTCTCAAAGTGCTTTTTCATTTGTGAAGTCATAGATGGAAGTTGAAGATGAGATTCTGAAAGTTTACTCTTTTTTTCAGTGACATGGCAAATAGATAATGAAATTAGAGCAGATATTGTAAAATTATAAAGAGCAAAAATGCAGTTGGCTCGTTTGATTTTGCAATTAATCTTTTGATAATGTTAGAAGAAGAATTTTAGAGGTATTTGACTGAATGTTTCCAAACTTAATACACTGACACTGTAACAAAGTGCAATATGTGTGTCGGGCAGAATGTTGTGATAGTTTGTTTAGTGTATACTCTATGAAAATACCGGTATCTGTCATATGATCTTCTGTGAGTCATGATGTGTAGTCTTGCAATATTTTATGTGCGCTTATTTATGTTTGTGTATTCATGTTCCATGCATCTGAGTCTAGCATGAGGAAAATAATGTATGATTGAAAAAGAAGTTATTTTATTTCACTTAAGCAGTTCTTCAGTGGTTTTATTTGTGATGTGTGATTTTAAGTTATTTGAGCTTTGGGGGAAAATGTGGCTGATCAGCAAAATCTTTCATATTGATGTAAATAAATGCTGCCTCCATATTGTCCTGACAAGAAGAGTAAAAATACTATACAAACAGCTCCAGGCTCACTCATTTTTTTCTCATGAAGGGACTTTGAAAACAGGCTTTGCCATTTTGACAGCTGAAAGCAGTGTACCATATTCATGTGTCATTTTGTTTGTTTATATGTATTTTGTGCATATTAGTCTTGTTTAATATGTAGTGCATGATATGTTTTTTATAATGTTTTGATCATTGAAGACTTGAAAGTATTTTCTCTCCTATTGTTTTCTATGTTATGGTTGCAGCTAGTCCTTGTGTCTATTTCCTGTTAAAAAACAAAAACAAAATCACTGGAAGCAACAGAACATGATCATATTTTACACCTGAATGAACTGTAACTTTTATAGACATGAACTGAAATAATTTTACATAATCACAGTAACAAGGATAGAAAAATAATTGCATTTATGAAGATTAATGAAGAAGATGTTTTGATGTGTTATTGTCTGAATATTTGATGTCAATGTAAACATACTCTGTGCAATCTTTTAAAATTTTGAGTTAATAAAATTATATTCTGATATACAAGAAAAAAAAAAAGAAGTCCAGAGAATGGGTACTTGAAAAGAAGACATCAATTTCATGTTGGGTGTGAGTGATTTTCTTCATAGATACATGTATGCTTGTGTGATTGCCGACAATGATTTACTATGATATACACTGTGTGTAGTATTATGCCCAGCATAAATGTTTTGTTTGTGAATTCAAAGAATACATAATATAGACACATATGCATCACTATGTGATCACAAAGGTCACATCACTACATCTGTGAAGGAATGTTGTAATCAATTGATGAGACAATATGAAGATGATAATTAGTGGAAATCATTTTTGAAAACATGCTCACCAATTTCATGCGAGTGTGTGTGGATGTTTATACTTGTATTCTTACTTTTAAGTATTGAGGTGTATTCAATGAATTTCATCACTATTAACAGCTGTAAGATCAGCATTTAACATTCAAAAAATTGTTGGAGGAGTCTGCACCTTTGAAGATGTGTTTATCTTTTTTTTTAGAAACATAGAATGAATCATCATCATCATCATCATCATCATCATCATCATCATCATCATTTCAAAATATTCTGGCTATTATGCAGGGCTATTAACAAAATATTGCACAGAGGCTGTGAAACGTTTTTAAGGGAATCTGCTGGCAGCTTGTAGGCAAGTGGTACCCCCTTCCATTCTTTTTCTTTCCCCCCCCCCCCCCGATTTTATTACAGGGGGTATTGCAGCCCCACAGCCTCCCCAACCCACTTTCCACGGTCTCTGCTGCACGACGATGAAACTTCGACTTTGGAATTCATGGGCGTCACCAGGGGGGGGGGGGGGGGGTGCATTGGGTGTGAACGCACCCCCCTTCAGGTCCTCTGGAAAAAAAAAAAAGAAAGAAAAAAAAAACTTCAGTCTGCGAGCGACCTCAACGCCGGACGCTAAATAATTATTCTTTTCTTCTTTTTTTTTTTTGCACCAGGGACAAAAACAAATAAATAAATGAAATAAAAATAAATCATGGGCAAAAACAATTCGCACCCCTGGTTCAGATTTTATACATATCTACTAGTATTCTATACAGTGTTTACTATTTATCGACCGTACTGTACATCCGTATGGTACGGAGCACGTACACGTTTGCATGTACGTGTGCAAGTACTTACAAGTATGTAGGGTCTATTGTATACGTTACTTCTGACCAATCCATATTGCCAGCCCAAGTGCGAGCCTTAGCCTCATTAAAAAAAAAAAAATGGAGGGGCAAACATATCATTTTGCCCACCCCCCCCCCCCATAAATTACAGAGACGAGAAGATTTTCTTACCTTTTTTTTTTGACAGAAAAAAGAGTTGCCCCCATAAAAATATTGGAGGGGCAAGCATATCATAATTTTGCCCCCCATAATTAATAATTCCCGAAATGAGAAGATTTTCTTGCTTTTGAAAGAAAACAAAAATGCTGCCCCCATAAAAATATTGGAAGGCAAGCGCACCATTTGCCCCACCCCACATAATCATAATTCCCGCTTTTTATTAGAAATCTGTCCAATTATTTCACCTAAAAGCAGTGGCGTAACTACAAAGGGGGGGGGGGGGGGGGGGGGTGGGTGGGGGGAGGGCGCATGGGGGGGGGGGAGGGTGCCCCCCCCCCCATCCGCTGGTTAAAAAAAAAGAAAAAAAGGACTTACCAAAATAGTATTCAAGGGTTAGTAAACTGCTTTTGAATGAAAGTGTGATCAAGAAATAAGATATTTTTCTATGATTTCTTTTAACCATAATTAAATAGATATATAGTGTGAAACATTGTTCAAAAAGCCCGGAGCCGACAAAAGATTGTGATTCAACCTGATTCCTGGTTGGCATTATGCACATAAGCAAGATGTGCGCATTGTACTCAGAACATCCGTACGGCAAAAAGAGTCGCTACATTGCGCAATGTGATGTAGAATGTACACCTTTGTACCTTACGCTTCGTTATGTCAAAGCTATAGATCATTGATTTTGCAGTGTTGCTTTATATACTAGTCTACATAAAGATGTCTTGTATTGCCAATAAAAAGACTTGACCGGGGCTAATTCCTAACTTTTCCATGTATTTATAATACACACACAAACAAACACGCACAATTAGGGGATGCCCTAAAGTGCAGATTTTGGACATCCTTTCCCCGCTTGGTCACTTCGACGCCACCTCGCTGGTCATACCTCCCCAAGTCATGAACATAAACCGACACCCTTGACTACCAGTGGCGGATCTAGGGGGAGGGGCGCACCGGGCGTTCCCCCCCCCCCCCTTAATTTTCAAAGCGAAAAAGTACAGCTTCAAACGGCAGTTATTAAACTGTAAAATGTCAAAATTTTCAAGCTCGCTCGCTCCGCTCGCTCGCATTTAGTAGTAATGCCATTCTCCTGAAGTTGCTGCCAGTAATTGCCGGCAGTTGCGCCCGGTGCGCCCCCCTTAATTTCCAAAGCGAAAAAATATAGCTACAAACGGCAGTTTTTGGACTGTAAAATGTCACAATTTTCAAGCTCGCTCGCTCCGCTCGCTCGCATTTAGATTCTTCTGATATTGCTGCCAGTAATTGCCAGCTGTTGCGCCCGGTACGCCCCCCCCAAGGCCCGGTCCCACTGGCCGACGGACACAAAGCGTATGCAGAAAGGACACAGCGGACGAGCAAAATTTCGGGGATGGCTTCATCCGCTTTCATCCGCTCCAGAAATGGACAAAATTGGCGAAAATTGGCGGTAACAGAACGGAAATAGAACGGACGTGGGTAGTATGTAGCGGGGATGTTAAACGGATGTTCATCGGAAGCCTAGCGGATGAAAGCGGATGGAAGGGGATGACAGCTCCGAAGGGGTTACCGGAGATAATTGTGAAACGGACGCATAGCAGCAAAAGCGGATGCAGAGTGGATGCAGAGCGGATGCAGAGCGGATGCAGAGGGGATGCTTTCGAAATGGTTTATATACGAGATGATACGCTTACATCCTTTCTATTAACGTGCTATTAACGATGTAAAGACGTTCCACGTACCATATCTTTCCTCCCTCTTTCCGTTTTTAGCTGTAGCGGATGTGAGTTGCGAGGATGCCCAGAGGATGCAGAGAGGATGCAGCGGACGTTTAAGGGATGCCGCACGGACATACAACGTTTGTTGCTCGTATGTCGCGGATTTACATCGTACACACCGGAAAGTTCATCCGTTCTAAAAGTTTTAAGCAGCTTAAAACTTTTTGCGCGGATGAAATCACAGTGGACGGATGCTCGATGGATAGAGCGGATGAAACACGTATGCGATGGGTACACAGCGGATTCGTAGCGTTTTCCAACGGATGGCAAGATTTTTTGTACGCTTTACATCCTCTTTGCATCCGTAAGTGCAGTGGGGCCGGGCCTTTAATTTCGAAAGCAAAAAAGATATAGCTTCAAACGGCAGTTTTGGGACTGTAAAATGTTAACATTTTCAATCTCGCTCGCATTTAATCTTTATGCAATTCTCCTAGATGTTTGCTGCCAGTAATTGTCAGCAGTGCACCCGGTGCGCCCCCCTTAATTTCCAAGGCAGTTTTTTTTTTTTTACTGTAAAATGTCACAATTTTCAAGCTCGCTCTCTTCGCTCGCTCGCATTGAATCGTTAGACAATTCACCTGATGTTGCTGCCAGTAATTTGCCAGCAGTTGCGCCCGGTGCGCCCCCCTTAATTTCCAAAGCGAAAAAATATGGCTAAGAACGGCAGTTTTTGGACTGTAAAATGTAAAATTTTCAAGCTCTCTCGCTCCGCTCGCTCGCATGTAATTGTTATGCTCTCGCTTATTGCTGCCAGTAATTGCCAGCAGTTGCGCCCGATGCGCCCCCTTAAATTCCAAAGCGAAAAAATATGGCTATACAAACGGCAGTTATTTTTTACTGTAAAATGTCAAAATGTTCAAGCTCGCTCGCTCCGCTCGCTCGCATTTATATTGTTCTGCCTTTCTCCTGATGTTGCTGCCAGTAATTGCCGGCAGTTGCGCCCGATGCGCCCCCCCCCCCCCTTCATTTCCAAAGCGAAAAAAATATGGCTCTAAATGGCAGTTTTTGGGACTGTTAAATGCCAAATTTTTCAAGCTCGCTCTCTTCGCTCGCTCGTAGTTAATTGTTATGTCATTCACCTGATGTTGCTGCCAGTAATTTGCCAGCAGTTGCGCCCGATGCGCCCCCCCTAATTTCCAAAGCAAAAAAATATGGCTACAAACGGCAGTGTTTGAACTGTAAAATGTCAAAATTTTCAAGTAAATGTTAAAACAGGAAGTTTATTTAGATTATACTATTTTATAGGCAAATTGTTCAATAATAATCTACATCAAAATATACTGCTACCTTAAACAAGTGGGACTGTTTCAAATCGATAAAACAAGCAAAACATGCATCAAACTGCACCATTTGCAACATCAAAATGCAATGTCAGTTCTAACCGTGGGAGGGGTTTGCTGCCCCCTCCCACACCCCTCCCCCCCCCCCCCCCCCCCTCGCTCGCTCCGCTTGCTCGGGCTCGGTCGCGTTCATGACATCAGTGTAAGAATCGACACAAGAAGTTAATTGAAATAATATAGTTTATACGCACATTGTTCAACAACAATTTCCATCAAAACGTACTGCTGGATATACCTTAAACAAGTGGGACTGTTTCAAGTCGATAAAAACACGCAAAAAGCCTGAATCAAATTGTACCATTTACAACATCAAAATGCATTAGTTGTCACCGTTGGAGGAGGGAGGACAACAGGCACTTCCACACCCTCCCCCCCCCCTCCTTGCTCGCTCCCTCGCATACTAACACACCCCCCCCCCCCCCCCATGTTTCCCTCTAAAAACGTCTAGGGGCCTAGGGATTGAGAGCTTCCTATATTCCAAATGTCTGTCCAAAAAATCTCGTTACATTTGATGTCAAAACGCACCCCCCTTGAAAAAAAGCTGGTGACGCCCCTGGAATTAGCGACAATACCATAAGCATATCTATATGAAGTTTACCTTGTCTCGCACACATACATTAATGTTAGAAGACGAGGCCCTCGACATCATGACGGTATGCCGGTTTATAAGAGAGTGACTCAGTACTGTGACTGACAGTCATTATTACAGTATGTGTGTCGAGGTCATAGTGCAAATGAGTCTGTTTGTGCTGGGCCCATGTGTGAAGACGCCTCATCAAGGATATGCCCTTCAATCATCAAAGTTCCTGTTACAGCATGTGCTTTATTTCACTTTAAAAAATGCGCAGGTGAGCAAGCACATAAATTTCCGAAGTTTTGTGTCTTGTCACGGCATAAACGTGAAGAGAACTACTCGTAAAATAAGACCATTAAAATGTACTACATGTACCAAGGTTCGGTGTAGCATTCACGGTATTATGAGATGAAATCAAAGTACTTATATCATGTGCATTGCTAGAATACCATGACCTATAGTCCAGCTTTATAGCATGTATGATGAGGCATATTATATCAATATGGTATCATATATCACAGAGTCGGTATACCTTCAACTTAAAAGAGTATATAGGTGATTATGACATTTTATACACCAAACGTTTTGAATCGGGCGATATCAAAATGAAAATACAATGTACTACAAGTACTAACGCGGATGTTGCAAGTGAAATGGTGTATACCTTTCTTCATACCACGAATTTCAGGAACTTGAACTTCAGGAACAGGACTGTATACTTTCAGAAATGAAAAGGGTCCATAGGCCAGACCGAGACTACCTCCAAAGTCTCAACTTAGCCGACCTTGAGCTGGCTCAGCTGTCTACCCCCTCCCCCCCCCCCCCTCCAAAAAAAAAAAATAATAAATAAATAAAAACTTTCCGTGAGTGTTTTTATTCTGGATGATTTTAGTTGACAGAGGTCTTTAAAAAAAAAATCACTTGGAGATCAGTACGAGATTTTTTCTTAAGTTTAGTGAGCGAATCAGCTCAAGGTTTTTGTCTGTTAATCATTCTATGACGTCAGTAGAGGTTCTGTTGACAAGTGAAGCATTGTGATCTCAAGACTCATACCGGTGGCAGAAGAGAAAATGAGTCATTTCTTATTGAGATTACACCGAGTAGAATTGACAGGTGAACAAACGCAACAAAAGAACAGTGTTATAGGCTATTATTGTGCTCGGCGAAAATGTCGCGTCAATTTTTGGATTGCTCCGAATTGAATAAGAGCCCAGATTCTGCCGCTGCCAAGAAGAATCTTTTAAGTATGACTAAATAATGGAGTACCTGTAGCTCCATGACTAAATTGTTCGAATTTACAACTTTGAGAGGCCATTTAACACATACCTAAGCTTGATTGAAATTAATGCTGACATTTCAAGGAACTATATAGTGTTTTCCGCATGGCTGCGAGGGAATCTGTCGTTCTCTATAAACAAGACACAAGTTTATTCAGAGACAGAATCCTTGAGAGTTGAAACAATGGAAAAGTCATAATTATAGATGAGAATAGTTGTACACTAAGAATATAACAGGACTGAACATTCATCCTCAATCTAATCTGCTATCACAAAATCAAAATGATTCTGTATACATTGCAGGCCCTATATATGCCATTGTCATACAGATTAAAAAAAAATCATAAATGATGATATCATTATATCTGAGAGATGGTAGTTTGAATGCTTCCTTTATTTTGATGATATGCACTCAGAAGGCCAGCATGGTATAACTGACTGAAATTGTGTTATTTCAAGGAATCTACCAATTCCTTAACCCGTTCCTGCATACAGGACCCTGGTAGCCTGTATATGAGGATTTCAGAATTCGGTATGGAACAGATTTATTTAGATATTAACTTTTTAACAAGTCATTGTGTTCCCCTACAAGTGAAATCACAGCCGCAGATTGTTGATTTTAATGTCCTTCTGTACCAGACCATGCAACTGTTTTATTGTATAATCACTTTGAAGATCAGTGTTGTTGTTTTTTTTTCATCATGCTCTCAGTGTTTTCCTTGATTTTTAAAGTCGTAAATGTATAAGCGTAAGGATACAGCCACAAAGATATATTCATATCTTTGGAGACGATATGAGCTCCCTCGTGGAGACTTGGTATATATTTAATATTCTTGTTTATATCTCTCTAAGATTTATAATGTTTGTTTTATGTTAAGTGCTGTCTGGGGCAAATTATTTGTATATGGCCCCATTTTTCTCTCTCTCCTATTTCGTTCTTTAAAACAACAACAACATATTCATTCCCCCCCCCCCATCATTATTATAATTTATTTCGTGGAAGAGATGTGTTGCGTAATGCACTCAGAAGAGTATTGACGGGAACCAGTTTGTAACCGTATATACTAAAGTTCATCATGTCTGAAAAACTATCACAGATTTACATGGTGAGTCCTTAAAGGGATCGTATAGTTTTGGTTGAGCCTTAACTTCAGGTTTTTATCATTTTTGGTGAGATAATGAGAAATCTCTAATGAAATATGAAAGAGCATGTAATTCCAAGAGGGGTTTGATGTTTATTTGATGAAAATTGGTTTTTAAATGGCCGAGATATCCAAAAACAGAGCGATCCTAATAAAGTGTGGGACCCACATTTTATTACTATCGTTTTGTTTTACTTTGTTTTTGGATGTTTCAGGTATTTTAAACCCGATTTTTATTAAATAAACTTTGAATTCCTCTTAAACTGTACTATTTCATAAGTGTTTTCTTGGTATCTCGCAAAAAAAGTTAAAGCCCAATTTTCAACTCCACCAATATTGTACCATCCCTTTAATGTATCATTTCACGTTCATTAGTCCCTTTTATAATATTTCCGATGTTCCTTCATCTTATAGATGATTATCATACTACATGTAGTAGATAAAGCTCATGTAGGCCTTCACCGTTACTCTTTTTTCATCTACAGTGCGTTCAAGTCAACTTTGACAAAATAAAATAATATATAGTAGAATTAAACAAAATCAGCCAAAGTTGGACCTACAATTAAAAGGTCAAAGAATTTGTATAATGCCTAATTTCACAGTTGAAGTTCTTGCCGCAATATCATCAAGTTATATGACAACTAATAATAAAATAAAAGCACGCACCCGTTTTCTCTCTCTCTCTCTCTCTCTCTCTCTTTTTCTTCAAAATAAAAATGTGCCCCAGATGTCGCAATTCCATGCTTATCGGGATTATTTATTATCTTTATATTTTCATGAACGAGTCTTTCCTGCTATCAATAAAGATGCGTGTATCATTCAAAACAATCTTTATGTTACCTGATGAGCTAGACCAAGTGCCCTTTCATTGATTTTGTTTTTAATTGTCGTTTCGTTGTTATTTCATACCCCGTGTTTTATCGTTCTCCTACTTTATTCCATCTCAAATTGTTATATAGTTTCCGCCTACAGAGGGCGGCGCGCATCAAAATCAGAGCCTTCTGACCAAAACCCGACCAAAGATCCCTTATCTATCCACAGAGGGACTCGAACCAAAGCTGTGAAATCAATGCCGTAAACCGCACTGACCCAAATTTTGCAATTGCCCCCATTATTAATTTGGTACGCATTTTCTGAGTTTCTTAAATAGGTCCTATTATTTTCATTAAGCGTTTCATTATTCTGTCGCATATAAACAAATACACAATAGTCATGATCATATGCATACCTTAATGACCAGGGAATCAGGATGGTCGCAGCCCCCCCCCCCCCCCCTACACACACACACTTTGGGCTTTCGAGAAAAACCAGAAATCTGTGTAAAAAAAACCAAAAAACAAACAAACAAACAAAACGAAAAGGCACCCCACTTGAACACTAAGGTTCCATCCACATCCTTACCGAACCGGGGGGGGGGGGGGGGGGGGGGGGGCTTACCGGGAAACATCGACCCTTGACACAACCACTTGAGCACTAACCATCCCCACTCCCAACACACGCAAGCACGCACACACACCCACACACACGCACACGCACATAAACTATTAATAGGTATACTTGTGGAGTATACCCCTGTTTTTTCCCATATAAACAAATACGAATGCTCCCACAATGCCATTTTTTATCCCCACAGTGTTAATAAAGCAAAACAAAAGATGGAACCCCACAATGTACCTCTTGATCGAAGACATACACACACGCACACACACACACACACACACACACACACCAAATTGTTTTGCCGTCCCTGGTATAGACGAAAACCCAGTTGGCCAAATCTCTAGCCAAATCACCAGTGGAAAAAAAAAAAAAGAAAGAAAGAAAAAACATGCATTACCGGTATGCAAGCAGCTTCAAGCTCCTTGGTATATGAGATGCGCCGATCGGGCATCACCATCATCACCTGAGCAACCGATGACGTTGCTTAGTAACGTGCAAGTCCACCTGTTTCATCTCTACTGCGCCGCGAAACGAAAAGAAAAGTCCGCGTATGTGCAGTCTACACTATAGACCTTTTTTGTTTGCTTATTTCAATGCCAGAATATCAGATCACCTTATACATCACATCGATCAATACACTATTGATGCACAGGTCTGAGTACGTCAGTCGGAATTTTGTGGATAAGGTAACCATGGAATATTTAACCCACGACATTTTGTGCGTGTTCTTCTGCTACGACGTAAATAGGTACAGAATCTAGACTATGGAGGGTGTGCATGCAGCTCGCATGCAGCTCGCGAGGCCATAATCCTGACAGTGCGGAGGGTGGGGTGGGGTTGGGATGTTACGCCTTTGTCGTGCAAGAAAGACAACAATCCGGCTCCCCCTATTCACAGACTTCACAGACTCGATATTACATGTACTTGCATCGATATTTACGTGAAATTAGCCCTTTTCACTGGTCAGAAAACATAAATGATACAAACTGCGATTTCTATTGCCACATTTCGGCTCTTGCTAAATCTGATGACGCAAATCAATATCAATACTTATTTCGATACACGCTGCCTTTTGTAGTCTGACCCGACCCTGCGAAAGCAAAGCCCGGCGACCGTTTCAGCCAGCAGCACGTGCATCGCCGTGTGACGAATCAATCCAACGCGATATCGCTCTTACCAGCAGCTATTGTGCAATGTGTATTCCGCGCATACGTGACGTGAACGTGAGTGATCCACACATCACAATCGAGTGTGTGTATGCATCTAGCTATAGCTAGTATAGTACGCTGCCGTGGTATACAATTTGTATGGATCGGACGGGCCTCGCCTCGGTCACGTTTAGTGTCGACATTTTACGTTTACGTCGGAACTCATACCCGGTAATGAAGAAAATCGGAAACAACTGCAGCTAGTTGCAGAGAGGGTATGATTCCGAGACATGGACATTTCTGATCGACTTTGTGCCTTTGAATGATCAAGTTCAGCCTTGGTTTGGGTGATTGAGACATCCGTCTGCGTGAAAAGTGTTCGTACCCAATGCAGTGTCCTGTGATAAAAACAGAAGGTAATGGACACACGAATTACCGTCATGGACACCGAAAAAGTACCACTGAGACGGGAAGACTTTGTGCTGAGGTGAGTAGGTTTTGTCCTTCGATTCCTGATGATGCATGATGTACACAGTTTCTTTTGCATGACATAAATAGGCAAATATGTTGCTGACGACATCAATCCTTGTAAAAATAGAATTAAGAAAAAAATAGCTTTTCATCATCTGACTGTTAGACATAATACTAAATAGTTTGTACTAAAAAGCAATAATTGGATCTGCCTGTTAACATTATACTTACTGGAGGGCTTGGCTGGTCTACCATTTATCTATTTTTTTTTAACCGTTTGTTTTTGTTTTTATAAATGTAGAGACTCTGCTATAATTCCGGTTGTGTATAATAGTCTCGAGATTGGCTCATGTCATGTGTCAAAATATTATCTATTCAAACAAAATGTCTGATAATTATGCTGCAACCTGTGAGTGTGAGTGTAATTATTGGCTCATTCAAATGTGTTTTCATTTGCTTCTACTGCACTTTTATAATCTACATATGAGCTTGACCTAAAAGGTCAGTCTGTATATTATCTTGTTGTAAGGTACAGGCTCTGTGTACAGTATGTTATGCGGAGACTATGTCTGGCTTCATGGAATCTCCCGTAAAAGTAAGAAACGATGGGGGAAAAAAAAAACTCTGGACAGATGGTTTTTTCTGTCTACATACATTGTACAATAACATGTATGAGTATAATCCTGATCAGATTGATAAGTATACAGCCATATAGAGCTTGTTTGAAAAACTATGTGTACAAACTTGTACATGAATTGTTTGTAAGTGTCTAGAACTTTCAACAAGTATAACCTATATATGGCTATAGACTTGACCGAAAAAGTACAGATCAGTCTGTATTTTATCGTTGAGGATAAACACATGTACCCTGTATGTTCCACCGAGACTTCATGATCTGGCTTCACGGAATCCCCGCAGGAGGTCAGATGACTGTAAGAGAGTAAAAAATGTCATAAAACTCCTCTGGACAGACAAATTTTTCTAACTCTAAGTGTAGACTTGACCGAAAGATCAGTCTAGATATTGTCAAGGATATACATGTACAATGTACATGTACATATTATGTTCCGCAGAGACTATGTCTGTCCGAACGATCAGTCTACTCTAGATATTGTCGGGGATATGTTCCACAGAGAATAGTTAAAATATCTGGCTTCATTGAATCCCTCTTGTCAAATAGTCAAACAAATTTTACAAGATTCCTCCAAACAGACAGATTTTCTGTATAAGCCAAGGCAATGTACGATCCATCATATTGCACCAAACACACACTAGGAAATACTTGATAGAGTCCATATAATAATGTTTTTAATCTCTCATTTAAATTTGAACCGAATCGGTTGTTGTCAGCATTGATATGATTATGGATGCCAACTTTCCTAGCATCATGCAGGTCAACGCGCTCTTTGTGAGCAACGCGTTGCAGTTACAGTCTGTAGTCATCTACCTGATTTTACATGACTTATGTGTAATCTTTCAGATATTTGTAGTTTACTGGGAGCTGCAGTATGAAGATCATAAAATGACGAAGTTGAAAGAGGTCGGTTGAGAAATGCGTGCATTGTACTGTGTCTTCCTCTGTCTCAGTGTCTGTGTGTGTCTGTGTTTGTTTATGTGTGCTATCTATACGCTTTTTGTAGGAACTGCATTTCTCAAACGACTTCATTCAACTTGCCATAAATATTATAGTATTGATTTCTAGCCACAGGTTACTAGAAAGAGAATACATCACATGTATTAGCTAGATAACTAAAGTTTCACATTGTGCAGGTAGAGTATCGAGTGTACAGCTGTACATCGTGATCTCTCGCTGAGAGAGAGCTGATTTGAGCCATGACATGAAAGTCAATGTTGATATTAATGCTTTCTGATAGATGATCTGTTTCAATTTTACACAAGTAATACAGCGTAGGAAATATTCTTTCAAGTATTTTCTGTGATTTTGGTGCAGTTTTAGTGGGCTGACATGGATACAAAGGTACACCGAAAGTTTATTGAGCCAAATCAGACAAACTCTGAGAAAGCAGTTGCTAGTAAATCCAAATGCATGGTATGTACAGTCTACATTGTACATGCAGGAAGATATTATTTCATGATAAAAACCTCGAATCAAGGATGAATGATTATATCCTTACTGCTCTGCAATTCTGGTCATGTACTGATAATGATGTCATTACTGATCATTTACTTTTATATATTACATGTATTATTGTTCATCCTGCTTGCTACAAAGCTGTACAGTGAGGTGTACATTAATGACAAAAAAGCTTAGTATATTATAGAAGGAATTTGTATCATATTTATACTGTATATTTCAATGGGTGGAAAAAGAAAAGAAGACCTAAGAAAATGCTCCTGAGGTACACTTGTTATTTTTCATAGTCTGGGTTCATGAGAAACAGAGAAAAAACAAAACAAAACAAAACAAACTTGTGTGAGTTTCCTTTAACTTCTACACTAATTACAGTTCTTTTGTCTTTGTATAATTTTCCTATCTCTCATTTCCCTCCTTTTGGGTAAACATTTCCATTTGATATTGTATACTTGATATTTGTGCAACTACATTAGTGAGATGGGTCCCTTGACTTCATTGTGTGTATAATTGTATAATAATCATTATACTCTTTTTTTACATACAGCTGTATATACAGTGTATTGTTATCACCAACAATGCAATTTGACAACTTTGCAAGGGTAATGAAGGGACACACGTGAGCTACTGTAGTTTAATGGCTGGGATTGTGTACTTTTATCTGGTGTGAAATGACAACATCCACTTTCTTTTTGAGAAGCAAGGAGTTAGTCAGTGTTCCCCTTTTGCTAACAGTTGAATCATATTGCATGATCTTGGAACTTTTGGCTTTTATTACCAGTTTTTGCTGTGTATATTACACACATAAATTTATATACAATGATATTTATTTATTTGTCTGTGTGTGTGTGTGTGTGTGTACATGTACATTGTATGTGTGTGTGTTATTGAGAGTAGCATGTGTCTGTATTACTGTCATACTTCCCAACTGATACCATTTGGTTGATAATTCTGAAAGAGTGGTGTTCTTGATTGGATAAAGGATAAGAAAAGAATCAGTTGAGCTTAACTTGTAAACATGTGTTTTATTTTGATTCAGTGTTCGATACAGAAACTGTAGTGGAACACTCTGAAGATAGGTGGAATATTTGAAAATACTGTTGAAATTGTTGAAAGTGATGGTGAATAGCATGAGCCACCCACTCTAGACAGACCTCAACAATTTATGATATTAAAACAGTGGACCAATCTCAAGAAAAAGCCAAAAAACAAAACAGAACAAAACAAAAAAAGCTCCTGGTACTACCATTTGAAACCGTGTACAAACCTCATTGTACAGCAAATGTAATATATTTAGTACATTTGCAGTTAAATGGTAAGAAATAAACATGTCGATTGTGATACCTTAGATGAAACATTAATATTTTTTTTTTTTTTTTGTATTTCTGATGGTACCATTGCTTTGTATATCCATGGGAAGTATGATTTGTGGGAAATACAGTATCTACTTGTTGCTACAAAATGGAAATGCAAATGGAAAATTGAGCCACTGTATATTTGATAATGTGTTTGATGTTGCAATTGCATCTGACTTGCATTTTAAATTGGATTTTCATCATTTGTTTTGTTGTATGACCATCATATTGAAGTCACATTTCAGAACAAAATAAAAATAATCCTCACAAATTGTCATAGGGTAGTTCGGTACATCTAATATTGTCCCCTCCCCCATCTAGTGCAAAGGATCTGGTTGAACTCCATCAGAACAAGACAGTGATCCCACCCCGTGGTCCCAAGGAGTCCCACCCTGATGGCAGCAGGCGTCAGGAGGAGATGGCGGAGCGCCGGAGGGAGCAGCGGCAGAATCTCATCAAGACTCCGAGGATTGCCAAAATGTGAGAGACCACCTCACTAAATGAAACATTCTTGTCCCCTTGGATAGGGTTTCAAGGGAGAACAAGTCTTTTTTTTTTATGAAGGGGTAATTCTATTAACCTATACAGTGTAACTTCTTAGTTTCTGCACACCACTACATCTCAATAAATGGTTCAACATTTGGGGGAAAAAATTGGCCTCTTCATGATAGTAAAAGTCTGAGATGATATGTATAACTGACTAATACATAACATTGGGAAAGTCCGGTGTACAATGAAATGTCAAGGCAGAGTTTGTGATCCGTCTCACCACTGTCATGATAAAGACAGTCTCATACCTCTTGAGGTTTCTTGTGTAGCCATCAAAGTGAGTCATGTTTTCATGGTACTTTTTTGTTGTTGTCAGAAACAATAGACATTGTTTCTTAAAGGTCTTGTTTATCTTTGGGAGCAGTGATTTAAAATATGTTCAAGATATCACATTTTATGCATATGTGTTGGTCAGTTGTATCACAAAACATCCTACCATGTGAACATTTTGCAATGAAGCCTAAAATATAAGGAGATCTTACTGTTTTTCTCAATAAACCATAACTGTAGACAGTTTAGTCTGGAAACATTTTTATTATAAAGTTGTTTACATTTTGTATATTTAAATATACTTTTAAATATAACATTGATTATACTGATTCAAATTTTTACATTGGTTGTTTCTATCCCAAACTCACATTTTAGAACTATTTGGAAGCACTAATGCTGGGTGTTTGTTTCATCTGCAAATAGTAAATTATGCCTTTTAAATTTTTATTCTTCGGGTTTTGTCAAACGAGTGTTAGTTTTACTTGTATTTGTCTTTTTTCCCCTGTTTTAGTGGCAGTCTGTCTATGGGCATATGGGAGCCAGATAAGGAGTTAGTTGTGGTGAAAAGTCACAAGGTTTGTATCAATTTTCAAAATCTTTTTGACTGTTCTGTGTGTCCTCATGTTGCATTTTGAACTTTGTGAGTCAAGGCAGAGATCTGCCATCCTTGTTTGCCAGAAAAGGCAGAAATATGTAACACTAATGATTCTGGATCAAGGTATGGTAGTTACAGGGGAGAATTATGAACATGAATGTCAGAGTTGAAAATGCTGGCTTGTTGTGATGAAATATGCAGAGTTGATATTCCAAAAAGGATATAAAGAAACAATAAGGAGGGGAAAAAAGGCACTTGCAGTTGCTTCTTAATTTAGCTCCAAAGCAGTCAGGTGCCTTACAATTTTGCGAAAGGTCATCAGTCACAAACCATCTATAACTGCAGAAGGAAAATTTAAACCACAAATATTCAGGAAATGTTCCATTGTGATCGTCCCAGAAGAGAAAGCTCAGGAGTATTTCAAGTCAGGCAGTATTATGTCATTTTAAGACATTTTCATGAGTTGTCCCTGATGTGTCCTTGACATCGTCAAAAGTCAAACTGACATTTCATTTTTTAAAAACTTTAAAAACTTTAAAGGGACTGCACAGTACTGGTTGAGGTGGGGATTCATGTTTTGAACATTTCTAAGTGAGATAATGAGAAACCTCTTATGAAATATGAAAGAGCATGTAATTTTCAGAATGATTCAACATTTATTTGGTGAAAATTGGTTTTCAAGTGGCTGAGATATCCAAAAAAGTGATAATAATAAAAGGCGACAGGCCACGTCTGTTATTAGGATCTCTTTGTTTCACCTTGTTTTTGCATATCTCAGCCATTTCAAAACCGATTTTCATCAAATAAACTTTTGATACCCCTTAGAATTTCATGCTCTTTGACATTTCATAGAGTGGTTTCTGAATGTCTCGCAAAACGTTAAAAGCTAAATCCTTACCTCGACCAGAACCGTACACACCCTTTAACTTTTAATTTAAAAAGTTTTACTGCTCTGATGCATGAACTTGAAAATTTTGTTCAATCTCATTTCATTTCATGCACCTCATTGTATATTATTCCCATGGATTTTATCACTTATGTTTCTGCTCTTTGTTTCCAGGGCAAATTCTGGCACACGATGGGATACATGTTACAGGGTCAGAAATACTTGTATCCAGAGGAAGGGCTCTTTCTACTAGAAGTGGTAAGCTGAAAACTGCTGGCATTCAGATACCAAAATACACACATTTACGCACGTACAGACTTACAGATATATTTCATGACATCCTGTGTCATCTTCATTCTACTTTGTGGTGGAAGAAGGTATACAATGTACATTGTTGGAGGTGTTAATGATTACATATTTGTCAGTGCCTCAAACAAAGGGTCGTTCTCATCAGTAGACACTGTACACTTGTGAAAGGTAAAGGTATTCCATTTCATAGAAATGCATTTATACCATTTCATAAAATGCATAAACCGTAACATATCATTTTCAGGATGACTTTCCGCAAAATGTAGATGACATGCTATGCAATGAGGCAGTAGGTAAGTGAACTGTTTGCACTGGTACACTGGAAAATGCATGCCAATGTATCAAAAGTTGTCAAAACAATGGTCAGTTTGATTTGTTATAGGCGGGGGCGGAGTGACGTCACTTCCGCATAGCGACGAACTCGCTGCCCTTAGTGCGATGAAAACAATAGCCGTCAAACGAGCGTGCAACAGAGCATGCAATGCCGTCATATAATACGCGAATTGCAATATATGGGACCGTTCATTAGCACACATAAACGGAGTTTACGTGGATCTACAGTGGAGCTGTCAGTTCACGCTGTGTTACTACTGTCGCGTGTAATGCTCTTCATTTTACTTTTATTTACCGCTGAATCTAGTTCATTGTTTCAGTTAAAATATGCTTTCATAGATTATAAGATGTCTTTCGATTACTGTGATAAACTTTCATGGGAAGCAAAGGAGAGATACGAGACTAAACTGTCCTCCATCGGCCTTGCAGTTTGTCCTTACCGTGTACCTAACTATACACAGCCCAGTCGCTGCTGTACATACGTATTCGCGTAGCGTATTAACAGCGTCTGGTCGGGCTACCGTGTACCCGCAGACTCGTGGATCAATGACCCTACGTCGTGGCCAGACATTCAGTTCGCCGATGTGTACATGTACCTAACGAATACACCTGGTTAGTAGTCGGTTATCATTTACTTCCAGTAATTTGAATTCAGAGCATATCGTCCTTGACTTCACTAGACTCCAGTGGGATCCGTCTTCATTCTCCCGGCTGATAGCAGCTAACCACCGGTTCCTTCTTTCTGGACTGCGATCACGTTTTGGAAGTTCAAAGAAAGATAGTTTTTTGTCCAACATTAGACTATGATTATGGCAGCCAAACACAACACAACTTCGAGGCATTGTGAGGATGTGAAACAAACGATGAAATGATGTACGAATCTGCAGTAAAAATGTCAGAAAGCTGTGCAAAAATAACCGATAATAGCACACTAGCGTATAGCGTTCATTCAGTGCAGTGCATTATGCATGTACCGTGCGTGTATTATGCATACGATGCATTGCTGAGCGCTGCACTAAGGTACGGTCGCTACGCATTTGTTTTCATCGGCCGGGTCGGTTACTAGGGCTCCATGTTGAAAATGCCCGGATGTCCGCCCCCGCCTATAGATCCCAAGGGACAGAGTTTGGTAGTAAAAAAAGGACAGTAGGTGAAATTTAAGTAAAGCTACAGAAATCATTGTCAGCCTGGCATGGTGTATCATAAAGGAAATGAAGGAAGTGTGAAGAATTCAATTTTTGCTTGTTCATAAGTAAATTGTTGATTGAAATCTTTGATGTCCACATTCACACAATTAGATATTTTCTTTTGTAGAAGGTAGACTAATTCAATTAAGATAGATTGTTACAATCTGTAGTCAATACTTTCTTCACAATGCATTGAAAGAGGATGTATAATATTTTGTAATCTCGGTGATTCATCACACACAAACTTGCCAAGATTTAAATACTAATTTTTGTACTACTTGCTCACAAAAACCAATGAAAGAGTAATGTCTTTATTCTTCTTTCTTTCTTCTTCCTTTCCTATTTATCCTCCTCTTTCTCCTTCTACTTGTACTTCTTTTGTTCTTGTTTGTCTCGTTCTTTTCCACCTCCTCCTCCTCCTCCTTCTTGTTCTTCTTCCTCTTCTTCCTCCTCCTCTTTTACTTCTTTTTCTTCTCGTTCTTGTTGTTGTTGTCCTTCTTCTCCCTCATCTTCTTCTTCTTCTGCTTCTTCTTTTTCTTCCTCTCCTCCTCCTCCTTCTTCTCCTCCTCTTTTTCTTCATCTTCTTCTTCTTCTTCTCTTCCTCCTCCTCCTCTTCCTCCTCCTTCTTCTTTTCCTGCTTCTTCTCCTCTTTTCCTTTTTCTTCTTCTTTTTCTTCTTCTTCTTCTTCTTCTTCCTCTTCTTCCTCCTCCTCTTCTTCTTCTTCCTCTTCTTCTTCTTCTTCTTCTTCTTCTTGTCTTCCTCCTCCTCCTTCTCCTTCATTATTTTTTCTTCCCATCCCATGTTTGTCTTCCTCCCTCACATTCCTTGTTTCTGTTTCCAGGGGTCCATGGAACTCCACTATGGTGGTGTTCCAATGTCCATCCAGAGAGCCTACAGTCTTCTCATTCCAACGTATTTGTCCAAAGAACATTACAGGGTAAGAAAAGGAGATGTTCGTCCTACAATGGAGCTAAAATGTTCCTACTTGTTTCTGGCAGGCCTGGCATAGGTATAGCAAGTTTCATGAAGGCCATTACTTGTCCAAAGGACATTACAGGGTAAGAAAAGAAGATTTTCTTCCTACCATGGAGCTAAAATGTTCCTACTTGTTTCTGGCAGGCCTTGTGTGTGTTTATAGCAAGTTTCATGAAGGCCATGGGGGATGATGTAGCCACAAGACTGAGTTTAAATGATGGACTACATTTTTAAATGTTCCTAAAATAAGATGAAGGCTGGATTTTGCGTGCCAAGTGACACACACACACATGCACACACAACCTCCTCCTGTGTCTGCACACACATGACATTGATAGAAAGGCTTCTAATTGTGTTTGAGTTTCTACTTTTGAAAGTATTTTAGTAACTAGCCTTAGCCCAGAGCCATTTTGACATTTGAAGAAGAGACCAGAGTCCTTGTGTTGTTCGAATCAGTTCTTTTTCTGTCTATTTTACCTCCACCAAGGAGGTTATGTTTTTACCCGTGTTGGTTTGTTTGTTTGTTTGCGTGTTTGTTTCTTTGCCTGTTTGCAAAATATCTCAAAAAAGTTGTGAACAGATCTGGATGAAACTTACAGGAAAAGTTGATAATGACACGAGGAACAGATGATCAAATGTTGGTAGTGATGTGGGAATTTGTATGGATTTTTGAAGAATTTTTAATCTTTTGGCGGATAGAGTCAATGAACTTAGGGAGTTCAAGCTGTGCATATTTGAGGTGTGCATATATATTGAAGAATAAGATCAGTGGTGGAAATGAGCTGCTTAAAGGAGGTCTGCGCTCTCAGAGCGCTTTTCTAGTTTCATTTTGATTTGATTAATGCTACATCTTGCCTTGTTGCTCTACTTTCCTGACACCTTTGATCTGCATTTTTATTTGTATAATATGCATCTTGTCACACCCATTTTGCTTTCACAGTTAGTGTGTTCACAGTTGCCAGATTGTAATTACAGTGTACTTCATAGTTTATGTGAGAAGATGCATGTACAAATACATACATACATACAGAAAACACAAAAACTGCTTAGGACTGAAATTGGTGAATGTGTGGTTAACAAGTTTTACAATAGAGTACCATAGTGTTGATGTCACTGTCTTTTATTTGATTGAACATGGTTAGCAACCATTGTCTTCATAGATATTCCTGCTATGTGAGGGTGTTAAGAAACAATTTCCATGGTAATGAATGGTTATTATGTCACACTTTGTACTCTTTTGAGAAAACAGAAGTATTAAACTAACTGTCATACATTCATACCAGTGATAGGGAGAGTTTTACATTAATCCATTCAATGAAATGTGTATATTTGCTGATGATTCTACCCTAGGTCAGAAAAGAGATGACATTTTTTCCCCTTGAGTAATCCATTTAGACAGATGTTTGACTGTACAGTGCACTCCTGTTATAACAAAATTCAACAAAGTAAAAATGCAGGGTGCAACATAACCGCTTTATTTTTTAAGATTTATTTGTTTGGTTATAACAACATTTTGATATAACGAAAGAAAAGTGCTGGTCCCGAGGACTTCTTTATAAAGGGAAGCCACTGTAATTGATTGAGTCATGGCTAAAAAACTTTATCTCCTCCCAATGTTGTTTGCACAAATATGGTAGCTTCATGACATGATAGATAATCATCTCATTCCATGTTTATTTAGTGGGCAAGTTTGGTTCATATCTTTTAGTTTTTGTTGTTTTTTGTTTCTCCAGGTGTACTGCCATCTGATGCGTTTAGGCTACATCACCACCCGCCACATAGAGTGAGTAATCTGACTTTTAGGCAGGAACCCCAGACTGACTGAGATTGTGGAGTTGGAGTACACATTTTGCTTCCCTGGCTCTTAATTAATAGCCTCACATTAGCATGTTGCAATTTTATTAGAGTAAATGTGTGTGCTTGCTCTGTATGTGATAGATGTTTCTGTTTGACAGGTTTAAGTAATCTTATTTGAATGTTTCTGTTAATTTTTTGTTTTGTTTAAAGAATGAAAGTGAAGCATTGTTCATGACTGATTCGTGTTTGACTGCAAGTATTCAACCTAAGAAAAAAAGCCATAAAAATTGACATTTAGTCGCACTCGGGTGCAATTTTTAACACACACACACACACACACACACACAAGATGACTCATAAGAAAGAAGTAGAGGTGCTTGAGTCTGAAGATGTGATGAGGTGCATCATTTGACCCCATACCAAGCTTATGGATGTCATATTAATGTACTTTGCCACAGACAATGCCAATCCATCCTGCACACAAAATGGTCAATATTTCATTTCATTGAGATCTTGTTCTCCTGTTATGTGAGGAAAGTTATGATATTGATAGAGATTTGTGGAGCCATGTTCATGCCGTGCTTCTTTCTTCTTTCAACAGATCTGATATCACAGACTATGAGTACCGCCTGCGCATGCACCAGTACCGTCACACCCAAAAACTGGCCTACCACAAGGTCCAGGGCTGGTTCCAGCAGATCGGTGATGAGCCGATGAACTCTATCTGGCCCGACAGTGACCTCAACCTCAACAGCCTGTCTACCGACTCTCTCAAGACCTCACGGAGGCGCGACGGGCAGATGTCAGCGACGAACAGCAACGCCAACACACACAACAGCGGAGGCAGCGTGGTGCAGTCAGGTTGTGATTCCTCCGAGGTGGGAAGTGCGGGGGAGATGTCGAGGGTGATCAAGGCACGCCAGAAGGTGCACCGTGCCAGTGCCAAGTACGGCAAAATGTGTAGCGAGGACAAAGGGCAGACCGGTCTGAAGCAGAAGTCCAGTAGTCAAGCGGGAACATACAAGTCAGATTCTCTGACGGGTGAACAATTGATGAAATTCATCAGAGATGTGAGTGCAGAAATTTCAGACGATTCGGGAGAGGCCTCTAAGGGAGAGAAGAAGGCCGCAGCTGAACACATTGAGCAAGGAGGCAAAATCACTGAATTTGTTGAACCTAAGATGGCTGATATCGGCGAAAAAATTGCCAAGGCTCTAAAAGAAGAGTCAGATGAGAGTTCAGAGTACTCGGATGGTCCAGTCTATCCCGAAGAAAAAGAGGCGAGTAAAGAATCAGCGTTTGATGAAACCAGCATAAGCCTTTTGGACTTTCATAGAAAAAGGCTTGGCGGCAGCAGTGAAGAAGGCTCTAACAGAAACAAAAGGCTGAAGATGAGTGACATTGAGAGCAATAGCAGCCTGGAGAGGAAAAAGCCGCAGTCATCTTCCTCTGGAGGTGATCAGTGCTTGGCGACAACCAGAACTGAAAGGAAGAGCAAAACCGCTCAGGATGACAGTGGCAAGGACACCCATAGTGACATTGAGCTTTGTCCCATGCCATCCTTGGACAGGCCAAAGGGCGTGATGACCAGCCCCGATGGAGCCTGGATTCATCAGAGAGTGGGCAAGGGCAAAAAGCACGGCAAGCAGGGAGGGAAACTGGGGATGAGGCCACCAAAAGACAAGTCCAACGAGAGCCCGTCATCCGACCTTGGCCTCTCGGACGCGGCCTCCTCCATGTCTGTAGACTTGGAAGAATTCCTGGACATGGTGGTTCCCATGTTGCATGGAGCTCCCAAGGGAGCTGTTGGGGATAGCAGTCAGGAGCTGCAAGCCTATCTGGAGTATCCTCACTGGAACTTTGACAAGATCACCCTGCCGGACATTGCGTCCAACATGAAATCCTCTCTCCTTCCATTTCCAGCAAAGGAGCTGGTGCCCGCCAGCATCGCGGAAAGTCGTTGCATTGAAGACTTCAGTACTGTCGAAGGCAAGCAATTAGAACTCACCAAACTGTGCAACAACAACAAAATGCTGCTTGCCAAGTCAAAGAAGATCATCAACGTCTTGGAGCTGATTGGTGACTGCAAGATGCCCGACAAAAACCAGGCTTCAAAGAATCCCTCCAAAGAGGCTTCCGTGGAACCAGACAACTGGAAGGAATACAAGGAGAAGAAGCAGCAGGAAGACAAGAATATGACAGAGCTCCTCAACTCTCCTGTGGGACATCTCTGGCAGGGTGATGTCAAACCTCTGGTGAAGCCTTCTGATGCTAAATCCACAGGTTGGTTGAGCTTTTGCTTGTGTGTGTTCACTCAATTCAGCCCCTGAACATGCCCTTCCCCCCCCCCCCCAAAAAAAAAAATCAACAACAAACCACCACCACCACCACCACCACTACCACCACCAACAACAACAGCAACAATGATGAAACACATATACATATAAACAAACGACAATCCCTTTTCAACATCTTACTATTCTACTAAATGCAATTTAGTGTATAATGTGTCACCATGTTGTTCATTTTTTTTTTCTTTTTTTAATGGGTGGGGTGATTTTTCTTGTGATACATTCATTAACATTGTCTTTCATTTTTCCTGTTGCAGGCCATGTGCTGAACAAGTTGCAGGTCATCGACGGGGCCAACTTGACATGTGAACACTCTGGGCACAGGTGAGTTTTATGATCAGAGAATGAGATGTGTTTAGAAGGAATACACTACTACTACTGCTGTTTGCTGGGAAGGAGTCTTTGATTGGTTGATGTGACAAACGTAAAATTCCTAGCTATTGGGGCAACATCTAATGATAATTCTCTGTTTTGTTGACTTGTAATTCAGGTTTTGCTCCCCCTCCATTAGAAAAAAAAATTTTGTCACCTCAAAGAGGTCTCAAATATATGTTCATTGAAAAGACTTCAGTGCGTTTCTTCTATTAAATTATGGTGTCACAGTCCGTGCGTGACTATTGTAGTTCAGTACAGAAACAATAGATAGGTTTAGAAATGAACAAAGTGCAAAGTATGGGCCTTTTTTTCTGAAATTTTCATGTAAGTAGATGTATGTATATAATGTCAAGATTGAGTCAATGATGGCAAATGCCATGTCTTCAGGTAAAAACTTTGTATTTAATTGTTCGACCGTGAGCAGTTTTATAGTAATTAATCTAAGATATATGATTTAGAATGAATTGGTACAAAAGCATGCCTCTGCTATGAAGTGTCACTGGACACATGTTTTCGGGTTGTCCGTCCTTCTGTCTGTCTATAATTGATTTTGTGAACACAGTAACTTAAACACCATTTTAAGTATCCAAATAAAACTTTGAATATGTATGTGTGATTGGATGAAGCTGTGCGTATTAATTTTTGGGTACACATGCATGAGATCAGAGGTCACAGGTGGAGGGCAAATACTAAAATTTCACTGTTTCCCCTCATATCCCTTCAATACCTGAAGGTATTTTCATGAAATTCTCTCAGAGAATTTTCATTGAAAATGGTGTGTTTATTCTTATGGTAATTATTTCCCAATCATGTGAAATCATTGTCTCACATTGGCAAGATGTTCTGTAGGCTTATTGGGTGAATAATGCAAAAAAGCAGAGGCATACCAATTGCACTAGTGACATTTTTATTTGAGTCTTTGATTGGCCATGAAATTGAGATTATCTTGCTTTCGTTATTTGAGACAAATAACTGTTACAGTGGAGACTTTTAAAATGTGCAAATTTTTGCAATATGGAAACTTGCGCATTAGTGGGAAAATAAAAGCATACAAATTATTTTGCTTGTTATACATACAAATATGTAATGTCTTGATTCAGCGGAATAATAAACACACTAACTTCATCATACTTGGCAGAGCATGAAATTAACATCTTTTACAGATTTTTTTTGGTTTTTTTTCTGAGTTGTCTTTAAAAGCTTCTTTGAGAAGCATGTGCTATTCATTTAAACTTTCCAAGCACAATACTAGTAGTGAGGAGCACATAGTTGCCTTTCTTCAAGAGGTTTCCAGTATTCAATGTATAGAATACACTCTGTGCTTGCTTTAGTAATGTCATTGACTTCAGTACAAAGGGAGGGGGGGGGGGGGAGGGTGCCCACTTTGTTACTGAACGTGAATGACTGGAGAATATCCGGCCTTCCTGAAATAATCTCATGTGCATGTGCATGTGTCTTGCCAGCTAACAACATGGATCAAAATGTGATCTCCCTGTATAGATTCTCTCCTCCACTGATTGACTCCAAGATATCCTTTGATGTCTTCATGCCAAACAAGAAGTACAAGAAGACGAATCCAGGCCAGCCCAACTTTTGTGTCGTTGTCTGCAGGTAAGAAGAAGATAAGTCCAAATTGATCTTAAACACAACAGAACAAAATAAAAGTCAAACCACCCCCGCTGCACTCAAACCACCCCCGCTGCACTCAAACTTGGCCGAGCTGTCAATTGCATGTATCTTGTTGTTGGTCCTTTTTGTCCTTCTTCACTTGATGCTTTGATTATTGAAATGAAGAACTGATGTTTCATCAATATAATACAGTGGTCTTTCATCAGTATAATACAGTGCTCTCTCATCAGAAAAAGTCTAGATACAGCAAACTTGCATTACAATAGAGCGAAATACTGCTCAGATTTTATTTTATTTATTTTTTTAATCAAATGTTAATATAACAAGTTTTTAGCTCACCTGAGCCAAAGGCTCAAGTGAGCTATTGCGATCGCCCTTTGTCCGGCGTCCGTCGTGCGTCGTCCGTCGTCCGTCGTCCGTCGTCCGTCGTGCGTAAACTTTTTACATTTTCATCTTCTTCTTGAAAACCCCAAGACCGATTTTCATCAAACTTGGCAGGTAGCATCCCTAGGGGGTTAGGAACTCAATTTGTTAAAATGGGCACCATGCCCCACCCAGGGGGCCCCCAGGGGGGCCCAAACCCCCAAAAATTAAGGAATCTGTAAAAATCTTCTTCTCTAGAACCAGAAGTGATAGAGCAAAGTTAATACTATGAGTTAGTACATTGATGACTGTAGTTTCAAGTTTGTTCATGGCAGTATCAGGGGTGCCCCCCTTGGGACCCAGGGGAGGGGGGGTGGGGAGGGGTCCTAATGGGGCCTAAATTGTACATTTTCATCTTCTTCTTGAGAACCCCATGACCCATTTTCACCAAACTTGGCAGGTAGCATCCCTAGGGGGTTAGGATCTCAATTTGTTAAAATGGGCACCATGCCCCACCCAGGGGGCCCCCAGGGGGGCCCAAACCCCCCAAATCAAGGAATCTTTAAAAATCTTCTCTAAGATAAGCTAAGATAATACTATGTGTGAGTACATTAATGACTGTAGTTTCAAGTTTGTTCATGGCAGATCCAGGGGTGCCCCTCTTGGGGGCAGGGTGGGGGGGGGGGGGGGGGTTGGGAAGGTCCAAATGGGGGCCTGAATTGTACATTTTCATCTTCTTCCTGAAAACCTCATGATGGATTTTCGTCAAATTTGGCAGGTAGCATCCCTAGGGTCAGGATCTCAATTTATCAAAGTGGGCACCATGCCCCACCCAGTGGGCCCCAGGGGGCCCCAATCCCCCCAAATTAAAGAATCTTGAAAAATTTTGGCCCTTATTGTATATTTTCATATTCTACTTGAGAATGCCTGGTCAAATTTTAGTAAAGCTGTGAATAATTTAGATTAGTGACTGCGTGAAAGGTGAACTTGCGATACTCAGGTGAGCGCTAGACCCGCGGGTCTCTTGTTAGATAAAGTACTTGAACTGCACCAAGGATTTCATTACAATGAAAGTGCACTGTACACTAGGGGGCCTATCGGTTGTAAAGATCTTCTGTTTGACGTGTTGGTTTTCTTCATGAGTGACTTGGCTGATAAATTCATTCTTTAATGAGATGAGTGACTGTAGGTCCCCTTAACTCTGCAAGTCCTGTAGTAATTTAGCTTCAGATAATACCATCTCATCATGAAACTGGCAACTCTGAATTTACTCTGTGTCTTTTTTTCTAGAAAAATAAGATAAACTTGCAGAATTCATTTATCATGCCTAAAGTTGGGGGCTGGGGAGGAATTAACATCCTCATCAATTTTAGAGAGAAATGAGAGCTTCTAACAGTATAATGTCCACCAAATTAAAGAGCAGGAAATAGATGTAGGATTGAAGAGGAATTTGAAAACTCTGCAACATAAAAACAATTATATATGAACAGCAAAGGCCTCAAATGAACTGCATTACATTTTACTTGAAATGGTAATGATTGTATTTACAAGATGTTTTGCCAAACCACAAACATGCCATTATGAGACCTACTGGGTTTAAATCCAAGTTGCTCCATCATTTTTTTTTTTTCCAACTTCACTGGCATAAAGGAAGATGAAGAAGAATTATTGTTTTCTCTGTATGCTGCTGCTATACACAGTTGGCAAACTGTATGTTCTTTCTGTCATGCTGAAAATACAACCACTCCACCGTGTAAACATTGATAACATTTGAGTATTGGTTTAAATGGTTTTAATGTTTCTGTTTGACCCAATCAGCGAGGAGGATCCTGTACCAGAGCTGGCTGCCCAGCTTGACCTACTCATCAAGGCAGACCCCATTCCCGTCATTTGGGGCGTGGTCGACAACGCTGACATCAACTTCTACACTCTGAATGACATTGAGCTGCCTGTGGACATCACTATGGGATGAACCCTTCTTTCTTCAGAAAAAAAGAAGAAGATGATGTTGTTGTTGCCAGTAGCGATGGTGGCGTGGATGAAGGAAAGCACACGAGGTACTCTGAAGAGAGAAATAAGACTTAGGACAGGTGCCGGGTATCCTGGCCTGTACTCTTTTCTATGAGGTGTGTTCATGCTGTCATGGTAACCGCATGCATTGCAGAACACTGTTTAGCAGAAATGAGCTGAAATTGTCCATTCTGCTTTAGTCCTCATTGAAATACGCGAACGAGGCGGTGGTGTAAATATTAGCCGTGCATTCCCCGTCTCCTTGCCTTGTAGGCTCCAGACGCGTGACGTTTGCCTTGAGGAGTCTAGACAGCTGTATGCCAGGATTGCAATGCATGACAGAGAGTTCAGGTCTCCCTTTGTGACCTATTACTTGAAACGATTGTTCAACTGTCTGTGTCAGTGTTTACGAAAGTTTTGGTTCCAACTTAAAATTTGTCTGTCCTGTACTGTAACATGGTTTTATTCACTTGTTTGGTTTTGTTCTTTGTTTATTTGTTTGTTTTTGGGGTTTTTTTTTTTTTTTTTTTTGGGGGGGGGGACTCGGGAGGGGGTAGGCATATTTGCTTACTTTATAGATCAATATTGGGAGAAAATTTATTTAATAAGCCAGATATGAATTTTAGAGCATGATATTTACCAAATCAGAAACTAAAACAACTGCACGATTGGTTACCTTTGTGATTGAGAACTGCAGCAATGAAATGAAATTTATTCATGTTTATAGGGCAAGTTAGCAATTTTTGTCTCAGAGATAAGACATAAAGCATTTGTGCTTAATAGTATATTCCTCTAAATGGGAGACATTATCTTGTTTTGTTGTTCATTTCACAAACATTAATCAACTCATGAATTTTGCGAAAATAAAAACACTGAAATATGTGGGCTATACAGTGCCCCCTAACTTAACCCTATTCTAACTGGGGGGGGGGGGGGGGGTCAAATTGACCCCCCCCCCCTCGACGTTTCGCGCCACGATTCCGCAACGCGCAAAGATTTTGCTGCGTCGTTTCATGACTTTTTTCATTTGAGTCTCCCGCATATTTTGAGACCAAATTTGCGACATTCGGGTACACCGTTCTGAAGTTATGCAATGTATTGCATATGCATGTCAACCCGAAAAACGCTCGAATTCATGATTTCGTGTGCAAATCCAATGCAAACTGTGTTTTTTTGTTTAATTGATATAAATTAGATTATTTCAACTTTTAACCATTGAAATAAATCAATTCTAATGTAGATAAGCTTGAAAAAGTGCCTCCAACAAATTTTGGCAAAAAAACAAAAGATCGAAAAAACAATAAAATACATAAGAAATTAACAAAACAATAAAAAACAAAAGAAAATGATTTTGATTGCGCTATTTTTTTACTAGAAAATTGTTTGATGTGTCTTGAGGAACTCTGACACAAAAATTAAATAATCCTTCAGTCTTTTTGATGGAGTTATAGGTGAAAATATGATTTCATGCGTTAATTTGCATAATTAATTTATTAAAAAAATATGAAATCAAAATTTTTCTATTGTATGACCATGTAATCTTGTAGTTGACATCCGGCTCTATGTTCACGCAAAATTTTGCGGCGATCGCGCAATCGGCGGCCGAGATCTGAAGGGGGGGTCAAATTGACCCCCCCCCCCCAGTAAAAACTATATGGTCTCATGAAAAAAAATAGGGTTAAGTCCTTGCTAGCAAGCCTTTTGTGTGCTCTATGATGCAGCTATCATGGTTGTGATAATGTATACAAGGACTATCAGTAACACTACAGTGCAGTAGTATACTTAGGTACTTCTAACTGCAGTATTTGAAGTGGCTCTGGGGTTTGTTAAAAGAGCAAAAGTGAGTGGTACAACATATTATGGGAAATCTCTCATAAGCTCACTGCCAATTCAGCATTGAATTTGATCTGAAGTTGATGTGGGCATTTCTCATTTGGTTGCGATGGATATTGTGTGTTCATTGAAACTCAAGGGATGGTGTGGGAAGGTGGGGGGGGGTCATGGGAATGGAAATGTTGATTTTTTGTTTTCTTTTCTTTTAATTTTTTTCATAGCAGTTGCTTTGTTATCACTTTGATTCAAAAATTAATTCATGTCACCACAGGGAATACAAGATGTTGTGTTTACACATCCCTAAGCTCTGCAACCTCCTCCAAGAATGTACTCAATGCATTTCAGGAGCAGTGGCTGTGGAATTGCCTGTGTATTGCTCTTCTACTGGTGTGGATTGTGCATGCTGTATTTGAAAACAAAAAGCACATTTTTCAGTGATGTAATGCTTTTACTTTGTTCAAAGTCTCACATTGCTTGTTTGGGAGTCTTGATGTCTTATTTATAGTGATCGGGATATATTCTTATCTTTGTTATTTGTTTTACATGCATCTCAAGCTCATGGAATACTGTGTTGTAGGAAAGCAGGAGCAAGAATGTACAAAAATGGGGATAGGTCAGCTCTATTATTGTCTGATGTTGAAGAAGTGCATGATGCAGTACAGTGGAGAATGCAACCTCCTACCAAGAGTCATGGGTAGTGCTCATGATTGGATTAATGATCCTCAACCCCCCATTTTATCTTTAAGGATCCAAAAGGGGGAGGGGATGGGGGTTCCCGCCCCAGTCCCCTGGTTCCACAGCCCCTGATATGTGAAGTTCATGATGGATGGGTAGATGTGTTTTCAGAGGTATGACATGTACCAACACTGGTCAAGCACATATTAAATCATTGTACCTGTTTCTAACAGCTGGCCTGACAAATGTAACGGCTAGATATTACACAGAACCGTTTGATTATATCCTCAACAATGTGGACCAAGATGAGGTGACTATGACTATGTACCTTTGATGTATCTTCTCCATTCAAACTGCCATATTTTCTATGCGGACACAGGGTTCATGGCTGTGGTTTTTAAGGAATGTAGATAAGTACCTGGAGCGGATCCAGGAATTTACGTCTTTAAAAAATTAAAGGGGTTGCGCATGTGCCTCCCCACTTTTTCTTGTTATTTCTTTTGTTTTAACAAAAAAATAAAGAGGGGATGTGCGCCCCCCTCTGGAACTGCCGGGGAAAGCCCATTATGATGAAGATGCTGGGACTGTTGATTTTACCTCATTATAATGGATACCTCCTGTGTAAATGCACTAAAGAGAGAGAGAGAGAGAGATTAGCTACATGTAGAAATGGAACATCAAGACTGCCAAATTCACCATCTCATTTTAAGCGAACTCTTTGTAATGAGGTTGCCCAGTATTTGCTTGTTTTTTGTTTTTTTGAGGGTGGTTCTTTTTGCAGTGGAGGGGTAGTCTCTGTGAATTTTTAAATTCTAGGACCATTGCTAAAACAAACTTTGTGAAAAGAAATGTAAATTGATGGCCATAAGCAACTGTTAGATATGTATATGAAAAATATATATATGTCTGTATATATCTTCTAATAATTGTGGCTTGGAAGAATAATCAAAATCTTTCATATTGCAGTTATTTGTAGTATATTATGTCTTGATTCTCTCAGTTCATGAAGTGTGGAAAATGACCATAGTGCAATATTAGATAACACTTCAAATTGTTCCTGTAAAGTTTTATGTATTCCCCTCTCTGCTTCGGGGGAAAAACAAAATCCACAGAGTAAATTTTGTCAAGGTTGGCTGTAGTATGGCCCTAACCTGGTCTTGGCTTGCTTGAAAAAAAAATGACAGAAGTTTTGCAACATGAAAACAAGCATATTGTAAATGTCCATGCAAACACATGCATAGAGCTACAGCAAGGTACATTTATCAAGAGTTGTGCATGACTAAACTACAAGCTAGCAAGACTTCAGGTTAACAAGGATCCGTGTGCTTTCAAATTATGGAGGTGATTGCTACAAACTGTCAATATCAATCCACTGTTTTGAGGGATTTTTTTTTTTTTTTTGATAACGAAGAGAATAAATTTGTTTGTTTTTTCATTTCAGTGTGTTTGTCTTGTGCTAGTTTGATAATTAAGCCCGCCGCACACTACACGATTCACCGGTCTTAAGACTAGAAGTGTGACGTCACAGTCTTGCCATTTTCTAGTCGTACGACTGGGTCTTAGCGCCAGTCGTAGAGATTTGACATGTTGAATTTCTACGACTGATCGTAGGCTTTCAGCCATTCACAATGCAGTAGAATGCAAGCGCACGCAGTACGCACTGTGCGCGCTTTGCAGTCGGGTCGTGTAGTGTGCGGTGTCCGGTCGTACGACTCGTCTTAAGACCCAGCTTGGCTTAAGACTTTAAGACCAGTCTGATCCTGTAGTGTGCGGTGGCCTTTAGTCTGCAAGTCTTTTCTTTTTTTAATCTTACACAGACTCCAGGGCCCCATTTCGTAAAAGATGTTAGGATAGCAACTCCTGCGGAATGGCAACTTCCCATAGCAACAGCCAATTAGGAAGCTGGATTCTTGTCATTACCATGACAATTGCCATTCCAGAACTCCGGATTTTAGCAGCACATTTTTTTTTTCCCTTGTATTTTCTGGTACACCAGGTATTCTTGGTCTGTAGCACATGCAATTTTATTACATGTACTGTACATGCTACTTTTCCACATTGTGAACAAATATGCATGGGAATTTGCATATTCAACCATTAGGAACAAATCGTCACCTTTTCTCCACTTTTGTCTATTCCTTATTTCTCAAGGGTGGTATTCTGAAAACCTTCGTAAGTGTCTTCCCCAGTCAGAAAGTTAGAAAGTGCCTCGGAAAGACAGAATTGGTATTCTGAAATTTGTCCTAGGAACTACAAATTAGGCCATCCTTATCCCCGCCCACGTCCATTCTTAAGCCGATACAAAATGCCGCATCATAAGGAACCAACCAATGACAATTGCGTACTATTATGATGTAGGGTTAAATACATGTGCAGCATGTCTCCTTTCTCATGCCCATTTTGTGCATCAAAGTACATGTTGCGTGAAGTGAATGACAAGCACCTATCACGATGTTTGCAGCTTGCTATATCTTAACACCATACTTAAGACAGGGGTGGGACTTCCCTAGATATATTCCTAAAATTCTTTCCTAAGTACATTCTAGAATACCAACTTTTTCTTAAGTCAGAAATTTGCATATCTCATCCTCATTTGCATATCTGTCTAAGTTTCTTCCTAAGATTAAGAAAAAAAGTTTGAAAGATTTTCAGAATACCACTTGGGAAAAAATCCTGACTTGGGAAGAAATTTCTTCCTGGGAAGGATTTCAGATTACCACCCCAAGGCCTCACAGTGATTGTTCCCAAACCTTAACATGTACTTGAGGCTTTTTTTTTTTTTTTTATATTGATGTCAACTGTGTCGGAATGTGCTTTTGTTCAATGTCCTTTTTGTGAAGACTGTACTGTGTGGGCTGTGTTATCTGTATATAATGAATTTTCTGTGTATAGCACTGACTTACCATGTGCCAGTGTGCATGAGGAAATGTATTTGCCCACTGGATATGATCTCTCAAATTATGGTGCTGCTCACAAAAACATATCTGGAAGAGTCTCCATTGGATGTGAGTTATATATGAATATTATCCATACAAATATGCATTTAATTGTATGTATGTATAACAAGCCACACTTTGTGTCATTAAAATTCATTCAACAAAGGTGTTACAGAGCTCATTGCACAGAGCAAGCGTGATGCAAATAAAACTGGAGCATTTTGTGAAAGTGATATAAATGCACCTTATTTACAAAGAAATGTATGTCTATCTGTGTGAATAATGTGTCTATGTTTGAAGGTCCCCCCTCAAAAAAAAAAAAAAAAAAAAAACACACACACACACACAAAAACCCCCCACACACACTAACAAACAAAATACAACACCCACACAAAAGGAAAAAGACAAAGATAGTGGTCTCTTTAGCTGTCAAAAGTATGATGTATATAGCATGCCCATAGGGACATTGTTAAGGAGGTTTGGGTGAAAGCACACGTTTAAAGGGATGGTATAGTATTGGTGGAGAAAAGGATTAGGCTTTTAACTTTTTGCGAGATACCAAGAAGCCACTTGTGAAATAGTACAGAGCATACCATTCTAAGAAGAATTCCAAGTTTATCTGATGAAAATCGTTTTTGGAATGGCTTAGACATCCAAAAACAAAGTAAAACAAAGCAATTGTAATAACAGGTGGGCCCCACGTTATATAAGGATTGCTCTGTTTGGATATCTCAACCATTTTAAAACCAATTTTTATCAAATAAACGTTGAATTCCTCTTGGAATTACAAGCTCTTTAGTTCTTCATAAGAGAATCCTTGTTACCTCAGCCAAAAATGTTAGAAACCTGAAGTTAGGTCTCAACCCAAACTATATGATCCCTTTAAGATGACCATGTGTACTTGCATCATAGCCAATAAATCTGAACTGTTCTACTGCTGACTGGTCTGGGGCCTCTCTGAGAGCATCAGGACTGTCCACAAAAGAAACATATTTCTCAACGAGTCTTGTTTCTGAACAACTCTTATTTCTTTTAATGTCTGAATTCCCAGTGTTCTCCTACACACATACATATGTACACAAACTACGAAAGAAAGAATTTGCCTACAGTTAATCTCAATCCTGATGTGCATTTTATAACATACACACATTTTACTAGAAAGATCAGATGGAATGTGGGTCTGCTGCAGATGAACACAGTGACGCTTATAAATACATCTGTGTATGAATTTGATACATGTAAATGAAGCAAAATGTGGTACTGCACATACAGTCAACCTTGTTTAAGTCAACCTCCCATATGTCTAATAATTGCTGAAGTCAAAGGTCTTTTCAAGTTCTCTTTATATTTTATTGATTTTAATCCTTCATACATCTAGTCGAATTTTCTTTTTAAGTCGAAGCTATTTCTTCAGTCCAAATAGATTTGACTATAGACAAGGTTGACTGTATGTTGAAATGGCTTCAAACATTTACACATCACAATGAGGGAAGTGCCTAAGAGCCATCAGAAAGATGCTTGTGTAAAAGATAAACCTCCATAGGCAAGTATCATTCCTACATCAGGCTGGCTTACATCCTCCCTTGTCGGGATGTGAACAGAGCTTTAAGTATCGCTAGTCAGGTAGCCATCTGAAGAACCTTGGACATGTAATACCCCAGTATCAACTCTGTGTGCCATGGTGTTGATCCACTGTGTGAAATATTATTCTGAGACCACAACTCGCACACACATTTGGAAAACATTGATTTTCATAGCCATGTAGCTGCTTAAGAAGCATTAATGCTAGGAATGCGGTACAGCAAATTTGTAGAGAAAATTGCAAGCTTTGCTGTGATGCACATTTTATGACGAAACTATGACTACATGTACAAGGCTTTTAGCCTACTGTGGCATATTGCGTTTTATTCATGAATTTGTGCAAAGGCCGTGCACTTCAGCAAAATATGCAAAGTTGGCAAACCGTCCACTGAGTTGAGTGTGCATATGTGGCACACAAAGAGTTAACTTGACATGGATGGACTACTGAAAAACAAAAGAATGTTCCTGTGCATTTTAATTTCACATATTTCGCGAAAGCCAAGATTCGCAAAATTAAAATGCACGCGAAAGTTCTTGTCTACACCATGTACACTGAATGTTAGAGGCAACTCAGGAAAATTTCATGCCGTGAAAAAGGGCCGCCGGCTCCAATTTGCGAAAATTTCATGCGCAAAAATATGTTTTACAGTATTATTGACTTTGAACGGTGACAGGTGTGTAAAAGTTGTGAGTATGCCTAGTGAAATATTTTGCCTTCTTGTTAGCAAAGTTAACACTGGTAACATTTCACAAGGGATGATGGCCTGCTAAAGAATCAAACTTACGAATTCATAAATTTTTCACTCTCTGCAGCTAGTAAGATACCAAGCATTCTCAGTAGAACAAGGGCACAACATACATAGAAGGTATTGAGATAAACGTTGTCACTTTTTCATGTGCAATCTTATCACTTCTGTGCCTAACTTATGTGAATGGACATATTGTGCTCTACATTTATAAAACTGACACAGTATTGTTTATAAAACATTTGACACAGTATTGCTATGTACAAATGTAGTCATAAAACTGCAGATGCATACATACAAATCCGTATAGTCTCACATCACTTCTCATTCCAGATCATAAACCATTTTCCAAGTAGCCTTATGAGAAATTACCTTCCTTGAAACAAAGACATATTGCAGCATTGACACGTCATTATTTCTTTACTCTCATGAGCTACTGAAAACCTAAAATCATTGGAACTTGGATTGCCCAGTACATTGAAGAAATTAACACAGTCAAAACAATTTAATGAAATCGACCATCTAATTAAGATGCACTTTGCCAATATTTGTACAAACACAATTATGACAACCCAAACAAACCAGCAAAAACACACATTTTTCCCAGATGGCGTGAACATACATTCAAGGCATTTGCCAGAAGGAAAAGATCACATGAAGATCCTTTGTACACATATGCAGACTAAATCAATCCTATTTCATCAGGGTTTCTTTCATCCCCAACATGGACCTAAACAGAGGATCAATCCAAAGCATAGCTTGTGATTGAACGTAATCACAGGCTCATATGGGACCTCTTATGGGGGAGATGGGCATTGGAACACAGCAATAAAAAACAAAAGCAAAAACAAAACATCACTTTTGGAAATACTAGCAACATTTTTGTATGTTTGCTTTAAAGAACTGAAGTCACATAAAGGTATGTAAAACTAAGGCTGCGGAACATTTGCATCTATCTACATTTTATCCATATCCCGATCAAAGGGCCATGTGATTGAAAATTTGACAGTAGCACATGTCTCTTCAACATACCTACCTGCTTTTGCTAACAAGGGTTATAACAACTCCCCCCATATCCCCAGCATTAATCCTACAGCAATGCCATGGTAAATGAACAAAGCCAGTACTTCTAACGTTTTTGTGAAATCACTTTGTACAGGATGGCGGTCTACTACATCAAGGGTCGGTGCAATCAATGACTTCACGCTCTGTAATAAAAGGTTGTCACTGATGTCAACATAATTTGTCTATCCTTTCTACACTTCAATCAAGAATACACGAAAAATATCATCAGCACTAAACTACAAACTGTTGCAACAAAGTATTAGTAATGTACAAAATGGATGATTAAAGAGTAGAAAATACATAGATTTGATGACTTTATCTTGAAGAGCTGGAGCTGGAACGACTGTATCTGCGACGCCTGGCGGGTGACCTGGAACGTGACCTAGACCTGGATCTGGAACGGGATCGGGATCTGTTGCCTGGAGATCTTCTCCTGGGCGGTGGTGACCTTAAAGGGGGAAGACAGAATGGAGGAAAGCATAGAATTTTATTTTCAAATAGATGCATTACAAAGACTGCACAGAGAAATGAACTTTATTTTGTTCTAACGTGGAAGAAAAGTACAATGAATCTATATACAGTGCACTCCTGTTACAACAGAGTTATAATTCCGGTTACAACGAAGTAAAATTCCGGCCCCAACATTATCCACTCTATGTATTTTCATTGTTTATCTATTCAGTTATAACAAAATTTCAATACAACGAAAGAAAACTGCCGGTCCTGAGGACTTCATTATCACTGGAGTTCACTGTATGACAACAAGGCTTTGGGATCAAATATATCATGCATTTCTCCTAAGACTACATAGGCATATCAGAGCTACTTTGTACAGAATCGAATTGTAAGACTAAATGAGAGAGACAAGACTCATCCCAAATCTTGTCTGTTGCTGTGTATTGAAATGAAGGCATACATAACTAGATATATCGCTACGGCGACTGATATGCCTCCGCCATAATGCATGGTTCTCCTAATATAGTATAGTACAATGTCTTGACAATGTCTTGACAATGTGTGATGACAGTTTCACACAATTGGCAAAATATTGAAATGACAGGTTTGACACAAATGTGCTGAATGTTCACTTTCCTAGAACTAGGTTCAATTGGATGAATGATTAAAATGTCAGAGAGCAGGTATTTGGGGAACTGATGATTTTTACTTGACTTTTGACCCTTTTATAAGTTTATGCATTGAGTAATTTTCAAGGTATTGAGAACTAGATATATCGCTACGGCGACTGATATGCCTCCGCCATAATGCATGGTTCTCCTAATATAGTATAGTACAATGTCTTGACAATGTCTTGACAATGTGTGATGACAGTTTCACACAATTGGCAAAATATTGAAATGACAGGTTTGACACAAATGTGCTGAATGTTCACTTTCCTAGAACTAGGTTCAATTGGATGAATGATTAAAATGTCAGAGAGCAGGTATTTGGGGAACTGATGATTTTTACTTGACTTTTGACCCTTTTATAAGTTTATGCATTGAGTAATTTTCAAGGTATTGAGAAAAAGTATAATTTCAGTATCAAATGGGAAAATAGCATTATCTAAACCTTTCATTTGACCTTTGACCTCACAGTTCCATAGAGAATCACTGTAAGGTAGAACATGCATAAATATGTAAGTTTCATGATGATACCTTGAGTTACTTTCGAGATATGGAGGAAAAAGTGCAATTTAGCACTTTCACTTGACCTTTTACCTTTTGACCTTTGACCTTTTGGCAATTCCCCAAAAATATATATTGGGTAATACATGCCATACATCAAGTTAAAAAAAAACAACCCTTCAGGCATATTGCATTTTAAAGAAAGTAGTGCTATTTTGAGGAGTTGACCTTGACCTTTGACCCCCTTGACCTTTGACCCATGACCCCCAACTTCCCTAGATAATCACTGCCCGTCGGTACAAGCATATATACTAAGTTCCATGAAGATACCTTGAACCATTTGCGAGATATGGAGAAAAACATGAAATTTCAATTTTTTTTTCCACAAAATAACCTGTGACCTTTGACCTTTGACCCTGTGACCCTAAAATTCACACAAAGTATTATCTCCCAAGGATATACCCTCATACCAAGTTTGATGTAAAACCACCACACGGTTCTTGAGATATCGACAAAAACAAAACGGGACGGACGGACGTACGGACGGACGGACGGACGGACGACCCGAAAACATAATGCCTCCGGCCACTTCGTTGCGGAGGCATAAAAAGTATAATTTCAGTATCAAATGGGAAAATAGCATTATCTAAACCTTTCATTTGACCTTTGACCTCACAGTTCCATAGAGAATCACTGTAAGGTAGAACATGCATAAATATGTAAGTTTCATGATGATACCTTGAGTTACTTTCGAGATATGGAGGAAAAAGTGCAATTTAGCGCTTTCACTTGACCTTTTACCTTTTGACCTTTGACCTTTTGGCAATTCCCCAAAAATATATATTGGGTAATACATGCCATACATCAAGTTTAAAAAAAACAACCCTTCAGGCATATTGCATTTTAAAGAAAGTAGTGCTATTTTGAGGAGTTGACCTTGACCTTTGACCCCCTTGACCTTTGACACATGACCCCCAACTTCCCTAGATAATCACTGCCCGTCGGTACAAGCATATATACTAAGTTCCATGAAGATACCTTGAACCATTTGCGAGATATGGAGAAAAACATGAAATTTCAATTTTTTTTTTCCACAAAATAACCTGTGACCTTTGACCTTTGACCCTGTGACCCTAAAATTCACACAAAGTATTATCCCCCAAGGATATACCCTCATACCAAGTTTGATGTAAAACCACCACACGGTTCTTGAGATATCGACAAAAACAAAACGGGACGGACGGACGGACGTACGGACGTACGTACGGACGGACGGACGACCCGAAAACATAATGCCTCCGGCCACTTCGTTGCGGAGGCATAAAAATACATAAAGAAAGTGAGAAGCAATATTAGTAGCCCAATACAATACCTCTGTGTTGGTCAATCAGACTTCTACCTAGCCAGCTTCTCATATGCAATATGTTACCCAATACTGATGTCAGCATCTATAGATTCTCACTAATTTCTTTATATAACTTCTGAATGTCAAACATAAACATCATTTGATAATCACTCCCATCTTCCTACTCTGTAAAAGAATATCAGCATTAACATTCAGTCTTTGAGTTGCATTAACATTTCAAAAGTTGTCTTTGCTGAGAGCTACAGTGTCCTTCTCTATCATCATTTGCTTTACTAGGCACTGGAGGTTTTGACAATCAGTAAGCACTTCACCCGGAATCTTCAAAAAAGTGCTTGCAGACGAAAAAGCTGCTGAAACCTGCTTATTCAATAGCAGCAAGCCAGTAGAGTAAAACAAGTACTTCATGATCATTTATGCATTTTTTTTTTTTTTTTTTTGTACACAGTTTACCTTCTCCTGTCCCTGAATCTGGGCGGGGTACGTCTCCAACCTGGTCCCCTTCTGGGAGGACTTCGTCTTGGTGGTGGCGGGGGTCTGGCCCGCGGAACGGGGGCCAGGACAAAAGCTGCTGTGATTTCCTGTCCATCAATCTGACCTGGGGTGACAAGCATTTGAAGAGGAACAGTGTTACATGGGGGAAAAAAATGCTACTTTTACTGAATACAGGCAAAATGTTACTAGTGAATAATGCAAGAAGCCATTATGCAAATTGAGGGAACACGGCATAACTTTAAAAATTGCAAAACAGAAGAGATTTGACATGTTTGATGGTGTATAAAAATATGTAAAACTGACAAACTGTCCCCAAAGGGGAAAAAAATTGGTTGAATGAACTAGTGAAATGATATAACAGAGGAACTTTAATGTGAAGCCTCTCAGATCAATAACAAACAGCATGAATTTTAATATCTATCTTTAGAATGTAACAGCTCTGAGTTGGATCTCTGGGAGGCTCTAATGGGGTAAAGCATATGACAAAAACACGCATTAAATGGACAGATGTACTGCCCACGCAATCTTGCCACATTAAATTCATAGTGGTATAGGAGATGGCTACAATGCATATTTGTGTTTGGAATATGCTTCATAGGTGTACAATTGTCCATTCATATGACTATAAAACAAGTAACATCTGCAGCATGAAATTTGCGCAAATTGTAGACAGCCATTTTTTTGTGGCATGAAATTTTCATGAATTGCCACTTGCATTTATTGTGCATAGAGTAAACAAGAACTTCTGTGTGCATCAAAATTTTGCGAATCTTGGCTGTTGTGGAAATATGCAAAATTGAAATGCATTTTAGTTGTAGTATGGCATGGGTGAAAAGAAGTGATATTAAAAAGGTGCTTTTAGAATTTGAAGATTTTCAAGATTCCCCCATTACCTCCGTCCATGTGCTTCAAAGCCTTCTCAGCATCGTTCGATGACACATAGTCGATGTAAGCAAAGCCTCGGGACATGTGTTGGTGCACACGGTCGTTGGGCAGCTCAATGCTCTTCACTGCACCATAGATGGAGAAAATCTCCATCAGGTGTTCTTTATTGACATTGCGGGTCAGCCGGCCAACATGAAGTCTCGACGACTTCGGGGATGGGGTACGCTTGCGACGAGGTGGGCTCCTCGACCTAGGGTAAAACACCAAATCACAGTCAGGTCTTTCACATGAAAATTGTTTTCTTAAATAAATCTAACTTTCTTCTGTGATACTCATCCACACATAGATAAACACATATATTAACAGTCCAGAGAGTTTTGTTTATTATACTGTCATCCACATTTCTTGTACCAAAAAAGAGCCCATGTATAATTATGATCCATAATCATAACTTATGGTCATTCTAAAGACTGATTATGGTTAACAGAAATCATGCAGAGGAATATTTTCAAACTTCATTGTTCTCAAATGACCTCTATAAGGTTGACATGATGTAGCATGTGTGCAGCTAAAGTCCGAACAAAAGAAATCTTTCAAAGACTTGAAATTTCTTATTACAAACATTTGTTTTCTTTCCAAAGTTATAGCAAGGATTGATTTTTTTACATTTATTTAAAGTAACATACAGACAAAGCTAGACATAAAAATCTATTTCCATCACAAAAAATGCATATGTGTTGTATCGTATCATAAGAAATGGATATTATTGAAGACAATTAAATGGAACTGTTGAAGCTGTTAAAAAAAAAAAAAAAAAAAAAAAAAAGATTATTCGACAACCCCCCACATCTACACACTCGAGTATTATGTTGCTGACATCTTCACCATGCCATCAACCAGACAGTATGCAGGAGTGCTTATCCAGTATACAAGCCATGTACACTAGAAGATGTTACCTAAAGTTCTTTGGACTTACCTAGATCTACTTCTTTTTGGCTTTGGCTTTTCTTTGACTTCTTTCTTCTTCTCCTCGGTCTTCTTGACCACCTCCTTCTCAGCTCCTTTCTCCTTGTCTCCTGTCCCTGCCCCTCCTCGTCCCTTGGACGCACTCCTGCTCCTACTCTTGCTGCGGCTACGGCTGCGGCTCCTGCTGCTCCCCGAGTCACTGCCCGACCCGCTGCCCGATCCACTGGAGCTGCCCGAGCTGGACCGGCTGCTTGACCTCGACGACCTCGAGCGGGATCTCGAGCTCCCCGAGCTGCTCCCTGTTGAGCTGGAGCGGCTCCGGGATCGACTAGAACTGAAAACGTACGAGGACAAGGAAAAGTTGGGATATTATTCAGAACTTATGCAACACATCAACCTCACTCCCAGTTTACTGCTGCCTAACCAAATCTTTGTTTACAAAGGATGCTTAAAAAGCCTACAATAGTGTGCAGCATTACTGGACTCAATATTTTGCTCATAATTTGCTGGTTTTTAAGTCCTCCTCCCCATTGAAATATATTCCTCCCTATTCACAACAGATATTTACTGCAGTGCGGTCTTCATTGCATGTAAGGCCAAGCAAAAAAGGAAAAAAAATTGTAGTTTCTCATCACACCCCGCATCGTCATTTGCTGTGGCTTGAAAATTAAAACAATAAAAAGACGAAATTTCTATTGATTTTTTGCTGTTTCCAGTTGTTGAACCTCCCACATTCACAACCTACATATCATACAGTACTTAGAAACGACTGGAAATTAGACTACCCGAATAGCGTTAAGGCAGAAAAAAGAGAAAAAAAGAAGAAAAAAAACTAGAAATGTCGCTTTGGCGACTGGTATGCCTCCGCCATAATACATGATTTTCCCAATAGGTCTAGATAGTACATGTGGACAATGTGTGACTACATTTTCACAAAATTGGCAAAATATTGAAATAACAAATTTCTCACAAATGTGTTGAATGTTCACCTTCCTTGACCTAGGTTTAATTGGATGAATAGGAGAGCATGTATCTAGGGATTTAAGGACTTTAACTTGACTTTGACCCATTCATACATTTAGGCATTGAGTAATTTTCAAGGTACAGGTGTGGAGAATTGGTGTGAATTTCTGAATTGAATAGTAAATTGTTACCATTTTCATCTGGCCCTTGACCCTAAAATTCATAAGATAATCACTTTCAGGTAGAACATGCATAATATGTACTAAGTTTCAAGATAACTTGAGCCACTTCCGAGATATGGAGGAAAAAGTTAGTTCAGCACTTTCACTTGATCTTTGATCTTTTGACCTTTGAGGCAAAAAAAAGAAGAAAAAAAACTTTCCAGAGAATTTCTATTAGGTTACACAAGCATACACCAAGTGCAAAAAAAAATATAACCCTGCTGGCATTGCATAAATATGACGGAAATAGTAAAATTTTGAAATGTTGCACTTGACCTTTGACCCCTGACCTTTGACCCCATGAACCCTACATTCTCTAGATACAATCAATTCCAGTCAGTACATGTATATACTATGTTCCATGAAGATACCTTGAACAATTTTCCAAGGTACGGAGAAAAAAAAGAAGTTTTAATATTTTTACTTGACCTTTTGACCTTTGACCTTTGACCTCATGACCTAAACTTTCACCAGAGAATCTTCATTGGGTAATACATGTATACACTAAGTTTCAAGAAAATATCTTCAGGCATTCAATAGATATGGTGGAAATAGTGATATTTTATGTATTTGACCCTGACCTTTTGACCTTTGACCTTTGACCTCATGACCCAAACCTTCACCAGAGAATCTTAATTGGGTAATACATGTATACACTAAGTTTCAAGAAAATATCTTCAGGCATTCAATAGATATGGTGGAAATAGTGAAATTTTATGCATTTGACCCTGACCTTTTGACCTTTGACCTTTGACCTCATGACCCAAACTTTCACCAGAGAATCTTAATTGGGTAATACATGTATACACTAGGTTTCAAGAAAATATCTTCAGGCATTCAATAGATATGGTGGAAATAGTGAAATTTTATGTATTTGACCTTGACCTTTTGACCTTTGACCTTGAGCATGTGCACCCAAAAGTTGATAGGCACAACTTCACCCCCTAATACACATACATGCCAAGTTTCATTAGGATACCTCAACAGGTTTTGATAGTTACCTTGTCCACAAAATTCATTACGGACGGACGGAAGGACGGACGGACGGACGGACGGACGGACGGACGGACGGAAGGACGGACGGACGGACGGACGGACGGACAACCCGAGAACATAATGCCTCCGGCACCACTTCGTGGCAGAGGCATAAAAAGAAGTGCTCTCATCCTCCTTTCATCACAAAGTTAGGACAAGACACCAAAAATACAGTGTACTCTTGTTATGATGAACACGGTTATAACGAAAATCCGGTTACAACGAAGTAAAAATTTGGGCCGCAATGTAATCCACTCTGTGTTTTTTTATTGTTCATTTATAACAAAATTTTGATATAACGGAAGAAAACTGCCAGTCCCAAGGACTTCGTTATATCGGAAGTCCACTGTATTCTTTGTAATTGGCCTACTGGGTGTGGAGTGCTCACCTTCCTGTACTACTGCCCGATCCTGAAGAGCTTCTTGATGAGACCGACTTACTCCGTCTCTTCTTGTCTCGCCCACGGCTACGCCGCTCGCCTCTTCCACCACTACGGCTCCTACTTCTGGTGCGACTTCGGGGCCTGAAGAGAAACAAGGAATTAACAGGAAGAGTTCAAACAATTAACACATATCATTTGGCATGGTGAAATACGATTCATCCTCAAGTCCAGATTACTCTATTTTTTTTTTTTATTCATGAAGAAGACAGCAAAAAGAAGCATGTTTTTCATAAGCTCTGCACGGTAGCAAATCTAAAGGACAGAAATTACACAGTAATATTACTTCAGTACAAGTGTACTTGCACACCAAACCAATGCCATAGTACATGTTGGTCCATCTTGCTAAACATGACGATTGACATGCATTGGACTGATTGATTAGTTGCCTTGCCTTGTTCATCTGATGGACAACAGCACTCACAACTGACACTAGACCGATAAATCTGTCTCTCGTTCAGTGTCCTCTTGTTACTGTTGGTAATACGGTCAGCACCTCACAACAGACAGATATCTTCCATTCACTCTGCTGTGCAGACGCAGACAGTGTGATCTATTCGGGCACACACGCACATAAGTTCAACAATTTGAACGTTCCTGCTGCATCTTGGAGGCAAGCAGAGCAGAGTTCAGGGCCGTTCTACCTGATAAAGCACACATAATCATGGCATCAGGAATAAATCATGAAATTGGTGAGCTTAACTCATTCCTTGACTCCACGCTTGAGTATAAAGCAAACCACCCATAATTCGATGAGAAGGCCACCCACAATTTGACCACAGGCTACATAATTGATATGTATAAAAACCTATGCTTTTGCGAATTTATGCACGGTTGATCGTTTTGGCATTGGAGGTTGAACCTTGCCTTGGTGCAGGTTTTTTAAAGCTATGCATGCCAAGTTTTGTGATTTCTTGTAATGGAAAAGGGAGAATTCTACCCAATTTCCTACTTGCTGTTGTGCGGCAGCACAAGTGAGTCCACACAGCATCACAGAGTGAATGGAAGATAGACCTCTGTCTGTTGTGAAGGGCCAACTGTATAACCGACTGCACAGTTAACAAGAGGCCACTGCACCGAACCAAAGAGGCAGGTATCACTCGGTCTAGGTGACAGTGATACATACAAATCTACAAGCTTTCCGATTTCAAGGCACCCCACCTGGCCCAGCTATCGATATTCAAGCCATGATCAAGAGGCAAGACTGAGTGAAGAGGTAAATTTTGGGTAGATTCTAGATTAGTTCTGCTGTCAAGTGCTGATGGCTGAAGACCTCTGCTCAGCTCAGGCAACACTCACTGACTGAAGACGAAGTCAACAATTGACAAAAAGGCAAAAAAGCCACATCCATATCTATGAGTCGTTCATCTGAGTGAATACTCTGATGAAAAGTAAATGAGAGAAATGAACACATGAAATTCACAACTGCCTATTATTAAGCTAAGTCAAGATTTCTTTTTCGCATAACTCTAAAAACAATACAACCATATTGCCGACGCGAAAACAACACATCAGTCCCACACGTTTATATCTACGTGTGCTTGAAGCAGTTTTCGCATTGAATCCTGGCAAACACGTATGAGGCATGTTGAAAATACACCTGAAAATCGAAGTAATGAAGAGAACAGATAGCTAAATGCGTAATATTTTACATGGAGGGAAATGTTTTCTTTCAAGAATAACTTTCAAATATATCTTTTTCGGACCGATGACAAAATTACAAACGGATTTGACTCACATTTTCGTTCTGCTCTAACAGCTCTCTCGAAGGACCGTGTAGCCACAAACACGGACAGCTACGTAGCTACAGAGGTGTACTTACAACACTACAGTACACAGTGAGACACACAAGCGCGGCGAGGAGACGCCAAATAAAAACTAAGGTTCGACACGGCGCGGAGAAGGGAAGCACTGCGTCCCGAAGCGATGGCACCAAAGATCGTAGACGGAACAGGGAACAAACGCAGAAAAAAAAAGAGCGATGTGGACAGTTTCTACGTATGTCTGACGTTGGATCCGTCGATCGTTGGATTCCGCCCGGGAGTTCGGCAGTATAAACATCTTTGTAGTTTCAGTTCATCTCCATAAGCATTCACATAAATTACCCTGTCATACATGTAGGAACATATTGTGAATATAATAAAGAAAAATACAAAGTTACAAAAGGTTTATGTATTGAACGAGGGACCTAAAAAAGCACATCTTAATTGTTGGTCATTATTATGGTACGTCCCAATCAAAGAGTATAGAAGCTACTCTTTGGTCCCAATAAAGTGGGCGCCGGGCCTATGTGGAATATTGACCTCGGTATAATGATATTGGTCTGGAACTGTTGTATGCAGAGCTGGTGTGAGTACGAGGCGTGAGAAACATAATTTTGCTGGTGAGTGGAGTATAATAATTATTATGAATACATGTATGCAGGGTTTTCTGGTATTGGCATAGTAATTTGCTACGCATTTTTGTACGAGTGCTATACAAAATGTTATTTGCAGAGCAATTTCATTACATAGACTTGTACAATATTCTGTTCGAAATGTATTTCCATCTACTAAAAGTGCTATTCAATTTCAAGAAGGAAAATAACCTGGATGGCTTATGGTATAAAACTGACTGAGAGGGCAGTTGGAGCTTCATGAATAGATTTTTCAAACTTTTTAATCCAAGATGGAGAACTTCTAATGCAAGTCATATGAATTTTTCAACGACTTGTTTTAAAAAGATGTCATTGAAGTTTGTAAACGGAAGTGTGAAATTAGAATCACGTACCTATATATCTCACATTTTGGAGATTTTTGAATTTTCAACTTTAATATCCGGCTATGTAAGTGATCTTTCATCCGTTGAAATATGAACTTTCGAGTCAGTTTTGTTTATCTATTTTAGGACATTTTGGCTCAGAATAATTTGGTAAAACCATTTATGGTGCCTATAAACAACTTGTGACGCGCGCGCTCTGCGACGTGTAGCGGCATCGTCTTGATAAAAGTGGTCCAATCAGTGGTCGGATCAATATGTGAACTCAGCGTGAGTTACCCTTGGGAATCTTTCAAATTACATGCATTTGACATTATAAATATTGCTCACCCGCAACCATATTGCACACCTGATTAGTCCAACCAGGGAGGTGAAAGAGTAACCCTCCCTGGCCCAACAACTCTGAGACTACAAAACGTACACAATTCGGGGATTGAAAATCCCGAAAAATCCTGGAAACATATAAAGGGATGTTTTAGCATTTTTTTTTTCCAAAAATGTTTTCAATTTCAGAGCCACCCTCCCCCCCCCCCCACACACACACAAACGTTCAACTAGAAGAACCTTGGGAAACTGTGGCATCCCCTTACACATCATCACACAGATACACACACTTTGACCCATCATTTACGGACGCACGCGCACACACACACACACACACACACACACACAATCACACACATGTACACACACCGTCTTTTACATACGAAAAGAAATGTGCAAAGTTACTTCTGTTTATATTATGTCTTTTTTGCATCTATAGGAAGAAAACTTCTCTGTATCATAAGGCAGCTCAAAAAAAAACACGAAGGTGAAAAAGGCGTGTGTTTTTTTATGTATTTATTCATCCCCAATTCTTTCTGAAGTGGCGCTTGCTAAGAATGTCTCTTCCACAGGGCAGGCGCCCTTACACCTGTCGCCTCCACTTTTCCCTCCACGAGTTCCAGAGAGCGATCTGCCTTAACTCGGTTTCTTTTTCGTATCGAGGCTTCTTCATTCGCTTCTGTAAAGAAACAATGAAAGACAAATAAGCAATGAGCAAAATTGGATCATAACGGAAGGAACAAAATATTTGAACTATTAGTCTTCTGCTCTCCCTGCTTCCTATTTATCAAACAAATATTTAAAGATAAAACATAGGATGTCATTACAGGCAGCTAATTTGTGATCTGAAAATCAAAAGTAAAACTTTACCTTTCTTTGAAAGCTATAGCGTTGATATTTGAAAAGTTGATCACGACTTTATTTGTAACTGTATATTTTCATAAGCTAATGAATTCATGAGGCTTTTAGAATTTCAAGTTGAACGCGGGAGATCAACTTGCAGTTTTGGGAGTGTTATTTGTTAGTAATATATTGGTTTAGTCACCTTACGTGGAAGCCGTTTGGGGAAATCTTTGACCACTGGACGAGAAGGGGTGATGAAATATCGCCCTTCTCTTTTGCCCGGTGCGTTTTTGGCTGAAGCTCGTAACAGGCTTATTCGTCCCCGAACTTGTACTCGGTGATGTTCGTGTGCGGGTCTTGCCCGTAGAGGGAGATGGCCCACCTGGGAAAGTGAATTCAAGAGAAAATACGTTACCATACACTTAAATACTATGAATCAATTATTATTCAATAACGTCTTATTCAATAACGTCCTTCATAATCATTATGTTTCATTCCATATGTATTGAGATTGATTGATATCATTTTATTTCTGCATTTCTTTTCCATACATACTATACTAGTACATGTATAACATAAAGTCTTTTAATCAAAGTTAAGCATACTGTTTGGACCTAACGGTTGAAAAAGGAAAGTGATTAACTAAAATGTACGACACCATTTCATGATGATGCAGAAAGCCAAACATTAAGCTACAATTGTATATCAATAACCAACGAAAAGTATGAAGATGGAGGTTATAATAGCGATGAAAGAGCCATTGGCATACCTTAAAGACACGCCCTTCACTCTCGACCCAGCTTCGGGTTTCCACCTTCTCATTTTTAGTGCCGATGTCGTCATGACGACCACCGATGTTCATCTGATTTTCGATGTCAGCTGGCACTGTGGACCTCAGTTGTCTCACCATTTTGAATCGAGGTTTCTGAAACAAGAATTATACCGGATATACACATTTAGAAGGAAAAATGTGAGGCTGTCCAGAGTTTATCCCTGAATAATTATAGCATTAGATATACCAAACATATAGATCTAGTAGAACATTAATGCATCGTTGTTCACATGCATCATCACACGAGGAATTGCACCACAACTAGTGTTCATCGTAATCTTACAAGTCATACCGCAATATCAAAATATGAAGCTAAAAACTTGTAAACCATAGTGAATTTGGAAGTTCACAACAAACTGGCCAGCAGAGATATATCTATCATAAGTTTTAGAAATTAAGCAAAGAATAAAGAAAAAGTAACGGATAAAGCGTCCAAAAGGAATGTGTTCTACATTTCTTTCATACTGCAGTGTGACATTGCTTCACATTGCATTTGGATAAAGTGTTCACCTTTTCTATCTCATTCGTAATCCAGGAGCAGACCGTCGACGTGGATTGAGATTTGCTGGAGACAAGAAAATCTTCATTTCCCACCATTATTTCTTCATCGATAGCAGCCTCCGAAAAGTCTTCCTCCTCCTCCTCCTCATCGATCTCCTGCATCGCATCCTCCCACACCTCTTCAGCGGAGTCGTCCTGATTAACCCGCTGCTCATCCGACTTTGCAGAGTGGTCTACACTGACTCTCTGCACATCAGAGTGTTTGGTGGCAGCAACACCCTATTAAAAAGTAATGACAAAGCTGATGTAAACAATGAATTAGAAGGTGTGATCAATCACGGAAATATTTCAGAAAGTGACGTGATAAAATTAGGTTGTATTATATAATGAAGAAATACAGCCAGAATCTTGATTATGTTGTTTTATTGCGGAAACCATTTAACTCTTTGCGGAACTATACAATATTGTTTGAGCATATTTTACCTTGTTCAAATTTTCTTCAGCCTCAGAAAATTTGATTCCTATGATTGATAGAATGGTAGTCAATCCAACGAACATTTTCGAATGGTCGAAGAGAGATAATCACTTGCAAGAAGCAAAAGATTCACGAAAGTGATGGCAGGGGAAAGCCGCAAGCCTGGTTTTATTGTAGTTTACTGCACTTGTTGCTAAGTGCGCATATCTGTGTACGCGCTGATGACGACATAACCATTAAGTGACTGCTTCGCGCGTCCTACGCTTTGCATCATAATAGCGCAGAAATACGTGCGCGCAGATGGAATTCAAGTTTGATGGCTAACACCAAACATCATATTTACTATATAAAAAACAACAACAAACAAACAAACAAAACAAACAAACAAACAAAACAAAACAACGCTTTATGATGATCTTTGACCAGCCTACCAAGAACTCGGAATGTAAGACCAAGTTTGCACGGTCAAACCACCATTCCTCTGAAATTCGTCTGATCTTGTGACCTGACATACATTCCCGATCCCCCTCTCAGTTTAGATGTCCAAATAGAAGTTCACTGAATTCAACCAAAAAGAAAATAGTGTCAATAATAATCCTCCAACTGTAGTTAAAATTATAGTGCAGCATCCCAAGTAAGACCAACTATACTATTTCATTACAGTAGTCAAAATCGACACGGACTTTCACTGAATGCATAATACCAAATTTCAGTTTTTTTATCATATTGATTAATTCAAACATTAAAAAAAAGTTTTACGACACAGATAAGGCGCAAATAGATCTGATTTCATCGTAGGTATGTATCACCGTCGTTGTAGATTATTATCAAGCGGAGATAAAAAGATTAGCTATTTTGGCTCTCTTCCGTGTGTTGAAACCCCAAACACCCGAACAGTAACAAAAAAAAAAAAAAAAAAAATTGTAAGATTACCCTGGATATGGCTGCCTTCTTTCCGACCATGGTATTTCTGACTAAGAAGCGTGTGCTCCTGTTACGATGAGAGCCAGTAGGCCTACTCACTGACCGATCTTTGGCGTATTGTAAAGGATCCTCATAACGCTCTCATATTTAAGTTGTCCGTTCGATTTCTTTCTGCTGCCTGCTAATGTATGAAACAAATTTCCATAAAATTATTTCATACTTTCGTCTTTTTTTTTTTTTTTTTGGGGGGGGGGCAATTATTACGAATGAATAAAGATAAGAAGACATGACAAATAGGAATTATACCAGGTGGCATGAACTTCCTTCAATGACCAATTTGCAATTAAATTAAATGATGCAAATAAGTACATGGCCCGATCAAACTGGCAAGTCTAGTTAAAGACTCAAGTCATCAGTCTATAACTCTCTTTTAAATGTTCAAATAATGTTTGGTGTATCGGTTTGGTTTATTTCTTTAAGAGTCGCGTCTTTATAATTGAACTCAAAATCGCCGGTGCTGAAAGCAGCGATAGTACTCTTCATGAGTGTGACGAAATGAAGATCAGAAAAAAAGACAGGAATGCATTATAGACTATAAATATTTAGGCATAGCATGAAACAGGTGATATAATATATTACAACAACCTGACTTAACACAAAAAAGGAAAAACAGTTAATTGAATAGAATATGATCTCTGTCGTTAGGTCTATATGTTTCATATACTTGGGGTCATTCATTTCATGAAAGAACTGTTTAAAAGTAAACGTAAACTTCCTTGTATACTGTACTTATGACTGCTTAAGTGTTATATCAATTAGTCACTGTCATGTCATGCCCGAAATACTAGTATCGAGTAGGCCTACAGAATTTATTTGTATGTATCCACTTCTTTTATTATCTATGTTATATTATCTACGTATGTGAGTGTACTATACTTTTTGTGTGCACATGAACTCATCTAATCTCATAATCCTTATCATTTTGTTATCGTTATTGTTGTTGTCGTTTTTGCTCTGCATTGCAGGCCTGTTGCCGTAAAGGGTGGGTATTATTATTATTCTTATCAGTACCAAAGAGATTAACTATCTTTGATGAGTACAAACGCGTCGACAGCCAGGGCTATCCACTTACCACCTTTAGCACGTCTAGTGGTTGAAATGTACCGAGTGCACACTGAGTGCAAAACAATGTGCCAGGCGCCACCATCGGTTGGATTATTGACCGTGAGAAAATACCAGCACACTTGTTTCGTGGCTAAGGTGCAATCGAGCAAGGTTCTTGTCACGGAAACTCGACCAGCGTCACTCTTGTGGTAAGTATATTATTTTTTCATTAAACATATTGAATTGGTACATTGATTGGTTTGTGTTGTTCAATACAAAGAAACACAAGGAAGAAGAAGGAGAGAAGAAACGGACAGGTACCTTCACCCACTGCACTGTTGATTCACAGTGGCCCCAGTGCAGTCCCACGCATTATTGAACTCCGATCCGGCTCTAGCTCTTTACATTTGCACAACAACAAACTCCGGCGGCCGCACCCCAGCGCCAGCCCGACCGTCCCATTCTTGTTTATAGGGCCTAGAAACCCGGGACGCAACTGTCCATGTTCTACACCGTGAGAGCGCCCTGAATAAATCGCGGACATCAACGTTTGACAGTAATATACCATTTTGTGACAAAAAAATTAACAAAGAACCACCCACTATAAATATGAATTTAGCATATTTCGTGTGATGCACCTGGCCAGGGCCAGCGCCAGATCAGAATATGGTCATGGACAAATTTGTTTCAGAGAAATGTAAATCAGCATCCTTCGCTTTATATAAGCTTGGAAAAGTTCGTCAGTTTTTGGATGTTAAGACCACTAAGAAGCTTGTTCAGGCTTTTGTTATATGTCATTTAGACTTTTGTAACAGTCTGTTGTATAATATCTCTGACTCACATTTACATAAACTCCAGGCAATTCATAATGCAGCAGCAAGATTGATCACCCGCACAAAGAAGAATTCACACATAACCCCCATTTTGAAACAGCTCCATTGGCTTCCTGTTCAGTCACGTATAGTTTTCAAGATACTGTTACTGACTTATCAGTGCCGCCATTCAATGGCACCAGAATATCTCAGTAAGTTCTTGGTCAGGTACACTCCCTCTCGTAATTTAAGATCAACTCAGAAAAATTTTCTCCAATGTCCTATTATCACAACAAAGTTTTATGGTGAGCGATCTTTTGCCCATGCTGCTCCCACACTGTGGAACGCTGTTCCGTGTTATATAAAAGAAGCTCTCACAGTGTTAAAGTTTAAAACTGCTCTCAAGACATTTCTGTTCAAAAAGTATTATGAATGAGTTTGGTTCTACATTTATGGTACACATATTGTACACTGCATTTCTTCTTTCTACTTCATCCCTCTCCTTAAAGCGCATAGAGACACCACGGTAGTGATATGCGCTATATAAGCACTGTGTTATATATATATATATATATATATATATATATATATATATATATCCTCAGACCCATGCCATGGCATGGGCATGGATTGTTAAATTTTAGTGGGCAATCCCAAGACCTAGTGACAGTGTTTGTAAAATTATGCCTTCTTTGTTTTAAGTGAAACTTGTCGAAGTTATCATTCAATTCAAATTCATATCATTCAGTTAACCTAAGTCAAAAGTGTGGCAAAAAGTGTAAAGTCAGAATGAAACTGAAAGCACAAGTACTGTTATTTGGTGTCATTTTGAGCAAGAAATGACATTTTGAAATACAGACACCGCATGAATATCACACAGCAAATTGTGTACAAAATTTGGTTGTGTAGTATCAGTGGCGGATCCAGAGGGGGGGGGGGGGCGCAACCAGCGCACGCCCCCCCTTTATTTTTCGTTAAAAACAAAAGAAATAAAAAGAAAAAATGAAATGAAAGCCGGAAGTGGCACCAGAAATAATAAGTCACGCCCCCCCCCCCCCCTTTACAGAATTCCTGGATCCGCCCCTGAGTATTACGACTGACAACATGACAAATTTTCATTTGCTGCCTTACATTGGCCATGGTTGTCAGGTTCATCTTTCTTGACTTTCGTCTGATGTTTTAGGCTCATTTTTTTTGCACATCTGTGGGAGTTGGACATTTAATTTATAATGAAGTAGATCTAGAGTTCTACATGTCCATCAAAATGTGCATTTCAGACATAATTTGTTTTTTGTTTTTTGTTTTTTTATTGCAAAGCAGTACTTATTTCCAGAAATCAATAACTATTTCTATCAATTATGGTCACTTTCAACGATATGCTTGACACAATATGCGTATTCATGGGTAGTCCCCAACCATTAGAAACCAAGTTATTAAAGGATTTAGATGAATAAAAGTCAGAAGTGTTGCAATAACGATATGATTTGATGCCACTCTATCTTTTTTTTTTTTTTATTGTTCTGTCGTATTTGAATAGAAATGGCATTCAGCTTTCATCATCAGTTTATATCTTTTAGTCTTAACAGGGGAAATATGCCATTAATCGCTTTAAATTTCTCAGTAAATCTTCCTACATATGTTGCAAAAATATAATCTGAAAAGTAGTTTGTAGTAGTATTGGAGGGTAGACAATATGGGACATCAATGTCTTACAATTTTATTGGGTTTTCAAAACAAAACAAACCAAACCAAAACAAAACAAAACAAACAAACAAATAGCCATGGGTGCATTTACATGATTTAAATGCAAACAATTGAGAAATATAATACCCAACTTTAATTGCTCTTCAACACTGGCTCTCAGATGGATGCGCTGTAGTCTAGTGGGTATGATATGCCTGTCTATCAATCAGGAGGTTATGGGTTCAATTCCCACTGGAGTATGTATGCCCATAATTTTTTTTTTCTTTTTCATCATTATGGCTTTTTACTGAAACACTGAATATTCCAATGGTGCTTATTTACACATAATGTCGATGAAGGGCAATTCGTCAGTACATACTGTCTCTTTCCTGAACATATAAAAAAAAAAGAATGTCGTACTTGTGAGCTACAGGTCTATGCATGCCTGTTTATTTTCAAATCTCCTATTGTCCACTGAATTCTAAAAATTCAGTCAGTGGTGATCACATGCAGTTTGTGTTCAAACAGATGGTCGTATTTCAGTATTATATCTTGGCACTATCCTAAGGACTGTCCAGTTTTGTGTTTACCAGTATTTGCTCTGTCACGAGCAACCAAAGATGTTAGACGAGTTGAGGTCTACAGCCACTGTGTATTGTGCTCAATGACAAATGTTCTCTTTTGTTGAAGAGGCATTTTATGTGTGATCTAAATTTTATGGCAAATTTTCAGTACCCCCTTAAAAGCATCTGATTGCCTTGTCAAGGCTGGAAAGCATGACTTGCACACCTACAAACAAACATTGAAGGCATAAATGTAGCCAAACTGTTATATTTTACAATTGAGATAACTTGTGTGATTTTGAGGGGATTTTTTTTTTTTTAGTGGATTTCAGTCAAATGTCAGATGTGATGTATGCACAGCTGTGCAAATGTCTAGGTACGAAATCAGTCTGATGGAAGGTACCAGCATTTACATAGCTTTTATGCCAAATATTTCTCAGAAAAACAAATTATTTTTTAAGCACAATGATAAGATTTTGAATTTTCTGAGAGGAGGAAAATGAGCTCATATAAAAGTATTGTATCATTTTGCATGTTTGAATGAAAAAAAAAAAGAACAAAACAGTAGATGACTTGGGTCTTCAATGATAAACACTAGAGAGCAACTGGTGCTATTACCAATAAGCAAGTATAATGCTGAATCCTTACCTTAATCATTTATGTAGCGCCTTTGATTAAATGTGATGATTGGATTTATTCTTGTTATGCACTGTTGTAACTTTCATCGTAATTTTGAAAACAAGTTGCTAGTAATACTGTAAAAGTGAATATTTTCGCGTGACTAATGTTTTCGAGCTCAGCCAGGTAAGAAGAGTTTCACATGTTCATAAATCCGCGGAAATAAGATATTACCTGCTGGAACATATGGCAAGCAAAAATATTAGCATGCTTTTATTTTCGCGCTAGTTTCTGGTTGTGCGAAATGTGTGAAAATTTTAACACTGCAGAAATGTCCACTTTTACAGTAGACTGGTTTACTAACTCATTCAAATTTGTGGCTGTTCTTTCATCCTGACATAAGGATCTATTCTATTAACCTGTACCTCAAAAACACTTTCAATAAGGTCTGTGAAGAATTTACATACGTAAGTTGGTGTTCCATGGGCAAACCTTGAGCAAGCTTTCAGGTTCGTCGTTGTTATCAAAGATTCATTGTCATTAGATAAACCAATCTATGCAAATGCATCATAAAGATTTGGTGCGTCTACATGTAGTTAAGTTTGAAGAAAAAAAAAGTATGTAGCATGCTGCCCCCTGCAAAGATATTCTTCGGGATACACAGATATGGGGCATCAAAGAGTCATTTTTTTTTTTTTTTTTGCAATGTGTATCAAAGTTATTTGGAATTTGCTTGAACTGCCTGTCCTCCCCTTGTTGGACTTTTCAAATCAGCATACAAAAACGGTGTAGATGTGTTGAGGATTTTTATCTCAGGATTAAATGTATCATGTTGTCATAGGATAGAATTTAATCATTAAGACAAAAAATGAATTTATCATCATGGTAATATGGTATAGATCATAAGTGCTTCTTTTGCATGGTTAGGCTAGCATTAATGATATTAAGATATTTTTGAGTACCAGAAATTAAAAATGTGCTGAATTTCAATGTGTGTATGTGTGTGTGTGTGTTTGCGTGTGTGTGTGTGTGTGTGTGTGTGTGTGTGTGTGTGCGCGTGTGTGTTTCCATGTTGGAGGGAATTTTGATATGATAAAATGTTTTATTTTTCTTATGACTTTGAGCCAGAAAAGGATAGAACTTTGTATCTGCCCCATCTGCAGCCATGGAAGCAGTTTGGAGTGAAGGTGTCATATTTGTTTACAATGTCTGTTTGGTTGTTTGTTTTTTCTTCAAATCTAGGTGCTTGGTCTTATGAATTGAGGAGTGTAATGGAATGTTTGTTGTGGTCGCACTCCTGCTCAAGGTGTTGTACCAATCTGGCTTTAATTTGATATCAATCCAGTACCAACTACCATGACAGAAAAAAGTGAAAACCGATAAAGCATTGAACTGTACAAATGTGTCTGTTTGCCAAGTGTTAGATAGATTAGGTTTTATTTCCCTATGAATTACCAGATCTAACATAATATGTTGAAGAGGAAATATCCTTGCAGATGCACAAAGACTTCAAGGATGTTGAGAGGATATAAAATTGACATACCAGAGAAAGTTTTTTTTTTTTCAATCACTGAAGTTGAAATTGTAGATGAACCATTTTGCTAATTATAAATGATATTGTGTTTACATGATGCGTAGAATTGCTCACAAGCACAAGTAGCGCAAACTTTTTTTTTTTTAAGAGTACGTCGACCATGATGAAATTCTGAAGTGATGCTTTTAGAAGAACCATAAGAATGCTATAAATTTCAGACAATGAAATAGTGGTGATGGTACAGACACAACACAAATCTAGGCAAATACAAATGTGCATGATTAGGTGATCCGAGTATCCTCTCGGATCACCTATTGTATCTGTACGGATTCTTTCTTCTTCTTCTTCTTCTTCTTTATTTCTTTCTCCTCAAATCTTGTGTATCGGTTAACTTAAAAAGTCCCCTACCTATCACTTTCAAACTTATACCATATATGTATCATGTCCTAAGGACGACAGATCTAGTGTATCAATGTGATCAGTTAACCGTGACGTCATTATGACGTCATTATCTGAAATCACGTTTACATCAATATCTCATTAATGGAATGGAATTTTTGAATGAAATTAAGATATCATATAGTTCAAGTCAAGGTCTATTGATATATTTCATAAAATTTAGTCACGTTCATACTAAACGAGCGCGTACGCGCGCGTTGAAATTTAAACATGCTCCAATCAACCTCAAAATTGTTTTGCACACGTTTCAGGTCATTTACTGCATTTCAAAAAAAATCGACGGACGCGTACGCGCGCGCGCATATACGCACGCAAAGCTCATATGCAATAGAAATTTCACGTTTTATCGCACGGATCGAATGTCTGAAATGTCAAGGAATATTTCTACCAAGTTTCAAGTCAATCCGATTCAATATGACGTCATACGGGCCCGTCAAAGTTGAAATTCCGCGCGCGCGTCAATGGCGATATGCAGTGCAACTATGCCAAAAAATTGCTAATTTTAGATCCGATTTTACTCGTCAGGATGGACGGTGACCCCCCATTTTCTTTACATATTTTGAAAGCTGATGAGTTGTACATGTCATTTCATGGGGTGGTAATGCTGACAAAATGATTAAAAGATATCAAATTTCTTAATAAAGTAAAAAAAGTAAATTTTCAAAATGACGTCATCAAATTTCAAGTTCACTCAAGCTTATCTCACTAGTCCTTTGTCAATTTTCACCCAGATTTCAGTATGTTGTAGCTTATTTTATGTTCTTTCAAACATAAAATTACAATATTTTGATTAGATAACGGTATCACCTCGTAAAAATGGATTGAATGTGATCTTGTCAAATTTGACCAGTTTACGTGTTATCTCTATGGGAGTGCAGTTTTTCTGGAAATGAAAATTGACATGACTATCTTTATCGAGCACTAGCTAACTTACCCTTCGGTGAATTTCTCCCAGATTTTAATATGTTGTAGCTGAGACTTTACGCTACCGTAATTGTCCCCTTCGTTTTTTCATACGATGTCGGGATCACGTCAAAACTTTTGGTTGAAATTCAGGCTTATCTTCGATGTATTGAGATATTTCTTTCTTTCTGCAACTTTCTTTGCAATAACTCAAGAAAAACGGCCTCTATCACTTCCATATTTTGCACATGTTTAGTTCATGTCACGTCAATTATTTCATAAAATAACAACTACTTGATCGGACACCATCTTGGGTATGTAAATTAGGGTCAAAGGTCATAAGTGTTTCATCGAGTATCTTAGTGAATACATGTCCTATCTTTCCCATATTTTGCACACGCAAAGACCATGTTACAAGGATCATTTCACAAAATAATTACTTTTCACTCAGATGCCATCTTGTCTGTGCAAATTGAGGTCAAAGGTCATATGTACTTCTTTTTGTATCTTCGTTATGACGTGTTATCTCTATGGGAGGGAATTTTTTTTAATGTGAATATTGACATGATCGTCTTTATCGAGCACTAGCTCACTTACCCTTTGGTGAATTTCTCCCAGATTTTGATATGTTCTAGCTGAGACTTTGCGCTATCATTAAATTTATTTCGTTATTTCATACGATGTCGGGATCACGATAAAAAACTTGGTTGAATTTAAAGCTTATCTTCTATGTATTGAGATATTTCTTTCTTTCTGCATCTTTCTTTGCAATAACTCAAGAAAAACACGCCCAATCACCCCCATATTTTCCACATGTTTAGTTCATGTCACGTACATTATTTCATAAAATAACAACTACTAGATCGGACAACATCTTGGGTATGTAAATTAGGGTCAAAGGTCATAAATGTTTCATCTTGTATCTTGGTGAATACCTGTCCTATCTTTCCCATATTTTTCACACGTATACACGATGTCGCGAGAATCATTTCACAAAATAACCACTATTTCATCAGATGCAATCTTGGGAGTGCAAAGGTGGGTCAAAGGTCATATGTACTTGTTGCTGTTTCTTCGTTATAGTGTATACAGAATTTGGTACCAAACATGGCAGATATGACTCCCTTTGCTAAATGAGAATGCAAACATCACACGGCCAATGTCTCTAAACACAGATGAAACTTGTATGGTCATGCCTATTGCGATCAGGACTCGAATCATTGATAAAAAAAATCGGATCACCTTAATTTGTCAGTGATGACAAATTACAATCTCTAGTTCATATTAGTTTCATATGGCAAACAGAAATATAGAACTGTTTTTTTTTTTAATCTACCCTTTGAATTTCATGCAGGGCATTAGAGACATCTATCTTCACTTTCCCAAATGGGCATTCGGGCGTCATACTTTTCACAGGCACTTGCCTATCATGAGCTTCACCTTGGGATTTCATTGTCTTGGGCAAGCATCCAAGTGGATTTATAGCATTCTACTTCTTGAAAAATTATATTCATTTTAGCAGAATTCAAACAGATACAGCTTTCATCATTATGTTGACGCCATAAGGCTAGGAATGCTTGGTCACCCTGTTGCTAAATACTGAACTTCATTCATTTTAACCTTTAACCACTGGTGACCTGATTGTACCAGCTGTAAATGTCATTTCAAAAGATATTGTGGTCTTATTAATTAGGAAATTATTAAGGCCAAAAGCAGCAACATTCTACAGCGCACAGTATTTAACTGCGATCACATGACACCGTGCACTGTCCGGAGTGAGTCTGTATTCCCAGACTACCGTAATTCAGTATGAGCTGTGCAATATCATCCATTTTGTTTGGTTACCCCTCTCACACAGTGACACACAAGGGCAGAGATGCTGTATTGGGATGTCATACAGAGTAATACATATTCTGTGGCTGACACACACACAAACACACAGCCAGAGCGCACACACAGACTTTGGTGCATACTAAATGTACAGACACCTGTCTCTGAGTGTGCTCTGTGTGTATGTTTGTGTGTATGTGTATAAAATGCACATTGTGCGTATAATGCCCCACAATTCTGATATAAAAATGCAGAGCTCTGATCACACACACATACACACACACACACACACACACACGCACACATACAATACACACATACGCACACACACACACACACACACACACACACACACACACACACACACTACAAGCATCAAGTATGCTTGCGATTCAAGTGGATGATGTAGCAGGTGTATATTCAATGCAATCTTCTATCCCTTTTACTTCATTGCTGTGCTTGGGGACCATCTTCTACCATAACCACTCTTGGCTCAAATCAACCTCTGGGGTCATTTCACATCTCCCTGAGTTAGCCAGTCCTTTATTGACCCACAAACACTCCACTTCCCTCCTGTGTAGTGCGTGAGCTGGGATGGTGAAATTGCCAATATTTGGCGTGCTCATCAGGTGGTGTGCCGGACAATGCCAAGCCACGACATTGATGGGCGATTGTTATTGCTCGTAATTGGATTTGCCGGATTTGTGTGACAAGATGATTCGCCTCTTCCATGGATTTTATCGACCCAGTGCTAAATGAGGGAGCATACTGGAAATCTTTTCGGATATACATACCAGGTAGTCTGTGTAAATGTTTGCCAGGCCTGTGTTTTATTTTCCTGGGGTATGTTGTTCGAAGTACAGTGTGATAAAAAGAGGATACATGTGCAGATTATTTTGAGTGTGAGTGTGTGTTTGTGAGTGCGAGTGTGTGTTTGTGAGTGCATGTGTGTTTTGTGCAACATGTTGATGCATGGATGTATGTCTGTGCTGCAGAGAAATGAAGCACACTGCCAATTATTGAGCATTCCTTATGTCCTAAATTTCACAGGATGTATTTTGCAGTGAAATTCCTGTTGATTACACGGGGCAAGAAAAGGAGACTTCTGGATGATTTTCAGACTTTATAGATATACAGAGTTCCAGAAAATATAGTGAGTGCAATGAGGAAAAAAAAAGAATGTTTTCAAAATGCAATAAAAAAAAATCACAATGAATTATTACGATGATGTCATGACAGCTTCACATAAGAATGCATGATTATATGCTCAATGAAACAGAGCAAAAGAAGAAAGTGTGCATAAATTCTATGTAGGTGAAGTTGCTTTAAAAAGCAAGTGGTATGGTAATGGATTTCATTGCTACATTACTGGAATATGTGAGCCTCCTATGCCATCATCTTTTTTTCAGTGTAATTTGTTTGTTTTTTTCAGAATATTGGATTATCTGCTCAAATACCACAATGAATTCCACAAATCTATACATGGCACTATCAATTTATACATGATGAAAATTGTCTGGAATTCCCCTATTTATGTGGATATTTTCGCGCGACTAATTTTTCGCGCTCAGCCAGTCTAGGAGAGTTTTGCGTTTTTTTAATTCTGTGGAATCAAGACATTGACTACTGCGACATATGGCAAGCAAAAATATTCGCGTGCTTTTATTTTCGCGCTAGTTTCTGGTTGCGTGAAATGCGCAAAAATTTCAACACTGCGAAAATTTCCACTTTTACAGTAACACTGATTTCCCCAATTTAGAACAAGACATTGTGCCTATGTACTCCGCACTTTGTCGACTTGTAAACGTCGACTTATGCAAAGGAATTTGTAGGGAATCCTATAAGCAAAATATTCCGCTTGAGTGATTTGTTGATTTGTGTGATTGTGCAAGGTTTACTATTTTATGAATGTATTATTTTTCTTCTTTTTCTGTTAAAGGGAGAGAATAGTATCACCAGGTAATTCTAGGTGCTAAAAAGCACATTGCTGTTAATTAGCAAGATGACCCTCTCCATACATGTGTTTATTGTAAAGTAAGATCATGAAAAATGGCCCAGTCACAATGTCGGCGATCTGTCGGGGATTAGTTTTGGCCGGGGGTCGTCGTAGAAAATAAAGAATCCTTGAACAATCCTAGCAATTATCCTAATAAAAGTGGAGCAGTCACATTGTCTGAGATTTTTTCAAGGATTTTGACCCGGTTTTGTCGAAAAATCGTGGGATTAGCCTCCGATCGCCTCCGATTGCATCGGAGGCGATCGGAGACGATATCTGTGATCGTCTTTTCTTTTAATTTTTTCCCCCTGGGTATATGGGGGGAAAAGGAGGGGCCCTTATATACACGGCGATTTACTACGATTCCACCGTACGAATCGTCGGAGACGATCACAGAAAGCGTACAAATTTTTGCAGGGCGCCTCCGATTCAGTCGGAGGGCGCCGGAGACTACTCGCAGACATTGAATCTCAACCTGAATTTCCAATCCCACACAGAATCTTGCGACTAGTCTCAGATTATTCGGAGGACGCCTCCGATTAATCGGAGGGCATCGTAGGTCATCGGATATTGTGTCTGGGTTGCCAAAAATGGGTGAAAAATCTTGCGAGCAATCTTGCAATTTTAAGTTCAAAGTTAGGGACCGCAACGGGTGTAGCGATGCCTAATAAATCTGCGACAAGCCGCAGGCGTCCGGAGAGCGCTTCCGACAGGTGCAAAATCGTGAGATCTGTCTCAAGATTTTGTTAAAATTTCCCGGGTTTTACCCATCGCCGACGCATCGCAACTGATTTGTGACTGGCCCAAAAGTGTGATACCAATCATTTCCAATATTGAATCTGTCACAGCACTATCAGTAGTCATGGGTAGTGTTTTGGTAAATGACTCAAGTCATTTGACCTCACCACAGTGATAACAGGCACCACTTCCTGTATGCCATGTGTATTGTCTTCATGTGTGTCTTGTAAATCAGCCTACATATGTAAAGGTGACATGCAATACAGGAATTTCTGTTTTGTAAGCATTTTGAGAAACATTCGCGATTAATTCAAAGAAACGGGTGAAGGTTTGACAATGGACCTGCTACAGTACATGGATTGTATTAACGGAGGTCTTTCTTTGATCCCATCATCACCACTGTTGCTTGATTATGTGCATGTATTAATGAGTTCACTCAGATGTTTGGACAATGGTGATTGTGTAATCATGCATCTTCACTGACAAAGGAATCATTTTTCTCATTTATAGTCTTATTTGGCTGATGTACCTTTTTAGACTCCGCTGTCTCTTAATGAGTACTACTGAGGGAGCAGCAAACCTTAAAACATGACAACTTTTATTGTCTTTTACGCATGCATGTACTGGGTACTGCTGTAGATTTTAGATATCGCAAAGTCAGTCTTTTATTATTCAGGCTGGCTGTTGATGGTGATGATGAAATCAAAGCAGGAAAGCATGTTTGAAAGGTTTATGTGACATTTTTACAGAAACAGGTGCATGAATTCACTAACGAGTAAGGAACGTCCATGCGTAGTAAGTCCGTGGTTTGACAGAGATTGAACAGGTCACAAACAGCCACCTGCCTGCTGCAAAATTCTAAATATAGACAAAGTTTGAAAATTGTAATGTGTTCTGACAGGAAATACCACCAAGACACAGGGAGAGATATCACAGTAGAGAGGGAGGAAGGGAGGGAGCGAAAGAGAATTCTGTTTTGTCTTGTATTTCAATAAATGTACTGTAAAACGAGTAGTGTTTGTGTGCATTTTAATTTCGCGAATTTCACATGCGCCAAGATTTGCGAAATTAAAATGCACACAAAAGTTCTCGTCTACACTATACATGTATACATTGAATGCCAGTGGTAGTTCGCGAAAATTTCATGTCGCTAAAAAGGCCGTCAGCTCCAATTCGTGAAAAATCCATGCTGTGAATATATCATGTTTTACAGTATATAGCCACAACACTCTGGTTACCACTGAGCTGCAGCTGATGTTTTCTTGCACAATCATTTTGAATGTGTACAAATAACAGTCAAATTTATATCAAAGTGATATCATCCGTTGCACATACCTTTAGACGTGTACAAGAAACAGTTTATTTGGCACAATGTGCAGGTTTATTTGATGTATTCATTTAAGGGACAGACTTCAGCACATGTAAGAACAAGTACAAGGTAGCATACTTGCTATTGAAGTGATAGTGTCAAAGAAGTGCTCCCATATTTTCTCTTTATATTTTTATTCTCGTTGTATTTTTAATCTCGAAAGATACTTGTAACAGAAAAGGCAGCTTTGCAACCAGTTCAGACATGTAGAGGAAGAAATAATCCCAGAAAATATGAAATGATAGCTATGATAAAAATGAATCAACAAAGCCAAAATGAAACAAAAGGTGTGCAGTTGTGTCTTATTACATAATCTCTGTCACCAAAACTGACCACACCCAAACTGGTTTACCACCTCATGCAGGATGGGGCTTCAAACGGTGTCATTTTTGCAGTATGTAGATTATTACCTAAACCTTGATGAAAACCGGTCATAATTTTTGATCAATGTCACTTTTATTATTTGCATCATAAATATAAAAAACAACAAAGTCTTCGTAATTATCAACTTTAGAGGATATTAGGTGCACTCTAAAAATTTGTAAATAAAAAAGGCTAGACAGCATGTTGGTTTATCGACGTGTTCATTTGTTTACCTCATGGGGACCCAGTAATGAGCCACTCAAATTACCCTGTTTCTCTTTAATACAGTGTTCATTGCATTACTTGTAATCAAGTTTGTGTGTATTAGGTAAATTACTCTTTTTGGCAGGCCTTGGGCAAGCTTTTTATCTGTCAGGAACAGCCGTACATTATAGATATGTGTTTCATACAAATTAGTTTGTCAGCAAACCAATCCATTAGAATAAACTTCAACTTGTGCAGTATTTTTATTACTTTTGTTTGTTTGTATCATTTGAAATTCTGCTCATATTTTACATTAATCTTGGGTTTTATTCATTGTGTTCTCTTGCAGTTTGAAAGAAGTTCGGACATTGCCAGACTTCCAGCATGAAGAATGATTTGTGACAAACTGATGTTGCACTGTGGAGTTTAGCTGAACTGTACCCTTTTCAAGATGACCACATTTCTCAAAAAGTTCAGTGACTTCCTGGGTATTTCAGATCCCGAGTACGTCAGGGCACCCCCTCTTGATGGGGAGATCATCTTCTGCAAGAACAATGTGTGTGTCCATCCCCCATCCATGCTTTCCACCAATGTGGAGCACCATCCAGGTTACCTGACAATCCGGGCTCAGAAGGTGGACCCCACCCAGACATCTCTAGTGCTGACCTGGATCCCCAATTCTTCTCTGAATAAAAGGAAGAGGTCTAGCGCCACCAATAGTCCAGCGAGGCCATCTTCCACAGACACTCGGAAGCAGACATTTTCGAAGACCGAGAGCCATGCAGACAACATAAGTGGAGACAGTTTTAGCATCCTGTCCAAGGATGATGAAGGAAATATATATACGTCAGGTGTTGAAAGGGATGTGGGTAAAGGCCAGAATGAAAGCCCCCAGGGATCTATTCACAGTTTACAAGATTCCGGTATTGGTGAAGGTGACAGATCCAAGATCAGTGGGGATGTTGCACTGGCAGTGGATGGAGATGATGCCCCCAGGAAAACAGACTCACAAGAGACCAGACAGGGTCTTCCCAAGAAGAAGGTGATGCAAGGAAGAGTGGAGAGTGTGTTGTCGGAGAGTGATGGTGTGTCTGCGGAGCAGAGATTAGCAGCCTTGCTCAACAGCAGCGAAGTGAACGAAGAAAGGGGCGTGGATAGACCAGTGAATCTGGAGCTACAGTCAAAGAGCAGAAAGGAGGAACTTGTCTGTGACGATGATGACAAGCTGAGCGTCAGCAGCTCAGATTCTGATGATTCCGAGTCCTTCAACAGGATGCTGGAGCAACTCTCCAGCGACGTTCCCGAGCGGCACCGGCTGTCTCGCCGCTCGAGCTCAACAACCCCGACAACTTCGAATCGTGATGAAGAGTCCCTGCCTTCCACCCCTAGCCCAGATGCTAACTACGACCCCTTTGCCCCCTTCTACAGTCTGCACAGCAGTAGCACCTGCAGCCCAGAGATCACCCACCCATCACCTGTGGTCTCCTACAACTTGACCTTCCCAGAGAACTCTGTCTGCTACAGGGGCAAGGTTGTCTACCCTGGCTCCCCGGCCAGTGCCCCGGCCAGGGATCAGGTCTGCGGTGTGTTCTCTGTTGACCTTTGTCAGATGCGGTCACTGCGGGTCTTTTTCTCTGACGAGTCCTGCACCTGTGGCCAGATGGTCATCGCCAGCCGTGAGAGCCAGTACAAAGTCCTGCACTTCCACCATGGTGGGCTGGACAGGCTGACAGAAGTCTTTGACCACTGGAAGTACTGTGTCAAACTCCACAACAAGGTAAGCACAAGGATATCAGGCAACATTAGATCATCACAGTCAATGACTGCATGGATAGAGTCCAACATAGTTAGCTATCAGGTTTTTTTTTTCTCTTTAACGAAAGAAAAAACCCCAAATATGTATGTTGGGTCTACAGTGTTGATTTTCAAGTTCTGACATTTCCTCATGAAGGAGTATCTAGAGCCTAGGTTTGAAATCGTGGAATTAAGTAAAATTCATATATTCATAGTTTTTGTATATGTATGCTTTAATACATCTCTTCAGTCTGAAGTCACTCCACTCTGTTTTTTGACAAGTAACATGCAATATAAGTCTTTACATGCAAATCCCTTATTTCAAAATCTGACCTAGACTAAGTATGTCAGAACTCTTTTTTCCACAGTTTTTTAGATGCAAGATCACATTTGCTAGTTCTCAGGTTTCCTAATTAACATTTTAGCAATTGTTTGAAAAAATGAGGCAGAGGAGCAGCTTGGTTTATGACATGAGTCATCTTCTGATTTGTACAAGCGTACCTACATGTTAAAGTGAGTTACAGGAGCTGTACAAATGTAATGCAAATCAATAGCAGGGAGTTACATCCCAGGTTAAAATGGAAAGTCTTCCCACAGCTATATTATTTTCTTAATATTCATTTTTCTTGTGATGTACATGTACTTGAGGTATCACACTTTGGCTTGATTTTTAGCTGTGATTCAAACGGTATTAGCTTTTGACATGCTTCAGTATAGATGGAAGTGTCTTCATGTTTAGGTAATGAAAGAGAATTTAAGAGAATGAAAGGAGGGAAGGGAAAGAATATCGAAAGTATGAAAACTCATCATCATTCCTCAAAATAGTAAATTACACAATGGTTGGAGAATTACAGAAGCCGAATGAGAAAGATATATTGCAGACTTGTTCAATTTGTATTGCATAAAATTTGATGTTAGTTGTTCTTTAAGAATGTAGGCTACATGATTTGATTGACACACTTGTGAGGAGGTGTATGTGCAGTACATGATAACTCATATAAAGCCGTTTCATCATACAGTGAGTTAAGATTTGATGCTTTAGCAAGCTGTCCTGAATCACAATGTATTCTCGTGCCATGGGGATGAATTCTGCTGCAACAAGCTGCAGATTATATTTCTCGCTGCAGTGCAAATGTCAGAGTTGCCCATCACTCACTGGTATTAGATTACGATGTAAGCCGCTTTCTCAGAGCCGCGGCATCCAGAATATTACCACGGAAACAGGCTGTGCAGGGAATTTCAATAAAGCGATGCCTAGATATTTGATGTGATAAGCAGTTGTGATTTTTGAAATTGATGTCTGTATTCTGCAGCCTAGATTTCATTTCATTATTATTGTCATTGATCATACAGGGCAAAAGCATGCTGTAGGAAGAAAAAAATGTGGCGTTGGGTTAAATTACAGGTTAGGCATTTATGGGTTTTTTGAAAGCAAGTAAAGATGTCCCAAAGCCTTGTTTGATCTTGACAATAAATTTTGGCAGTAAATTCACCCTAAGATGCAGATAGAATCATACAGAAAGTACATTGTACTACCGTGCATAATGCATGTAATGTGGTCAACAATTAATTGGAATAGTGGTCAAGCATGACATTTGACCTTGTCAATTATGCACTCCTGCTGTGTTCTCCTTAGTCGCTAGATCTGGACGATGACAGTGGTCAGCTCCTGAGGAAGTTTAACATCATCCAGTCCAGCATGACCGCTGAGGACTGCCATCCAGAAGAGGGTCTATTCCAAGAGTTGACCGAAGAGGTCTGGTGGTCTTACGTGGATGACAAGGGGCGCATCGATGATGTCTTTGGCCTGCGGAAAGTGAGTTTTCATTTCCAGTTCAAGACATTTTCCTTCAATTAAAAAACAACAACAACAAAACAACAACAACAACAAAACAATTGTTAGCCCCCACTGGCAAAACATGGTGTGCATATTAGGAATTAAGATTAAGTACACATGTGGTAGGCAGGACCCACAACCACAACAATTGAAAAATTACATATTTCATTTGAGGGTTTGGTCTGGTTTTACAGTGACCAACAAAACATGCAGGTCATGTAAAGGTATCTCCTAGAGAAGCAAGCAAGATTAGTATCATGTGTCATGTTTTGTAGCTGTCTTGTATGTTGCTCAAAGAATAATAATTGGCAAAACATTGTCTCTTCATTCGATCATAATATTCTCTCATTCTATCTCTTACTCTTCCTTGCTTTGTCTCAAATAAAGAAAGACTGGTAGGCAGAAAAATCCCTATTTTAGCACTTGTAATTTTGCACTTTACTATGATGAAAGCTGATACTACAGAAGAATTGATCACACTTATGATGACTGTAACTATTGCAGGTAGTGTGTTGTGAACTTGATGAAGACACTATGGCGCTTGCTATGTGATTATTACATTAGTCACAAGCACCTGACTCGTACCAAAGGCTATTAGCGACCTTTACCTTTCTAGGTGCGCATCTCTCTTGAATCTGATGAAGTGTTGTTTAAGCGAGACATTTCCTTGTGCACTATTTAACTATGCCAAGTGGGTCCCCCAAGAGCAGTTGTGAAAAATTGAGGACTCTCCGTTTTTTGAGGCCCCCTGGAGAATGTTGGCTGAAATTGGAGAGAATATAGAATGATGCAAAACCTGCCGAAGGCCATTAACAAACCCCAGGTAAATTTACCCTGAAAAAGAGGTATTTGGCAACAATTTACTCAAGAGTTTCAGTGTATCATCTGTAATGCTGCCTTGAGAATATAAGAATAGATCAAATCATGAAGTCTGTCTAGGGCTCCATACAGGCTTCCTCTGTCTCCATGAAATGGTGAAATATAACAAAATAAAAAACCTACCCTGAGGCTTTTGAAGGCCTCCGTTGATAGTGCCTCGGTTTGGGGAAAGTGAGAAAATGTCAAATTTTGCCATTTAAACACTTGCAGGCTCCTTGCAATGACACAGGGCAGAGCAAGCTGGGAAGCCTAATCATTTGGTGTTTATTTATTTATTAATTTTTTTTCACAAACCCTCTGTGATGCTGCCTAGTAGTGGGGCAATATGACAAAATGTTTAATTATATGGGCATTTCTTACCTTACCCAGAGTTGGGGACTATTTAAAAGTAAAATATAAAGGTTACCCAAGGTTTTTTTTTTTTTTCTTCTTTTTTTTTTTGCAAGAGGCCAGAAATGTTGTCTTGCAGTATTTGTGTATGTGTGTGTGTGTATGTGTGTGGGTGGGTGGAAGGGGGGGGGGGGAGGGGTGGTTAAATGTTATGGAGAGAAAGTATCGGTCATTGTAGTATTACACATTATTTCAAAGAACACATCAGTCAGCTGACCTTTACTTAAGATAGCCTGGTAAAATTTGGGGGAATTTGATGTGGAAGGAATCTCTTGGGGAGTGACAGTCTTGTAGACTAAATTGAGCCTACTTCAAAGAGCATAGTTCAAGTTATATTAAAGCCCATACTGAGACCATGATTGGTTGATGCATGGCAAATTTCTTTGTGCTTGATTGTTTCAAGTAGATGACAGAATCTCGCGCTGAAGCGTGCTGTTTTTTTCCCCTGGTCACATGGCATGCATGGCAGCCCGGCTGTGAAATGTCAGCCGAACATTTTGTTTAAGCAGTGAGAATACAGTGTGTGAGGCAGGGAAACAGCAAAAACCTGTTTCAGCTCACATTATACACAACTTGTGCTATGAGAATTAACTTTGAACAGATGTGTATCATCTTGTACATAAACATAAAGTGGGATAAAGTTGGGGTCCTTGGAAATGAAATCCCATTGTTAGAATGTAAACATCACTGGATAAATTACATGTGAATCCCATGTATCAGTAGTGGAATACACTTAATTCAACCCTTTCCATAAGGGAACCTGGTGGCCTGTATATTAAGTCTATGGGAATTTCAGAATTTAGTATGGAACGGGTTAAAGAGTGAATTTAAACCCAGAATTAGTTCATCGATAATAAAATCATAGTCATTACATTAATGTGTCACATATTTTGTGTCTTGTGTAGATTTGAGCCATTATCAAAATAAGATCTACAGATAGCCCATTTTCCTCAGAATTTAAGAATTATATTATCTCTTAAAGTATGTACATGCTAACTCAATGTGATCTCTTCTTTCAAGAATATTTTCTGAGAATATTGGTTGCTCTGTACGTAAAAAGCAAAAATCTGCACTTTGCATTCAATTTCTGTATAATGTGTGTGTGTGTGCTCATGAAGTGTGCATGGGGGGAGAGAAGGTGGTTGAAGGTAAATAGATGCCTGCATGACACTGATTAAATTATCTGTGATTAGATGGATGCTTAATTAAAACCTAGACGAGATAATATCCTTGGCGATGCAGAGGAGAAGACTGCCGAGCGTAGCGAACATCACACGAGGCTTTTCAATGCAGCAAAATGCTCTGAGATGGATCACACACGCGGGAGATTGATGGTGGTCTTATAGAATCTTGGCTTCTGAGCTGTGGGCTGGTGTAGTTTCCCCTCCCAAATGCCTGCCCAGTTTAATATTGCCATTATGTCAGTCTTGATTCAAGGCTAATTCCCTGCAGGAAAATGTCTACGCAATGCTGGACTAGACATGCATGATATATTTTTGGTTACAATAAGATGAATGAAAATCAGGAATGAATACTTTATCGAAATTGATTTGCTTCTGTTATGTAACACAGCATATGAGCAATATGTTGAAATGTGATCTTTGAAATTTAAAACAAAAGCAACTGATTTAAATCCAACTTGTCAAATGAAGAGAAAGTAGAGGGTGCAAAAGTCATATACTTCTTACAACTTTGTACTTCCATCTCCCTCTTTTTACCACCCCCACCCCCCCCCCCCCCCACAAAAAAAGAAATAATTGAAAGTTCTATGTGATTTCACATGCAATCATTACAGATCATGTGCCTTACTGGGGTTAGTAGCCAAAAATTTTTGTTTTTTAAAATCTTTATGTTTTTTGTCTTCAGGTGGTTTTAGGTAGCTATCTGTATCTGAACCACCACCATTGACATGTTGGCTTCTCATAACTCTTAGAACTGGAAGAGCTTGAAACAGTATCATGATCAATCACACACTCACACATGCACACACACATACACACACACACACACACACACACACCAAAGAGGCAGCTGCTTTGAAAGAAAAGTTCACCTTCATACACATGTGAAATTTTCTTTATATTTTCCTTATATTGTTCCACATCTATAGGTAACATCATACACAGTAGTAGTCTTCTAATCCAGCTGTGACTGCACAGATACTTTATTCATAACTTTTGAATGGATTGTCCGATTTTCCCCAAACTTTCACTGATGTGTTCTACTAATATTGCTGCATTCACTCAATCCACTTGTACGTATATGAAGGTAGACTTGTCCTGTAAGACTTCCTTTGTTAACATTGCAGAGCTCCATACTGGATGATGAAACTGAAATAGAGTACTGAAATATGTAGACATCATTGTCATCTTTGGAGTCTTCTCATCAGCCTCCTCTCAGGAAATTCATTTGATCTCAGTCACTTTTCACCGACATCAACATCTTCATAATGCACTTCGATGTTCAATCTGCCACACATAATCAACCATTTCAATACAAATTTTCCTCCCCCAGTTTCTCTCAATTCAGATTTATAATGATTTTTTTTTTTCCAGTAGTAATATGTGGAGAAATGTAGTGATGGGGATAGAAATTGAGACCTTGTGAGTCTGATGGGAAGGTCGAAACTGACAGACTGAGAAAAAGAGTCTGGTAGGAAAATTAAGTTAGTTCATGATGACATAGAGTGCATTACAGGGGGCCACGACACAGATGGCCAGGCAGGTGTGTCGAATAAATGAGTTTAGAAAACATCCCTGGAAATTGGTATATGATAGGTAGTCTATAGATTTCAGGCTGTAGACTGTTTTTTTTTTCTTTGTGTGTGTGTGTGTGTGTGTGTGTGTGTGTGTGTGTGTGTGTGTGTTTCAATGCCTTTCCTTGTAGCATTTTTTTTCTTCTCTTTTTTTTTGTGGGGGGGGGGGGGGACAAGGAGCCAGTTTCAGGAGGCTATGTCAGTGTTTACATCTTATATTATGTTTTTATGACACCGTCAGCATGCTATAACTTGTGAAGTTTTGATTTGTAGGGGTTAAACTTTCTGTAGACTGATTTGATAATGAGATGTATAGAGATGGAGAAAAAGTAGCTTTTGGTCTTGAAGACTAAGACCTCTTTGTAATGAACGCAGTTGGTAATGCACCAGAACTTTGTTTTTATGATTATGAAGATGTAGGTCACAGGCATTTTGTTCATTTGAAAAGTGCAACACACGAAGGCATCATGTTGTTTGAAGGGTATTGAAATAAACATAAAGTGAGGATAAACTCTGGTTTCCTTACATCGTGTTTTAAAGGCAATAAAAGTAAAATTTGCAATCAATACAATTTCAAAGGTACTGTTTACCATTGGGAGAAGTTATTTGAAAAAAAGTTACGAGTTATCACATTTGATGCATATATGTAGGTCAGATATATCACAAAAATCCCACTGTATGAACATTTTGCAGTAAAGCCTAGACTATAAGGAGATATCACTATTTTTATCAATAAACCATAACTATAGATGGTTTATTTTAGAAATAATTTTATTATAAATTTTAGAAACAGTTTTATTATAACTATTATATACTATGATATTTATCAATACTTAACATTAATTATACTGATTAAAATTTTTACATTCACTGTAGTTCCCTAACTCACATTTTAGAACCATTTTGAAGCACTGAAGCCGGGTTTTTGTTTGATCTGCAAATGGTAAACAATGCCTTTAACGTCAAGAGAAACCGTATTAAAAGTGTTTGTTTTGTTGTCAGTCTGTTCATTTCATTTTTTGTATTACTCAGATTAGTAGGGAGCTTAGGGGACTGGGTAGGTCATATGTTTTAGTCTATATTTTGTCCCAAGCACTGCACAAGCACCTGCACAGTTCAGCTGTAATTCCTGTCTCTTCATAGAGGTTTAGTATTCTTAGCAGAGAGTAAATAACCCAATCATTTACACTTGGCAGTATTAAGTGCATGCAAATTTCAATGCGTGTTGCCTACATAAATTGTACATTAGCTTGTATGACTAGATTTGTACAAAAGTATTTGTACATTTGATGCATCACGCGTTACCCCGGGGTACCGTAGTACCCCGGGTTACCGCGTTGTGTAGCGCCACCTCACAGCCACTAGAGGACAGCCAGAGAAAAATGCATGCACTGTGTGTGCGTGTACATAGTCATTCCCATGGCGCTGCATGTTATACTATGCATGCATGGCACACTGTGATACCACTAGTGTGGGCTTTAGTGCAGTGCAGTGCACTGGCTAGCGCGCGCTAGCTCCAGCACCAAAATAATTTCCTCTTTTTTGGCACCTTGGGTACAACCTTTTTAAAAAAATAAATAATTCAACAAAATGGCTGATTTTTATTTGGTACACCGGGGTACCATTTATGTCATCATTTTAGTAATTTGTGAAACGTAGTTATCTTATACATGTATTGGTGTGCTGGAGTACAGTGTATCACTATCAGAGCTAGCTGGTGTGAATTATTCATGCTGCAATGTAGAATTGATGCAGAATGAGCTGGCGTATCCAGGTACATGTATTCAGTTAATAGCCATCTTTCCCCGAGGACCTCCAGTAACAGGCTGCTACACATAAGCGTTCCTATGAAATACATTTCAGTACGTTGAGTCCAAGTAGATTGCATTATGCAAAGCTTGTCAGGCTAGCCTTGAGCAATTTTGTTACAGACATAAAATACAAGTGCAAAAAAAAAAAAGAAGAAGAAGAAGAAGAAAAGAAATGAGTGTGCTTGCAATCAGGTAGTTTTCTGCATATCAGGGAAAATCTGTATTACAAAAGTATGCAAAAAAGAAAAAGAATACTGTTACTTTTTTTTTTTTTTTTGCCAATGCGGCGACTATTCAACAGGTTTGGCAGAATGCTTGTTATTTGCTCTGTTCAAGGTAAGACACCATTTTATGGCTGAATGTGAAGGAGTTTCTCTCCTTGGGCAGTAGATACGACTCTGATGGGCTTCAAGCTTACAAAAGGACGTCAATTGTTATCACATTTTGAAACTCCCTTCCAAACGTCTTTGACGTATGGAGCGTGAAGAAGTTGAAATTAATCTCCTTTTGCACAGACTGCTGAGTCTGCATGTGACACTCCATACTGTGTCACAAACTTGATTGGCCTGCCAATCGTATACTTAGGCCCAAGAGTAAAAACATTGATGTACACACCCTGGTAGGAGTGACTATTTCTTAAAGAACAGTGAATCCCAGATGTACGTTGTATGATAGAAAATTTAGGGAATGCATCGATACTACAGCGTAGTGGAACACAATTTACCTGTTAAATTTGAGGAAATTTGGACAATGTGTACAAAAGTCTAAATTTTAAGTTCAGTACAGCCATGACTAGGTGAGAAAACTATGACATTTCTTCATGTCAGGTGTGGACAAAGATAAGAAAATATAAGAAATCTGTAGAATTTTATTTTCTATGAAAAATACACATTTCCTGAACTTGTAACTGATGTACAATGTGTGTTTAGGGTAACATTATTTCTCCTGCTTCCTGAAAGAGGTACAATTAGATGTCAAGTGCTCTATCATTATGCTAGAAAAGTGAAAATATGCTGAACTTTCATTGAATTCCTTTATATCATTGTCCATATGTGATGTCACAAAATATTGCAGTCTTCTCATCCAGCAATGGCAGTACAGAGACTTTACAAATTCAAAACTTTTGAATCGATTGTCCAATTTTTGTCATACTCTTTCTACATTCACTCAGTTCACATGTGTATTTGGGTTTCATTCCCCCTTTAAAGGCTGAAGTTCTGTAAGCTTGTCTTTGAGGTCAATTCCGATTTGAGGTCAATTCCAAATAGACAACTCCTTGTCTATTCCGATTGCAAATGGCACACCAACAATAATCAAAGCTTTATACAAGAACCCCTCTGGACCATGATTGGCCACTAGAGATTTGAGAAGTGTTTGACATTCAAACTAAATTAAGCTTTCAGATCTAGAAAAATGTAACCGAAATAGTATAAGAAACATGTAATGTTTCTATACTATCACATGCTAACCAAAGTTTATTCCTTTTTAGAGAGTTATATTACTGATCAAACTTGGCAGATATAATGCATAGGGCGATGTTTATGTCACATGCTTGGAGGTGACTATACAGCTTTAATTTCAAACATCAGATATGCTGCATCTAGATGGGCTCTATTGCATTTTATACGGGCATTGGATTTCTGATGGTATCATGCATTCATCAGACGGCATGAGGGCTTAGCAAACAATTCAGTATAATAAGTTATTTGAATTTAAAATTCATGTTTTTGTGTGTTTTTTTTTCCTGGAATGTTAGGGTGTGTTTGTGTGTGTGTGTGTGTGCATACATGGGCGATCATATGTGTGTGCACATTGTGTGTTAATGGTTGTGTCTGAACCAATTAAATCTTGTCAACTTTTTACAGAAATTCTCATTAAAATGTGCCTCACGTTGGTGTAATTAGAAATGCCCGTGTACAAATTACACGACGTATACCAGAGCTGGCAAGAATTAAGTCTGTAGTGCTTTTTTCTACATAAGGAGAGAACAAATCATATTCCATGATGCTATGCAGTATGAAACAGATGCACTCATGTTTTTTTTTTTTTCTGCTTTATGTTCTCAAGCTGGCATATAGCACTACATACTGTATAAGGAGATTGGAGAAATGCCATCTGCGGTTTTAACATATTAGGGAGGGGGAATGGACAGAGAGCAAAGGCAGGAAGAAGCAAGGAAACGGAAATGAACATGTTCACTTCAGAACTTGCCGAATGCCGTATGTTGGTCTTAGCTTCTCGATACCAAATTCGAACCATGTCAGATAGTAATAACCTCTTCCCATCCAGGAAAGTGACAATATTGGAGCAAATTGAAGATGCCCTCCTCTGGTAGACATTGATGCTAAAATGTACAGAGGACTGAAGTAGTGGTATCACTGCATTAAACATTATTTCAGCTGAGAACCAGAAGGGCTTTATTGCTGTTTTTGGGCATATTGAGTTATTGGTATCACATTGTTGAGCTTGATCTCCTCTTCATCATAGTGTCAACTTTGCATATTTTTTTTTTTCATTTCAGTAAGATGTTAAGAATTGAAACCACAAAGGCATTATTTTACCCTGTATTTGAAACAATGCTTATGAATGTACACACCTTTGATAAAATGAACTTTTAATTTCATGAAAATTGGTTGTTTTGTTTTTATCTATGCTCAGATCTTAGAATGCAATAGCGCCCTTCTGGCTCCCAAGTGGCGATTGGGAGAGAGTGGTATACACTTTTAAATCATCAGTGAAGAAGAAGAAGAAGAAAAGAGAGAGAAAGAGAGAGAGGGAGAATGGATGGAAAATACCAGTGCACTGTAATGGAAATGTTCACCCCTAGTAACCCCCCATGTCAATTTGCACATTATTCCACATCATGGGAGTAGCTCTGTGTTGATTTAAGCTAAAATGCATTTTGGGATCAAATGCACATCTTGTTTGCCTGATTACTTCCATCTCAATGGAATGGCATCTCGCGGATTTGACGGCGGACAGAACAGGATGCTGAGCACTGCGTGTGGCGCTCATGTACCCATTAGCTAATTTAGTATTTATGGGGCATCCATATTTTAGCAGGATGCCGTGTATCCGCCTGTGTATGTATGTGTGAGGACCCACACAGTTTCCTGGAATGATCCATTGTGTGGCAGAGAAATGATGGGTAAAATCGCTGACGTGCAATATTCAAGAGAATGATGAGCGTTTTTGTTTCCAAGTATATTGCGTAACACTTTAGATATTGATGATACTTAACCCGTTGAGGACAGACTGATTTTGCTACAACACGCATTTCCCATAGACTCCTGCCCTAGTATACTCAGGACTCGTCCATAACAGGTATTTAGTATTTCATGCAACTACTAAGGATTGTAATTTTCATGTTTATGTGCATAATACATATATCAAAGAACTCATCGCACTCTAGAATTATCACCTATATCATCCTTTAACCCATTGGGAATGAGTCCCGAGTATACTCAGGCAAGTGTTTATGGGAAATCCATGTTGTAACAAAATCAGTCTGTCCTGAACGGGTTAAAGAAAACCTATGACCATAATGGCAGTATGTTGGTTGGGCAACATGCAGTTTGACACTGAAATGACAACAACATAAAGGCATCCATGTCTCAGTATCATAAGTAAAAATAAATTATTTTGTATTCTTACTATTATTAGTCCCACAAGGTTACATCTTTGTTCGTTTTTGATGAACAAAGTTGCCAGAGTAAAGTATTGTTACATATGGTATCAAGGCCATGTAGTTACATTGTTTGGATATGTTCAGATAGCATTTTCAGTAATGTGCCTGGAAACATACAGATGTTACGATGATATGTAATATATGTTGTGTGTTGCTTGAAGGTAATATATGTTGTTAAGTGACTTATAATAAATTCCTATTAAATGCTTGTTTTGGTTATGATCAGATGGTGTTTTTTGGCGGCGTGGACGAGTACTTGAGGAAGAGCGTGTGGCCGTTCCTTCTTGGATTCTACGCATTTGACTCCACCATGGAGGAGAGAAACGCCCTCAGGGGTCAGAAGAGACTTGAATACGAGGATATACAGAAAAAGAGGTGAGGATGTCTATTTTGAAAGTGTGATTGGCGTCTAAGGCAGGGCGGCGGTCGATGGCCCAGGGCTTCTAAAAATTGATGTCCGTCCACCAAACTTTCAAAGGGCATATCGTTTGATGACACAATCTGGCAACAAAGATTCCAAATAGATTGTTATGTTTCCTCTTATTTAGCACCTCTATACGTTTTTTATTTTACTTACTTACTTACTGCCCATTATGCCGCAGCAACAAAAATCTGCCATTTGGCTCTGTCCATGGCCAAGCACTGTAGTGTCCCACCTTTTTGTATTATTATTATTTTTTTTTTTTTTTTGGGGGGGAGGGGGCACCAACATTTCCATTTAATCATTTTCATGGTCCGAATAGACCACAAGAGAGAGAGAGAGAGAGAGAGAGAGAGAGAGAGAAAATAAAAGAGCTAATGTTGAGCCCAGTCTAATATGTAATGACATTAACTTTACAGTGAAGTGACAGCAACCTCTGTTTTTAAAAGCAATATGATTTTTAACAAATGAGACCTCGTATAAATACCAGTAAGCCTTGCCTGAGGAATGAAAATTCCATGAGTTTTATGACTATGTCTGGAAGGGTGCCAGAATTGTTGTGTTTTAATGTCTGCTGTGGTGCATTTGATATGCGATGGTCCTTCAGTTCGTGATACGTGTGCATTCACCTGAACATCATTTCTCAAATATTTCATCTTGAGACATTATGAATATGTTTAAAATGAAGAAATGAACATCATATTCTGCATGACATCCGTTTTTGATAAGGGGGTGGGGTTATATCTAGATTTTGAAATTATAATTTCCATCTCTCTTTTTTCACAAGACTTTTTATTCAATTTCAGGTTTTTACTGTTTGAATGATAAAATCAATTGATGGGTATTTCTCCAATGAGAATGATGCTAACAAGTTACCAAGGTATTTAATACCATGGTAATTCAAATGTAATTGCAACACTTGGACATAAATTGTTCATGTGCTACTGATGGGACTGAAAGGGTTAGTCAGGATTTTGATTAAAAAGGGCATTATTCCTTTGATTGGATAAAGTTGGCACATCACATCCAATTTATTTTTTTTTTGTACAGTCTAGACAAGATGATACGTTGATTTAAAGAGGACAAAGTCTTTATGAAATAATTGTACAAAATGGAAACTGTATAAAGTTTGATTAATTTGTGACATAATATATATCAAATGACAATCCCTACTTCTTGTCATAGAATAAAATATGTAAAAAAAAAATATTCAGTGGAAGTCTAGAATTCATTGCCGAGCAACATACTATGTATTATATCAGTGTGTTCAAGTTTATGCCGTATGGTCCAATTTCTAACACTATACACTATGTATTACACAAATGGTTCAATTTCAGACCTCTTTAATACAAGTTTTACTGGGACAGTTGCTTAATTGGGACAAAGGTCTTCTTCATGAGTCATGATGAATGAGTGGTGGTGGGAGGGGATGCTGTTAGAGACATAGAAGAGAGAAGAGAGAGAATTATCTGGTGGAGATTGATGTCCACTGATCCACAGTCTAGAGTAATGATATCCACTCTGTCATCATTATTTTCTGCCTAGATGCATCTTGCAGTTAAAGAGAAATTCCATCTTGATATGAGTTTGCTTTGTATGAAACCACAAACAATCAGAGAAATTGATCATTGAAAATATTAGAAAAAAAAAACACAGAAAAACAATGAAAAAAAAAAAACCTGTTGAAGCATATACAGACAATTTGACAACTGAATATTAGAAACTGCTATTGAGCAACTCTCCATGATTTGGAAACAATATCTCACTAAATTTTATCCTCCTCGAATATCTTGCCACAGATACAATTTATGTGCTGATTAGAGCATGCAAAAATGTATTCCTCTTATTATGTACCAATGACAGGTCTGATGAATATTTTTCTCACAAGAAAATGAAATTTATGACTTTTTTTTTTGTATTTAAATAACTGAATGTAGAACTATGTCACAGAGTTGCCAATTTGTCTAATAGGTACTGTCTAAACTTTTATCATTGCATGATATTTGTGTGCATGTCTTATTTTTCCCCCAAATTTGCACAATTTTTTGCTATTCATCAAAAGCAACATGATATCAGGATGAACCTTCCCTTTAATATCACATTGCCAAATTACTTCTGCCAATAACCTCTACTGGCAGGATGTCCATGACAACGGAAGACATGAAGACATTCTACCGCCGCGTCCAGAGCACCGTGGACAAGGACGTCGTCAGAACGGATCGGAGTCACCCGTACTTCAAGGGCGAGAACAACCCCCATGTTGAGACTATGAGGTAAGTTAGAGAATATAAACCCATTTGCTGCCATCATAATGTGCCTACTTTCTCTTTAATATTCTTTTCCTCACATTTTACTGATGATAATCACAGCATATACTCTAATAATAGTAATGACAATGATGGTACAAACAGTGGTGATATTGAGAATCGTTCAAATATTGATATTTATCATCACCATTGATTAAAATCCTCACGTAACCGTTAAGACAATGTTAGTGTTAATGGAGTTGCAAAGTGTAATGTCATAGCCATTCATCGCCATGGCAACTGGCTCTGTTAAATGAACCTTAACGGGCCACAGTGTTCAAGTGCACACCTGGTTCCATCCCAAGCTATAACAAAAGCACTGCCACGTCATCACTTTGGTGCTCTGTAATATCAACTGGCTCCAAGGACAGATGTTTAATTACATTCTCATGCCTAAAGGAAAAACAATATCATGTTTCTACAATTCAAATTCATATAGTTCTCTCGTAGAGCAATTTAAATTCATGAAACTAGTACATGTCATAATAGAGAGTGGATTTTGTTACAGTGCATAATTTATGACCTTAAGTTGTTCTTTCCTGTAAAATGTATCTTTCTGTTACATTGCCACACACAATGGTCATATATAACAAACAGGCAAACGTGGTCTGTCTCATATGCAGAGAATTAACAAATGCTGCATGTGGTTCACCTTAAGTGACGAGCTATACTTTATACATGTTATATTTTGTAAGTTTGAACTTGTACAATTTCACAAGTGATTGACTTTTTGATGGGGAACTACACTGATGGATCAGAATGAGTTAGAAGTTTTGTGTATTATGTAAGAGAAACTTTTTCCCACCTTGTTGATGATGCCCTTAATAATAATAATAATAATGATGATAATAATAATAATAATAATAATAATAATAATAATAATAATAATAATAATAATAATGATAATAATAATAATAATAATAATAATAATAATAATAATAATAATGATAATAATAATAATAATAATGATAATAATAATGATAATAATAATGATAATAATAATAATAATAATGATAATAATAATGATAATAATAATGATAATAATAATAATAATAATAATAATAATGATAATGATAATAATAATAATAATAATAATAATAATAATAATAATAATGATAATAATAATACATACATACATACATACATGTACATACATACATACAATTTATATAGCGCCGTTCTCCACTTCGATTAGTGGCTCAAGGCACTTTACATCAAAGCAAATAGACTGAAGATACAAGTACATCACCGTAATAGAAGAAGATGAAGAAGCAGAAGAAAAAACAAGACATGAAAGTCTGTCTTCAAAAGGCACTGGTCTTCAAAATGCACTGCTAAACAAATAGGATTTTAAATGACTCCTGAAAGATGTTATGGAGCTTGAGTCTTTCAGCTCACGAGGAAGTGAATTCCACAGTGTTGGTCCAGTGTGAGCGAAAGCTCGTTCCCCCCAAGATTTCCTAGAAAATGGAATATGTAAGAGACCTGAGGTTGAGGATCGAAGAGTTTGTGAAGGTTGGTATTGACAAAACAAAGAAACATTGTAATCAGGAGCTGATTGTGTTTTGGGGTTCAATATTTATGCAAGGTGTTTTGGGGGCAATATTTATGCAATATTTTGCAAATATTGGTATACTAGTGAAATTCATAAAAATAAGATTCACATCATGCCTCACATATTAATGAAGCAAGGAGTCAATATTGGTTTCATACCATCACACACTCTCTCCCTTCCCTCGCCACACACAGGAACATCCTGCTGAACTTTGCTGTGTACCATCCCGTGACCGGCTACAGCCAAGGCATGTCCGACCTCCTGGCTCCCATCCTAGCTGAGCTGCAGGATGAGTCCGATGCATTCTGGTGCTTTGACAGTCTCATGCAGAACGTCATCTTTGTCAGCTCACCCAAGGACGAAGACATGGAGCTGCAGCTAGTGAGCCCTCGCTTGTCTGTTTTTGTGGAAAATTATGCTTTGTTTTGTCTCATTTTGCGTAGTCTGGGGCATGTTTCATAAAGAGTTGCAGTTAATCTTACGTTCGATTTATTGAGTGTAACTCGGTGAATCAAGTGTAAGTTCAATACTGAGCGTAAGTCCTGTTTCATAAAGAAAATTATGCTTGGTTTCAAGAAAAATCAAGCGTAACTTTCAGTGGATTGAGCGTTACTTGTGATCAATCGCAAAATTATTCATTTAAACACAATTTATGATTGATTACAACGTACGTTCAATCTGTATGAAACAGGCCCCTGGTTTGGGTTTGTCTTTTTTGTCTTATTTTATTATCCGATGTAATACTTCGATGCACTATGCAATCTGACTAACTAAAGGGGAGGGTTGCTATTACAAGATTTCTGCATTTTTCTACTAATATGCCCTTAATATTGAGTATTGATGAACAGATATGAGATTACTCCTTATGTGCTAAGAGATTCTCTAGATATTAGATAGTTACCAAAATGGGCATGCAGTATACAAATATTCTAGGGCCAGGTATATCTTGCAGCCTATTGAATAAGTGATGCAATAAGAACTGAATTATGATTAACAGTTGTACAATCCCCCAGAGCTCTCACACACCCTCCTTACTCCTGTACAGAGTCTGCGACAAAATTAGAAGGTGTGAGATAAAAATGATGTTGATAACCACCAAAAAAAAAAGAGAAAAAAAAAAGGGCAGACAATTATCTCCAAACCTGTTCCTTGTAGCAAACTTAAGAGCTGATCGGAAAGTGTGATTCATTTTATCCTGCAATCCTAATAATCTGTCAGAAGCATGTGATGGTCACCTGAGATGGCTTGGTCATGGTTTTTGATTGCATTCATAAAAGGGAATTGCCTATTGTGTCAGCTTGTCAGTGATGACAACATGATGATGGTATAGTGATTAGTAATTGATACATTTTCCAAAGCTATTGTGTCTACATGTATTAATTTTGTAGTAATCATTTGATACTTTAAAACCGGAAATATTCATGGTATGAAACTTTCCCGAATTGAAGCCAGCGGCCTTTTTCACAGCATAGAACTTTTACGAATTGCTGACTCTGAAAAAAATATATCTGTCCTGGATTGTGCAGACAAACACTTTCATGTGCATATTACTTTTGTGAATTGTGGCTCATTGCAAAATTTGTAATGAAGTTTCATGCAAGTGAAAATTCTGGTCTTTAATAGAGAAATCATTTGTTTTATGACATTGAATTCTGAACTATGTCAAGATGAAGTTTTACTTCATCCTATATAGTCTGGGTAAGAGTTCGTATTGTAAAGCTTCTGTTACTGCATTCCTGCAAGGTAGTGTTCTTGTGATGAGTGGAAAATAAATGAACAAATTGGGCCAGTATAATCAAGTTTCTGACATCTCCTATCTTTTCATCTCTTTGTTAGAATTATCTCTTACAACTCATCAAGTTGATGCTTCCAGAGTTTTGGAACCACCTCGTCCAGATCGATGATGCCATGGAACTCCTCTTCTGCCACAGGTAAGAATAGTGGATGAAACCAATTCAAACTCCTGTAGAGTGGTGGCATTAGACTTTATGGGCAAGTGGCACATGGTAGAATTCCATTAAAAATCACATGATATTTGCAACAGGTATTACTTTGTGTATATGATTTGCCCATTTTACTTGATTCGTAAAGCTGCCAGTGCGTATATCTTTATGATAATTTGTATGTTTTTTCTGAATAAAAGTCAATTTGTTTTTGAAGTGAAAATGTGTTATTTATTCATTTATTCATACATTTATTCATGCATTTGTTCGTTCGTTCGTCCATCCGTTCGTCCGTTCGTTCATTCTTGAATTTGCGTAAGCTTGCTCAGTGTGTGCAACTTCTTCATTTTGAGCCTGAATATGATTTTGGCTTCAAGCCATATTTTTGAGTGGTCATCAGTATGTATAAAAGGTAGCAAATCTTGCTGGATGGCAACTTCCCATAGCAACAGACAATCAGGAAGCTGGATTCTTGTTGTTACCTTGACAATTGCCCTTCCAGCAGAAGTTGGTATCATATCAACCTTTTATGAAATTGGGCCCAGGTCCAATGGAAGCTTCCTTTGTACATGACTTCATCATATGTTTTCTTCTTCTTTTTTTCTTTTTGCCCCGCAATTCTCCTCGTTGCCAGCAATCTGTAGTGTACCCATTAACTTCCCATTCCCCATATTTCTGCAGTGCTATCCTCTTTAATACCCTGTGGAAAACATTCATGATAATGATGATTTGTATTAATGTAGGGCAAAATGATGTAAAAGACTGTCTTTTCGCTATGTGTTATGTTTTGTGGTTCTATTCATGTTGTGCTGCTCTAGGTGGATCCTGCTCTGCTTCAAGCGTGAGTTCTGCGAGGCGGAGGCGCTGCGAATGTGGGAATCCTGCTGGGCTCACTACCAGACCGATTACTTCCACCTCTTCATCTGCCTGGGCATCATCGCTGTCTACGGCGACGACGTCGTGCAGCAGAGTCTCCCAGCCGATGACATGCTGCTCCACTTCAGCAACCTGTCCATGCAGATGAACGGGGACATCGTCCTCAAAAAGGTAGTCCGGCAAAAGGACAATAACAAATTGAAGCATAGTGTAGTGCTTTAAACTTGTGCTGATTTTGTGCATGGTCAAGTTCTCACATTGGTCTTTGAGAAGGAAATCATGTGCTTGTAATTTTCTCCACCTGTCATCACAGGAAGACTTCCTTTTGTGACAGCCACTAGATTTGAAAAAAAAAAAACACAAACAGCTTGGAAAGATGTAGATAGCAATAATATACTATGTGAATTAAGATTAGAGTTTTTGTCCCCGCCGAACGAGTTCGAGCAGGGGACTATGAAACGGGCTCCGTACGTGTGTGTGTCCGTGTGTCCGTGTGTCCGTGTGTCCGTCCGTGCGTCCGTCCGTGCGTCCGTGTGTGATCAAAATGTTCAAAATGCTACTCCTTCGCCATTTCTAACCCGATTTTGATTCTGTTTGCTTTATATGATAGCACTACATGGGAGCTTTGAAACTATTATAAAGAATTTCAGTTGTGACCTTTGACCTTGACCTTTGACCTATATTGTACATTTTGCTTCAAAATGCTACTCCTTCGCCATTTCTAACCCGATTTTGATTCCGTTTGCTTTATATGATGGCACTAGGTGAGGGCTTCAAAACTTCTACACAGAATTTTGACCTTTGACTTCTTTGACCTTTGACCTTGATTTTTTGCCTATATTGTACATTGGCTACAAAATGCTACTCCTTCGCCATTTCTAACCCGATTTCGATTCCGTTTGCTTTATATGATGGCACTAGGTGAGGGCTTCAAAACTTCTACACAGAATTTTGACCTTTGACTTCTTTGACCTTTGACCTTGATTTTTGACCTAAATTGTACATTTTGCTACAAAATGCTACTCCTTCGCCATTTGTAACCCGATTTCAATTCCGTTTGCTTTAAGTGATGGCACTTGGTGAGGGCTTCAAAACTTCTACACAGAATTTTGACCTTTGACTTCTTTGACCTCTGACCTTGATTTTTGACCTGTATTGTACATTTTGCTATTAAATGCTACTCCTTCGCCATTTCTAACCCGATTTCGATTCCGTTTGCTTTATGTGATGGCACTAGGTGAGGGCTTCAAAACTTCTACACAGAATTTTGTCCTTTGACTTCTTTGACCTTTGACCTTGATTTTTTACCTATATTGTACATTGGCTACAAAATGCTACTCCTTCGCCATTTCTAACCCGATTTCGATTCCGTTTGCTTTATGTGATGGCACTAGGTGAGGGCTTCAAAACTTCTACATAGAATTTTGACCTTTGACTTCTTTGACCTTTGACCTTGATCTTTTTACCTATATTGTACATTTTGCTACTAAATGCTACTTCCGGCGGGGACATATATTACGCACCGCGTAATTTCTACTTTTCCTTGTTATACTCTGTACTTGTATACTCTATTCTTGTCATAACAATGAACCTGTGTGTAAGCTTGCAAGAGTAGGGTAGCATAGAGTGGTAGAAACTTAGTATCAGGTCCTAGACTAGGGCGACACGGACCCTGGTGTCATAGTGCTCGGATGATGCGGACCCCAGTGTCAAGGGTGACATGGACCCAGATGTTCTGCGTTGATACAGATTAATTCTGGGTGTCTGTCGTAAAGAATAGTGACAGGATGAATTTACATGGGCAACTCAGAGAGACCAGGGGTGGTATTCTGAAATCCTTCCTAGGAAGAAATTTCTTCCTAAGTCAGGATTTTTTCCTAAGTGGTATTCTGAAAATCTTCCTAAGTTTCTTCCTAAGTCTGTTCCTAAGTTTTTTCCTAGACTTAGGAAGAAACTTAGGAAGGGGGCGGGAGTATGCAAATTTCTGACTTAGGAAGAAGTTGGTATTCTAGAATGCACTTAGGAAAGAAATTTAGGAAGATATTTAGGAAAGCTCCACCCCTGTCCTAAGTACGTTGTTAAGAATAGCAAGCTGCAGACATCGTGATCGGTGCGCTTGTCATTCACTGCGCGCACATGTACTTTGATGTGCGAAATGAGCGTGAGAAAGGGGACATGCCGCGCACACGTGTATTTGACCCTACGTCATAGTAATATGCGATTGTCATTGGTTGGTTCCTTATGATACGGCAATTCGTATTGGCTTAAGAAAGGACGTGGGCGGGGATAAGGATGGCCTAATTTGCATTAAGAAGTGCCTAGGAAGAAATTTCAGAATACCAATTCTGTCTTTCCTAGGCACTTCCTAAGTTTCTGACTTAGGAAGAAACTTAGGAAGAAACTTAGGAAGATTTTCAGAATACCACCCCAGGGCCCCGTTGTATCAAAAGATGTACTGATAATCAAACACTAATCAGTAAATCAAACATACAATTGTAAGTCAGACACCGGCCAATCAGAACTTAGTATTCAGAGACTTATGTTTGATTTCTCACTTACGTTCAATCCCAGCTTTTATGTATTAGGACACAGAATGTTTTGCACAAATTGAACAAAACTTTATCAAATAGTAAAAAAAAAAAAATAGCTAATAGCAAATGCATGTAGAGTTCATCTAAATTACTCTGTGTAATTAAGCAAGTGAACAACATCTACTCATCACGTACACTACTAGGTAGAGTTTCATGAATGTACACGTACACCATGTAGATAGCATATTCAACAATGACACATATGTAATGCTGTATTTCTTGCAGTAGACATGGTGTGATTTTTTTGTTTTGTTTTTCAATTTCTTTTCTTTTCAAAATTTGTCAAATTTCCTGCCTGACAGGCCCGCAGCCTTCTACACCACTTTCGCACTCTGGTTCGGATCCCCTGCACCTTGGACAAGCTCTGCCGCACCTGTGAACCAGGCATGTGGGATAGCGGGCACTCCCCCGAAGTCGAGTGTGTCGGGATCCACGACCCCGGCTACAGCTGTCCCCATATCAGGTGAAAAAAATAAAAGAGTGAGAAAAGATGAGCAAACCAAACAAAACTTTAGCAGACACAGAAGCCAACATCTACCATCAAAACAACTCCAAACTGTAATACTATTGCCAAGACTTGCTGTTTTGATGACAACATTTATGGATAGCTATCACGCTCACATACGTCATACTGTGGCAGTTGTATATGTCCACGGGTGTAGCTATGTATCAAGATTTCTTGTGCTTTGTACTCTTTAAGATAATGCTTTTGTTAGTGAGACTTGTCTGGGGGATTGGTGAAATTCTCTCACTCAAGCAAAGGGTTTAGTAATCAAACAAAAGGGTGCTTTGTTCTGCTATTGCTATGATTACGTATGAGTACATTCATGCGAAGTGAATGTTTGGCGACATTATAGAGTATCAAAAGGGTTCTCATCCTGAAGTCAGTGTGGAAACAATATCCATCTAGGATGCTGTAAAAACAGAAACATTTGCATTATGAAACTTTTCTAACTTGGAGCTGACAGCCTTTTTTGGCAGCATGAAACTTTTGCAAATTGCTGCCCATGAAAAAGATTATGAGTATTCTACATGTAATGGATTGTTAGACGGAAACTGCCATTTGCATTTTGCTTTCGGGATTCGTGGTTCCTTGTTTTGCGGAAGCTTTGTGCACACGAAAATTTTTGGTTTTACAGTAACTCCTTAGAAGAGAATACGATGTTAGTGCTTGAGTGTTAAATGATAATGTGATGTTCTCGTAGGACAGTAATTGAGTCCGTGTGGGGTCATTATCGAATACCAAAGGAAACCAAAAGTTTGCAAACAGATAAAAGCATCTTCAGTTAATTCAGCATAACTGAGATTCTGCCTGGTCTGCATTAGAAAAGTACTTTTGTGCTGCTACATACTGAAATATAGTGGATTGTCTTGTATCCCTTCCAAGAAAACGAGATTTGAGGATGAGATGGTCTCTTCAAAATGTTTATCATCTAAAAACTTGTATTTATTTGTAAGGTCTGTACTTTGCATCTAGGTAGTACAGAGAATTTACATTGTTTCTCTTTTGGCTGATTATATTTTAAAATTTACAGAGGGGACCATTTCTTGAAATCTCACATTTTTCTGTCTTGTCTGTTCTGTACTTTACACTCTATATCTATAGTGAGTCTTTCTTCAAAAATCATATATTAGAGCACTGCAAATTCAAAGATGAAGTACTAATGACACTGAAAATTGCAAAAGGCTAGCTCATTCCTTAAACCATATTCAATTGTCAATGGATTTTTTTTGCTATATTTTTTCTGTTCACATTCACCTTAAAGAGCTGAAACATAGATCCAATTTTGTGTTATATCCACTTCGATAAGTTTTTGTCATGTATGTGATAAGCTAACATTTAAATGCAATAGCTGTCATGGCTGAGCATGTCATCATATTGAGTTAGTTAAGAACTTGCAAGTTGTATCATTTGATTTCATTCTGTATTGCCCAGTCAGTTTCTGACATTTAGGTGGCTCATTTGTATTGATTTCTGTAAATTTCACGATGCTTGGAAATGGGAACTTATGGCGAAATGGCTCGTTTTCAGTATGTACATTTGCATCATTAAGTACATGGTTTTCAGAGACAAGTAAATGTGTTTTAAACTGACTTCAAATGTTGATTCTCTGTTTCCAAAGTACTGATTAACCTTGCCGAAAAATTTCCAGTCATATTTGCAGACATGACACAGAGTGCATGTCAAGTTAGTCCAGGTTACATAGTGTTGTTAGAAGTAATGGTGCTTTAAACTTGCTCCAGGGTGGAACTGATTTGATGATCTGGCTATGTATATTTTGCAAAAGTTTATGCTTTCTGATTTCTTGATTTGAAAAAAAAAAATAGTGCAATATCTTCTTGGCTGATATTTCTTGAGCACGATTGATGCAAACTCTGAACATCCTGTAAATATTTTATGTAGACGAGATCGTTGATATGTATCAGAAAAAGCTTGGGAAATCATTCCAGAGTAGGCCGGCACTTTGGAGTCTTGGAAAGTGAGTTTTGTGATGCATTTTTGAGCTGCATCTTTGTACTTCATTTATTCATTTGGGATTCCTCATTAGGTGAATATCATTGACTTGCAAATTCATGAAAAAATATGCTTCATTTCTCATTTATGAATACAAAAGCACTCTGCGTGGCTAAACATTCCGATTTCTTCTTTGGTTTCAGGATTTTATTGGCTGTTCTAATGTACCCACGGAAGTAATCACTTGTGAGACTGATGTACTGTATAAGCCGTTATTTACGCATACAGATATTTTCGCGGATAACGAGGTCACATACATTTTCGCGCGATGTTGCTTTCGTGAAATGAAGCCGACGCTTGCGTTAAAGGTACTAGCCCACATTTGCAAACCCACGAAAATCAAAACTGCATAAAACAGGTCCAATATGACTTCAAGTACAAGTTATAACAGTAACGTACCTCACCTGTTGCTCTTTGTCTATACCATTCGATAAAAGAGAGAATCGAATTACGAGCGCAGGCTAACCACGTACATTAACTTACACATGTATCGCATGCATGTAGTACGTGCGTGGACTGGAGCTAGCGAGCGTTTTTATATGCATGCATACGGTGCATTTTCATTTATTTTTATGAAAGTAATGGACTAATTGGAGCGAAATTTTGCACAGGTGTTACTGCAATCATACCCAAACTCCATGCTAACTATGAGACCAATTGCTGCAGGTTTACAAATGTGGGCTAATACCTTTAATGCTCCATTAATGCCGTGCATGGAGACATTTACTTGTGTTGTTAAATTCGCAATCCAACTGTGATTCGTGAAATTCGCGAAAATTAAACCCTCGCAAAAATAACAGCTTATACAGTCACACAAGTGCAAAACTGTATTAAACTGAATTGTATTCTATGTCTTCTGTTTGTTCTGTAACAAATCATTTTGAACTTTGTATTCCTCTTTCCATCAAATCTCCTGCCTTCAGTAGCTCACACAGGAAGAAAAGGTTCCAAATATTTCCAAGGTAAACCACTTTTTCTTCAAACACAAGTACAGCACAAATAAACCATGTACCTCAAGTGGACTCTGTGATTCATGTCAACACACCATCCTGTACATTATTTATTTCTTGGTTTTTGTTCTTGACAAAGTCACCATACCTGTGCACCCCTTCTCAATAGGGAACTCCTTGACCTCATGAACTTGACCTCTAACCTTCATTTCTTTCTCTTGTGACAGTACATTATCCATCTCAGGTAACCCCCTGTCTTGGGTGCTTCAACTAAAATGGGGTTAGATTTTACAATTGGGAAACATGTTCCCTGCACAAACATGTGTGTCATGCTGCAATATTTTATGGTGTAGACATGACGTCAGAGAAAGAAAAACAAAATGAATTTGATAGGAATGATTGTTTATATTATAGCATTGTCATGTAACTCAACAGTGTGCAATGATAAAGTTTACTTAGAATGAAATCTAATCATCTCGCTATGATGAACATTTGTGGAAATTTGGCCAGCCTCACTGCAGAGAAGTAATCAAATTGTTCATGTATCTTAACTTAATGTGGACGTCTTCAGATTTCATTGAAATGGATGTTTTGTACCCTTTGTCATCTATAATAATTTCTGTTTTATCAAATATTTTATGTCCATTTGATTCCAATTAACATCTGAGTATTGCTTTAAAGTAATGTAACATTTTGGTTCTTGATTGATTAATTTCTCACTATATTTTTTGTCACTATGTTCTTAAGGTAACAGAGCTATATTGACTTGTTCTCTTGTCTGAAATCTAACAATTTGTGGTCACTACTGTGTTCTGTAGTGCAGACTTCTTCACACGCTATGTGACTGATAATCTTGCATGTTTATTAATGCAATTCAAACCTGCACTTGTAATGAAGTAGTATCTGTTGAATTGACTCAACCTCTCAAAGTTTAAGTATTTCAAAATCAGACAGATTGATGTTTTGTCCATGACAGAGTGAAAATCATATTGTTGCAAGGCAATGTAGCAAGAGCAGTATCTCGGAGGTTATGCTGTATTCTATCACAGTGAAAAGCATGTTCACTATGTGCTCTAAAGGTTAAACACAGGGGTTCAGACTGGGTATTCTTGTCAAGCCATTTTCCGGACAGGTAATTTTATGTTAGGATGTCCACCAGAACATTCTTGCGTCTCCAGTGTACATCCCTTTTTAAAAATTATTATTTTATTTTGTCTGTCAAATATTGAGAAACCCTAATTGACTGAAGAGTCAAGTTACAAGTAACTTGTTACCCCCTTGAATCTTGTGTGTGTTCTCAACTTTAACCCCTGTGCCCTTATCCCATTTGCACACACACACACACACACACACACACCCACAGCCACACACACACCCACACTCACTCACTCACGCACTCGCACTTCCTGCCGTGTATCTGACCCATCACCACACTACCGTCATAACGCTGCTCATATTGCAGTCAAGAAAACTGCAAAAATGAGATAAAATGTGAATGTGCTGTTTTGAATAGACTTGTCGAGAGTAAATACCTTGTCTTGCGTGCATCTTCATTTCAAATCTGTCTATAAAACAAATGTACTATCTTAGGATGGTGGCTAGCTCTCTTACAGTTTCTATTGTAGATCTGCAGAAATAAAGTAGAAAAACTTATATATTGTCAATTATTAAGCAGAAGAATCTGAAGATTCCCCTCCCCCAATACCACACTTCTGAAGTTGTTCTTTGGTGATTTTGGTGGGCTTTTGTGATGATGGGTCTCATAAAGTGGATCCTAAACCTTAAAAGGTTTCAAGGTGAAAGTTGCTCCTAAAGGACATCGTCCTCATGCTTCCCTTTCCCTGTCAAGTTCCAACTTACAACTTACCCAACTTTTGCATTAACCTATTCCCTCCCAGATTTAGAACTCCCCCATAGAATTGGTACTGGACACACCAAGTAGCTGTCAGAAACGGGCTAGTGATGTACGTTCATTCTAATAACCATAACTAGCCTTGCATCAGCCTGATCTCGTAAACCAGTGGTACTAGGACACGAAACAGGATGCCTTTAAATGTCTTTTCCTCTGACTGGAAAGCTTAGCATTTCACTAGCAAAGTAGGAATTGGCATGGGATGTACAGGTCGCCATTGGTATTTTATCTATTCATTTCTTTTTGTCAGTCAATTGTATTATGACCAGTATAAAGGTCTTTCTGTGGCAGATTGTATTGTAGCCCTCATAGGAATCAGTAGATATCACTGCCGGTACATGGTGAATTTCATTTTCTACCCCATCATACCCCACCCCACCGCCTCCCCCTCCCAATCTCCCACCCCAATCCTCTCTCCATCCCCCACTCCTCCACCTCTTGGCTCGAATTCACGAAGGTGGTACAAATGAAACCATGGTTTAAACCATGGACAAAAACCATGGAGCGCCAAGTGTCGCATGGAATATTTCGTTACGAAATCAATCATTTCGTCGATGAAATTATTATTTCGTAAAGAAATGACAACATTTTGTAACTAAATGAACATTTCGTCCACAAAATCATAATTTCGTTAACGAAATGGTCATTTTGTCGATGAAATGACCAATTTCGTAACGAAATATTAGCCCTCCATGGTTTTTGTCCATGGTTTAAACCATGGTTTTATTTGTACCGCCATCGTGAATTCGGGCCCTTGTGATTTTCATTCAAACTTTATCAAGTGGAGGCATGTGGTATCCGTGTGCCCCACATCAGTCCTCGCATCACTTTGGCTCCCTGATTTGAAATCACAATAATTAATCTCTGGATTTTCTCATTATCTTCATCAAATTCTGAAATATGTTCACCGGATTCCTCCTGGTGTGGTTGGTGGTGTTTGTTGGTACTACTCAAAGTTGCCCAGGTCCCATGGCTGAAAAGGTTTGGTTTAATTTCCAGGCCAATATTGGTTAGTGAATGGCTGAGCAACCACAGCCTAAATGTCACTTGGACTTCTGATGACACTGAGAAATGTTCTAATATACTTCTCTCTTTTTGTTTTCCTTTTACTTTTGTTTATTTTATAGGCTTGGTCATTGTACATGTGCATTTGAATCAGTGCTGGACAGGGTAGCTATTAAAGTAAAAATCACTGTTTATTGGCATGTGATAAATCACTGATTCCATGAAAACTGTGCTGGCATGACAAGCATGTGTCAATAATCATGTGATTTTGACTTTAATGAGCACCATGACCAGCACTGATTCAAATGTACTCCTACACTTCGTAAAGCAGTGAAGATGTTCCATTTTACCAAGACAAAGAATTATCTATGGTATCATTAAAAGGAATATAGTTAGTTTGATAGTCTTCACTCCAGACCCTTTTCTTTAAAGCTTGGACACTGCAGTCATGAATCCATTATTATGCAAGAACCCTCTGCCCATCCCCTTAGCACGGTGATTTTAAAATGAGGGAAAAAAGCTTTTTTAGCACCTGATGCAGTTTAGGCTGTCGCCCTTTATTGCTAGAGAGCTAAACAGACTATTGAATGAACAACCACCAATTATGGGAATCGGCAAATTATATGAGAATCAACAGATTTACACAAACCTGATAAGATAGCGAGTACCCTCGTTTGTACAAGATATCCTAGCAGCCTTTTGTTGAATAAGGTCTTTATTTTAATTTAGTCTCTTCTGAACCTTCTACCCACATACATATTTTATTGATGTTTGTTGTGCGACAATCTCAAAAGAGGGCAAAATTTTATTGATGATATTTACAACTGTTTACCCAAAATATGACATAACTTCAAAGTGAGACATTCCATTGTTCGTGTTTTGTTTTGTATTGTTTTTCTGAGTCTCCCCTCCCCATTTCCTGAAACAAGAGAGATGTGACAGTGCATTTGATACAAGGAAACAACAATAACAACATGACCTCCAGATGGCCTCTGATATCTCAGGGAAACATTTTATCTACTGCTGTAGTAAGAGAATTCACCAGCACCACTCAAAGGTATTTTAATAATGATATGAAGGCTTCAGGAACTGCCGACACAGCACATCGAAATTGCACCTAATGCTATTTGTGCAAATAACGTCTGTACCCCCAGAGAGCAAATATTTATGTGTGGCTGAACATTGTGCACATGCCACAAAAGTTACTTGATATGGACATAACTTAGCAGGATAGTGCAAGGGAAACTTTGGCTGTTGTGATGTAGTTTTATTGGTTTGCTCTCCCTTTGAGGTACATCAAATTGTAACATAATTTGATAAAACTCATAAAATTACCCCTTGGTGATATGGGTTTGTTGTTACTGCTATCCTTAGGACACTGCAGAATCCAATAGTGGAATGGCGCACCTTGTGCCTGTACTTCTTGATCTGATTTTTTATCTCCGATATTAATGTGTACATAAGAGTACAGTATGTGATGCCCCCTGTTCCTTCTTTTCATATCCTTTGTACTTTCAGAATTGGCAGAATTCCCAGTAAAATTTGGGATCTAGCAGACATTGATTTCCCCATTCTTTTCTAGCATTCCTCGCATCCTTCTTCACTGCTCTGTAACAAGGAAGAAACAAACGAAACATTATGAGGATGTGATTTGGGGTTAAGAAGGAATACAGCATTTCTCAGAATGAATACATGATTTATTCAATTTGGGGTGGAAATGCAAGGGTATTCCTATCTATATCTATAGAAACATGATTTAGGGGCTGTATGGCTTTATTCAGCAGAAAAGGCAGACAAAGCTGTATGGCCTTATTCAGCAGAATCTTCACGGTATCCTGCGAGCGAAACATCATATGAACCAATAGTGTGCTATATGGTCAATGATAGGCATGTCCACTGGCATACTTTTGGTACTGAGTGGCACATATGTCTGGAAACTAGTTAGCGATGAATAGAGATTACCAATGAATAGAGATCACCTAATCCCCTATTGCCCATCCTGCTGGACAGGGGCACATTGTTATGCCTTAGAATGCTTGCTTGTGTGTAATTAGGTCACCAGGTATGGAAGTGTGAAGTGAATGCTGATGAAAACCAGGACAAGCTTCAGCTAAGAGTTTGGGCATATAAAGGATTAAATGTACAAGTATGCATTTCTGCTGCTTACACATTGTGCAAAGAACTGAAAATGTACAGATATGAGAAAAATAGAAAACTGATATGCCATAGGTTAACCACCCCCCCCCCCCTTTTCTTACAGTAACATGACACCCAGTGGATTTCATAGCCCCTTGATAAAAGTGCTAGAATCGGCACTATTTCCAAGTCAAAGGGGCATATCAGAGTACCAAAGAGTGATCCAAATGTGTAATTCCCTGAAACTATCAACTTACCACAGAGCTGCAACCAATTTCTTTGTTTTACTGATGTTGACAAGCCACTGTCAGGCTTTATGGTGTGTGTAAATGTTTTGGCTGCCTTTTTATGGGGGGGGGGGGGGGGGAACAATAAAATTTTTTATCCACTTACTGTATGTGAAATGATTTACTGAAATGATATGGGCAAACATTGGCGGTAACATCTATCACTGTCTTATGCTGCTAGTGTCGATAACAATGAACATAATCTGTAGATAGTAGTTGTTTGCGTATCCTCGTAAACCCAGGAGAATAAAATGTTCTCCAAAGTAAAGTGATCATTCAATCAGAAACAGCCTTGCCCTCACGGTGTGGATGGGTGAGTGATACCGACTTTGTTGATGCAATATCAAGTACATGTATGTTCTGCAAAATGCTGACTTCTTAATCACTGTATCTGATGATGTCATCTTTTCGTGAATATTAATCAGAAAGTTATATCCTCGTCACCACCTGTAGTGCTCACATTAAGGGGTGTAAAACTTCCCTTGTACAGTGGAGCCTTGTTAACCCAGGAATCCAGGAATTCCATAAAGAGGGGGCGCATTTACAAAATTAAAGGGGGGGGGGGGAGTGGCGTACGCACCCCTCCCCCATTTTTACTGAATTTTGTTTCTTTTGTTTCAACAAAAAATAGAGGGGGCGTGTGCCTTGCTTTCACTCCATCACCCTATACACAAGCCCAGTCAGATTGATCTAATTATGGTTATGCTGACGTCAATTTAGTTTGATAATTTGTATGAATTTGTTCTCTTCAGTTTTGATTCTGACATTCTGATTCTTTACATTTCCACTATGCTATCCCAAAATCAGTACTTACTTTCTTCAACAAACAAACAAATAACCAAACAGTACTTGAAAATGTTTTTTGTTCAGCATTTCTTATTCCTCTGATACCATCATAAAAAAACATAGGTTTCTTAAAGTTCATGAAATGCTTACTGTAAACATGCATTGATGGTGGTATGAATTATCCTGTGGGAAGCAACATTCATCACCAAAACTTATTTAACATCAGTTGTTTTTGACAGGAGAGTATCATAGGTGTGTGATTCAAAATTCTCTATGATAGAGTAAACTGTCTGTGATGTTTACACTAGCTGGATTCAGTGTTAGTCATGTGACCTGTGTCATCTGTCCTAATGTCATGTGACATCAATTACATTTTTGTTTTATTCCAAGGCTAACATTGGCATAAATCATTGTCTCAAATATCTGTGGAAGTAAAGTTCAAATTTCATTTTGTATTTTGTTTTCATCTTAAGTGTGTTTTAACCAATGAGACTGTCTAGCATCAATGATATGACTGTGATATCTTTATATGGAATTTAGTGAAATATAAGATTAATATAAGAAATAAGAGATTAAAAAAAAACAATCCTGGGTAGTAGGAGCAATTTTATAAGTGTTAATTGCTTTTGTTGTTTATTTAGGACCAGTGATGTATCCAGTGACAGAGAGGATGTATGTAACACAATTACACCAAAGACACACGCACTCTTGGTTGCTCATTAATATGCATGAATACAACTACTTCGTACCAGCCTGTGTTTGGCTTCTACCGAGTTATGGTACTAACAGTCAAAGTTTGTTGCACCTTATAGCTAATGCCCTTCTATGGCTGATATCCAGCGACATTTTGATATGATTTTACTGTGTCAGCTTTCTGGAAGGAGTCCTACTTGAATGTGATTTATCGTCTGGTTACGAGGGTTCAAAAGTGGTATTCATGTCCTTTGTCTGTCTCGTCTAACACTTGCATGGAAAATTACTGTGAAACATGTTCCAATACACACTCAATGTAAATATGTTATCTCTAATATTTTATGAGGGCGGTTTGAGACGGGATGGGATACACTTATAACTGTTGTTCTGCATGCTGGTCTGACATGGGAAGCTAGCTGTCTGCACCTGTCTACAATCACAATGGTACATAAACTAGGTGAAAGAAACATTAATTAAACAGGAATATTTTATGACCCTGGCAAACTGATAGTCTGCAATCAAATTGTTGGCATGTTTGCTTCCACATTGTAAACGACCAAAGATCAGAAAGGTAGTCAACCTGAGTGTGTACTTTTTTGTTGTTGTTTGTTTGGTCATTGACTTACAGTAAAGGGCATTGTTTGTGCATGAATATTGAGATTTGTTTGAATGAGACCCAGGTAGCAAAAGGAAGCAAGTGACAACAATTCAGCCATAACTCACTGATGAATGATTCCTGCATTGGACTATATGTGGAAGTCCAACCTGGATATGAGACTTTTTGGTAGAATCCCTAATCCTAGTGAGAGATATCAAGTCAGGATACTGTAACATTACACTGACATCAGTGTAAACTTAGAGAATGCAAACTTCCAGCCAAGGCCAAAAGGTCACTAATGCCATAGAACTTACAAAAAAACAAGTCCTGGAGCTGGAACGTGATATCCAGGTCACCACCACCACAAATCTTAAAAAAAAAAAAAAATAATAAATGAATAAATAAAAAAAAATCCCTTCTTAACCTTTCCAGTGATTTTGCTATTAAACAAACAGACAAGGAAACAGACACATTCAGTCCATTCATTTTTTGTGACTTGCTCCCTTTTGGCAAAGTAGGGCAGCACCATTTTAGGGTAGGAAATACTTTTAATATACATATCTTTCCTAAAGAAAAGGGTAGAATCATAGCACCATTAGCCAAACTTTGAGCATTATGGAACAAAGTATTAGGAAGATAATGCACTGGGCCACAAAACTGAAATTTATATTGTTGCCAAATGAATATGGTTTTACCCACTGTGTAGTCATATGCCTTCCTTCTGACAATGAAGATCTATTGCTGTATACCTACCCAAGCTTTTTAAGAAATAAATGAACTATACATTGATGATTGCATATATTGCATTTCAAAAAGAACCCCCCCCCAAAAACAACAAACAAACAACAATAACAACAACAACAGAACAAGCTTTTTAAGAAATAAATGAACTACACATTAATGATTGCATATTTTGCATTTCAAAAAGACCCCCCCCAAAAAAAAAAAAAAAAAAAAACAAACACAACAACAACAACAACAACAACAACAAAACAAAAACAAAACAAACAAACAAATACACTAAAAACCAAGGGAAACATGTTGTTTCCCCTCTTTGGCTTGCTTGGCCATAAAGTCGGTCAGCTCATAGTAACTCTTAACTTGGAATGCCTTTCTCTCCTCTGTTGTAATTACATGAAGTATTGCATTCTCTACGGAGTCATGGTGTCATGGAATGTTATCTAGAGTACCAAAGTGTGATTTCATGGCCATTCATCGTCATGGAAACTGGTTCAAAACAACCCCACTTGGCCAGGTCTGTAAACACTATTGTTTCTAACCATGCTTACACCTGGTTCATCCCATAACATCACCTGGTATTCTATTGTTAGTAACCATGCTTGCACCTGGTTCCAACCCAGGCTAGAACAAAAGACTGTGATATCAACACTATGGTACTCAATTGTTAATTATCTGATGCTTGAAAAACAACACCAAACTCTTGGGCAGATTTGGAAGATCGGGAGTTGTCATCCTACCATCCTTAAGAGGAAGAGGAGTAGACTACTGGCTGGACTCTTGGTATCAGGCCATCTAGGAATGATGTTCTCCAGGGCTGAGCAGGGCGTTGACTTTCAGGTGCTAATTAGACAATCAATTAATCATCGTCAGTGTGTACAACAACAAACAAATAGCATTTTCCGTATAGCTGCCATGTTACACCCTGGAACAACCAGTGCATTTTTGCTGTACTGATTTGATTTCAAATTTGTTTGAAATAATTCTTTGACTTCCAAGGATTTATTGACTCTGACAATAAAAGTGCACAAATATGTAACATTTATGTTCTAAAGTCTGCAAAGTATATGAAAGATATATATTTCATCTGTTCACCCTCCCTTTAAAGGAGTGAGCTGTTACCTTTTGAATATTTGTATAGGGTGTTGAAAAGAAATTAAGGGCTTATCAAAGCAGATACTCTTTTGAAAATAGCACATGTTGGAATAACAAATTGTGACCTGGATTTTGTTGTTGTTGTTGTTGTTTCTCTTCAATCAAAAAGTGGTTCCAAAGCTAGGGTACACTTTGCCCACCTGAAAATTAAGTGCAAAGTTTGGAAGTTTGGAGGTTTGCCGATCTTTGTAAGTTATTCTTCACATTCCATCTTTCTAGGGTCAATGCACTCTCTATTTGATTGATTTGCCCTTATGGAGGTTACAAGGAGTACACTTTGGACTACAATGGACCTTGCACTCAGTGAAGAAAAATCTTGTGTGAACGAACTCCTTGAGTGGAGTCTTATCTCATCTGACGTACACATATTTCTGTGTTTGTTTCGCCATTGGTCGACTTGTTTGAGAGCAATCTTGCAACCTGCCACCAGTCCCACCTGTGGATTCCAACAAGATCACCTTGTTATGAGCCTATGTGTGCTGAATGCTGATTGGCTGATTGGCTGATTCTGTGGGGAAAGTCAAATGTATATTACAGAAAAATTCCACAACCCTACAGTGCATTTACAAGCAGTGACTGTATTGGAAGACAAATATTATATGTTTGTGCTCTCTGCTCTTCTCATTTATCTCTCTCTCTTTTTTTCTGCATCTGCCACATCTTGGTAAAAATCCTGTGAAACAATTCATGCGGTATTTGTGATGTCGGATGTAAATACAGCAGGAGATAAACTGTCCTGGAAAAGTCCTTGCCCTTCTGAGGGTAAATGATTACCATCAGTACTTTCCTGCCAAGAGATATGAGGTATAATGTGTAAATTAAGTCACATATATCTGGTTTAGACAGTGAATAATATGACAAGTGTTGGAGATTTCTAATATGTCACCATTTTTTCTCCTCTGACATTGTCTTAAAGCAGCTGAAAACCATTCATTCCACAGAATTTGTTGGCTGTCGATGTGAGATATTCACCTGTGTTACAGCAACAATGAACTCTTCAGTGATTGAGGGTTGCTTTTTTTTTCAGTCACATCTTATTCAGTCTGTAATTTCCACTGCCCCACCCCCCCCCCAAAAAAAAGAATAAAATAAATGTCACTTTCAGAGCTGTAAAGAAAATTTCATTTTTCTATCAAAGAGAAAAAGCTCACGTCTTACCTCCTTCAGAAGACGGGGAATGATATTGCCCTTTACATATTATGCCAGTTACAAGTTTAGGGTATGTGTATGATTCATTAAGAAAAAAAAAAAGAAATTTTGTGGAATTCTCTTTATTTCCTTTGTGTTGCTCCTGTACTGTGACATCACAGAATGATGTAGCCTTATCTGCATAAACTGAATCTGTACATGTTTGGGGTGAATTTCTCTTTAAAGCAACTCAGATAAGACAAACGTTTGAATAAAAGAGGAATAATAAGTTAGCTCACTATTTATTACCACAGACCAGAATAATGGTGTGCTTCTTGCTCCGTGCTGGCAATTCTCAGATTCCAACACTGCCCAAATATTCTATATTTCATTCATCACTTTCATGATTTGATGACTGTGCTTATGTTTATCAAATAATGCAATATGTGTGTAGTCAGTGCAGGTAATATTCAGTCTCTTTACATTTATTTTTCTTCAAAATGCATTCGAAAAGGATGGTTTGATTGTGTATATTATCAATGGAAGTTGTTATGTCTGACTGTAGGGGACATAGATTTCATTATTTCTCTATCAACATTAGCAGTGTAAACAAAGCCATGTCTACTGTTACATAAGCATGATACATGTGTTGTAAAAGGAAATGGAATTATCTGGTACATCTTATTGGAAAGAGGGAATGATTTCAAAAACATTTTCCTGCATGACAGCTTTGAGTTTGGTGATGGCTGTTTAAACACCAGTTCTACGTTTGTGATATTAGTACATGAATTATTTTTGCTCTATGATGTATGGTAAACTACATCACTGTGGTTGGTGAGCTAAAATTGTCACCTGTCATTACTCATATAGAAGGATTGTAAACTTTTACTGACCATGCAGAAGAATGCATTCATTCTAGTAAAAGATGTATCTTTTTTTTTTTTTCATCTTAAAATCTTTGAAGGTTTTTGTGATGGTGTTTAGTAGTAGAAGGCTTTAATGATGCGCCACATATTCTGTCTTGGGTGTGTATATCCAAGAAAGAATATGTGGTGAAGCCTTCTACTACTAAGTGTTTCATCTTGTTGTTTTTTTCAACTGGAAACGCAAGTCAATATAGAAGACATGAGCTACAAATGATGACGATTTTTCTCTTACTTGGCTAGAAATGAATGGAAATGAATTACAACCACTGTAGTGTACACATGGCATGTTATTTTTAGCAGTTTCAGGATGTTGATTTCGTCAGCAGTTTGTAAATTGCCAAAATTGTACATCTGTCAGTATGTTTTCATCTATAGGCCTTAATCGGGGAACAGTAGCCTTTAGGGCAAACCAGTATTACTATCGATTGTACTCTGTGATTTGTAAAGGCCTAAAATTTTCATACATGCATTATATGGATAGTGACGTGTCATTGTCATAGGGATTATGTACTCATTGTCATTCATTCAGAAAGGACAAGAAAAGATTTACATATTCTGTTAAAAACTACAACTGTTGAAAAACAAGATTTCACAAACAGGAGCGTACAAATACATGTATGTGTTTACTGGTAATTTTTTTTTTTTGTGAGTACAATGTATGACTTTCAAGTAGCCTGATCTTGTCTCTGTGTTCAGGCTCAAAAATCTGTTATATAAGAAGTGACTTGGGGTAAAGTGCAAAATGAAATAGAGAGTGTATTTATCATGTGGTGTCTACAAAGAGATAGATGTAGTGAAGGCTGCTTTCAAGGAATTGAGAAGACCAAAGTTCCTGGAATGTTTCCAGGATTACTGTGTAAGCTATTATTTTTGCATACAGATTTTTCTGTGAATGAGGATGTCGCAGACATTTTTGTGAGATTTTGTTTTGTGAATTTGATAATGGGGCTATCATGAGTGTACTAATGCCTCTTAAGATATTTTCACATATTGTTCAATTTGTGGTCCCAAAATGATGTGCAAAATTCGTGAAAATCAAACCCTTGCGAAAATAACAGCTTACACGGTAACAGGCAGAAAGAAGAAGTACCGGAGTCATTATCTGATGTTGGTCTTGTCTTGATTTACGGGATTCTTCGTTTTGAAGGATGTATCTGTGTATACATGTAGCAATTACAAGCCAATACTCGATGTAAATTTTGGTGATATATTAATCCATAGATTAAACTGAAATGTCTATTATCAATCATGCTGTGTCATATGTTGTTTGTTGAGTTTTTTTCTGATACTGAAATTTCATGAGTAGAGCAACTGTAAAACCAGAAATATTTGCGATAGGAAATTTCATGAATAGGAGCTGACAGCCTTTTTAGCAGCGTGAAATTTTGATTAGGAGCTGAATTTTCTTGACTTGCCACTGGCGTTCATTGCATATGGTGTAGACAAGAACTGTCACGAGCATTCTAATTTTGTGAATCTTGGCTCTTGCAAAATTTGCAAAATTATAACGCATGCAAAAATATCTGGTTTTACAGTAAGTGTGTGTATGTATGTGTTAGTATGTGCTGGTGTGGACACACATGCATGTGTGTTGGGTATTCCTGTTTGTGTGATGCAAAATAGGAACCAGTATGTCAAGTGCCCCCATGTGGAGATCGGAAAGAGATTGTATTTGTTATATTCTAGAAGCTCCAACTTTTTTCCCCCTTTTCCTACGAGCTCCCTACAGAGACATTAAGTGCCATTTTTACACATTTCAAAGTAAGTCCGTCATCATATAGAGCAAAATTATACCTTTCCAGTAATGTTCCATCAGATATTTTTGATTTCCAGTAATACCTCACTTGTAACATATCAAGGGATATTCTAGAAGTTAAAATCCTGTATTTTTTTAATTCTTTTTTCCAGCAGCTTTAATCACAAATATCTCAACTTAACAAGAATGGAGTTAGCTCGTTTTGCAATAAAACTCTTCATTTGACTTGCTCATAATATCACTTGATTTGATCTCAGTATTAGGGTGATTAACCCGTTGGGGACTAGTCCCGAGTATACGTGGGCAAGCGTCTATGGGAAATGCATGTTGTAGCAAAAACAAAATCTTCAACGGGTTAATTTTTCAATAAGAGCAATTGTCACAGGAGCAAATGTCATGGAACCAGATAAAAAGAGCATTCAGGGAGACATACACATTTTCTTGTTCACACACGAAAATATATTCAGTTTTAACCGTTGAAGACTAGTCTCGTGAACACTCGGGCAGGTGTCTTATGGGAAATGGGTGCTATAGCAAAATCAGTTCGTCCTCAATGGGTTGTTCTTCTTCTTCTTCCTGTTCAGTACAGTCCACCTTTGGTGTATTGTCGTACTGTTGGCAGGCATGGTGTGGAGGTGTTTATGTACAGTGCAGGTTAAAATGACTACATTTTCTAGAGTGCAGCTAAAAACATCCCATTCCCTTCTAGCGGAGTTGAATATCCTGCACCACTTGCTTAAAGTGGTGCAGGGTTGTTGGAGATCAGACAACTTTGATTACATTGCTGGTAATTAATAGTCTTAACCTGTTGAGGACGGGCTGATTTTGCTACAACACACATTTCCCACAGACACTTGCTCGAGTATACTTGAGGATCGCCCTCAACGGGTTAATAAAGTAATAGGACAAATCCATTCTAGGGGGCTAGAAATGTGGATACTGCACATGTGAACAGAGTTTTTGATGTGTAGTAAATTGACTGTAATTTGGTGTGTCTTACAATCCTTGAGCTACACATGAACATGCTACAAATAGACTGACCAAACTGAAGTTGTGTATATCCCATAACCTTTTGTGATAGCTTTAACTCGGCAAATTTTGGGCGTTGACTGAAAGTCATCAATAGGGAGCTTTAGATTTTGACGCGCGGACGTTTGAGACGACGAGTGCGCTGGACGTTCTCCTCTCCCCTGCGTCGTGTAGAGAAGTAGCTTTAGATTACGCTGGGACGCAACGTATAAAAAATGAAATCGCGCTCCCATATGATCAGTGGATGAAGTAGTTCTCTACGTTGCAAACTGTGTGGACGTAAAAATAGCCCAGTACACGTAGTGAAAAACTCGGGCGACGCAAGCTAAAAATAGATCAACTTGATGCACGCTTCTGCGCACGCTCAGAACATGTTTTTTCCCTCTGAACGTCCGCGCCTCTAAAATCTAAAGCTCCCTATTGTATTGCCTCCAGGCGACAGAAATGGAATGTGCTGTATCTCATCTGCAAGGTAAGAAAGTTACTGACTTTGCTTCTTTGAAAAATGGATTATATTTACTTTTCATAGCTACCAGTGATTATCAGATGCACATTCACCATTGAATCCCAATATCATCTTAGGAGTCCCCATTTGGTAACTTTCATGTTGGCAAAATGGTAACTTTTAAGACAATATCAAGCTAAGCAAGACACTTCACAGTCACAAATCGATCATGATCTGACTAACATACTGAAATGAAGACTCAAGAACACAGGAATTTTTCTTAGCAAAATATTTGAATCTTGTTCTACAATATTCATGTTTGAAATGAAAAAGGAAAATGTATGACAAGGGTAAAATTTCATAGAAAAAAAACTGATACAATAATATCATATTAATTTTTTGTTTTCTCTTGACAATGAAGACACGCAGAGTGAGTAGATTCATGTTGGTCTCGGAAGTGTCCGACATAATTTCACTTGGAACAGTTCCCAGCTGTTTTTGGCCCCAAAAAACGAACATCACTTAAAATAGAATTGAAACTGTTTTTGCTTTTGGATGACATGCGTGCATACAAAAGAAATGTATGATGTAATGTATGCCGTTTTCAGCACTTTTCCTTTGATCGAAACATTACATGGCAACAAAGACTGTCTCTCCATGACCTTTCACTTCATGATGTGACTCAGGTTTGTAACAGCAGACATTTTCTCATACTTCACACAATATGATGCTAGCGTAAAAATAAAAGCGTGCATTACTTGTGCTTGTTATTAAATATCTAACACTGTTTTGTGTCTTTGAATTAAAGTATATTATTACTAAAGTATTTCAAAGTAGGTACATTGTAGGTGTATTACTGCTAAAGTAAATTTTAGTTTTCTTCACATTAGCTGGTCTTGTGGCTTGAGTGAATTTGCTGTCGTTACACAGACCATTTACCTTTTAACATAGTTAAACCTTTAGGCACAGAAGTAGTGCTGAACATGCGAAATTCATCTTACCCGGCTGAAAATTTAATCATTTTTACAGTAGATAATGTTTCCACTTGCCCAAACTGGCATTTGGGCAAGGACCCCATACTTTTAACAGATATTTTAGCATCCATTCATTTGACATGCCCAACTGACTTGGTTGCTCTGGTTAAGTGAGTTTGTGACACCCACCCAATGACGTGATAGACTTCTAACATTACAGCCAGCAGGTGTTACATGCACATATATACCAACAGGCAACCTGTTCATTGAAATTTGATAGACATGTATTTCTCTTTAAATATCAAGCATTATTTTTCATACTATTCATCTATTGTTTTCACTATCATTCTCATTACCATCATCATAATCATTATCATTAAATGCAAATGCAAATTTACATCTTCATTAATGTCCAAATCAACTGAACAATCCACAAAAACTATTAAACGTTCTTTTATATATGTGAGAATTAATATTGGTCGATAACGTTTTGTCCAGCAAGACTTGGGGCGACCTTATTATTAAGTGGGATCTCACGTGATAAACATGGGTACAGTTACAATTTGAATACAGCAGACAAATGGTCTGCTAGATATACCAGTCTTCAAAGGTGAACTACACAGTCAAACATGTGATCAACAAGCTTGAACATCACATACAAGTACCAAATGCACTTGTAGTCAGAAGAGGTGAACTTGTTTCCTACATGATCAATACTGATTCATTGTTCCTGTAAAGTTTTTCAGTTGATGTTTTGCTGTAATCTCAGAGAATGCTTTAACTTCATAAACATGTATCTCTCAGAACCACCTATTTCAAAAGTGTGGCATCCTTCAGCAACTAAAACACTAAATATTCTTGGCACATTGAGAAAAGTACTCGTCTGATTCACAAACTGGTATAAAATGGATTTACTAAGGAAGCCATCTCAATACACTCTGTCACAGTAATGGTGTTAAAGGGGAAACCATCCAGTCCAAATATAAGCTACTCTGATAAGAAAGAGTAAAAACTTATGAGTTCAACAGTAAAATTTGATAGAAATCGGATGAAAAATAAGGAAGTTCTGATATTTTGAAATTTCGCTATTCTTTCAGGAAACAGTTCTTGAACAGTCAATATGAATAAATATATGCAAATGACAAAGTGAGCATGTCATCCCCTCACAACTTCCAATATAGTTTGTACATACAATTTTGAAATTTCCACTTTACATATTCATATCCACTGCACAGAAACTAATTTGCAGAAATTAGCAAAACTTCAAATGTTATAACTTCCGAATTTTCATCCAATTTCAGTCAAATTTTTACCACTGAACTTGTAAGATTTTACTCTTTTTTTATCAAACTAACTTGTATTTGCACTGGATTTTCCCTTTAAGTTTCAACTTCTGAAGGGCCAAGTAGGACAAGCATTGTTATCCATACTAGATGGCTTTGAGGCTTAATATCCCCATCCCACTTCATACATTTGTTCTAGCACATTGTTTTAGCTCCAAAGAGTGCATCTAGCTTTTGCCCCACCTCCCTCCCAAACCACCACAGGTGCAAGCCTCACGTGTCATTAGAACAGAGTACTGTATACGCCAAATATTTTGCAAGGTTTTTATTTTCGTGAATTTCACGAGTCAGGTGCTATTCGCGAAATTAAAGACACACAAAAATATTGACTCTGATCCCGATGTGGATGTGACATACGCATGTACATTTCTCTGTTCAGTACAGGACTCCACGATCGCGAATTTAACCACTCGTGAAATCGTCGGGAATTCCTGATTCGCGAAAATTTAGACTCGCGAAATATATAGCGTATACAGTACTATTCGTTTTGGGTTGGGGCTGGGTTACTGCAAGCAGGACTATGAACACCTTGATACACCAGCTCTGTGGGTCGCTCACTTCAGGCTTCACTCGTGAGCAAGATCCCTGTAAGCCTTGCCAAAACAACATACACGACACCCGACTACAAAATTGCTACTGAACATCAAAACACACTATTAAAGCTCTCATCACCATTTGTTAGATAGAATAGACAACTTTGCATCAATATCATCTTTGCAAATATACCTATGTATAGTCTCTGATAGAACAAATCTTGCTTGTCTTCAGTATATTATCAAATTTTCACAAATATTCAACGTTTCTTTCTGTAAAAGAAAAAGGTAAGGAAAACTGAAGTGGCCAGATAGTACTACACAATGATATGACATTTACACAAGACACCTAAAACACAAAAATGTCTTGGGTCTTAAACAAATTAGTATACCATGATAATATGTTTGTATGCAGAAGGTATGTAAGGTTGGTAGATGGTATAGATTTGGAACTAGAGGCTGCACCCTTCTTATCTAGAGTACACAGTATGCAAATAAGACTTGACTTAATTAAAAAAAAAAAATGAATTCCAGTCTCACCATACACTCCAGCACACACTCGACACAAGCAAACAAAATGCATTCATGCTGATATGACCCAACCCATAACCCTACAAGAGCTCAACATTGGTGGTGGCCCTGTGGCCCGGGGCAACTAAAAATTGGTGTTGGGCCACCAAATCTACCTTTTTGTGGCCCTATTGGGCAACTACGATTCAAAATGGATTGTTATGTTTGCCAACAATTGGGGGCCACTACACATCTTTTTTGGGCCATCAAAATTTCAGATTTAAAGATTTTAGTGGCCAAAACGGGCCATCAAACAAATAGTTAATGTCAGGCCCTGCCTATCCCTAAGCCATTTATACTACACTACTTCTTTTTACTTACTTTAAATCACAAAACATGTGTCAGATACCAGTAAAACACCACATTCATAAATAGCTAAAAAACACATAATACAAATGCCCATGGGATGGTACCCATGTCCTCAATACACACACACACGCACATACACTTACATACAAACATACATACAAACATGCATATCAGCACATACACACAAACAAACAAACAAACAAACACATGCAAACATACACACATCTGAATCGAACATTCAAAGCAGGAAAGACTCACTGTCATACAGAATATCAACTAAAAAATACACATAGCTACTCGATGGCTATTATCTAACACTTTGGTTTCTCCTAATGCAACTAAAGAGTTAGAGCGAAATGCACATTTGTCAACATACACCAGTTCAGCAATATCCATGTCACATAGCAACAACATCAATACAGTCACACAGTAACATACACTAAGTCCTCAGCAGACACACAACAACAAAACCCATAAATCTACCGGTATATCAAAAATTCTCTGAAACATAAGTTAAGAACGTAAATAAACCATATACCTTCATATTATCTCCACACAAAAATTACTGTAACTTGTATACAAGTAATATATCATATTCTTGGCTTTACTCTCTCTCCTCTTTTTTTCTCACTATTTTGGTTATTGAAGAAAATATCTACCATTTGTAACACCATATATTAATTTGTGTTTTCTGCCAGTGTACCCTATTCTAAAAATCAAGATAAATACTTAGGCACCAACTTGATTTTGGTAAAAAATTCATATTTTAATGTAACAATGAGAAAAATTGAAGTATTTTCCAAAGGTATAAATGTAGGAGATAAACGTTCTCACCTGGGCTACATTTTATGAAAAACAAAAGTGAACATTTCACTTTATGTACAACCTCCTAAGCTACATAAAACAGATATATACATATAGAGCCACATATGAAAGTCTTTCAAACAATCTTAGAGCAACACACTGCCAAGATATGGATTAGTGTAAGTTACACACATCACTGGAGCATTGGATGCTACCTGATCTTGTTAACATACGAGCAGGATGGCTGCAATGACAAATATTTGTTCTGTGTTGAAAATTAATTAAAAAGGTTTACATTTGGCACGTGCAAGACAGAACTTTGGATTGAAAGCAATGACACCAAAACAAGTCCATGAATCATCTCCAAAGGATAGTTCTAGTATCTGTTTTTTTTTCTCCTTTGTAATTCATCCAATGCTTAACAGGAACAATTTCTGAGCATTCTACATTGGAATGAGCGTCGGGAGGAGAAAAAAAATGTGTTGCTTCTGAGCCAAATTTTACATTTGCCAATTCTAGGGTCTCTTAATTGCTTGTTTCTCTATTTAATTTAACGCACCTATTGCTTGATCTTATTGAAGTCATGGACCTACAACTCATATGTAACAATCCAGATATTAACTAGCTAAAGCTAAGTACACAATTCAATTCGACAATTTGCATGGGAAGAACTGAGTGACTTCAAAACTGTAGAGAAATTACAAGATATTTGGAAATGTGACTGGATACCACAAACTCTTACATGTATATCTCAGCTTGAGAGCAATATCAAGGGTGATAAGCAAATTATTGCCTTATAATGAGTCCTTTTCTCTACTAATGCACCCAGGATTCACTCTCAATCGTCATGGAAACCACAGGAAGGGAGAGAGAGACTGGTTCTCTTTAGTCGCCCAGTCTCTGGTCAGAGGCTTCCTGCTTGACCGCCACGCTGGCCGCGGCTCCCTCCAGCCTCTGGCTGGGGCCAGGGTTGAGGCCGGGGCTGTCCTTGTTGAGGTCAGTTGTGGTCAGCGGGCTCGAGAGGATCTTGATCTTGTCTGGACTGACTTTGGTGGCGAACTGGAGGAGGGACTTGTAGCGGCGGTGGAGTTCGTCCAGAGCTTCTCGCTGTTTGGCATTCTCCGAAGCCAGCTTTTCAACCTGCCGTGCCAAACACATCCAGAGAACATCCATGTTTAAATCTTGAATATGTCGCCCTATTTGCCTTCAAAGCAATGAGAAGTTTTGCTGGCTGCTACATTGTGTATCATAAGCAAATTGTGAACAAGTATGCAAAAATTCAAATGCTTCCAAAGAACCCCAGTTTTATTCAAACAAGTAATTCCAATTCTTGCATGTGTTTGTAGAGCAAATTATTGCATAAATTATTGAGTTTGTATCTCTACTATAAACACATCCTGGAATCACTCTCAATCGTCATAGAAACCACAGGAATGGAGAGATGGGCCCTCTTTAGTAACTAAGTCTCTGACGGGCAAGTTGAAGAAGTTTTCAAATTTTTGTCCGATTTCAATGAAACTGCTAATGTTCTATTTGTTTGATTTGACTCTTATTAAAGGGATCATATAGTTTTGGTTGAGACCTAAAGTCAGGTTTATAACATTTTTTGGCGAGATAATGAGAAATTTCTTATGAAACAGGAAAGAGCATGTAATTTCAAGAAGTATTCAATGTTTATTTAATGAAAGTTTGTCTTGAAATGGCTGAGATATCCAAAAAAGCAAACCTAATAAAATTGACAGGCCACCACTTTTAATAGGATCTTTTTGTTTTACATTGTTTTTGGATATCTCGGTCATTTCAAAACCGATTTTCATCAAATAAACTTTTGATTCTCCTTAGAATTGTATGCTCTCTCACATTTCATGGAGTGGTTCCTAAATATCTTGCAAAATGTTACAAGCTGAATCCTCACCTCAACCAGTTACTGTACAGTCCCTTTAACAACAGTCACTTGGTAAAGACCCCCTTCCCTCCACTCACCTCCATCTTGAGCCTCTCCTGTTCTCCTTCCAGCGACTCCTTCTGCGTCACGCGCTTCTCGCGACAGTTGGCGGCATAGCCACGGTTCTTCAGCGTGCGTCGCCGCTGCTTCAGCTGGAGGATCTGTTCCTTGGGAAGCCCGCGTAGCCGCCGGTTCAGCTCGCGTACTGAGAAGCTCATGAGCTCACGATCGTTGATGACCTGCTCCGGGGGCTGGGGCGAGATCTCCTGACGCATCTGTGACAGGATAAATGACATTACATAGAAAAAACAGTGCATTACAACTCAAATCCAAACATCTGCTTGATCCCTCATTCTGCTTTTACATTAAAATGGTACAAGAATATTTGGTTCTTCACTTGATAGCTAGGAGAAAGCAAACTTTTGAGTCATTGTATGAGCATGCCCAATTGGACAATGCAACCATACTCAACCTGTGCAAGGGGAAACAAACAAACAAACAAACAAAAAATGTCCTTCTTTTTCTGACTACTGGTGACAGAGCATTTGAGAATACATGGAGGGAAAAAAGATTGTGCTGCAAAAACCACTATAAAGATATGGCAAAGGGTTCTGACAAATTGACCAACAAGAAACCATATGCAAATTTTGTAGAAAAAGAAGCAACAGCTATAATGTCACATGATACACTGAATCACATGATCAGTACCTGGTATTTGAAGAGAACTTGGTAAAAAGTTATCCATGTAAGTGCACATTTGGTTGGTAAACATCACACAGGCAGACACACAAACACATACACACACACACCAGTGGCGGATCCGGGGGGGGGGGGGGGGGGGGGGGGGGGGGGGCGCACCGGGCACACGCCTCCCTTTATTTTTTTTTGTAAAAACAGAAGAAATAAAAAGAAAAAAAAAGGGGGAGGGGTGCATGCGCCACCCCTTTTAATTTTGTAAAGGTGCCCCCTCTTCACGGAATTTCTGGATCCCCCTCCCCCTGCACACACACTCATTCATACTTGCATACCATCATCAAGAAGTTCACCTACATATTGCAAGTGAACACTTGACTCAGGAAAGCAGCCATATCTAAATACGCTATCACGCAATAAGACAGCTGTATGATAAAAGTATCAAACTGGTACCAGCACCTGCTGGTTTGATCCAAACATTAGCGACATGCTCTACACAGAGACATCTCGGCCTAGCACGGTGTATGCAGGGGTTTTCTTTCCCATGAACCATGTGCAAATCAGTCAACATTTTCTCAAAGGACTTTGGAACAAAAACTATATCAATTGAGAGATAAATTGTACATCTGTAGTTGATTGTTCAATGAACTGCTTGCTACCCTCTTTGTCGAGATAAAAATTGTCAGTAATGCTTTGTACCAGCATCGATGACTCAGCAGAAAATATGTAGTTCATTATTCATTTTTTTCATGACTGGCAAGCTTATTTTGAAGACAAAGAGGATACACTATAAATCTCAATGGTGATAAATTTTGCTCAAATTTCCTCTGGTCTCAGATTGCATCTCAATTTTCTCTCAAGGTATCAAAATATATGAATTTCTCTTTGGTTCATGATTAATTACTGTATAAGCTGTTATTTTCATGGGGGTTTAATTTTTTGCAAATTTCGCAAATCACAGTTGGATCATGAAAATAACATGCGAAAAAGTTGCCATGCACAAGGGTAACAATGCATTTAAAGAAAGCATTGGTGTTAAATTGCGAAAACAACATCTCTCAAAAACGTCTGTGACCTCCTAATTCGCGAAAATATCTGTGCACGAAAATAACAGCTTGTACAGTAGATAATCAATATACTGTTTCACAAGGAAAGAAAATACCTGCATTACTAATATTACGAGGCAGCTCACAACATCTCACTGCCACTGTTATATACATACATCAAACTGTATACTGGTAGAAAAGTTATACCATTATTTTACACTGCCTATCTATCACTGTGTAAAAAACTCTGGCATTTATTAAAGTGAAGTGATGTACAATTCTCGGTATCACCAATACGCAGAAAACTTCTGCACACGCTGAAGAGCTCTGTCACAGATGCACTGTGGGATTCCTTGGTGCCCTTGTTCGCTTCCGGTTGTCTAACGCGAGTCGCAGTTCCCATACGATTCAATGGAGTTATTTGTCTGCTTTTCTGTTGTTACCCCTTTTTTTTCTTGGCTATAATTCGGCTTAAAAGAGTTGGAAATTTCTAAGTTTTGCTGATTTGCGGTCACTAGAGTCATGGTTCACTACTGCAAGGCTTCAATGCGCTGGTCACATGATGGAAAGAGAAGAAATCTTCAACAAACTAGAAATGTCGCTTTGGCGACTGGTATGCCTCCGCCATAATGCATGATTTTCCCAATAGGTCTAGATAGTACATGTGGACAATGTGTGATTACATTTTCACAAAATTGGCAAAATATTGAAATGACAAGTTTGTCACAAACGTGTTGAATATTCACCTTCCTTGACCTAGGTTTAATTGGATGAATAGGAGAGCATGTATCTAGGGATTTAAGGACTTTAACCTGACTTTGACCCATTCATACATTTAGGCATTGAGTAATTTTCAAGGTACAGGTGTGGAGAAAAAGTGCAATTTCTGAATTGAATAGTAAATTGTTACCATTTTCATCTGGCCCTTGACCCTAAAATTCATAAGATAATCACTTTCAGGTAGAACATGCATAATATGTACTAAGTTTCAAGATAACTTGAGCCACTTCGTGATATGGAGGAAAAAGTTAGTTCAGCACTTTCACTTGATCTTTGACCTTTTGACCTTTGAGGCAAAAAAAGAAGAAAAAAAAAACTTTCCAGAGAATTTCTATTAGGTTACACATGCATACACCAAGTGTAAAAAAATAATAACCCTGCTGGCATTGCATAAATATGAGGGAAATAGTAAAATTTTGAAGTGTTGCACTTGACCTTTGACCCCTGACCTTTGACCCCATGAACCCTACATTCTCTAGATAATCACTTCCAGTCAGTACATGTATATACTATGTTCCATGAAGATACCTTGAACAATTTTCCAAGGCACGGAGAAAAAAAAGAAGTTTTGATATTTTTACTTGACCTTTTGACCTTTGACCTTTGACCTCATGATCCAAACTTTCACCAGCGATTCTTAATTGGGTAATACATGTATACACTAAGTTTCAAGAAAATATCTTCAGGCATTCAATAGATATGGCGAAAATAGTGAAATTTCATGTATTTGACCCTGACCTTTTGACCTTTGACCTTTGACCTCATGACGCAAACTTTCACCAGAGAATCTTAATTGGGTAATACATGTATACACTAAGTTTCAAGAAAATATCTTCAGGCATTCAATAGATATGGTGGAAAAAGTGAAATTTTATGTATTTGACCTTGACCTTTTGACCTTTGACCTTGAGCATGTGCACCCAAAAGTTGATAGGCACAACTTCACCCCCTAATACACATACATGCCAAGTTTCATTAGGATACCTCAAAAGGTTTTGGTAGTTACCCTGTCCACAAAATTCATTACGGACGGACGGAAGGACGGACGGACGGACAGACGGACGGACGGACGGACAACCCGAAAACATAATGCCTCCGGCACCACTTCGTGGCGGAGGCATAAAAATACCTCTGGATAAAGACAGAACATGACCTGAGTGCATGTGCAGCCAAAACCAGGGCAAGTTTGTCCCATGAGCTATCCCATAATGTATCTAAAACGTTGCTCTGCGCGTGACACCTAGGTACTGGTGATACCGAGAATTACAGTGTAAGTGATGTACAATTATAAGAGTTAAGTAAAAACTGTGTAAATTGTCGCTAAGAGCAATGTCTGCACGTATTTCCAACACAGTCTCAAATTTGAGCTGCTGATGTCTCAGTGATTTAGTTAAAAACTCATTTCAGTGAGAAAATACACTGAACTTTAAACTTGATACAGATGATGTTGCACCCCACATCGTACACACAGTGTTCTGAATTGAAACACTAATTCACAGATCATGTGTTACATGCTTCTCATTTGATTACTGGTTACAAGCATGACATTAACTGAGAATGAGAATAGGGCACAATACACTTAATAGATACGCATAATTTACTTGTACGTTGGTTGTTTGCGTTCACCCCAGTGGTCGTCTGCGTTGCCACAGTAACCAGATGCCATCCCGGTGTAAAGGGCGGGACAGGGAGCGGGGCGAACGCAAGCGGTCGTCGGTCTGTTGGAAATTGCTGAATATATACAATGCACATCCAGTCAGTTTATCTCAATGACGCTTGGTACAAAATTGGCTGAGGTATACCTCTCTCACACTCCAATTCTATACTCAATGTCCTTTGCTATCTAGGAAAGCTTTAGCTATGACTCCAATCCACACCAGTTTACTTCATCAAATGTCCACAGCAGTATCTATCTGCCACTGCAAAACTTGAAAGATGCCCTCAACAAAATACATGTACATGCACTGCACTATGGGCTCTGCCACAAACCATAAGGGAAGGATTTCACTTGGGGCTACACTCAATGTTTGATGCAATCCACCACAGTTTGGTTGTTTTGGACTACAACACACCATACATTTCTGAAAGTAAAAACTCTGTAAAAGTCCCTTTGCAAGCTTGCAACATTTTGCAATTTGGTTCTATGCTTCAGTTTCACTTCAACTTCCTGAACAAGGTTGGGGGGAACGGTCACAAGATAATCACCCACCCTTTAGGTGTGCAAACACAGCTCTGAATGTAATTTGCTTTTGAGAAGGTTGTCGAGATATTTGTAGGTATTACATACACACTCGTGTATGTAAGCTCAGGGTGGGTGATAATCTGGTACCACTGGCAGACTTTGCACTGTTGCAGTCTGCTCTGATTCAACAAAACCTCTGATAAGACTTTTGATTAATACTGCACTGATCAGTGACCATGCTGTGCAAGGTGACACACATATTGCATAATAATATCAGCATTTATCACCACTAATTTGGCAGTGCAAATAAACCTGGTCAGACGACTGCACATAAAAAAAAAAAAAAACATGTCTGTCCAGTTTGGAGAAGTCAACAGGGGAAAATGTTATTTTGAGTGTGAGCAGCAAATCAAATCAAGCAAGACATTTGAGCAAGGTTGGACAAATAACATAAACATGATGCCCAGATAAATTGCTTTCAAAACACTTTTTTTCTTTCTTTCATTGTTGACATCAGAACCCTAGCGAACCACATTCTCATGACAAAGGCCTTCCTAAAGAAATACTCTCTGTATGGTTTGTAAAATCAAACCTTGCACATATCTTTCTTTTTCTTGAATGGAACATTATTTCATCACTCAGCTCAACTTATACAGTGTATTGATGTGACTATCTGTTTACTTCTTCCAAACACTGAAACAGCACAGCAAATATCAAAGCAAAAAAGCTTTTGAAGGAAATGTGAATTCATCAATGTGCAAAGCAAATGCAGAAATTGAAAACCATAAAGGGCACTTCACAGTTAGGCCTTCAAGACTGCAGTGTAGTAGTCAGCCTATAGGATGTCATGTTATGGAAATTACAGACACTCATTTTGTCATTTCTTTTCTATAAAGATAACTCCTGACTTCTTTATTCAAAATCAGATTTTCATTAAAATACTGCTCCATAATATGACTGCTTTCACTCAAAACAAACTTCCCGCTGCGATGAATTCTCGACAGAGTGAAATCCAGCCCTTATCATACTCATCTTCTTACTGTGAAAAAGATATGACATGAAAATCTTCTTGATAAGAATGATAGCATTGAGCTTGTTCAAGTGACAGAGACTGTAATCCACAATCACACATTTGTCACATTTGCCATGTTTTGGGGCAAAACCTTTCACATGCACTGCAAACGCTTCCTTGTACAAGTACATAGTACAATATATCCAATACTTGTTCATTCCTGTTAAAATAAAGTTTCACTTGGAACATTCAGGAAGGAAAGGCAAGTTTCCCTTCTCACTTCCCGATATCGAGAGTTATGAAAGGTAACATGAACAGATCTCTCTCTCAGTGTCAGTGTGTTTATACATGTATCTCTCTCTTCCTTTCTCTATCAACAGACCTCAGCAAAACACATCTTAAAGGCATAATTTACCATTTGCAGATGAAACAAAAACCCAGCATTAATGCTTTAAAATAGTTCTAAAATATGAGTTAGGGATAGAAACAGCCACTGTCAAAATTTGAATCCGTATAATGGATGTTAAGTGTTGTTAAATACACAAAATGTGAACAATAGTTAGAACAAAAATGTTTCTAGACTAAACCGTATACCGTTACGGTTTATTGAGAAAAACCCTGATATCTCCTTATATTTTAGGTTTTATTGCAAATATTTCATATGGTAGGGTGTTTTATGATACAACAGACCTACACATATGCATCAAATGTAATATCTTGAACAATTTTGAAATCACTGCTCCCAAAGGTAAACTGGACCTTAAATTTCCGTCAATGCCTTACGAGGAAAGAGAAGGCACTTTATAACTTCCTATGACTTGATGTGGACAAAGAGATTTAACAAATATCTACTCCATTTTTGTTTTTTTGAAGCTTCTTTGATACTGTGGAGCAAAGATGAATACATGTAGTGCAATAATCATTGACAAAGCCTGGACATGGAAACAAGAGAAGATGGAGTACAGTTGAACCTCTCGTATCCGGACAAGTCAGGACCGGGGCTCATCCGGATAAGGGATTTGGCCGGATACGGGAGACTCAATGCTTTATACATGTACATATACATACACATGTACTGATGTAGCCCATTGTAGTACCACATGAGTAATGTGTATACTGCAACCTTTTCATTGTTACACTCAGTAACAGACCCCAAAATAGAGGTGTATGTTAATGTTGGAAGTAATGTGTAATTCATGTGTGTTTGTGTAGGAGTTCTCAAGGAGTTGGGAATCCCCCTTTCCTCCCGTAATTATAAAAAAAAAAAAACAAAAACACGGTGAGATTGCGTCCGTATAATAGAGAGATCCGGATAAAGGGAGGCCGGATAAGAGAGGTTCAACTGTATTTTATGGAGGGTGGGGTGGGGATGGGCAGCAGCAAATGAGCTACAATGTACATTTGGGCGATGATTTCAACAAGTGATGGAGGGATGGATGAATTGATGAGATACTTCAGAGCTGTGTTAGATCTTGATTTGAGAAAGCCGAGCGTGAAATGCAAGATATTGTGGTCACATTCATATGTACATGTCTCTATTTTCATCTTCAGCCATGATGCTCGGTGACTGAGCAGCTACAATTAGTGGTAATGAAGCATGCTATTCATTGGTGGAACTTTACCAAACACGGAGCAGCAAAGGATAAAGATACCATTTTTTTTTTTAATTTAACAATGAAGGACAATGATATTCATAACATTGTAAACTTCTTTATTGCATGACTTTATCATCCAATTATAGGTTTCAATGGAGTTGATGTCATGCTCACACAATTTCTGATTAAATTCATTTCATACAGAGAAATGAAACAAACCTCTTATTTCAGCTGTATGAATATAACACTTGTCTTCAAACCACCCAAAGTAATAAAAAAAAAAACCAAACAAACAAACAAATGCTAACTCTGATACTCCTGGTATGGGAATATGCTTTTATATGTATTAGCTAAAAATAACAATTCTTACAATTTCAACTTGCATGAAAAACTGTGAGGATATGACATCATCAACTCACTCATTAGAATATTCATAACGACTGGTCAAGAAATATTTTCCAAAAATTGTGAAATTTCAAAATGTCATATATATCTTTCTTGTTTCTTATCCAATTTTTGTCATTTTTGTATCATTCTGTAGGGATTTTTTTTTTCTCTTTCTTTTAAAGTTTATTGATTATGGGGGTGGATTTCTTCTTTAAATGACCAAATGCAAAGAGTTGCACTGGAATTAGAATTTTATACTTTCAAAGCACTTTAAGACTTGTCCGTCCTGATAATACTGTTAGTTTCAAAATAAAGTGAAACAAGAAAGGCTTGGGCAACAGCAGCAAAATTATGACTTGATGACCTAGACATGAGTACTTATCAGCCAGGAGATATTAGTGAAATTGTGAGGGCAACTGATAATTAAATGGACATAAAAATAGCAGGCAGTATATACTGATATATTTTCTGCTTGAGGTTTCCTGCTAACCAAATCAAAGCAACAGAAATATCTAGAACAAAATCAATCATGGTTAATTAAAGATTTTGAATAAGATTGTTGATATGTAGTCACAGCCTAATGCATGCAGTTGCTGATTCAGTCTTATTGTTACATTACACTGACTTGTGCACGGAATTCACATCAATTATAATTTTTCACACGCACACACACACATACACACAAATATAAACCTTTGGAATTGTTTATTATTTTATATGTTGTTCATTTGCACTGAACTAAATGCAGAACAGAATGGAACTACAAGAATTGTTTAATTGAAGTCTTAACCCAATGAAGACGAGTCTTGAGAATATTTGGGCAGGTGTCTATGGGAAATGCCTGTTGTAGCAATGTCAGCCCATCCTCAAGGGGTTAATGTTCTGAGGCATGATGGAGGAGAGAAAAAGGACGCTCTTGTAAAACTTGAAGCACAATTTTTCTCCGGGGGAAGCGGGTGGCAAGGGGCCCACTGGGGAGCAATTGGTCCACTAATCCCTTCAAACAACCAACGACCCGTCCTTTCTCTAGCTCCTTCTGAAAGGGAGCGAGCAGGGTCGGAAGAGATCTTATCGATCCTGGCCTTTACCCATTCCACCTTCCTTCCCAGCTCTGCCCCCCTCCCCCTTTCCTTTCTTCACTGTAGCAGAACGGGAGACAGGATATGACAAATAAAACTGAGAAAAAATAAACAATGCGAAACATATATATGGGATGCACCATGGCATGGGCAATGTCACAGGAGACCTGCACATGTCAGATGTGACTACAGATGCCTGCAGCTTCCCTCAAAATTCTCCAAAACAGAGACAAAAATACACCCAAGTATCATGTGAATCAGAATTTATATAGCAGAGATATTGGACTACTTGACAACAGGGAGTATCAAAACTTTCAACCACACACGAGCATTATGTCTTACTATAAACTAAATATGACGTTCGGATGTCTGCCAGCAGTCAACGTCTTTCAACTTTCAGAGAGAAAAAAAAAGAGAAGAAACCTAGTATATACTCTGGTTGAAGAGCATACAATAATATAATCTCATAATCAATCGCAGAGACTGTAACAACCTAAACCTATTTGGCTATTGCCCCTGGGGGAAGGGGGATGATTTTGTTGTGATGTCAAACTTCCGGGTCCTACTCTTTTTCCCATGCAGGGAACGCCCCTTTTTGACTCAACAGGAAAGGTCTTGGGAAACAAGACATTGTGACAGTAATTGATATTGGGTTGTCATATTCTGCTGATCCAAAAACAAACAAACAAACAAGTGATGATAAACTGAGGGAATAAAAGTTGAAGGCAGAAAGCATATTTTCATTGAATATGTAAGAAACTTGCATGGATTGAACATGCTTATTTAATAAAACTTACAAAACCAGGTTCAATAAATCTATTAAAAAAAAAAATCATTTTCAGATTGTTATGAGGAAAAAAGATATTAGTGCTGTAAAGGAATTTATAGCTGGCAAATCTATTGACAGAGTTAGAAAAAAATGACAGATTAAATGCGCATATATTATATATATACATATCTAAGAGAATAAAGCAAAAATGTCTTCTTTCAAAACAGTCAATTATTAGCAATATTTCCAGGTGTGAAATAATGCTGCAACATACAAGAAATTATCAAATTAAGGAAAAAAATGATCTTCAACAATTCACATTTCTTATCAAAGTGCCCTCTTGGTGGCTCAATGTGTCATCCTTGCACTTATTTGTATGACTATCTCTTCCTGTAGAACACTCTTGTAGCTCATACTTGTGAAGTTGTAGCTTTGTTTAATATCCAAACTCAACCCATTTTGAAATCTATCCCAATTTGCCCTCACAGTAGATCACATACATGGTCTCAAAAATAGTTATTAAAAACTTGCAGTCATAAATCAATGCAAGAAAGGGGAGAGAGAAAGAGGAAGACACTTCCATGCATTTTATTTCTTCATTTCTTTATCCCCCCCCCCCACCCCCATCACAGGGGGGAACAAAGTCAAGAGCTAGTCTTCACATACTATTTCCAGACCCACACGTTTTGCACACTAAATAAGATGACTGTGGGAATAGAAGAACTTCTAAAGGCAAGAAAGCCAGTTTCATAGTGGGTGCTGGGGAGATACGGCACGTCAGAATACAGTGATAAAACTCGCCGGCTGTGCTGCTCTTGAGGGGGGAAATACAAACCGGGCCATCTTGAAATGGAAGGAAGCCCAGGCTGATGGCGAAATTTGTCATACAACATTCAGCCGTGAGTCAATTCCTGTGAGAGGCTGCGACGCAAACCTGACTTTCAGCCAGCTCCTAATCTAATTTCGACTTCAGAAACTACAATAATTGCTCTTCCCGGCTGCACTTCCCCATTTTTCATGGGGAATTCAAATACAAATTCTCTTTCTCCCTTTCAATGGGGTAGAAAGACAACTTCCGTCACCTATGTCCTTGCCCTTTTCACATTACGATGGACAGCTCCACAACATACCATGTAATTACAATCTCCTCAAAGTCTGCTTTGACGATCTACTTTTAACGTGACTTTATGTCATACATGCCAATCATTAACAGGCTCATTTTCAATTGGCCACTGTACATGCTACCTCTTCTCAGGCTGAGCTAATTTTCATCAATATAAGGTGTCAAAAATCATGAGTACTTGGTGCATTATTTGTTAACTATGAGTCCAACATTATGAAGTAAGCCTGCCAGTGCGTCTACCTCTGTCAAAGAAAGTAATCCCAGAGTTAATTACAAATTCTACTAAAAATGATAATAGCAGTAACAATAGAAAAGATAATAAGAATACTAGAAATAATGCATGTAACAGAAGTAAAAAAAAAAAAAAGAAACTGGAATAAGAAAATTATTATAAACAAAAACAACAACAATATGAGAGTTGGTATACCTTTAGAATGCTGCACTACACACTTAAACAGAAACAAGCAATTTGAGCAACGCCACTGAATCACGTGTTGAAAGTATGGACTATGCCAGCCAGCCAGCCACCAGTTACACAATGAGTGGACTATGAACCGAACCATCTACCTTCAAAGCCACCCCCCCCCCCCCTTCATATTACCTCTCTTCATTTGCTAGCTTGGGTAGATCCTGTAGTGCCAATGTCAATGCAGTCGCTGGCTTGGAAGAGGCTGATTGGGCAAAACGTGATTGTCCTACGCTGGAGGCTGCCGCACGTGTTGACACGGACGGCGGCAAATACCATGAGGTGACATTGTGCGGTCTAATAAATGCCCACATAGGACAAGGACCAATATCTGGGCGATATGTGTTTCTGCTGAGTCATCAGTTTCTGTTTCTCTAATACCTGTACGACTGCACGTTCTCCACCAATATCCCTTCCACTCCCCTTTTTCTGTTTGCATTGCTGTTCAGGTATTTTGATGACGAACCAATATAGTTTTAGGTTCTGCACATCTTAAAACATGATTGTAAAAGCATTGATGAATATCCAAGCACAAACACGTTCAAGCCATAACTCCGCTCACACTGTCATGCAATAAAGCAGCAAAGAGTACAAACATACTGCCAATCCCAATCAACATTTCTGGTGGGTCAAATCCCAGTATATCTCCATATTTTGAAATGCACAGTTTTAGTTAAATTTCCTTACATGATCTACATCTGAAAAAGTACTATTCATGTTTGAATCCATTTGATTTCAACTGATTTCAATCCATTTTTATTGATTTGTTAATGTGACCACTATGGAGGCCTTAAATGCTTCACAAAAAGCAAGCCACCTCAGGACTTCATTCATTCAAGCGTATGACACAGTGTGCCTGGTTGATACCATTTGCCGACTATTGCTAGTCACCTGGGGCAAACCATGAAGGGTTGGCATCATTCGCCTGTTTTCTTGTGTGGGTGTGTAGGGGGACTACTTCACCGAGTTTGCACCCGATCTCTGCAATGAATGAATGAAGTGGGATCTTTTACGTGCGTGAGTCGTTGCTAACTCACTCAACTCAATCCACTCCCGAAAATTGTCTTACAGGCCCCACTTCATGAAATTTCATGCTCATAAAGTATGCGTATGCAGGAATGATCCCAAAAATGTGTGTGTGTATGTGTGTGAGAGAGCTATAATGAATAGTGATAAGCAATTTTTCTTAGAGGTGCTTCTTATCATATTGGAAGGTATTGCTGCTAATAGGCTTTACGGTTCAAAGAACCCTAAGCTTATTATTATTATCATTATCAATTTTTGTGTGTGCAATACAAAAGTATATTATATTTCATTAGCAGCCCCATCCAAAAATCTTGTGTAGCATGCTTTTTATCTGAGAAAAAAAAAAATTTTGCCTTCAGGTTTGAATGCACATTCTCATTTGTCTGTTAAGGCAGGGTATTCAGATTTATTGAATTTCAAATCACTCCAGTTTGTTTTTCCTCCATGCAGGCACATACATTGTTATCAAAATAGCAATCAAAGGTAATTCTTAAAGAAAACAAAAAGAACATAAAACAACAGTATGGAGGTATAGAATTTTCCCCCAAGAGTAAAGCTTAATATAAAGACACAAGACACTGCCAGATTTCCAGCTTCAACAGAAATAATTGCAGCTTCCTTTGCGCAGTTTCAGACACAGCTTGACAAACCCCAGTTTGGGCTCAAAAACATTTCAATATCATCGCAACTCGCTGTCAGAAGTCCTTAAATCAGCGCCAGAGAGTGCTAATTAAAGCCGGAAGACCTCGGTCGGCAGGAAAACCCACGTGGCTGGCTGGCGAAGTGCATGTGCTACACAGCGCCCTCTGTTCCAATGGCAAATCCCCCCCCCCCACCCCAATCCTTATTCTAGTACTACTACACTGTATATAGCCTTTTTTTCAATTCCCAAATGCCATTGTTGGAGCAAACAATAATGAGCAAAGCAAGAAGAATTAGATGCACCAGGAAAGTTTCTTTTTTTCTTCCTTCTTCTTCTTCTCCTAGATCTGTAAATGCAATTATCATTCATGAGCCAGGAAAAAGTGTATTTCACCCGCACACCATTCTTATTGCATAAATCGGTTAGTCACAATGGTAACGATACATTCACCAAACAACTATCAATGCAATTTAAGTCTACAGATCTATGCTTCTATAAAAATGCTTTGCTGAATAGAGTTTTTGTTGACTGGCTGTCATTTTTTTTTTTTTTTTTTTTTTTTTTTTGCTGCTTAAGACTGAGAGCAAACAAAATAACTTGTGGCTGCTAAGCTCCAAAAATTGCAGATAGGTATTTATTTCTTAAGACACTCTGGTCAGTGGCTTGTTTCATGTGACAATCCTCTGTTTGCTCCTGTTACAATTACTTCAGGGGTACAGCATTTGACAAAGCGACATTCTGCAGTGCACTGACAGCTTCAATACACAGCAAGTGCTGAGCTCTGCGCTTTTTTCAGGCCCCCCTGTTGACTTTTCATTTTGCAGAAAGAGAAATTGTAGAAAACACCAAGTTGATTTGATGGCAATTACTGCCATTTTTTCCCCACCCAGATTTTGTTTGAGGACAGGTTTTTCTTTTTTGTGTTTGACAGCCTTCGTGAAGTATTTTTTTTTGCTTTGCTTTCATTTCCCTTCTTCTATAAAAGCTCATCTTGCCTTGCAGTGCACCGGCAACTGTAGACTGGAATCATTCTGCAACCAGCCACCCTGCGTGCTTTTGCTGATCACCAGTGACTCACTTTAGCACCCAGCCAAAAATAAACGTTATCAAATGAACATGTGCACATACACAATCTGCCCAAAAATAGTGCCATCACACTGAACACTAGGTGAAATCTCTACATCTCGCAACATACACGCATCAATGCACAGACCTGTGTAAAACAGATGTTTTTCTGAAGAGCAGTAACTTTGATACAACTCACTGCACTAGCCTTCCTAGTAAATCCACTTCGAATCATGCTGTCATAATGAAGACTTGTCACAATTTAAAAATTATAATATGAATTTCTTACTTACACCCAAAATATCAGTATCATGAAATTTTCCTGAGGGGGAAGATGAACAGTGCTCTGTTATTTGCATAATTTGATTTATGACAATATTCACTCTGGATAAGATTTTTATTTTTTTTTTTATTTCAGTGGGGGTAGGAAGATAATGAACATGTCTGAACTAGACATGCTATTCTGGCAGATTCTCCAAATCCAAAATTATTGAGGTTGAGCCAACTGATAACACCTGTTTAAAGTTAACGGTTGACCGATAGCCTGTCGAATGTCATATCCAGGGCTGCACACTGGCGCCGGTCCGACGGTCAAAGACCGGTAAAAGTCACTGTCGGACCGGTAACTTTTCAGGAAATCCACAAGTTACCGGTCCGACATGACCAGTAAAAAAAAAAAAAAGCATTGGTGGGGTCAGTAGAAAGGAAAAGAGCAGCCCCGATCAGGGAGAAACAGAATGCAAGATATCGCACTGTTCAACAAGTTTTTACGCAAGTTTTCGTTTATGTCTAGCAGCGGTGCAATTTGTACAGTAAACATAGATTTGAGCACTACGCTAGCAGTCGACCAGTTACATTCGCGCTCGCTTGCGCATTTGGCGCTGCTCACGCACTGCCATGCAATGCAATACATGCAAAGCAAACGATGCAAAGCATGTACAGTGTAACTGCTTCTCGTTTGCTTGCGATCGGCGGTCATGCCAGACAAGAAGCATTGAAAGAAGCGCACGCATAGATTTCTGGGTCATTTTACTCATGATTTTTTAACCAAGATCGATCCGATCCCGGCTTCGCAGCAGCGTGGCAGTTATGTTAGAACTAATTTACTTGTGTCGATTTTTAGAAAAAGTAAAAACACACTCGATATTCAGCGATACAGTAAATGGATCTGATTGCGTTTATTTTCATTTTGAGCAGTCATTTCACAAATTAATATTTTCATTCGCTCAGAATGTTCTCATAACGAAGATAGGCGCAAAAAGTTCACGAAATCGGCCCTTCCGTTTACTTTTTAAGAACGCATGCACAAAATGTGAAGAGATAATACTTATAGGGAGAAAAAACAAATCATGAAATCATGGCAGTCCCGCTTACATATTCAGGTAGAAATCGTCCCAAAAAGGATCGACCGGCCGCGTCGTATATCTTCCAAAAGATTATGTACGAAATGCGAAAAGATTATAGAGGAGAAAAAGAAAAAAAAATAAAGGACACATTTTGGTGATTGCATCATAAACGATTACAGCCGAATAACAATTCATGAAATCAACGCAATCCCCTTGAAATTTGAGGAAATAATAGGCGCAAAAAAGGATCTTGAATTCAGTCCTGCATGTCGTCTTGGTTATCAAAAACGCATACAAAAATGCGACGAGATTATCGGGAGAAAAATAAAAAAGACATTTTTACCCTTCTGGTGCGTGTATTACAAAAGATTACATCCGAAGTAATTCAGGAAATCGCCACAATCCCGCTGATATTTGAGGTAGAAATAGGCGCAAAAAGGATCGTGAATTCGGCCGTGTCGTATACCTTGTAGATAAGAATTAACGCATGTACGAAATGGGAAAAGATTAGTGGGAGAAAAATATAGGACACATTTTCACCCCTTTTGGCGCTTGCATCATATAAATAACAGACGAATAGTAATTCATGAAAATTTCGCAATCCCGTTGGAATTTGAGTAAACAATAATAGGCGCAAAAAGAATATCGAATTCGGCCCTGCATGCAATGTATAATTTTGAAAACGCCAAATACGAAGAAATTATCGGGAGAAAAATAAAGAACGCATTTTCAACCCTTCTGGTGAATGTATCACAAAAGATTACAGCCGAAATAATTAATGACATATCGCAATCCCGCTGATATTTGATGTAGAAATAGGCGCTAAAAGGACCGTGAATTCGGCCGTGACGTATAGGCATGTACGCAATGCGAAGTAATTATTAGGTGAAAAATGCAGCACACATTTTCAACCCCTTTTGGCCCGAGCATCATAAAGATTATAGAGCCGAGTGATAATTCATAAAATCATCTCAATCCCGTTGAAGTTTGAGGAAACGATAGGCGCAAAAGAATCATGATTTTTGGCCGTGTCGTGTATCTTTTAAGAACGCATTTACAAAGTTAATGCGAAGAGTTTATCGGGGAAAAATAAAGGACACATTTTCAACCCCTTTTGGCGCGTGTATCATAAAAGATTGCATCCGAAGTCATACATGAACTCATCACAATCCCGCTGATATTTGAGGTAGAAATAGGCGCAAAAAGGATCGTGAATTCGGCCATGTCGTATACCTTTCAAGAACGCATGTATACGGAATGCGAAGAGATTATGGGGAGAAAAATAAAGAACGCATTTTCAACCATTCTAACTGGTGCGTGCATCACAAAAGATTACCTGAAGTAATTCATGAAATTGCCACAATTCGTCTGATATTTAATGTAGAAATAGGCGATAAAAGGATCGTGAATTCGGCCGTGTCGTGTACGCATGTACGAAATGCGAAGAGATTATTGGGAGAAAATACACGACACATTTTCAACCCCTTTTGGCCCGTGCATCATAAAGATTACGGCCGAATAATAATTCATGAAATCATCGCAATCCCGTTGAAGTTTGAGGAAACAATAGGCGCAAAAAGAATCATGGTTTTTGGCCGTGTCGTATGCCCCGTTGCAAGAAAGTTGCAATCAATTGCAAATAATTGCTAATTTTGAAACAACCATTCTGATTGGCTCAGGGTCTGCCCTATTAAAAAGACATGCATGCAACAATGATTTTGATTGGCCAGTGACAATCAGTTGCAAGTTGCGTTTAAACGCAAAGTTTCTAGCAATGGGGCCTAGCTAGAACGCATTACGAAATGCGAAGAGTTTATCCGGGAAAAATAAAGGACACTTTTTCAACCCATTTTGGCGCGTTTATCATAAAAGATTACTGCCGAAGTTATTCATGAAATCATCGCAATCCCGCTGATATTTGAGGCAGAAATAGGCGCAAAAATGATCGTGAAGTCGGCCGTGTCTTAGAACGCATGTATACGGAATGCGAAGAGATTATGGGGAGAAAAATAAAGAACGCATTTTCAACCATTCTTGCCGGTGCATGCATCACAAAAAAGTTACATCCGAAGTAATACGTGAAATCGCCACAATTCCGCTGATATTTGAGGTAGAACTAGGCGCAAAAAGTATCATGAATCCGGCTGTGTGGAACATCTGTAAGAACGCACTTACGAAATTCGAAGAGTTTATTGGGAAAAAATAAAGGACACATTTTCAACCCCTTTTGGCACGTGCACCATAAGAGATTACAGCCAAAGTAATTTATGAAATCGTAATCAATCCCGCTGGTATTTGAGGTAGAAATAGGCAAAAAAAGTATAATGAATTCGGCCATGTGGTGCATCTTTTTAAGAACGCACTTACGAAATTCGAAGAGTTTGTCGGAAAAAAATAAAGGACACATTTTCAACCTCTTTTGGCGCTTGCATCAGAAAATATTACAGCCGAAGTAACTTATGAAATCGTCACAATCCCGCTAATATTTGAGGTGGAAATGGGCGCAAAAAGGATCGCGAATTCGGCCCTGCATGTCGTGTACCTTTCAAGAAACGCATGCACAAATGCGAATAGATTATCGGGAGAAAAATAAAGAACCCCTTGTAGCGCGTGCATCAGAAAATATCGCAGCTAAAATAATTCATTAAATCGTCGCAATCCAAGTGACCACCAAGAGCAGGTTACTCAGCAAGTTCGTGTGCCGATGTTTAGAAAAAGTCACAAACGCATTTGATACTTGATCTGATTTTGTTCATTATCATTTTACACTGTAATTCACAAACAAACATTCTATTTTTTCCTATCTTTTTTTTAAATTTTTTTTGTGCAATAAATAATGCAAATTTAAGAAAAAATATTAATCTGTAAAATGTACATGGATGGGGGGGGGGGGGTTCGTCCATAAAAAAAAACAAGAAAATAAGTTTGCAAGTCATTTAATGTTTTTTTAGGTTGTTGTTGTTGACCGGTAAATTTTCTGTTCGGACCGGCAAAAAATGGTAAAACGGGGCATTTACCGGTCCGACAGAGACAGGTTGGACCGGCAGAAAAAATGGGTTAGTGTGCAGCCCTGTCATATCAATACCATTTTTACAAGGCCCATAAATGTGACCCTATCCCCATCGTACCAAACCCCTCCCTCTCCCCCCTCCCCCCCCCCCCTTTTTCCTTGGACCCCTCTCCCAAACTCACCAGCTGTGAGACCCGACTCCCTCCACTCCATGGCCTGTAGAGGAAGCTCTAATTCAACCCTCATCAAGGCAGCGTGCTCCTTTTTTTTTCGGTAGCAAAGAATGTCTGCTATTAAGACTCTGGAATGGGGATAATGCTCACTCTGGAGGGATTGGATTGCAGGCAAATTTGACTGATTTCCCGTTTGTCACAGCAATGAGGGAGCCACAGCTGCGTGGAGGATATCAGGGGAAACAAACTGACTGGGCCGGGGAGCGCTTTGTGTCAGATATCGGGAGACGCTCGTTAGCCCGCTCTGTGCGGATGACTGCAGGGTTTCATTACCGAATATCGTACACACAGAACGTCGCTTTATACATCACTTAAAAACAACACGTCGGCTTGCAACAAGTGTAATGCAATGTATGAATGCCTTGCATATGATAAGATGGGCATAGTGAGACACTTTTCGCCGTTTGAGGTGGACCAATGTGTCATAAGTTTGGAAGGGAAAAACGATGAAATATTGACAGCGCTTAATCACACAAATGTACTTTTCAGGGACTCAAAAATACCACCAAGGATTTTGAACACAGGCACAATGAATGCAAGTTTGACCTTCAAAATGATAGCCACTCTGTATGTACAGTGATGTCAACACAGTTTTAATTTTACATGCTCATGAGTCAGATTCTGCTTTAGGAAATTAGAATGAAATATGGTAATCCATTCATATCAGCCACATGAAATACACATAAATGTATGTTTCACAATGGGAATGCTGTACAATGTACATGCAGCAAAATCATCTACTGTAAAAGTGGAAATTTTCGCGGTGTAGAAATTTTCGTGCATTTTGCGCAACCAGAAACTAGCGCAAAAATAAAAGCAAGCAAAAAAGCAAGCAAATATTTTTGCTTGTTGTATGTTCCAGTAGTTGATGTCTTGCTTCCGCGGAATTAAAAACACACAAAACTCTTCTTACCCGAGCGCTAAAAGTAAGCCGCCCAAAAAAAAAAAAAGCACTTTCACAGTACATGTATTTACCGTTGTGGACATGAACACACGGCAGGAGTAAATTCTGATAAATAAGCTTGTGATAATCATATTTTGGATAACAGTAAATTGTCAAGAAGCATGGATGTAAATAAGTCAAAAAATGACATTACAGGCAGAAAATCAGAGATGGGTGTACACATCATAATCAGGCATCATGAGAGTGTAAACATATGTTTCATAAGATTTTTCTTTCATACAGACATAACAGTAGACACATAATAATATGTAAATATATGCATGGCTTGGTGGATGGATGTATATAATATGTGAATTGTTATGAAGATCAATGACATTGCCACTGGATGAAAAAATTACAGTCATGTACCATGAATTGACATTAAGACAGCTTAATCCCTGCAACAAAGCACAATTCATTTGACTTGTTCTGAAATACAACGTACTGGTACATTTACCCCTCACTCACCTTTTTGCGCTTACAATTGCTACTACTTTGTACGTGCCATTCTGTAAAAGTTTGATTGATAATATAGCTAATGTTACATTGATAGTTGAAAACAGCTCATAATAAAATCAATACAGTGCTTGCATTCTGGGTAATACGCAAATGTATACGAAGCCAAACAAAACAAAACAAAAAAGTTTTTGTTGTTGCTTTTTGTATGAAACAGATTTGAAGAAAGTAAAAAATAAAATGATCTTGTTTAAACATGTTCAGGCTGTTAGCATTCTTCTGATTCCACAGTATAATTACTGAGTATTATTACAGGGAACTCTTTTATTTTATTTTTGATTCCAGATTGCTCTGCAATTTCACCATCTAACCAAAAGAACGTTATATAGAATTAGATCCATTGAATAAAGAAATAATTCAGACTATACGAGGAAGCACAGAAAAGGTATTACACTTTAGGAAATGACTCATGAAGTATTGATCTTGTTCCTGTGATCTACTTGCAGTAGACACAAGAAATTCATCTTCATTCATTCTCTGTCAAGCATTTCATACAAAATTTGAGATAAAAATGGAATCAGATTTCAGACGGTCCGTAAAGACTGGCTATTTTATACAACTTCTGCAAATGGTACAGAATTTATATCATGTAAACACGTTGATATCAGCATATCATGTTAGGCTACTACGATTCACAAGCTAAAATTACATTATGTTTAATAGCATTTATTGAAAACAGACAATTATTGAGATAATATCATATTCTAAATGTCATGAAGGGATTAAAAAAAAAGGTTTGAATCAAATAAGCAAAGCTCCACTCCGCATATTTTGCCAAGTGAGTATCACTGTTCTTTAGAACCTGACCTAGTCTTAGACCAGCCATCTCTCCAGACGATGTCTAAAAAATGCTAACAACCCAAACGGCGTGAGAACTCTGGCGAGAGAGTCTCACAGGAATGATAACCTGAAGCGAAGCTTATGATGTGAAGGTCATTACCTTGAGGTTGGTGGGACCTGCCTTACGCACCATAGTGGCGTTGGCTTCAAACAGCACAGGACCCAGGGAGGAGAAACGGCACGGCGATGAGAACGGCTGCTGGTGGTGATGGTGGTGCTGCTGCTGCTGTAGCAGCTCCTGCTGAACACCCTGGGACTGGGAGGGGAGGCAGGGCCCCTGGCTCGTCGATGACAATGACAACGGCTGGAGACTAGTAGGCCCTTGATCGGCAAAGGGGCCAAAGTGGTGGAACCTCACAGGGGCACTCCTACTACTCGCGACAAATGGCAACGGTGTTGTCGGGAACTGTGGCTGGGGCTGGGGCTGGGGCTGATGGTGCTGCTCCTCTTCCTCTTGCCAAGCTGTTAATGAAGTTCAGGATGTGGAGAGAGAGGGGGAGAGAGAGAGAGAGCAGGGGAAACATGTGAAGGAAAGGGAATGGAAAGACGTGACACACGAGGGAGCTGTGCGGCGGCCTATTAGCGGCAGTCTGAAGGATATCTGATGGAAAGGATTGTGTCAACACAGGACCGCCAGACTGCCAGGCAAGGCTGAAAAGTGCTGACTAGACTGTTTAGCCACCCTACCCTTCGCTGTGGCTGCCTGCCGAATGGGTTGTTTATTGAATGTGTTCACGCCTCTGCATGCAATCATAGGCATGGAGTAATGTTCTTCAGGGTTCTATGCATGGATACAACATGCCTTCTGGTTCAAAGGTTGAGATTATATGTGGACAGTCTGTGTACTTTTGGCTTGCGGCTCAAGTCACAATAAAGTAAATGAGGGAGATTATACGAAGTGCTACAGTTCAGTCTATACCAGAACTGATAATAAATCAAATCAAGAGTGAGACCTTTGATTGAACATTGTCTGTGCTCCTTCATCCTGCAGCTGGCAGCATTACCTGCTTTTTGACAGCAAAATTTCAATTTGTAGTTCTTTAAAAATTACCAGATGAATTAGAGAAAAAAACTTTTCATACTTTATAAGGCAATTATCAAGAGAAGTTACACAACTTTTACACACAGAAAATGCACTAAATTTTGTACTTGAGTCATGACAGTTCAAGCTAAAATATTGTCCCACTAAAATCAATCCTCAAAAGCTCTTATCTCTATCGATTCTAAGCATTATGAAATATCTTTGGGAACATCATCATTTTGAGGTGTTAGAATATTAAAAAAAAAAACAACAACAATTTTTAAGATCATTTTGTGAAAATACAATTGGCATGTACAACTAAACTTTCAAAAACAAATCTTGCATTTATCCCCCAATCACACATTTGACTTCAAAATAAAACACAGTTTCTGTTACTGTACCTACACTGTGTGAATACTTACAAAGTCTGCCTAACAGATCACTCATGTCAGACACCGTGAGAATCATGATGGAATTTTCACTATCTTTTTCTCTACCTCCACTCAACTCCCCTTGGATATGTTTACAGCTTTCACTGAAACTTCATCATGTCACAGCCTTCTTATAGTCTTTTTAAGTTTCATATGCAACAAAATGCCTTGCAACGGGAAAAGAAAACTGACGTCAACTTCTAACATATAACTTTCTCCCTTAATCAAAAGAACAAAATAGAGCACACACACACACACACACAGCCTACCGCTTGTTCTGTGACAGTTTGATTACCTCATCGGTGAACAAGCAAGACTGCTTCCATACCAGAAAAGGGGACAAACAATGGACCAATGAGAGATCAAAACTGCTTTCCTTATATGGGGAAAGTACGTTAGGGATCCCACTTCCTGTACGACTCGGCATGAACAACAATCAATAACTTCCGCTCCGATGGTTTTATCTCTTCATGAGCTCAAGCCGTCCTTTATTTTTTGTGGGTTTTTTTTTGGAAGACAGCCAAGGATGTAGAGCATACCATACACATCTACTGGAGATACATCCTAAAGAAGTTTATGCATCTTTTTGTGCTAGTCATTGTATATGTCTGTATGTGTGTGTGTGTGTGTGTGTGTGTGTGTGTGTGTGTAGTATGCTAAAATTTGAGGGAAAGATTATGGAGAACAAGGCAAAAAGTAAGATAAATTTTCCCACTGGTATCATACCCTCATTGTGAAGGATTCTAAGTATGGCAGAAGCAAAGGGGGATAAAGGTTTTAGGCCAAAAAAAAAAAAAAATTGTTGCATTGGCGTAACCCGCCCGACCCTAAAAATTCCGCTGACCCCATGTTTTTTTATTATTTTTTAGCTATCGATATCAAATATCTTGTTGATTGCGATTGCGATCGCACAAACCCGGAAGTGGAAACGGCTCTGAGGATATCGGATGTACGAGGGAGAGATCTAGCGCCTCGCATAAGCCTTCCTTGATCAGTACGTCATCTGTTTCCAACACGGACACGTACTCTAAAATTCAGTGAATACGTAGCATTCAGACTGCGATGTATTGTGCACAGTTTTGCCATAGGTTTCTTGTGTGGAGAACTTACACGAATCTGTATATGTGGGACTGTAATAGAGATCGCCGTGTGCGATGAAAAGATTGTACATATGGGTCAATTTGCATCTATCTTATCTAAGTCAAAATAGTAAAATATGAAGTGAAAACATTCAGGATAGGGATTTCAACATCTTTAAATTCTGTGAAGGGGTATAATTCCAGTAATATCGGCCTCATAAATGATTTGTAGAATAGATGAACAGAGCACATTCGGTGCAGCAGTTGTAACTGTTAACTGAGCTGAGCACGAGTTTTACACGTAAAATGCAGGTAGCAAAAAAAAAAAAAAAAAAAAAAAAAAATCCGCCCGACCGACCCTATTTGAAAATCTCATGTTACGCCAATGCAACAATTTTTTTTTTTGGCCTTATTTGTTTGTTTGTTTTGAAAGGTCTTGCTTGCTCTGGAGTACTAAAAAAGGGTACCAATCATATTGGAACCATTTTATGCTGACTAGGCAATTCTTGCCTCGATGCTGAACTTTCCCCAACACTTGCTATAACTTGGTGAGGCATGTCAACCACTTCCGTGATGCAAAATCATGTGTGTGCCTCTAGTCACATGGACTACCGGTACCCTCCAAACTCTGTGTGAATAAATATAGACTATTGTGTAAACCACAGACACCGAGGGCTTGAAGATCAAGATTAAATTAGAGCTACCTACTGTTTCAATTTCATTGAAATCCCATTGAATTGTACACAAATCATCCCAAGGTTTTCATTTTTGATGTACAATTAACAAGAAGAATATGATAAACATGTGCATACAGTATACTGGTATACTTTGCATCAATATATTGTGGTCATGCAATAATCAAGCACTGATGACTTTAATACAGGGAAAAGATAGGCTTTCGGAGAATTTGATAAATCATTAAGCAATGACATACTTTGGTTTTTTGTTTGTTTTTTTTTACAAACCAATGATAGGCAAGTTAAGAGGTGATGACATCATCCCCTCTTCAAATTTGCATGTGTTGCTAAAATTACAGGAAGCTTTGAGATCTTAATGTCCCTTTTACAACCCTGAAAATGAGATTCCCTTTCATAAGCTGGTACACTGCAGAGATAGGTATTTAAATTCACACCTTATTTCAGAATAATACAACTGGAAACTTCTTTATGATGGAAGGGGAAACAACTTAAGATTTCCAGTGAATTTATTTGAAAACCCCTGAAAAAAAAATCCTACTGCAATTTTCCATACAAAAGGGGAGTGCATTCTTAAGAGACAGGGTGTTAACTTGGTAAATCTTTTCTTAAAAAAGGGGGAATCTAAGGCATATTACTGTAAGATTTCATACTCAATGTTGGGAGACATTATTCTTCAACCATGCAAACTTTTATGTGTACAGTTCTGGTTGAGGTGAGGGTTTAGCTTTTAACATTTTGCGAGATATTCAGAAATCACTCTATGAGATGTCAAAGAGCATGCAATTCTGAATGGCTGAGATATCCAAAAACAAGGTGAAACAAAGAGATCCTAATAAAAGACATGGCCTGTCGCCTTTTATTATTATCACTTTTTTTTGGATATCTCAGCCATTTGAAAACCAATTTTCATCAAATAAAATGTTGAATCCTTCTTAAAATTACATGCTCATTCATCTTTCATAAGAGGTTTCTCATTATCTAACTTAGGAATGTTCAAAACATGAATCCCCACCTCAACCAGTACTGCACAGTCCCTTTAAATGTGCTATTTCAGTAGTTCCATTCACACCATTTTCATAATCTTTGAAGTTTCAAACTTTCTTTGAAGTTTAAAACTTCCACACAGCACTAAACTATGTGCAGGGACCCCTCCCCCCATAGCTTGAGTCTCCACAATTGATCAGCGAGACTCAAGTTGCCACCAGGGTGCCACTCAGTCTGCAAGCCATTGATATACCCATTTAAAGAGAGCGAGAACTGCTTACTTTTTATATCAGAGGTATTATATCACATGGTAACACAGGGACCATCTACAATTTGTTTGACCTATGGAATACACACCAAAGGCATCTTGGTCAAGAGGCAAAAATGTAGATTGAGAATTAAACAGAAAGACTTATTTTATATCTACTTCAACATTCCAAAGAAATCTTACATCTTAATCTCACTTGAAGGAGGAGCACAAAATATTATAAACTCAAAATCAATATCAGGAGCACCATCACAAATGTTTCTTGCACAGAGAGAGAGAGAGAGAGAGAGAAGCAAAGATTCTCATAGATAGAGCTCACTCAACACTAAAAGATGGCATGTACTGTATACGCCATATATTTAGTGAGTCTAAATTTTTGCGGATCAGGACTTCCTAAATTTTCACGAGTGGTTAGGTTCACGATAGTGGAGTACAGTACTGAATGGTGAAATATTATTCGTGCACGTCACATTCATGTCATGATCACAGTCAATATTTTTGTGGGTTTTTAGATTTGCAAATAGCACCCGACTTGCAAAATTTGTGAAAAAAAAAAAAACTCGCAAAATATTCAGCGTATACAGAATTTGTTTACATTAATGATGTTATCATGTGAAGCTATGCTTAGGGTATCACATTAATCCACCTAAACACGAATGTGAAGTGTGAACAGTAGCATTACAATTTCTGTCAGGTGTTGCTCTTGTTTCACTGTTATCACTGTCATCTAGTGTAACAAATTCTTTTCAAACATCTTACTGGTTAAAAGACTGCAATGTTTTCAAGAAAGAATTCCTACCAAAGAGTGCTGCCGTAGATCAGTGATGCCAAGTTCAAAAAAAAAATTTATGAGTGAGATTTTCATGACTCGGTGTCTCGGCGCGCGCGAATTAGGGGGTGTCCCCCTCCAATGGTACCCTATGGAGTTTTTTTTTTTTTTTTATTAGCTCTTAATGATGCGATCTGCTGCATACTGAAGTAACTATTTTCTACTTATTTTGAAAGACAAAAGGGAATGTACCTTCAACTGCAACTATCACTTTAATCCTTTGAGCTATGCTCCTTATTTTTGGCCCAAGTTGCAGACTTCACCCGATGCGTGAGAAAAATGGGTGTCATGCGTGAGATCGTAAGACAGACCCTAAATGCTTGAGTCTCACGCAGAAAAGACTTGGTAGCTGTGGTAGATAGGTATGGGTGAAGCTTTACTATGCAATGGAATACCTAGAATTACCATTAACAAGTGAATGAAATAAGATGCTTTTCTTCTACTTCATTATACTATACCTTTCCTTTTTAACTTGACTGATGTGTACTATTAATATTTCTACATTCACTGAATCCACATGCCGGTACTATATCTAGGGTGAATTTCCATGTGAGGAATGCAATGGAATGGGTGTAAAAACCATATGGCGGCATTAAAACTGACATTAGCAGGATAAAATCTCATGGTTTATACTCAAGATTCAAATCCGAAGAAATCTGATTAATTTGGAATTTTTGAAATTTTGAGAAACACAAACAAGCATTAATTCTCAGTATGGAAAGTGTGTGAGTGCTGGTGCACAATAGTCTTGAGATTTTTTTTTAATCCCGTCACTCAAAAACACACATCACGAGATTGCACGAACACTAGCAGGACAAGGGTTACAATTTCAGTAGATTTCAGGCATGCGCAGTTTGGTTGGCAAATAATTGCTATCGGCAATTAGCGAGATAGTCCATATGAACGAGCGCAAAAAATCTCGGTATTTGGATCACGACAAACATCCCACAACTTTGTCTGTGCAAATGACACGACAATCTTGTGAGTATGTGAAGTATTCCCCAACAGTAGAGTGTCTAGAGACAATCAATATCTGCAGTCCTTGCCATGAAATTAATACTACACTGGCAGATACGCCATGCTCAAGCATAAAACATCCTTTAAAAGACTTACAGAATTGTGAAGACGGTGAGGCTGAGGGCTGAAACATTTCAATGGATGCAGTGGACTTTCACTGGAGGAACAATATCTTGTGAGGTATTCCCTAAGGATGCCGTGTGAGGAGAGTACCAATTCCTGTGTCTTTGTCATACAGGTAACATCCTCAGCTATGATCACTGATTAAATTTGACCCTTACATGTAGTAGATTCATGCAATACTGCTTGATGTGTCTTCCAGCCTGGGTATAGGCCACTATCATGACTATGTCTCATTTGAAAAATCTAAATTTAGGGTTTTAGTCAATCATTTTGGCTATTTACCCTGCATCAATCTAAAAACAAAGGCAGATAAAAGCTGTATAAAGTAACCTAACCCACAATATACCATAGAAGTGCTGTGTCATTAGGAACAGAAACACACACACACACACACACACACACACACACACACACACACACACACACACACACACACACACATCAATTATATCAACAAATAAAAGACAAGAAAACTGACAAAGTTAACAATCTAATAGACAAGATATCATGCATTGATTTTACCTCAAACACTTACACTTTACATTATACGGAGAGAGGCAAGTAAAGTTTACACTCCTTAACTTTCTAAATCTTGTTTTCTTATTTTACAGTGAACTGGGTACAAATACAGGGTGTACGTATAGATCTGATTGTCTATAAATTTCTAGGCATTTAACAGTACAGGGTGTATGTATAGTACTATAGATGGTCTAACATATTTCTAGGCATTTAACATTACACTAAACCCTTTGGACACTTACACTATGAGGCCTACACTTAAAATGTATATGGCTGGAAACTGCTGAACAGAAAATATGTGTGTTTTAGCTTGGGATGAGTGTCTAATAGAGCAATTAGAATATAAAACTGAAAATATGAGTAATATCAATTCTTAGCAGTGTCCTCTACATGTACATGTATGTGTGCTATAAACTAACAATAACATCTACAATATGTGTGCTGAAATACAAACTTGTTACAGAGTCTATATAAGAATAGAGGTGATCTGAATCACTTGAAATTTGAGTCTCTGGGTGTGACTATAGATGCTACTGAGAGAAAAAAAAGGTCTAATTTACAGATCTATCTAGATGCTGTGCAAAGCATGACACTTGTGTGCAGCGACGGGGAGCTAGGGCTGTGTACAGTTATCAATAGGACAAAGAGTTGTGACTAAAGCAAGCTGCCCATAATGTGACCATAAAAACGCAATCCAAAATTCAACCGCCAACTACATGTAAACGTACTATGATTTTGCGCAGGGACAAATTTTGGCACAGAGATCGAACCTTGGGACAAGTTTTTTGCATGTACCTGTAAATCTAGACCTAGAGTAAAACCACCAGTTTTCAGACACTTAAGCTTTTCTGCAATATTTGTTCAACCAAAATAGTACATACAACTAAAATATTAACTTATACACACCGAGATTTGCATCCTTGGAGCTGCGATTGGGATTACTGCAACAAGTAACAAGCAACAACTAACAAAATCGCATCTACAACAATAATGTATGTTAAATATAATACTAGAAACTCCTTTTGTACTTTAATCTCAATGTTTAATGTTAAATAGATCATAGAATTCCACAAAATCCCAACATGTATCACCTTTATAATCCACTAGAATCTAGACGCATGATACAGATGCGCGTTCAATATCAATGCGCATACAAGGTTGAAAAATGCGCTGCGCCAAACCTTGTTGGCGCAAGGTTGCATCGGGGACGTTGGGGGCCCTGGGGCGTCCATTGGTGTCTGAATTCTGGCGAGTCGGCACTTCCATTCGACCCCCCCTTGAGGCTACATTTAGTCACTGCATCGGCACATATGGATATTTTGTTTTTATTTTGTGTTTTCAAGGAAACCATCACACTCTGAGCTTGCAACAGAACAGAGTAAATTTCTTGATTTTTAGCACTTTTTCGGTGACCCTGATTCTTAACACCTGGACTTACTTGGAGTTACTACACACACTTTGGAAAATTTGCACCGATTCTGCATTTTTAAAGGCAAACTTTGGATTTTGGATAGATTGTCGGAGGTGACTTAGTAGGGACTTTCCTGTTGTGAACGACTGTGCCAGTATGTGAAAAGATGTGATATAAATGCATGTGTTGTGACAACAGAATTTGCTGGCTTTTATTAATATTAGTGATAAGTGGCTGGATTCTGGAGAGTGGAAGAAAACTGGTGGTTTTACTCTAGATCTAGACCAGTAGGATTTAAGTTAGACCTATGTAATTTAAAGTAATGTCGATACCATTAAGTTGCCACTACCTAAAGTCGCCAGACATTCACATTGCATGAAATGAGCGGAGATCAGCTGGGGCAACGGATTTTCATCGCTCTCAAAAGACATTCCTAATTCACCTTTTTCCTCCATAAAAACACAAATAATTGAAGATTCTAATCCAAATGCATTTTATTCTACCATATTTAACAGATGATAAAACCATTTTTGATGCGAGAATGTTTTTGATTTCGAATGGATTTCAGGTGGTAGATTAAAGTTTTTCAAACGCGATGATGCACAATGCGAATGCATCCTATTCCTACATTGAAGTGTGTGTATAGGCCTAATAGATCCGCTATATAATACATGGCGCGCTACACCTACGGGCGGCGAACTAATTAATACAGGGCCTATCGTTGGTTTGCCGACCCGGAGTGCATAGGATTATCGAAGATATACACGCTAAGTAGTGGCGACTAAGCAGTAATTGATGTTTATAGACAAAACAAATTGTGTGAGAATGATGAAGATGACGTTTTTCTTTTTGATGTGGCTTCATTTACTCAATCAAAGATATAAATAGATGTTTATTTTTATCTTCCCGGTCAAAGAAAGGATATGACTGATACTGGTATTTGGCAGACACCAGGAATCAGGATGTTTTATCTGAGGATTCAGACTAAGAGTCAGACATCATTCAGTCCACCCACCAACTTTAGTTCATAATCATACTAGATCTACACGGCAGATGTTGACCTCTAAAGTAACTCACTCTAACAACTGTTAACTGTGTGGCTGCATGACACTATTAAAGTATAACACAATGTGAATTTAGCAAATAACTGAACAATTTTCATCAATTTCGACGTCGCCTTTTCTCTGATCATGAAAACCGGATATTTGCTTGGCAATGCTGAAACGCACTTCCACTTTACATAGTCATGCTCAACTAGTAACAGTTACTAGTAACCTGTCGTGTTACATATTGTTATCTTCCATGTAAATACAGCTGATGCGCAGACGCACTTCCGTATTCGCTGGTGGTTCTCTCACCCGGAAGTTTCCCGTGCGATGACTAAGCAATCTCGTTCCAGACAAGTAGCGTGTTCATGAGAGCGACGGTCGCAAAGTTCTACGATAGTACGACTCTACGAGTAGTACGGTGCGCGGTACTAGTACAGTGCAGTGCAGTGCAAGTTGACTGCTGCAACGGGCAAAAGCCATGTTCCAGCAACAACAGCATAAACAGACTCTTTAAAGTACGTTTAAACATAAGTGCTTATCTAGTCGTGAAAAGAAATGACATGAAAGTAACAGGCATTATACCGAAAACAGACATATACCGAAAACAGGCATACTCACCGGTAATGCAATGAGAATGGCGTGTAGATTTCAACTCTTCACAACACGTAGATCCAGTATTTTCTTGGACTTTCCCCTGACATCATAGCTTCGGAAAAAGTGCTGAATCAGCAAATTTTTACATCCTCTTTCTGTAAAGTTGTAAATCTTCAATCTAAAATTGGTGTATAAAATATTTGTATTTTTATTTTACCATTTAAAAATATTTAAAAAAATAATTTTTTTTTTAACATTTTATATTCCTATAAAATTAAACTTATTCAAAAGAAAAAATAAGATACTTAAAAATATGTTTCCCGTACTAAGTTCATGTTGCAGGGCGCTTTCTCGAGTGGAAGGCTCATGAATATGCAGTAATTGATATGCTAATTATGTACAGTATGCTGCAAGAGCGGGCCGCGGGAAGCTGGTACAAACCACTAGTACTACTAGTACATTGTATGTTCAATGAAGTACGAGTACTAGTAGTACATCGCCACTCGGGTTTCAAATGACAGATGAAATGAGATATTGGGGTAGTCGATATCTTGTACAGATTCGTGAATAAAATCAACTCTCTGGTCATAGTATGTAATACATTTGTTCATTAAAATATGAATGAGCGTCCTAAACACTTTTGTTTACTACTTCTCTATTTTACAATTTCCTCGATTGCAGATGATACTATTATATTGTTGATTGTAATATTGTCCAAGCAGTGTGGTTATTTTGATATAATATGGCAGGTCCGAATTGAACATAGAAAAAAAAAGAAGAAAAGGAACATCAAGACCTCATCAAACGATGAAAATCTGAATGATCTGATAATGGTCAGCAGACTAGAATAGTAAGATAGAATACCATGAAAGTTATTTTAATAACGGGGAAAAATAGAATATTTGAATTGGGATATAGAATTGGTAAAAATACAAATTTATGGAATGGGAGGAACTGAAACTTTTCGGGAAAGTAAAAGTCATTATATACAGATTCGTTGGTTGTTGGGTTGGTAAACTGAATAATGTTACTGGATATATAGATTTTTATATTTTGGAGTATCAAGAAGGGAAAAGGTCAAACATATAATTATGATGTATAAATTCGTATGAAAACTGGGAATTGTAAAAATGGTACAGATTAACAATCAAAAGTTTGTTTGCTGAAGTTATCATGGATCCATTAAACATTTTAAAGAACCTCGGACATCCTTATGAATCATTGGTTGAGCGGAAAGGCCCGTAATACCTGGTGTTTTAGATTCAAATGTCCACATTTACAGAGATTTATTTTATCTTTGTGCACATCAACAAAATGGATTTCCTTATAATGATATGTACATTTATAATGGCATAGCATGAAATATCATTGAAGCAAAAGACTGATATCGGCAATGAGATCTATATAATAATTAACAGTAACATCATTTTTTTTTTTTGCGAAGATTTGTATTTTTAGGAATGGTGTTTTTGTATACATGCAGCAATTATCTTTTTAGTGAAAAAAAATGGAAGCCTATTGATTTATTATGTCAGCAATTGGAAAATAATAATTAATTGCCACACACGTTGTAACATTATATACAAAATATTGTGAAAACGTGTGAATCGAACTAGTTTAACGTGGCAGACGTAAAGAGCTTACAACAATGAGTGGTGCTCATACACAGTGGTACAAGGTGTACCAACCTGTTTGCTGCCCTCTACACGTACCCGAGCGATTCGTTCAGATCTTCGTCTTCTGCTACAATTCCGACCCCGGTTCACGACTTAAACCAGGTAGATCTAGTAGAATACTTTTTTTGGTGATATTTCTGTACGAATTAATTTTTCAGAAGCCAAATAGATTTTCTTTACATTTGCATGAATTTTAATCTACCTTATCAGGTGTAAGTCGTCGATCGGACCTCGTTTGGTAGGTAGCCAACACATTCTTATGCTACCATATATTCAGTCCCACGTGTAGGTTCTTGCGTTTCTGTTGTGGAAATATACGTGATCCCTAGTCTAGGCTCTGCCCTCTACCTCTGGCTCTGCTCTGCTGTCCGTTGAGTTATTGAGTTCGTGGAGACGTGCAACGCAAGATTAACTATACACAGCCCAGTCGCTGTATACAGCGACTGGACTGTGTGTAGTTTATAGTGCAAGATATAAGTTCATGTATTTTCTGCCGCATGCCGCGCACGCGATGTGTTTTCTCAAAAACTTGGCTGTGTAGGCTGGCAACTGAGTCGTCAGAACTAGGCTCGTTAGACTCTAAAGCCCTAAAGGAAATTAAGAAGAAATGCTGTCATTAATAATGCTGAGTAAAAATTCACTTGTGCCTGTACCAGTGGATGTGTGGTACTTTTTTGGTACCGGGTAGCAGTAAACATTACTTATAAAGTTATGGTATACATTGAAATGTTTTGAAAGGGTGAGTAGAATTTGACAGAAATCAATTTAGAAGACCTAGTAAATTTTAAAAAAAAGAAAGAAAAAAAAAAGAGAATTTGGTATCAATGATCAATCATGAAACAAATGCTAACATTAGTTGAGCAAACTTACAATCACAGCTTTTAACCGAAAAGACAGGATCATTGCCATGTTCTATAGTATAGTGTTAAGACCTCGCAGCCAAACCAAGTCGGGAGTTCAAGACCATGTGGTAGACATTTCAAGTTTTTCTGCAAATATTTACAGGTGGTGCCATAGCAACCATCTGGAAGAGCGCGAGTGAGCAGCGTCATGAACTGGAAGCGTATTCTTGGGATGACTCTGGCAGCTGGAGTGGTGGGCAGGGCAGCATACCTCATCTGGAGAAAGCAACTGCTGGCACATTTATGCAACAGTTCAGGAGCCACTTTGGAAAAGTCGGGGCAAGATGCAAATGATGCTGCATCGACAAAAGAGAGTGGCTGTGAGGATCCTTACCTCTACCAGGTACTCATCTATCCGGACAAGAAGCGGGCCTGCAAGTATTTCTTCTGGGGGAATGGATGTCAGAGGGAGAACTGTTCATTTTCACATGAGGAGAATTCCATGAGCATCTTCTTGTCCCACATACTGTCTGCTCAGAGGACGCTTGATGTCTGCGTCTATGTCATCACAGACACTGACTTGGTCAATTTTGTGCTACGCATGAGAGCCAAAGGTGTCCTGGTTCGAGTCATCACCAATGTAGAGGCCCCAAATTACACGGGGACGCAGATCGGCAGATTCCGCGCCAATGGTAAATTTTGTTATGACTGGGTTAAGGTTTACAAATGGTCTTGAAGTTTTGTGAAACAGGCAAAGGCCCAAAGTATGGTTGATATGAACAGTGTTTGACTATGAACCAATTTTAACATTAACATCAGCCTTTTTTATGCACCATCAACAGCATCAGAGCAGAAGCCTTTTAACCCGTTGAGGATGGTTTGATTTAGCTACAACGTGCATTTCCCATAGACACCTGCGCGAGTATACTCAGGACTCGTCCTCAAGATATTCGCCCATCAGGTATTTAAAGTAAAGATTTACCATAATCCTAGGAGAAACATGACCAGTGTGCACCCACCACTTTAAATGATGAGATTATCAGCCAGTTCAAGTCATGTAGCTGTTAAATTAGCCTTTATCTTTTCCATACTCAGTTTGTATACAAAAGCACCTATGAATTTACCTTTGCTGATTGGCTGATATCAAAGCTGATCGCAAAAGTCATATATACTGATAAAAACAATGAAGTAAATGCATGATTTAAGGAAGGACAGGTCGACAAAGATCCTCTCTTTGGGTTTGGTTGCCCTCATTTTGCTGTGCTTGAAATCACTGCAACAAGAGGGCTTTGACAAAGAATACATTTATGCTAGAACAGACAAAATTATGAAAGGGGTGTGACAGAATTGGTATAAAGTCAAGGGAGTGGTCCTGAAATGTTGAATTTCTCATGAATACCCAAAGTGAGTCTTTTTCAGTGGTCCCAATGCTGATGTAGGGGCAGACAATCTAATCGACCTTTGAAGCAGGTTCCTATCAAGATTCAGGGATGGAGTCAAAAGGGGCCTGAGCTTTCAATCCTACAGAATCTTCGTCAGAGGCAAAATGACAAACAGGCAGGGAAAACAATCACATAGAAGGATTACACACAACAAGAACAGTCAGGGGTGGGCTAGGGACACAGAACAAAGAAACACAAAAGGGGAGGGTTGGAAGTCATGGGCAAAGGAGCCCAACAGGTATACAAAAGGGAGGGGGATTAAAGGAGGGTGGGCAGACAAAAGGCAGAGGAGAGTCAGTGATGATCCCCAGGACCATGGGGGGCAACCTTTGAAGGATATGGATGAATAGGGCGGCAACATCAAACAAGATAAGGAACAACAGAGGGCTGAAGAAAGGAAAAGAGTGAAATAGCAACAGCAGGAGTGTGGGGGGGGGGGGCTGGATATGAGTGATTCATGGATGTGACCATAGTTATTAGCAAGAGCAGGGAGAAAGCCGAAATAACCCAACACATCTAATGGGAAAATTGAAACAGCCCAGCACTCCTATTAGGAGTGCAGGGCTGCTTCAATTTTCTCCCTACTCTGCCTGATACTCCTGTTCTTGGATCTCAGCAGGAGCTTGCGCTGATGACCACGAAGATAAAATAAAACACTCTTCATTGCAATACCACAACATGTTTGAATGGAAATCGGTGTTTTAATAAAGTTGAACACCAAAATTTAAAAAACAACAACAACAGCCAAGAAAGTCATGGCATTCTAAAGTTTGCAGTGTGTTTATGAAACAGTGTATAAGTAGCAACTATATCAAAATGAGGGGGTAGTGTTGTGGCCTCACAAATCTTATTATTTGAGAAGAACTGGAACCAATCATGTTTGTTGAGGTATGAAAATGTGTGAATTGTCTCTTTGTTAGCATCTGGTATAGGGAATCACAGTGAGAAAGTAAAAAGAATGAATACGAACAAATTTTCTCTGGTGTAAATCTGTATCTTTTGACTGAAATTCTTTTCCAGGAATACAGGTCAGAACCAACCGGGTCTACCTCATGCATCACAAATTTCTGCTGATTGACAGGAAGAAAATTCTCTCGGGATCGTTCAATTGGACCAGCCATGCCTCGACCGCAAACAACGAGAATATGATCATAACGGACAATCCTGCCATAGTGCAGCCATTTGTCCAGGAGTTTGACCGTCTATGGAAGGACTTTGGCCATTCCGTGGCATGATGGCCTTTGTGGCATTGACTTGGTATGGTTGCCTTCATCTCTCTGGTATGAGGTAGATTTCATATGGGACGAGACAAAAATGATATTATGCTGCATTGCTGACTTTTGGAAGGAAGCATATATCGAAAAGTGAATCTGAAGAATAAGCTCCTGTGAAACAGAGTTACAAAGTGTGTAGTACCATGGTGCCTATTTTATATACGTCTGCTGGAGTGAGGATGTATTTTTGAGGAATGGATTGATAAGATGCTGTTTAAAGATCACCAGCATTGAAGATAACAACCTTCGAAGTTTAGGAGATAAGCATGCATTGGCAGTGGACACATTTTGTGTTGGTGCTGTGAAATCCACATGGTATTAAACAAGCACCAAAGCATTCCCTGTATAGCATTCCAGTATGGAAAGACAAATACACATGTATACAATGATCCTTAGTACACACTCCCAATATTTCTTGAAGACCATCGACTGTGTTTGAAATTACCTATTCTGGTAACTTGCCAAATCTCTACAGTGCACTTGACTGTATGTATTTGTGAACATCAACTCTGATTTCCTCAAAATTGTCTCCACATGTAGGCTGATTTTTACTGTTGGTGTGAAGGTTCTATGAAATAATGTTTGACAAATTCATTATATATCATTTGAAAGCTGAGAATTCTGAAAATTTCAAGATAAGTTACAATACTCAAGTCATACCAGTCTTGTATGATGACTATTAAATCACTGCTGTAAAACATGATATTGTACATTGTATTCGCAGCGTGAAATTTTCAGGAATTGGAGCCGATGACCTTTTTTGTGGCATGAAATTTACATGAATTACCACTGGCATTCAGTGCATGTAGCGTAGACCAGAACTTGTGTGTGCATTGCAATTTCGAGAATCTTATCCCTCGCGAAATCTGCAAAATTAAAATGCATATGAACATTCCTCGTTTTACAGTAATTCATTTTCCAGCATGTTATCTTAGAAATACAGGATTTTTGTCAATCAATAAAACATTTCTATGATAAAAATACATTTTCAGCCTTGGCATGCATGGGAAAAAGTCGACTTCATATTGTGTAAGTCGAGTAAGAGAGCTGTAAATGATAATGGACAAAAGCCTGTAGCTGTCTTTCATAGTATCAACATGTATTTTTGTGCATGACATATGAAAATACAAACATTAATGTAGGCACAAGAACAGACACACAAAATGTCAACATCCATTTTTAGTTTTCTTCAAATATCGTTTTTGACTGGTGCATTTATTGTTTCAGCAATATGATAGGCCTTTATTATTCTAACATTTGAGATCGTATCATTTTGTGTTGTACAGAAATATGCAAGTATTTATTTAGCATTTTATGTAGCAAACAGAAGGAAGTTTACCACAGAGGATGTGTATGTTGGAAAAGAGATGACAATTTTTGCATACCGGTAGCTCTGCTGCTTCAATAAGCCTTGACTGAAGTTTTTTCCCCTATTTTGCTGTTTCTGCAACTCTAGATTTGTACACTGTGTAATTGGTCAACCCACTACCAGCTGACAGCCCTATTTCATTAAGAGGTCTTTACCACAATGCAACTTAAAATGATGACTGCAACAGCTATAGCAACAGCTTTGTTATGTTTTGCCTGTTGGCGAGGAGTTGTTTTGATGGTTGCATTTATTGTAATCTCATCTTACCTTGCTTTCCTCTTCACCCAGTGTCCAAGAGCATAGTACAGTGGACTCCAGTTTACAAAGTCCTTGGGACCATCACTTTTCTTTTGTTATATTGAAATTTCATTATAGCTGAACAAATAAACAATAAGAAACAGCACAGGATATAGTGTGGCCTGAATTTTTACTTCACAAAATTCACAAAAACCTTGTCACTGCAGCAGATGGATACCTGATTGTTTTGGATGAAAATTTGACAAAGAAAAGAGAAAAATTTGTACCTTTGTCTGGTCATTCCAGTTTTTTTAACAAGTAGACAAGAAAGATAACTCATGAATGCTGTATAAGATGACCACAACCATTTCCATTTTCTCACATGTTCTCACTTTGACAAACTGTCTTAAATCAGAGTTCTGGTATCTACGTCTATCCATTCATTTGAGTAACAGCTAAATTTGATTTTGTTTTCCAAAAGTTTCCTTGAGTCCCCTCATTTGACTTGAGGATGAAAGAAAATGGACACTTTGTGCACAAGTTATGAAGATTTTGACATTTAATGTACTTTTGTGCAGATAAGTTGGTAAGTTGGTAGAAGTTATATGTAGAAAGCATAGTATGAATGTAAAGTAAAAGTTTTTTTTTTTTTTTTTTATTGTGTAAACTACAATGCATGGCCATAAATTCTTCAATATTGCTTGTGGTATCAGCTTCTGTATTTGTAATCAGACAACTGATATTTGAATTCCCAAGTCCTATTCCTCTTTAGAATGAAAGAATGCTGGTTTCAGGATTATTGTTTCGATATTTTCTTGCTGTTTTACATTGCTGTTACATGTTATTACAGACAAATGCTGAAAATGAAATGAAGAAGGGTGAATAGCTTCATGCTGCCCTGTCCACTGAGTTAATCTGGCCTGTTGACCAAATTCACAGGAAAGGCCTCGCATATCAACACAAAGTGGATAAGTTAGTAATCTGCATGGGAGTGCGTCAATATCATAGCGTTGTAACCTTTCCAATTTAGTGTGAGCCTCACATCCTCATGATTTATTCTGTATGGGGGTGGCAAAACTTGTTTTTCTTCTCTATTCTAGTGTGGAACCATTGAAGGTTGTGGGTTTGGGGTAATTTTCTTTTTTTAATTCTTTTTTTAAAATATTTATTTATTTATTTATTCTTTTTTTTTTGGGGGGGGGGGGGGAATTGGGGGGAGAATTTTGGCCAGTTTCTTGTCCAAAAGCAATAATTCATTTTCTGAGGAACTTTTTATGAAAATGATGAGACACTGTAGAATTATAATCCAGCATTATGTCATTGAAAACAGTTCAAAAAATAAAAAATTTGACTGAAAAGGAACCATCACAAAATGCTTGTCTTATTTTCATACAGTCTGTGAGAATAGCACATATAGTGTTCCAGGATATTATCATGTGTGGAATTATGTTGAGTGTGCTTACACTATTTTTGGATCTAATGTAGCCTATATTGAAGCTTACTCTCAAGTCACATCAAAGTCCACTTAGAGAGAGTTCACTGTGTGTTCATATGTGTATTTAACACATTCCACACTCCTAGAGAGTTGATTTGAAAAGCTGCTGTCTCAAATGTAGACTTGACCGCCATGACTGAACACTGATGAGAAAATCAGTGACACAGGATTGAAGTTAACTGATGAGCACAACCTTTTGTCAATGAAATGGAACACACTTTCTGAAAAGTCACTATTCTCATGTGATTACATCACCAAGTGGAATTTCATGATCAAACTTAGCATTATGCTTGTCATCTTCCAATGTTACTCTTACAAATCGTTGCAGTTGCCAGGTCATGTTGGCCGACTGGACTGCTATCCTCATAACCAATTTCTTTTAAAAGGCAATCTATCCACTTTTCTTAAGTTTTTCCTCCTTGTCTGTTGCTATCATTTCACTGTGTGTAATGTAAAGCAATGCATGCCGTATTTGGAGACTGTCAGCTCAGGTAGGCGTAAAAATACCTTATTTTGGAAAATGACGAGTCCCAAAGTCCAGTGTTGAATTTCCTTCCTGTAACGACATTCTATAGCTTCCCTTCTGATTTTTCAGTGCTCTTTTCTAACTTACCAGTCAACACCCACACATACTGTTCCTGTACTACCAACAAAAAAAAAAAAAACTTTTCCTACTGAAAGATGTGTCATACGCTAATGAGATGACGACACCATTCTGCAACTGAAAAACGCTAAATACATGTACATGTGTCTCTTGAAAATTTGAATGTTAATGGCTTGCAGGAAATGACAGAAGCATTTATTTGGTGTGATATTTTAGATACGGAGAGGGGAGTCATGGTTACAATCTATGAGTGTTATTCAACACACAGCTAATTGCAGACTACAATACTATATTGTTAAAGGGGAAATCCAGTCCAAATATAAGTTGATCTGATAAGAAAGAGTAAAGTATTGTGAGTTCAATGGTATAATTTTGATTGGAATGGGAGGAAAATTAGGAATTTATGACATTTTAAAGTTTTACTAATTTTTGGGGAAACGGTTCTTGAGCAGTCAAATGAATACAGGGGCGGATCTAGCTTTTTATAAAGGAGGGGGTTGGGGGCGGTATGCGAGGGAGCTTAGCGACCGAGCCCGAGCGAGGGGGGGGGGTGTGGGAGGGGGGTATCCCCTCTCCCACAGTAGGGAGAATTTTTGAAAATCTGTGTGTGAAAATGGCATTTTCTTGCATCTAAAACACCACTGTTTTTGGTATAGAGGTCATTGCCATAAATAGAAAAAAAAATAAAATTAGAAGTTTAAAAAAAAAGATAAGATAAAAAAAAATGGTCCCCAGATTTTTTTTTTTTTTTTTTTTGGGGGGGGGGGGGGTTGCAACCCCCCAACCCCCCCTCTAGATCCGCTTCTGGAATATGCAAATTGCAAAGTGAGCATGTCATCCCCTCACAACTTGCCATATAGTTTGTGCATAAAATTGTGAAATTTCCAGTTTCTAATTTAAACGCAATTATGCCCGAGGCTCAAGTCCTCATATACAGTATCTAACTGATCACTATTCTGAAGTTATTCAACCAGAAATAGCATCACGTTTCAGACTTCAATGACAGAAAATTGAATTTTTGTCTTTTTTTTTTTTTTTTTTGCACACTATCGATGGAAAATTGTGAGGTTATGACATGGTTAGCTCACTCTTTCATATCCACTGTACAATAACTGTTTTTAAGAAATTAGCAAAACCTCAAAATGTCATAACTTACTTATTTTTCATCCGATTTCAGTCAAATTTTTACTGTTGAACTCATAAAATTTTACTCTTTATTATAAGCCAAACATGAATATATTTGGACTGGATTTCCCTTTAAGAGAAAGGTAGTACCAAAAGCATCTACCTTATCCTATCAGCTCTTTCTGAACACCAACCAGAGCAAGGACTCCTTTATGTCTATCCACACTCTCAAAATCATTTGTGTTATAGTTTGGGGTGATGTTTGTTATCCCAAAGATTTGTTATTCCAAAAATGAAACAAGGTTCATTGTTAGAAAGGTTTGTTAATCCCAAAAATGAAATGAGGTTTGTACTTCCAAAGATTTACTAATCCAAAAATAAAAAGAAAGGGCATAATATCCTGAACAAATTTTTGGAATTACAGTACAAACCTTTCTTTTTTTCAGATGAACAAACTTTCAAAGTAATAAACCTTTTTTTTTTTTTTCAATTTCCAGATTAACAAACCTTCAGAACAGCAAACCTCCTCATTTTCAGATCAACAAACCTTCAGAATAATGGGCTGTCACTAATTGTCACACTGTGAGAATATATGTACATGTAGATTTAAATTATATCTTTCCTTCATAACTCCTTGTGGCTGGAAGTCACCATTAACGAGTTTGATTAAGATCACCCGTTTTCAGTGTCAAGAATATACGGTAACAAACAAATAAATTACAATTCAGAACATTTTACATGAAATAGATCAGCAATTCAGTCCACGTTTAATTTGATTTCATTCAAGAAAGACATCAGCCAACAAAGCTAACAATCATTTGGCATAAAGAGAGTGGCAAAGGCTTTATGCAGAAATCATGTCACCCAGCTGTGTGACACCTCATCACTGAACAAAATATAGAAATAATGCAGATATATTTTTCCAGCAATTTCAATTTTGCAACATCAATTGGTTTGGTAATATGAAAGTCAATCATCCCTTATTATATCTCCATACTTGTTGATACATTGATACATAGACCATCCATTTATCTCTCTGTTTACTGAAATATAAAAACACAAGCCACAAAAAAACAATACAAATGACATGTAATGCGCAATGAAGTGTATTGCTGTTGTTATCAAAATGCTTTTTCTTTAACAAACGGCTTAAGAACTATGAACACCTAAATAAATCTGTTTTGAATTAATTCTTAGAAGCATTCAAGGAGAATTCTTGTTAGTTTCCTCCTTATAATACTTTTCATTCAAAGCCAGATACATTGTATGATGAAATGACTACAATAGCTGATAGCTCTGAAGCTGGATCTGAATATATCAAATGTGAGTTAAATTGGTGACAGCACTTGAACAGTCCAATCACTTTTTTCTTTAAGGTGCAGGAGGGATTCTGCAAAGCCGTTATAACAATGTAAACACATTCTACATTAAGTCTGTGAGTACCAGCAGTGACTTCTTGGCATATACTCCTAGCAGCATTTAAAGGTGCTCGAGCAGAGACAGTTCATTCCAAGAACCTTGCTCACATGACAAGTTTGTATTACAAAATGAACTTTAGAATCTCTGCAATCTGATTGGTCAATTGTCATGCATTGATTTTTACTGATCCACATTGAGCCATGCATCCAGTAAAATTTGATCGCATGGCTATGCATCCGGTAAAATCTGAACGCATGGCTCAAGTCTTGTACAGTGTCGTAGGTGTACCGGACGCATGATGGGGAAAATGGTTGTACAAGAGTATATCATGAATTTACAGGCCCATTTAATAACACAAATGATGCACAGGCCTATTTCGTGAATAAATGAAAATTGGATGCTCTCATTTAACTTTGGAATAGCCTAAAACCCACTCGCTGCACCCGTGGGTTTAACAGTTCCAAAGTTAAACTCGCACATCCAATTCTCACTGATCCACTCTGTCCTGTGCATCATTTGTATACTGAGAATGCAGGCAAAATATCAAGAGTTAGCTGTCGTTCCTTTGGGGGTTCCATTTGGGCATACATCGTTCTATTTCACTAATCAGAACTGTGAGATCAATACATTTCTCTTATATGACAGATTTGATTTCACGCCATACTGGTGCCTCTTTTCCATAGCAGGCCATTCCAGTTTCCACAAAAGTATCATATGGATGTACAAACTCACTCTCAGACTTCGAGTTGGACGAATGAAAGGATATTGTGAAATTTGCACTCTTTATTGATCCAACTGCTTGTAACATCTTAAGACCTTTAAGACGAAATGATCTTACTTTAAATACTTGCAAACTGCCCTGTTCATAGGTTTTCAGGACTGGCAGATTATTCTCATTTATAGGTCATACTCAATATCCAACAAACACACATGAATAAATGCATACATGGTACTACATGTAGATACCTCAACTGCACATATGCAATTAATTTACACTTGCCTGCTTCACCTTTCTTTATTTCTTGTAGCTTTCTATATAATGCTGCCTGCTGTATCCCCAATTTTACTTCATCAACTATAATATAGCATTAAAAAAATGTGACATTTTGTTTTGTAGTGTCCACCAACTCTGAACAGTGGACTCCCATTATAACGAAGTCCTCGGGACCGACTGTTTCCTTTCGTTATATCAAAATTTCGTTATAACCGAGCAAATTAACGATAAGAAGACATAAACCCGATAATGTTGCGGCCTGAATTTCTACTTCGTTGTAATCGGAATTTCGTTGTAACCGTGTTCGCTATAATGGGAGTGCACTGTAGTAACATGTTCCCAACAATTGTGTACAATGTAATCTGCTTAGGCTGGGTACTGCACACAAGCATAATCAATGATCTGGCACAGGGAAATCTTGGCAGAGAGAGAGAGAGAGAGAGAGCCCTACTGCAGTGCTGGCAGTCTCTTGGGGAACTAGAATTAGCACACTACAGCCGAAATCTTGCCATAAGTGCCCACATAATAATACAATACAACCACTATAAAAGTGGATATTTTCACGCGACTAATTTTTTGTGCTTGGCCTGGTAAGAAGAGTTTCACATGTTTCTAATTCCGTGGAATCAGGACATCAACTACTGGAACATATGGCAAGCAAAAATATTTGCATGCTTTTATTTTCACGCTAGTTTTTGGTTGTGCATAATGCTCGAAAATTTCAACACCGCGAAAATTTCCACTTTTGCAGTACATAGAAGTTAACTTTGGACCACACCCGACAGCTTGCGATAAGACAATATATGGTACAACCAGAAACATTCAATGCAAAGCTTTTGCAAATTGAAGCCAATGGCCTTTTATGTTGCATGAAACCTTCACAAATTGCTGACCACGCAAAAGCAAAATGAGTATACATGTGCTAGATGTACAGGATTGTGTAGACAGAAACTTTTGCATGCATTTTACTTCCGAAAAGCTACATGTACATGCACACAATTTCTGGATTTACAGTAGATGATAGTGAGTTTTGCTCACATATAATTTTGTACGCAGTCAAAACAACACCTAAACTGTATTGTGTCTCTTTGACACAAAGCTAGACACTATGCAGATACTGTACGAGCTGAAATTTTCGCGGTGGTTTTATTTTCGCGAATCGCCTTTGAATCGCGAAAATAACAACACGCGAAAATAACAACGCACAAATAAGTAAGTTCAGTTAGACCCTCGCAACCGCGAAATTAACAACACGCGAAAATGTCCTCGAAGGACCAATTCGCGAAAATATCTGTACGCGAAAATTTCAGCTCGTACAGTATATCAGAGTGGGTTTTTACCCAAGTAGGATATCACAGAAAACAATAACCATGGAAATTCTGATAATGCGTGAAAGAGTACATTCATTTTTATGATTGCATTTTTGTCTGACATTGCATTAACTGATGATCCTTATGGTTTGGGGTTAGAAAGAATATGTGACCACACTTTAGGGAGCTCTGAGTTGTCCTAACTTGATTTGCCAATAACTCACAATAATATACATGTATGATTTTTTTTTTAAACAGAAATTTTCACTCTGCACCTTTCTTTGAGCCGCAAACAAACTGTCTGCACTGATATTAACTTGTACTGTATCAATAGGCGCAGTCACACTATGCAAAACTATGTTCCAGATAACTTCCAGAAGTTTGAGCATGTTCACACTAGAGACAAAACTACATGCAGTTTCAATGATAGCAAACTAACTGTAGGGCCTACCTAACGTCTCTTGCAGGAAAAAAAATGCAAATGCGCAAGAGTGTACAAAAGAATGTTCAATGAGCGTAAAAAAAAAGAATGTATCTATCATGGCATCACAATCTTTTCAAAATTTCAGCCGCGTGCGGCGACACTGCACAAAACTAAATATAGTTTCACAAGTGAGAAACTTTCCAAGTGCATGCAGGCAGTTTTGCGAGAAGTTCCCTGGTAACTTCTTAATCATTTCACGATCACACTACCCAAACCATGTGGAGCAAAATATTGCGTTGTGTTTGCGTAGTGTGACCAGACATATTAATCAAAAGACATTGATATAATATTGTCCTGACAAGCCCATACAGAGCAGCTTTTCACAAGAGAGATGACTTGTTTGTCTTATCAAGCATTCCACACTTAACCTTCTCTGGTCATTTGCATGAGACAACACTCTACAGGCAGCTAAAATTTGAATGCAAAATATTTGAACATGGATTTCATTTGGAGTTTGCAAGGCAGCGTGCATCAATGGGGCATAATAAAGAAGTCTACAATGTAGGGTGTATAGGGTTATTTGTTCTGAAATGCATATACATACAATGCAAACATAAATTTGTATCAGTATCAAAATACCTTGCAAAATCTGCAAGAAATGTAGAAAAATATGTTTTCATTTAATAGCTCATTTGTTTTTTGCTACACAGATGGCATGTCTGCACAATTTTTGTCAACATTTATTTCATTCTTTATTGCACACTTAAAAATCATATTTATTGCCAGGCAGCTGTACAGTTAGCATGAGTTGGATATTTCATTTTTCTGCGTTTGACTGGCATTTTGAAAGTCATACCCATGGATTGAAGAGTCTCCATGAAAAACTCTTGGTGAAGTTTGAAATGCTCAAGTCCAAAGCCAATCTACATGGCATGTTCCTGGTCTGATCAACACTGTGATGATCAAACAGCTGTGTATCATGGTGGATAACAAAAGCAACCTGGAAGGCTACTTGCAAAATTTGTTAGTCTAATATCAAAATAAATTTGTAATATGTGTGTGTGTGTATATATATATACACAATACCATTTAATTTGTGTAATGACATACATGTATATAAAGCGTATTGACTTGTGGAGGATGTATCGGCAGTAGACCATCCTTTGCGTGTTTTCTATAGAATTATGAAGAGGTTTTCCTTTGCCAGGAAACTGGAATCTACCATTAAGTTCTTTAATGCTTGTTTTACCAATATCTTGGCTCACACCGAAAAAGTGATCATACCCATCAAAACTCATTCTACTCTTGTGTCAAAGTTGCTGCAATTCAGAGTCATCTCAAACCAAGAAAGTCGTGTAGACATGCCATCTTATCAAAATTTGTTAAATTTTCGTCAATCCTGCCCTCGGTAGTGATGGCCTATTCAGTGTTGTCGTCCAGCTTGGCGGCGTCGAGGCCATCGCTGAGTGGCAGGGCCTCATATCAGATCTCATTCTGTGGAGGATGGTGCTCCACATAGAAGAAGGAGAGCGCCCCCATTGTTCCAGTGAGGACAAGGGCCAGCAGCTGCCACTGGAGGTGCAGGTGGTTGCTGTAGGCAAAGGCAATGGCTGCTGCTGAAGACTGGAGGAGTCAATGAACAGAAAGATAGATAGAAGATAGATAGATAGATAGAAGGATAGATAGATAGATAGGATAGGATAGATAGATAGACAGACAGATAGATAGATTAATAGATAGATGGATAGGTGGATTGATAGATGATTTGACAGATAGATGGATAGATGGATTAATAGATGGAAAAATAGATTGATAGATGGATAGACAGATACGGATAGATGAATAGATATATGGATTGACAGATAAATGGACAGATGGATGATGGATAGATGGAAAGATGGTTTGATAGATGGATAGATGATTGATAGATGGATAGACAGATAGATAGGTGGATTGATAGAATGAGAGATGGATTGATAGATGGATCGATGGGCAGACAGATAGATAGGAAGTTGGATAGATGTGTGGATAGATGGATGGATAAGTAGTCAGATGAATAGAGAAAGAGGTAGAGATGGAAAGGAAAGTGTGAGAAACAGAAGAGAAAGAGAGCAAAAAACAGAAATATAAAGGAGAGCAGGGAGAAACAAACAAAACAAAAATTCAATCATTGTCATCCTTCTCTTGCCAGAGCGAATACAACAAGGCAATCGCCAAATTGTGTCTCGCCCATTCGCGTACAAGGAATTAATATTTTTTATAACTCCCAGAAGTTAATTGACCTGCTTATGAACTTTGACCTTGTGGTGACCTTCAATACCCTAAGGGACATTTACCATCCAAGTTTGGTCACAAACGGACAAAGGGATCAAAAGTAATGAGCCATAATCGAAACGCGCCATAAAAACTTAACATTGGGTCCTAAAAATTTGTTGACCCCTTTCTGTGACCTTTGACCTTGTGATGACCTTTAACTCCCCAAGGGACATCTACCGTCCAAGTTTGGTCACAAATGGACATAGGGATCAAAAGTTATGAGCCACAATCAAAACGCGCCCTAAAAACATAACATTGGGCCCTAAAAGTTTGTTGACCCCTGTCTGTGACCTTTGACCTTGTGACGACCTTCACCTCCCCAAGGGACATGTTCTATCCAAGTTTGGGCACAAACGGACAAAGGGATCAAAAGTTATGAGCCATAAACAAAATGCACCCTAAAAACTTAACATTGGGCCCTAAAAGTTCGTTGACCCCTGTCTGTAACCTTTGACCTTGTGGTTACCTTCAACTTCCCAAGAGACATCTACCATCACCCAAGTTTGATTGCCATTGTAGCAACATGTGCTGAGTTATGTGTGATAAGAGAGTCTTGCAAGTAAACTTTAACGTATGACCTTAAATGACCTTTGACCTTATCATGTGACCTCTTACGGCACCATAACATGAAGGTACCCCCAGTGCATCCATCACCCAAGTTTGATTGCTATTGTAGCAACATGTGTCGAGTTATGAGTGATAAGAAAGTCTTGCAAGTAAACTTTAACGTATGACCTCAAATGACCTTTGACCTTATCCTGTGACCTCCAACGGCACCATAACATGAAGGTACCCCCAGTGCATCTATGACCCAAGTTAGGTTGTAATCCAAGCAACTTATGTGAAGTTATTTGTCAAAAGAGAGTCTTGCAGGTAAACTTTAACATAGAAAAGAGGGTCTTGCACATACCCTTTAATATATGACCTCAAATGACCTTTGACCTCATCACATGACCTCTGACAACACCATAACATGAAGATACCCCTAGTGCTTCTATCACCCAAGTGTGGCTGCCATTGCTGTAACAGTTGCCAAGTTATGCATCATAAGAGAGTCTTGCAGGTAAACTTTAACATTTGTGACGGACGACGGACGACGGACGACGGACGGACGACGGACGGACGACGGACGGACGACGGACGGACGACGGACGGACGACGGACGGACGCCATTTGGATCCCTTAGTCTCGCCTTCACCTCCGGTGGGCGAGACAAAAATGGGGCCTTTTTCCAAATGTAAAATCTATGGGTGCTACAGGCATGATAATTGCATTCGAGTCTCACTGCCCATTGTTCAGTACCCTGGTACATTACAAAAGGCTTTCCTAAACCCCACCATACACATATCATTATTTAACCCCAACAAAGCCATAAAAACAAATAATACATTCCAAACAAATTATTCCTTGACAATCTTCACAGAATTTTTGTAAAAAATGCTTGGGTTACATTGTCATTGAAATAGAATCATTTTTTACCCTCTTCCCCCCCCCCCCCCCACACACATTATATTGTGACAGACACAACCCTATCTAGAGAGTTGAGCCCCCTTGAACTATTGCATAACATAAACTACCTTATTAAAGTAGAAATTATGGTGGAGGTTAGAATCATTGGACAGAATTGTTATCTCCACCACCTACCTGAATGAATTTGAAGAGAGCAAAAGCTGATGCACTATCAGACTTGAAGTAGCTTCCAAGCAGTGAGTAGATCTGGGTGTTGAAACAAGCATCGCCAAACCCAAGCAGGAATGAACATGTGAAGGCAACTTCCACTCTGTTGGTTAGAAGAGTGGCAAAGAAATAGTAAGGATGAATCACTTCTGACGTTTTCCAGGATATTAATGCTTCAGGGAGAGTTAATTACTGAGAATATTTGACTCAGGTACAGCAGAGCCTTGTTATAACGAGGACCTTAAACTATCAATTACGTTGTTACATCTGGTTTGTCACTATCAGAGCACCAAAAAAAAAAAGACATATTGTAAGCTGAGAATCAGAAGGGCGTTAACCCTAAAGGGGCCGGGCTTTTTTGGCTATGCTCAGACCGGGGGGGGAATGGATTACGCCCCCCCTGAGATCTCGGCCATCGGTGGTGCGATCGCGATGAAATTTGGCATGCGTGAGACCCACGTCATAATCTACAATATTGTGTCATAAGATTTTTTGAAACAAGCAATTTCTAATTCTAATTAATTAATTATGCAAATTAAGCTCAAGATCATATTTTAGCCTAATTAAAAGCATTGAGAGTCTAATTTTTGATCTGTAAATCTGTTTTGGCATATTCAACAATTGTACATCACAAAAACTTCCAAAACTCATTTCAATTCATATGTATTTTATTGTTTTCAGAATTTCTTATGTATTTCTTTGTTTTTCAACTTTTGTTTTTTCTTTGTTTTTTTATTGGAAATTGTCACTGACCACTTTTCTACCATAATTAGCACAAAACTAATCAATGGAAGTGATTAATTGTAAAAATAATCAGGTTTTTATGACTTTCATGACAGAGCACTGTTTTCCATAGGAAATGTACACAAAATCATGAAATTGTGCCCGTTTTGAGGCGACATTCCGTTACAAAAATTACAGAATTATAGCGCGAAACGTCGAGGGGGGCGGATTCTGCTCCGCCCCCCCCCCCCCCCCCCCCCCCTTTTAGGGTTAAGTTGCCTTGAGCACTATGGCTTTAGTGTGCTTCAGGAAATCGCGTTTCAACACACTTTGCCCTCAGCAGAGTGTAATGAGCCATGGCTTTGCTTCATACAACACAGAATGAATCACCGATGGAGGACAATCTTGTTGAAATACATAAAGCTGTGGTGTCCCCACCCCTCCCCCCCCCCCCCCCCACAAAGTCAGTCATTTGATGATTGTTAGATTGTGGTGCAGAAGGAATGTCTTCTCACACTCCAGCTTGAGATATCTTGAGTAACTTGACAGAAAAGTCAACAGAAATGACAGCTGGTACAAACTGGTCATGGAGCATTATATTCCTAATGCTGGCAGAGAGGCCACTGCTAAGTACTGGTACTTCGACGCGTAAAGCACTGCATACCACAACCTAGAATTAGCAACAACCACTACAAATGAGGGAGAAAGGCTTGTGGTAACATAAAACCTTTCCTACTCATTTCACCATGCAAACCTTTAAACAACAAAAAACCACTACAAAGTCTGGCACCATTTAGCCCTCGAAAATATCTTACTTCTTTGGACGGCATTTTGCAGTGGGGATTATGTTTGATAAAATTACCTAGGGTGAGCCACCTTGTATTTACACAAAATTGACGGCACTCTGGAGGTTTGTCGGACTATATCTATTTTTACAGCAATACTATATAGCTATGAATACAAGGACAAGAATGTTTAATTGTGTGTCTGCCCCGTGGTAAACGTACAGAGGTGGATTCATGTAGGAATTATCGTTGGTTTCCTGCAGAGGCGACACCTCAGGCATGTTGTAGAAGATGAGGTAGAATGCCGCCATGTGGACCAGGTATCCAAGGAGTATGATAGGATCCCGGCCATACTTGATCGTTTTCTTTCCCAGTATTCCAAAAAGCAGACCACCTGGTAGACGAGAAAACACATCAGTATGTCTCATGCCTAATTTTATTCAATCTTTTCACTTTCTCTGCATTATTTTGATGCATTTAGTCTAGGGATGACATCATTGAAAGCATGTAGCAATCTCCAGCAAATAAACACAGGTCATTTTATAGCATTTTATTTTGACTTCACACCCTCAGAGCTACAAGACAGTTTCCTTAATGAGCTTTGGCATCTAACCTGAAAGAAACTGTTTCCAAGTTTACACATGTACTAGACTGTCATATGCTGCAACCACACACCTTCATTGTACAGCACGTCTTGTTTTCCTTGCATTTTATCAATATTTTACTCTCTGAGGGTAGGAACTTTAATAATACAAAATCTAACTTGGACAATGTTTGATTAAATATGAAATTGCAAAAATACTATTGTCTTTGTTCTTCGCTCTGTTTCTATCTCTATCAAGTTCAATTGACATCTTGCCGATACATATATTGTACACAACTCTTTCTTAACACAAACAACCAAGTCTAGTGATACAGCCTGTCATTAAGTGAAGTTATTCATATTTGCACATTTTGAGGATCTTCCGCTGCAATCTCGAGATACATTAAAGGGGAATCAAATACTCATATATCTGTAGATTTTTCCCATCATCTGTTTAATCACAAGACATAATAAGGAACTGATATTAGTTTCAGGCAGGGGGAATTTTAACCCTATTTTAACTGGAGGGGGTCAAATTGACCCCCCCCCCCCGACATTTCACGCCACGATTCCGCAACGCGTAAAGATTTTGCCGCGTCATTTCATGACTTTTTTCATTGAAGTCTCCCGCATATTTTGAGACCAAATTTGCAACATCCGGGTACACCGTTCTGAAGTTACGCAATGTTTTGCATATGCATGTCAACCCGAAAACAGCTCAAATTCATGATTTCGTGTGCAAATCCAATGCAAATTGTGTTTTTTTGTTTAATAGATATAAATTAGATTATTTCAACTTTTAACCATTGAAATTAGTCAATTCTAATGTAGATAAGCTTGAAAAAGTGCCTGCAACAAATTTTGGCAAAAAAATAATAGAAAACAAAAGATTGGAAAAAACAATAAAATACATAAGAAATTAACAAAACATTAAAAAACAAAAGAAACTGATTTTGATTGCACTATTTCTTTACAAGAAAATTGTTCAATGTGTCTTGAGGAACTCTGACACAAAAATTTAGCAATCCTTCAGTCTTTTTGATGGAGTTATAGGTGAAAATATGATTTCATGCATAAATTTGCATAATTAATTTATTAAAATATATAAAATCAACATTTTTCTATTGTATGACCATGTAATCTTGTAGTTGACATCCAGCTCTATCTTCAGGCAAAATTTTGCGGCGATCGCGTGATCGGCGGCCGAGATCTGAAGGGGGGGGGGGTGTCAAATTGACCCCCCCCCCCCCCCCCCCCCCCCCCCAAAAGTATAAACTTGGTCTCAGGTAGCCCAGTTAAAATAGGGTTAAATCTCTGTGTGACTTTCTTTTCATTCCCCTCAATAATATTCTCTAGAAAAAATAAAATATTTTTCCACCACTCACCTACAATTTCTCCTGCTCAATAAGCATTCCACTGATTCCGATGTAGCTATTTGAATTATAACCAAACATGTGTGTGTTGCTGATGGCCGTGCCATAAACTCCACTGAAGAAGGTCAACTCGATGCCTTGCGACAAATGGCGGGAGCAACAAAAGAATAGAACCATTCCATTTCTTTTTCTTGTTAATGTTAAGAGAACTATTTGGAGTACGTTTATATTCATAAACTACGTATCAAGGATTTGTCACTTCAACAGGAAAACTGTTCTTTAGAGATACCACATGAATCACAGTGAGCTGCCTGGTACATATATCGAGTTGCTACATACTACCTATTTGCCTAGGACAATTGAAACCCATTGCCGGACAAGTGAAATGACTGGAAACTAGCTTGTTAACAATATGAAGTCTCTGTCTAATTGCCCATTTGGGCAAGTCGAGAGAATTTTCTTTTGTCAAGCCCTCTGTATACTGGTTAAAACCGAGTACCATTTATACGCCGACACACACACACTGACAATGATGATTGTAACTCCTGCCATGCCTATTACTATGACAGGATTATGTTATGGGAACAAAACCTGGTGTATTCAATAATCTATGAAAAGATAAATAAAAATGGAGCATTAGAAAATAGGTCGAGTTTTGAAATTAATTGTGGACTAGAGACATCAATGTTTTCAGCCAGAGAAGAACTGATGCATAGTTTTATCCTGTGTGTGACCTGTTTGTAGTCAGAGTCAGTATGCAACCACACACTGAGAACTCTACGGATTGCTCATAGATTTGGTTTAGTGCCAGAGTATTTCATATCAATCATTTCTGTCGTTGTAAAAAGAGACCAAAGACAAGAAATTTCCTCACCTGTGTAGAAGTTTGTGATGCTCAGCATTAACATCTCTTTGGTAAAGAGCAGCTTCACTGACCGCACTGTTTAAAATGAAAATGAAATGAAATGGGTGAATATCTGGGATTCCTTTCATCATGTTGAACTTCTGCTGATTTCATCTTTCCATTCAACACTGCTTATGGCATATCAAAAGTACTGAATTGTTGTTTCTGACCAATCACTCCACTACAATAAACATTGCCAAGTGTATTGGGAAGGGAGAATTGAACCCTGAAGTCAAAAACTTCACTGTACTCAAAGTCAGTCTGAGAAATGGTCTAGTGATACAAAAATATCTAGCTTAGGATACTATAGCCGGGTTCACACGTACACCAATTAGCGGGATACAAATCTCGAGATTTGCATCGCAATCGTCATCCCGAGTTTTTTGCACCTGTGGACAGAAAAAACCCGAAAATTAGCGGGATAAGCATCGCGATGCTAATCATAAGAAATCTTGCGCTGGTTCGTCAATTAGCGGGATAATTGGCCCCGCGCTGGTACGTGTGAATGGTCGAGATTAGAATCTCAAGTTTTTATATCCCATCATGCAATGCGCACATCACAACAGCGGGGCCTCTGCGAAGAGGTCCTTCCCCTCTTTGGAGCACAACAACAACAGAGTGCGAACCACACCACTGACGCGTAAAAGACAATGGACAAAGGTAAGTGCGCGCAGGCAGTGATAGAGAAGGGCGCTGCGTGACCCAGTTTGCAGGCTTTGCTGTTATCTCTATCGGCAATTAGCGGGATAATTCAGTACGTGTGGACGCTCGCCAAATTAGCGGGATACCGATCGCGATCGCTATCCCGCTAATTTGGTACGTGTGGACGCTCGCAAAAAAACTCGGGATGTGGATCGCGATTGTCATCCCGCTATTTTGTACGTGTGAACCCGGCTATTGTCATCAAAATTCACGAATACTTCTCAACTCTCCATCCACCCATCAAATTGTTTAAAATCTTTTCATTTCATCTATTTTTGAAGACCAGTTATTTGACTGAGATTTTTTTTAATTTTAAAGGTAGTAATTTGACTAAGATTCATGGAAAAATGGTCCAGTATGACAAAGAAAATCTTGTGGCATCAAGTAGCAAGAGCCCACCATCAGCTGTGGCCATCTACTGTATATGCCAAATATTTTGTGAGGTTTTTATTTTTGCGAACTTCGCGAGTCAGGTGCTATTTGCGAAATTACAGACACGCGAAAATAATGACTCTGATCACAATATGAATGTGATACACACGTATATATTTCTCCATTCCATACAGTAGTCCATGATCGCAAATTTAACCACTCGCGAAATCAGCGAGAAGTGCCGATTACCGAAAATTTAGACTCGCTAAATATATGGTGTATAAAGTACTTACCAAAAGCACCCAAGGCATCCCGGAGGTTTGCTCTGCTCTCAGATGACTCTCTGCAGGAGGAGGAGGAAGAGAGACCGGTTTTAAAGGGATGGTATAGTAATGGTGGAGATGAGAAATGGGCTTTTTACTTTTTGCAAGATATCAAGAAACCAATTGTAAAATAGTACAGACCATACCATTCTAAGAGGAATTCAAAGTTTATTTGATGAAAATCGGTTTTGAAATGGCCGGGACATCCAAAAACAAAGTAAAACAAAGTGGTTGGAATAAAAGGTGGGTCCCACCTTTTATTAGTATTGCTCTGTTTGGGGTATTTCAGCCATTTCAAAACCAATTTTCATAAAAAGAACATTGAATTTCTTGTGGAATTATACGCTCCTTCATATTTCATGAGAGGTTTCTCATTATCTCACACAAAAATGCTAGAAACCTGAAGTTAGGCCTCAACCAAAACTATACGATCCCTTTAAGGAGAGGAAGATGGAGACGGATGTCAGGATTAGGGATGGGAGGAGGAGCAGCATGGGGGAATGGTTCAGTCATTGTCATCATTCAGCATCAGACAAACACGACACGAATAGAAGTTCTGTGGTACTGTGGATGTAAGGCTCTGGATTTGTAAACAGATGGATCTGGGGTTCAAATCATCCCCGGGATATTCATCCTTGGGCAGGATGCTTTGCTCACAATGTGCACACTACCTCTTGACCCAGGTAGGTACATAACTGGGTACCTTGCAACACTGGGATAATAAGAGCGGTACAGCCCTATTGGAGAGGTGTAAACACTACAGCGGGTACCCTGAGTAAATAAGGCCATATTATTATATGTCTGAATATCTTGATATGTGGTTGCACCTGGGCCCCTGACTTAAAGAGGAAGTCTTCTATTCATAGATAGTAAACAAAGGAGATGATGCACATAGCATGAATTTCTTATGACTTTATCGTTGAATTCAAATATATATTTCTGCAAAGTGTTACGATTCAGGGTAGGGTTATTTATAATTGCAGGTTAGGTAGATAGACAACCCAAGAATATAAAACATGAAGCAATGCTAGCAAGTACAGACAATTAGAGACATATCATACAGTGAGAAAAGCTAATATGGAATACTCTTCAAATATTCATGTTTTCAACCATTGGCAAGTGCAAATCTCAAGTAGAGGTGCTTGCTTACTCAAACTCCTGAATTTGGGTTGGTCCCTGCAACTCCTCCGGAGGTTTCACGAGGAGAAGAAACGTCAGCACTCCAGCGCCGCTCACAGCAGTCAAGACAATGAACACGGTGACTCGCACCTTGGCTAATGTATAACGACAATCAAAATTTTTCCTATTGATGTGGTTTGCTCAGCAGAATGGACAGCTCATGCACTCTGAAAAGCATTCATGTAACATCAGACACTCGGCACACTGCACTCTTGCAGTAAGGCTGAAAATATTATTCATTGAGGAAGTAATGCTTGCTAATATTCAGGTTAATCTCGCTGTAAATACATCAAAATATGCAAGTTGTCATCTTGAGGCTACAAGGAATTAGTATCTCATTTGAACATTACCCCAGACCTCACACTTAACTGTAAATAAATGGTAAGACAACTATCTACACATTTGACCCATATTTCACAGTACATTTTATGTCCTGGGGAATTTTGCTGCCAGATGTTGGCATTTCAATAGTTGCATATCTTGTATTGGAGAAAGATTATAGTAATAGTTATATTCATTAAGTCTGTGTAAAAGCTGAAAGAAGTTTATCAATTAAAGCATTATAGCCATTTGAAACAGAGACAAAATTTTCAATCTTCTGATCTGAAATAGGAATTTAAGACTCAGGGGACTCTTGAAAATATCTACAACTGAAAAAAAAAAGGTTATAAAAGAACAAAGGGCTCGAATGAAATATTCAATTCTGTCTTATAAAATACTAACAGTAAAGAGTATAAATTCTTTAAAAAAAAAACATAAAGAAGGGGGGGGGGGGGGGAGATAGTGCACCAAGCTACAAAAATGGTTTTCTGGGATGTAAGAGGTCATTTGGTGTATTTCTACTGAACGATAAGAATTTGAAGTGATGCGGGGTAACACCTCAAATTTTTTTCACATTAGAAACCCATCAAGTAGTGGGTGATGAATAGTAATGCAAAGTGATCCATTGTCAGCCTTTTTAGGTGGTCAATGGAAAGATTTGTAGAAGAAACAGATCAGGTAATGATATTTGCGGTGTGCCTGAAGTCTCAAATTCTTATTGGGAGAGTTTGCACATTCTACTGATCAAAAGGCAGTGCATGTGCGACCTGGTCTGTGACCTACACATGTAACAACACATTTTCCTCGGTCATTGCATTTTGCACGTTCATCACCCACATCACCATGTTGCCCAGTGAAAACAGTTTGGGTAGTACATGTAGTAAAATGTGAGGTGACGCAGACTTGTGACACAATTTCAGTGATGCAAGGTGATATAGGTGTTCAGTAGAAACATGCGCAATGCTAACCCGTAAAAGATTAGTATATAAATAATGAAATCCCGAATGTTTATGTGTGCAATGGACAGAATATATCATGAGGTGAAAGATGAAATGATCCATTAGATGAGGCACAGCCGAGTTGAATGGATCAACAATTTCATCTTTCATCGAATTAAATATTCTGTACATTGCACGAATGAAAAACATCTATTATATATATATATATATATACACCTAAAATAGATCCTTGTCAATTGAAGTTTTATGAATTTAGAAACAAGAGAGAATGTGCGGCATCAGATGGAGAGCTACAGTGCTCACTGGACACTTAACGCCAGCGTGCTGTCTCATACACACTGCATCAAGCGCTTTACATGCATAGTGTGCTGAGCTCTCAGCAATGGAGCAAATCGTATGGATCCAAGATTGCAGGGTAGATGGAGCCACACTTGCACAAATGATGATGTAATAGTAAAATGGGAAAAATGATCAATAGCGAACAACTAATCAAATGACAAGGATCTTTAGGTGTTAATTCCAAATATACTTGGGCAGGTGTCTATGGGAAATGCCTGTTAAAGCAAAACCAGCTCATCTTGAACGGGTTTATTTACTTGAATGCTGCACTGACTTACTGGTAATATCATCCTTGCCCTTCATTTCAAGGAAGAAGAACAGATTGCCAAAGAGCAAACTGCACTGTAACATGGCCCAGAAGAGACCGCTGTTCCTACCCATGGTCTCCTGACTGGAGTTCATGGTCAGGAAATTCCCTTGAGCTGTCCAGATGACTGTAAAGAAGACAAAAGTTTACACTAATATGATTCTTCATTTTTGTACCCCAGGTATAAATCTCAAGGGAATTTGTGTGTGTGTGTGTGTGTGTGTGCATTATGTGCTGCATGAGTACAGCATGGGAGTTTTGATTATTTTGCTAGAAATATGACGTGCCATGTTACAACCTCATCGCATAATAAATATATGAATACATATTTGGCAACCCCCCCCCAAAAAAAAAAAAAAAAAAAAAAAAATGGAAACTTTGATATCCTTTGTTTTTGTTTTTTCTTCATTTCTTGTTTTGGTAATGGGCAGAACTCTGTGTACAGTCTATATATGTAATAATATTGATGATACTATTTCTGTATACAGATATATCCATATCTTAATATTTCCCTATTCATTGGAAAGTGTTCTCTTTTTTGTGTAAATGTGCAATATGCAAATATGTTGTTGTGTATGCAAATATGAAGCTAACAATTTTAATCCTTCAAAGAGACGCACAACACATGCCAATCAAACTGCCATTATGCTGAAATAGACGAACAGCTCGTAAAAAGAAAACTACTGAGTGAGACAAAACAATACAGGAACAAGACATGTATTTAACTATATACCTGTGTACCTGGAAGGAAATGTGTAAATTTCAACCTGTGTACCTGAAGGATATGTGTAAATTTCAACCTGTGTACCTGGAAGGAAATGTGTAAATTTCAACTCTGGAAAAGCCATCCACATCAAGCTTGCTCATGGATGATACTTCAGTCCCACCTGTAAGTTTCCATGTATCCTTCTAGGACCTGGATGTTTTTTATCTCTATGCACTTGATTTACCCACATCTGGCTTTGATATTGGGATCTCAAACAACTTGAAAAGCTTAGCATTGAAACCCTGATATACTGTTGGATTTCAGATTTAGATCAAACTATTTTAATAGTTGTACGTCACTAGGACCCCCCTACAAAGTACAATGGCTACTGGTGGTGATGATTCAGCAGCTCCAAGCATTATCTCTGACAGTGTGATTGATAGTAGACAGTCACAAAATTGCCATGCTCACAGTCAAACTCCATGTATTGGACCATGCAGAACCATCTATAATGAGGCAACTCGCAAAGTAGATATGCTGCAGTGTAGCTCTTGCCTAGGGTGGATGTGTTTCAAATGCCTACCATACACAAAGACTGAAAAGAAAATGCTCAGTAAACCAGAAATTCAGTGGAGATGTACAACTTGTCTAAAGCAAACTCCACAACTGCCATCACAGGACACTACTGATATGACGGGGCTAGGCAGCATAGAGTATAAGCTGGATAAAGCTTTGGAATTGTTCACCAACAGCTTTACAGATCTCTCTAAAGAAATGGAAAGGAAAGCAGACGGTGAAGTAGTTGAATCACTTCGCAAGGAACTCTCTGATGTACAGACAGAATTAAAGGAGCTGAAAGATAACCAGCAAAAAACTATTGACAGAAAGCTTGACTCATATGTCTCAGAGCTAAAGGCAAGAGAGGAAAGAAAGCTCAACGTCATTGCTTTCAATATCAGTGAAAGTGAGAGCGCTGATGGCATGACAAGAAAGAAAGAGGACACAGAGCTTGTACAGGTAATTCTAACCCAGATTGAGACAATGCCTGTTGAGATAACAGACTGTAGGCGCCTTGGATCTTACAACCGAGAGAAGGCTTCATCAAAGCCCAGACCACTGCGATTGAGTGTTGGATCACAAAATCAGAGAGACACTATTCTAAAGGCTGCCCATAAACTGAAAAGCTGCAATGAAACCAAGGATATTGTCCTCAGAAAAGATCTCACCCCTCTGCAGCATGATGAGGAAAAAAACTTAAGGAAGATTTGGCAAGAAAAAAAAAGGCAGATTTGACACACAAAGGAGATATTCATGCCAAGTGCATAAGAAGAAATGGGAAAGTCATCAACATATGGTCCTACCTGGACACTGTCAACCTAACCGCACCACAAGAACCCAACAGGATCAATCAAGAGGAAGAAATACAACCCATAGTGGATCTGCAGAGCAAGCAGCACTTCCCAGATCTCGAGGAGTAGTCACTGAGCGAGATTTTTCCCTGCACCTGCACAGCACAACCTGAAATGTATATGTATACACCAACGCTGATACTTTACTAAATAAGCGACACGAGTTAGAGGCACACATCTCTTTGCACAACCCTCACATTATAGGAATCACAGAAGTGAAACCAAAAAACTCATGATATGAGTTAATGCCAAGAAAAATCCACTTGGACGGCTTCCAACTTTTCCACAATCTTCACGAAGAAGGACGAGGAGTGTGCCTGTATGTGCATTCATCTTTAAAAGCAGAGAAATTTCGCAAAATGGGAGGAGAAGCCTTCAAAGATGCAGTGTTTGCAGAGATTTCATTGTCACACTCAAAACTCCTCGTTGGTGTGGTTTATAGGAGCCCAGGAAGTACTGATACAGCAAATGATGAGTTATATACACTAGTAAGAGACTTTGGTTCTTGTGGAAACTATGACAAACTCCTCCTTGGGGATTTTAACTTTACAGAAATAGACTGGGAAATGGAGTCATGTAGCAGAGGACCAAATCATCCTGCAAATAGATTTCTAGAAGCCACAAGGGACGCATTCCTCATACAGCATCAACACCAACCAACTAGACATCACACTGGTCAGCAGTCGAATACACTAGACCTCGTGTTCACAAATGAGGAGGACATGATATCAGGCATTCAAACAACAGCAGGAATAGGTAAGAGTGACCACTGCACTCTCATTTTTTACATCACAGGAAAGAAATCGTTGGGAAAGATAACCCTGTAAAGTATCTGCATTCGAAGGCAGACGACAGTATGATAGAGAAACTGAGTGACATTGACTGGAAAGGAGAATTTTCTTCCAAAACAATGGACAATGCATGGAATTTCTTGAAAGATAAGGTGTTAGCGATTTTCGACAGATACACTCCCAAAAAAGCTGTTAGAAAAGGACAATATAAGAAACCATGGATGGATACAGCCACACTAGCAAGTGTCAAGAAGAAACACCAGCTTTATAGACGATGGCAACGGACAAGGACAGAAGAGGACTGGAGAATATACGCTCGAGCAAGAAATCAAGCAAAACGGACCTGTAAGAAGGCAGTGAAAAGACTAGAGAAAAACATAGCTTCTGGAGTCAAGCAGGATCCAAAAGCCTTCTGGTCTTATGTGAAGACTAAAACCACAGGCCGAGAAAGTATTGCCAGTCTCATTAAGCCAGATGGAACTACCACAGAAACAGACACGGAGAAAGCTCAGGTGTTGCAAGACTTTTTCATAAGTGTTTTCACCAAAGAAGACATGCAGAAAATGCCGGCACCTCTAGAAATTAACTTTGAATCAGCACTGACAAACTTTGATATCTCACCAACAGATGTTTATGAGCTGCTAAAGAAACTGAAGCCAAACAAATCTCAAGGACCAGATGGACTACATCCACATTTACTTCAGAAGTTAGAAGGCGTTCTTGATGTACCACTTGCGTTCCTGTTCAAGATGAGTCTAGAAAAGGGTGAATTGCCTCTTGATTGGAAGTCAGCTAATGTTACCCCAATCTTCAAAAAGGGGAACAAACAGGAGAGCAAGAACTATAGACAAGTGAGCCTTACATACGTTGTATGCAAGATTTTGGAGTGTATGGTGAGAAAACAAATAATGGAACATCTGTTAACAAATGAGATGCTGTACATCAACATGGATTTATTGCTGGTCGTTCCTGCACTTAATGACTGGACACATGTACTGGAAGATGGAGGTAATATTGATGCCATTTACATGGACTTTATGAAAGCATTTGACTCTGTACCACATCTCCGACTACTGCAGAAAGTTGAATCCTTTGGTATCCATGAACAGGCTCTGAGGAGCATTTCTAGTTGGAAGAAGACAAAGAGTAGTAGTAAATGGTCAGCAGTCGGAATGGTCATCAGTACACAGTGGAATTCCGCAGGGAAGCATACTCAGGCCGCTGTTGTTCCTGATGTATATTAATGACCTTCCCAATACTATTGAGTCTGGAATCAAGCTTTTTGCAGACGACACTAAACTTTATGCTAGAAGCGACACCTTTGAAGATTCTCAGAAATTGCAACTTGATCTGAATAAGATGCAGAAATGGGCAGAGGAATGGCAGCTTAGATTCCATCCTGACAAGTGCACGGTGTTTAAGATAGGCAGGTCACCCTCAAGTCATGAATATTGCATGAAAAGTGGCAATGAAACAGTAACCCTGAAAGAATCTGAAGTGGAAAGAGACCTCGGAGTGCTTGTAGATTCTAAGCTGTCCTTCAGAGATCACATCTCCCAGGCTGTGTCCAAGTCCAACAAACTACTAGGGGTGATACGAAGAGCTTTCATAAACACTGATGAGGACACCTTCAAACTTCTGTACAGAGGACTTGTGAGTATGGATCAGTAGAGTATGGTCAAGCAGCATGGTCACCGTACAGGATTGGTGAACAGAGGAGACTTGAAAATGTCCAGCGTAGGGCCACAAAGACGGTACCAAGTTTGAAGGACATACCCTACAAAAGCCGGTTAAGACGCCTCAAATTACCAACGCTTATCCATCGCAGAAGGAGAGGTGATATGATCAATGTTTACAAGTATGTCCATGGCTTATATAACACTGACACTGACCTGCTACATCTTAACAATGAAGACAGAACACATGGTTACATTCGCACACCTTGATGTTAGAAAATTCTTCTTCTCAAATAGAGTGGTGGAATCATGGAATAAGCTACCGGAAGAGGTAGTCAGTGCCCCATCTGTGAACTCCTTCAAAAACAGACTAGACAACTACTGGAAAGAATTACCATCTGTATATGACCCTGCAGGATACTAACAGATGTCTGGAATTCTCTCTCTCCACACACACACCTTGCCATAGAACCACTCATAATTGAAAGATTGATTCAAATGACTACCAATCGATCGATGAACAGGCCCGGACCTACTAGCATCGATGGATTAAAGTAAAGTGAAGTAAGTAAAGTATACATACAGATATCTGACAGTGGTGCACATACCCGCAGCAGCGATTCCAAGGAGTGCAGACAAAGCGAAGATCACCCCTGGTATTGGATGGAAGAATGAAGCAACGAAGCCTGTGTAGACCACAGCACTGGCAAGCATCGACCATTTGGCTCCGAGTAGGGCCACCACAGACGGCGCTATCCAATTTGCAAATGCAAATACAGCGTATATGATGGCAAGGCTGTTGTAGCCGACGCCTGGTAACTGTGCATGGTTCAATATATCTGTCTGTAAAGGGAGAAGAAAGGGGAACAGAGGGAGGGGGAGAAAGAAAGGAGAGTTACAACGAGGAAGAGAATGGTTTTCACTGAAGTGATGACTAAAATATCGCCAATACAATCTTTTGTCTGCAAGTAAGAGGAATATAATGTACAACATAATTCTGTGTCATTCATTTTAGGGGCTGCGTATGCGCGTAAAACTTTATACTTAGCATTCTTTGGAGTCATTTTGTCTATGAATGCCAAGAATTCAGCAACGTGTTTACAACCCACTTCTTTGGGCAAAGTAGCACATTTAAGAATGTGAGATTAAATAGGGTAAGCTTGTATTTCTTACAAATGCATTGATCATGCACATTTCCCCGACTATACACAGTGGTTCAGCTTTACAATTCATCCTTGAACTTTTACACTGTCTGGTCACGCAAACATTTGATAAAGTCTTTTGGAAGTGAATATTGGGAAATTACAATTCACAATAAATGTATAATCATGGTGCCACTTACAAGGAAATGGAAAACTTCAAAAAATTTAAGTAAAAATCGACTTTGGTTATAAAACAGTCATTGCAACTACAGGAATATGTTATACTCTAAGGCCAGAATTCACGAAGGTGGTACAAATGAAATCATGGTTTAAACAATGGACAAAAACCATGGAGCACCAAGTGTCGCACGGAATATTTCTTTACGAAATTGGTCATTTCGTCAACAAAATGACTATTTCTTTAATTAAATTATCATTTCGTGGACGAAATGTTCATTAGTTACAAAATGTTGTCATTTCGTCACAAAATAATCATTTCATCGACGAAATGACTGATTTCGTAACGAAATGTTCCATGCGACACTTGGCGCTCCGTGGTTTTTGTTCATGACCATGGTTTAAACCATGGTTTCATTTGTACCACTTTCGTGAATTCGGGCATAAATGATACAATGAATGGATGATGGCTGTTAGTGTTATTGGTAAATTTGTAACTCTGAAGATGAAATAAGGCACATTATTCTCAATGAAAGGTTCATTTTTTTGAAACACACAAATTCTGAGAAGAAGTTATAGATCTAGTGTATATGTATGATCATGCACATGAAACTGACATCTGGGGGTCTACATGTAACAGTTTAAATTTGTTCATTCCAAAATGGAAAAAAAAAAGATGGGTAAAGTTTAAATTTAAGAGTTCTAACTTCTACAGTAGGTTGTACTCACGAACCTTCAGCTTCAGAGTTATGAACCCCATTTCACTCTCGGATTAACGATCCTTTGGCTTTGGAATGACAAGCCTTTTTTTATTTTTGGATTAGAATATCTAGATAACAATAATTAATGTACCTAACATTATCTCATTTGAAGATTAACAAACCTTCACAGATACTGCTTGTTTGTTTGTTTTTTCTTCACTACATCTGTACATTGACAAGTTCTGTACGTCTGTTCAAATAATGATGTAGGCCCTAATTAAAGGGCTACAGCTACATCTACTAGAACTATGAAATTTTACAGACTAGGATTGTCCTCTGTAAACTAGTGTTAGGCTATAGAAACTTACCTGCACCATACCACATGTTTGGAACGCCGTGAAGAGCAGCAAGAAAGACAGTCCGAGAATAACAACATTGTAAAAAGCAACTTGACTGGGATTTAGACCGAAAGGCATTTTGATGTCGGTTCTGCAATCTTCTTCTCTGTTAGTCCAGGGAGGTGACCTCCCTGGTTAGTCTGACCTGAGATGAGCGCTGAGCCGAGCCCGAGTTGACAGACACTGCAATGAGTACAGTAGTAGAATCTATAATCTACCGTATGATAATGCTAATGCTAAATTTCTTGTGATATTTGCGAGGCCCGCCGGCTGGCGTTGTGTTCAGTCGGGCGTTGCGTGCGGAGTCAATCAACACCAGGCATATGAACAGAGTCCTTTCATGGACTATCGAGGCCAATGTTTGGACATCCTCGAGACTAAAACCTTGTACAATATTTAATGTAAAACTGGAGAAGACGGAAAACGGTGGTACTCAGGCTGGTCACTAAAGTAAAGTGGTGCGAGCTGAACCTGCTGCGTGCATGAGCTAGTATGCAAAAACAAGGAGGTTGATTTCGGTTCCGAACTTCCGAAAACAGTATAGGTCCTACTACTAGTAGTAGTAGAACTGCCATGCGCCATATACAAGTAGCCAGTAACATAACAAGTGCCAGAGAAAGTCACATGACAGGTAGTGGGAGGAGCTCGCAAGCATTGTTGACACGTGTAGGGTATCTTTAAATCTTCTTGATTTGCGACGCGGACGTTTACGACGGTTGCTTTGGCCGTTTAGATTCCTGTGGGGCGCCAAGTGTCGTGTGCTCTCTTTCCCTGCGTCATGAATTTGAGCGGACGCTAAAATGGCCCAGAACGTGAACACTCAGACAACGTGTGCTTGTTTGTTTGTTTGTTTGTTTTGTTTGTTGTTGTTTTTTTAACTCAGAAAGGATCTCCACTTACTAAGCTTCCTGTAATCTGCTGTTTTATTCGACAATAGAAAAATAATGATAAAAGTTTCGGTGCTGCGCCAATGCTGGATAGCGACATTTGATGACGTCACGCGTGGATCATATAAATAATATAGAGAGAATTCCACAAAATGTTTAAATTCTTTTTTCGACTATGTCAGAGCGTTGGCCTGTTTAACACTCCACTTGGAAACTGTTTATAACAATATTTTCCAAATAGCGCAATATTTGAATGATGTAAAGGAAAGCAATATTGTGACATCCCAAAGCAATTCTGACATCGCGCGCTGCTTCGATCGCCACTTCGTCACTTTGGTTCAATGGCACAAATACAAACATTTTGCGACCAGGTGCGCCCGGCTTCATAAGGTCGCTATGGGCCTATAGGATTCCCCCCCCCCCCCCCCACGACATCGCATCCACAATGCGACTTTTCGTCTCTATTCCCCCTTCATTGTTAATTGAATTGTTGATCCCAAATATTTAACAAAATTAATATACTTTGCCTAATTTCGAGTCTCTGGTTAAAACTTTGGGCCTCGGTGCCTCCATTATATGCTCCTACTTCGCCCTCCGGTGAAATAGGCCCTACTACTATGGAGTGGGGGATTATATTCCCCTGTCTAATGAATGCTATAACCAAGGAGGTATACCCCCCCCCCCCCCCCGTTCACTCATACATCCTTGCTATAACTAGAACGATGGTCTTACCACAGATAACCAACACGGGGGGGGGGGGGGGGCATGGGCATATGAGGAGAAACAAATTGCTTGCCCACGCCCCTCATAGAATGTCGATTATGATATGTCAGCAGTATTTCATTTATAGCTTAATATTAAATTTTACACTCAGGTGAGGGTGCCGATGGTTGTACCTGATAGCAAGGCACGTCTCGAAATATGAGCTCCAATTGTAGTAATACCTTGCTGGATTCTAAGCTTGAGCTTGCCATAAAGCTTATATATATATATATATATATATATATATATATACATGTATATATATATATATATATATATATATATATATATATATATATTTACATATAAACATGTATATATATATATATATATATAAGCTTACAATGGCAAGCTCAAGCTATATATACACATGGCAGTCCCTAAAACATTAAAAGATGCTGTTCATAAAAAAAAAAATATTATAGGTAATATCCCATTAATACAGTATCATACTATCAATATTACGCTTCCTCTTTATGGGACGGTTCCCCTCTGTGGTATAGGTTTCTTCCCATCCCCCCTCCCCCCCCAAAAAAAGGAAAAAATCAGAAAGCGTTTCTGTTGAGACCCTTTGAAATCAGTTCTCAGCTCTTTTATGGAATCCTACGTACAATGGGAGACAATTGTCATCGATAAGCAGTTCAGCGAGCATAATGTCACGGCAACAATACTAAATTCATTCGGTCATAGTCCAAGAATGAATTGATAACTCCCTTTTTGTCAGACATGCAAATATGCCATATTCTTAGCAATTCAATGACGAAAGACACTGTGTGAAAAACACATACAGTGAGGCAATATGCAGCCTTTCTAAAAGTTTGTATGGTACACCCTTTTCGCCGTGAGACTATTGTTAATGCTGCTTGAACCATAGGGTCCAACTGTGCTGAACGGTAAAGGGACTATTGTGGCAATTCTGTCACGATTTCTATGTCTAAAAACGGTAATATAGTGCTGTCTAATCAGGAATCTCTGCTCTTCGACCTGAATCGGCGTCCCGTAAGTTTTCGTTTAGCTGTCAAACAGCTCCGGACTTGTTTCGAATAAAGTTTTAAGAAGAGAAAGAGAAGGACTGGACTACTTTATCATGACCTACTTCGACTGGTCCTGGCCGGGTCCTATGTGGTACCTTTTCCTTGCGGTAACCCTTCTTGCTTTCATGTAAGTAAAATTATGTACTGCAGCAAAGAGAATAGTCGAGTAAAATGAATACTTAGCTACAGCACTGGCGTCCCGGTCAAGACATTATTCAACGAGCCAGCTTTGTGCTAACATTTCGCGAAACATCGGTTGTTCAGGATGTTAGCACTACAGTGTACTAGTATGGATAAGATGTGGTTCAAACGAATTAAAGCAATATTATCTGATTAATGTTGTCGCGCTCACTGACAAATGATCGTTTCGGTGGCTGAGCCATTTTGTTGTGGTTGTCGTCGTCGTCGTCGTCATCGTTGTTGTTGTTGCTGTTGTTGTTGGTGGTGTTGTTGTTGTTTTGTTAGGACACAACCGTTTCTCATGTAGCTAACCAGCTATACTGAGTATCCCCGGTGTGTATCAAAGTACATACAGAGCATGACATGTTTTTGCTGTTTTTTTTTTTCTGTGTACTTCATTTCAGCAACGTGTGTCCTCAGTATATAGCCATTTAGAGAAGTTTAAGCTCATTTATAGTAGTCATACATATACATTTCAGTATTCTGTTCGTCTCTATACATGCGCAATGCATGGTATTCTTTGCCATCACATGGTGATGAAGTGGGCTGAACTGAATTAACTCATCAAAATATTGCACGAAAGCAACATATTACATATCCGTCTTTATACTTAATGGTAGGCCTATAGGTGCTAGTAAATATCAAATGGAAGGTGCCCTCGCTATAGGCGAAACTCCATGATTATTATATCTTTTTTTCGTATTTGTTTTTATTCATATCATTGGTAATGTACAAACCGATATATAGAACTGATTTTGTGCTTGGACTGCAAGTCATGCAGACCTTCTTTCTTCTTCTACTTTTTGTCTCTTATAGAGGCGGGTTTCTTTTCTGTTCGTTGTGCAGGTACTTCAGCATTTTGTGTCTGGATTTGTTACAGTGATGATAATGTTTGTGAGATAACTATAAATTATACACTATAGTATAAATTATGTTTCGTTCCGCGCTGCGTACCCCGCAGCACAAAGAAAAATAACAAACACCAATACCGTTGATGGATGTTCAAGTGATACATGAGAGGATAGTAAAAGAAAGCCACCATGTATCGCGATAAGACATTTGTTATAATCTTCTTCTTCTTTTTTTCGAGACAGGTACATGGTGTGGTGCTATACATTCTTCTTGCGGAGAAATATCCCCGGCCCTGTTCCACTACCCATCTTTGGAAATGCACTAGGCTGGAGAAAGGTTATCATTGATTATAGTGTGTTCGTCTGTTTGTTTGTGTGTCTCTTTCGATGCGTGCTTTCGTTGTCTTTCTCTCAATTTTTGTTTCTCTGTTTTGTTTGTTTTGTTTTGTTTGTGGGGAAGGGATGGACATCGTAAAGATTGATAGGAATAGTTAATATTACCATATGCAGATGAGTAAAAAAGAACGAAGATGAAGTAAATGATGACTATGATACATGAAACAAAGAAAAGAGATTTTTTTTTCCCGTTGTCGTAAGGAACCATGAGATAAGTAATGGCAAGACAAGTGATCGTTGAGAAAGGCATCATTTTTAATGGTTATGAACCCAAAGAATGTAAAGGAACTGATTTCCAAAGAAAAGCAGGCTTATTCAAATTCATGAAATTCTTCCGTCGAGGTGTTTCTATTGCAACCGATTGACAGATTGCCCTACATCGATGTAAATAAGCAATGAATTGATCAGTGTTTTATTAGTAGCATTGATTAAAAAAAAAAATCATAGGCGTACATACTCGAGCAGGATTCGAACCTACGACCTCCTGATCTCCAGAGAGGCGCAGTGGCGTATCGGGGGGGGGGGGGGGGGGGGGGTTGGCGCCACTCCTTGGGGGCGCCAAAAACGAAAAAAAAAAAATCGCCCGGACGGGGCGGGGGGGGGGGGGGGGGGCAGGAAACCAAATCAAACAAGATAAGAACAAAACATGATGACGCGGACAAAAATGCCAACGTTTATTGTGTTCACACATGTCATTTTATATTTAGCAGGCAAAATGTTACACGACGCAGCGGCTGCAATTTCTTTCGTTCTGAAGCGATCGCCGATTGGATCAAAAGCCAACGGTTTCGAACATAATTACGGGGGGGGGGGGGGCGCCGAAAAACCAACTCAAACAAGATACGAACGAAACATGATGATGACGCGGACAAAAATGACTGTGTTTATTGTTCACACATTTATTGTTGTTCACACACACACCGTACCAAGTATACATGTACTAAAGAAAACTCCAGCGTTTCCTTTGCAATAATACAATAATTTTGACTCTACAACTTATATAATTATACCTCTCTCCAACTTATAATGCTTTTTATCAATTAGCCACCACAATTGAGAATTGTACGATATAATTTTACTGTTTGGCAACCTAAGTGAAAAATAAAAGGAGCTCACTCGCTGCGCTCGCTTGTACTAACTCTCATATGCTTTGTCAATTTTTTTTTTTTTCAGTATATAGCACCATTCATAAATCCAGCCGGACCAGAAATCATATCATAATGTTTATACCTGAATTATCAACCATAATAATTGAAGAGAATCCCGTACTTCCTATATACGCTCACACTGATTTTTAAGTTTTAGCAAGCTTTTGGATTCAATTGTCGCATGATCTGTTATTTTATATACAGGGCAAGCCACCATAATTACAACCGTGTGCCAGCATACAAGTACAGCGAACTATGAGATACCTGCAATGTTTACTACACAAAAATATACAAATTTCGGCTCACTCGCTCGTACTAATAGAGCAATTTTTCAAGTCCTCAGTTTGTTGGTATAAATCGTTATCTATAAGGCCGTCACTATATCTTGATTAGAATTGTAAGATTTAATAACCAAAAAATGACAAGAATTCCATGCTTTAAGCTGAAATACAAAAATTGTCGGCTCGCTCGCTGCGCTCGCTCGCCAAAATTTATCAAAATTTATTACATTTAAATCACCCTCAAAAGACCCCTTTTTAAGTGCTTGTAAAAGCATATCATGTGGACTTTTTTTTTTAAGTCCCTACCTGGATGGGGTTGGGGTTGAACACTTTTCAGAAATTAGGGGCGCAATTTTCGTGCTTGCCCCGGGCGCCGTTTTCCCTAGATACGCCACTGGACCACCGAGCTTTCGCCCGACAGCAAGTGTTGGCTCTAATCCCTATACCATGCGGCGGATACTGCGTAATAATTATTCAAATTCATGAAATTCTTTTACGTCGATGTAGGGCAATCTGTCAATCAGTTTCAATTAAAGCAGCTTTGTTTTTGATACTTCCAGTGGTTGTGCATGTAAGAACACATGATCTGATATCGAAACGTATACAGGCCACTCAATATAAGGCCCAATCAGAAAAGAATGAGGCATCGAGATCTATTCAGATACATAGACACCGTTAAACTTGATGTGTCTCTATAATTACTTGATACCGGTGTTATATTCTTTCTATTCCATCAGGGAATTCATCTAGCGTTTGATGATTACATACAGAAATATGGAAATGGATGTGGGTAAGTGGAGGTTCAGATTTCTGCATGTAGCTGCACCTATTACCGAAATCATAGTTCGCTTCTTACATGAGAAATATTGCACTCCTGTATAGGCCTACTGTGACAAAAGAAGATGCACCAAAAGGCATACACACTTGATTTGGTTTTGATCTGATTTATTCTATTTTATTTGCATGTCGTGTGCATATTGTCGGCGAACACTGGTAAAATTTAGTCCTTAACCACAGCTGCCATTATATTAAATAACAACCACGAAAAATTAAACAAACAAATTACTTGTAATGTGATGGTACCATTATTTTATTAGTTAATAAATAAATGAATGAATTAATCAGTTAATGTATAAATCAATTAATCTAGCAAAGTATTATTTATCTATTTTTTTATTCATTCATTCATTCATTCATTCATTCATTCATTCATTCATCCATGTAGTATTCTTTTCATGGCGGTATGGCCCCATCAGTGGCTTATACACTGTTGTTCTCGGGGCCCTAAGAACATAATACACAAAGTGATAAATTAGGGACATCCAGTTGTATGTTGTACACAGCATGATCACATCCGTTATGTGTAAATAACACAAAGGAATTTTTCTGTGTCATTGTACTTGCAGGTTCTACAAATTTTTCGATCCAAGTATTCTTGTCTCTGATCCCGAGACAATCAAGCAAATCATGGTCAAACATTTTGACCGATTTTCGAACAGGGAGGTAAGTCAGTCATAATAACTACCTAATACCTTTCCATTCCCGTAATGCTCGGGTTTCCTTCAATAATTATTCACTGAGAGACATCATTCCTGATAGTAATTTCGAAAAGTTTCCGATAGTGTCGCACGTCAAACTGCGGACTTTCTTTTTTTTTTCTTGCATGTGACTTAACGTTTTAATCTATCCTTCGCAAAAAGTGATGCATGATTTTTCCAAATTGTGGTTTTGATTTTCATATAATCGGTGAGATTAAGATTACACGTCGGTTATACCTCCTCACATGACCCATGTATAGGAAATGCGTTGGCTTCGTTTGTTCGGGTTTGTCTGGATGTGTTTGCACTTTTCTATTTTGTATCTTGTGTGTGTCATTTTGTTCTGTTGCTTTCTTTGGACCTGTCCTCTCAACGTTCTATTTTACATCCTTCTTTGTTTTGTACCGGACCGCCAATTCGCTTACTTAATATCATATTCACGAGTTATTATAGCTTATACTTGTATATCATTTATGTTTCATATTTTGGAGACCAAACAATACACACACATTTATTTATTGAGGCCTGTATGCTTTCAAATAAGATATATATCTTAAATGCGCAAGTCTGTGAAGAATTATCTACAGTTTCTAATGATATAGATTATCATGTTAAATGATATTTCCAGCCGATTCCTTTGGACAATCCCAACATGAACAAAGCCTTGTTCGTCAGCTCAGACGATCTCTGGAGGAAGATTCGACACACTCTGACACCGGCATTCAGCGGCAGGAAAATGAAACTGGTAACATCCAAACACTCGTCGTTTATCGATTAGACATATTATTATGCCTTGATGCACTCATTATTTTTTAAAGGATTTTAAAGCCTAAAGCCACAAAGGCAATTTACAATGAACCCACCGTTGTAAATAAAGCCTTTTTTATTCTTAAACTAGCATGAAATAGACACAGGCGTATACCTTACATACCATTAATCATACAGGGCCGGTGGAACCGGGCTCGCCCCCCCCCCCCCCCCCCCACTCTTTTGCACCCGTATTATACATATATATAGGAATACATAGGGTGTCACCACTTTGCCCCCACTTTATCTTTTACCCCGGAAGTGGCACTAGAAATAAAAGATAAAATGAAAGAAACCTCTGTTTTTTAGCTGAAGACGTTTTTTGTTTTGTTGTGTTTTATTTTTTTACTTTTATTATTTTCTTTTGTTAGCTCATGAAACCCGGAAGTGGGCCCCCACTTTTGAAAACGTGGCGCCGGCCGTGTTATACGCAATTACAGGAAAAGTTTAAAGAGATCATGTACAAAAAGAACGACAAGTTGTCCGTAAGTCACAGACATTGCACTGATGATATTGAATTGACTATAACGCCCTCTCGGTATTATTTCTGATTAGAGGAAGCAGCAACGCTTCACAAGCACGTGTAGTATTAAGAACATTACAGCATAACGTACCTTTACATGAGACTTTGGGATTTGTTTGATATCTACTGTTAATTGCAGATGTCGCTAATGGTCAATGAACCTGCTGACAGATTGTTACAAAACTTCAAAACAATCTACGAGAAGAACAACGGTGTATTCGAATGCAGAGAGTAAGTATTGAATTGTCTGCTTGTCCGTCCGTATCTAGTTCGATCTCGCTATTTCTTATATCTATCTCTCTCATCTTTTCTCGCTCCCTTTCCCTGTCCATTCTCTCACATTATCTCTGTCTCCGTATTTTTCTCCGTCTCTCCCTCCTTCTGTATAAATCTATCTCTAAAAAGTAATGTGTCTACCTCTTTCTCAATAATTATATTGGTCTAATTTTTTCTGTCTGTCTTTTTAATCTCTCCGTCTCTCGAGTTCCATTTCTCTCTCTTGTGTGTGTGTGTGGGGGGGGGGGGGGTAGCTTATTCCTCGTATGCGTTTTCTGTTTGATATCTCGGTCTCATAGAAGACGAGATTTTATCCATACATTTAGTCACATAAACGTTAGCATACATTTACATTATCTTTCATATTCGTATCTTATCTGAAGGAAAAAAGAATTAGAATGATACACATTTAAAACTGCATGCGGCTTAAGATTATAATTTCATTACCTACAGACTCTATGGTGCTTACGTCATTGACACAATCGCGTTGTGTGCCTTCGGCCTTCACGTGGACTCGCAGAGGTGTAAGAATCATCCTTTCGTGACAAACGCCAAGAGGTTTTTCGCCAGCCTCGACTTCACGTCCCCTGCCATGATTCTGTCGAGTAAGGCACAGAGAATGAGGACTAAAAGGTCTTATGTCCCTTTTGCAAACGTCACGAAAGTTTGAATGATTGAAGAATAATGTTTTTCAATATCATAATGTATGAAATCCTACACTATCCTAGACATTTAGGGTGTTAAAACAAATAGGCCTATTAAAATGAAAAACTAACTCCATGCTTCTCAAATATACGCTCCACTTTTTGTACGAGAATAACGGTTGAATTTCTATCTGGATCGGAATAAATCGACTGGAAATATAGGATATTATTTCTACTCCACCACAATGAAGTTTACACTTTTATCATTCTCAGAAAAGGTCTGAAGTACCCACCTCTGCAATAAACCAACTCACAAAAGGAATCTAATTTTCAGGGTTGCAAAAGAGACACCCGAATATTATGAACAACGCTTCTCAAACAAATTATGATAACACAGGATAATGTGAAAAGGAATTTAATCGGATCGTTACGTTATACTGCATAATTCATGCGTCCGGCATTGATGGTAGTTGATTTCCATAAACAATAATCATCAAATAACAGAGAATTGATTTGCCATGCAGAGCCCTTGTAATGTAGAACTATGGTTTTGAGTCTCAACTTAATGCAACAAAGCACTGCCAGGGGTGTGGTAGAATGCTTTCCCGGATTATTTCATGTGGGCCTTATGACAGTGAGACGGGAAGGGGTGTATGTGCACGATGTCGAGATATTGTGCCTATGTCATCTGTATGTTCTATAATAAGAAGGGTTATCTGACCAGGAATGGCGTGGTACCAATTCTACGGAGTGGTCTCTGTATGTTGTGTGCTGCAAGAGCGTTGGTCCAGCCATGGACCATGGTCTAGCCTGAAAAGAACGATGGCGGCGCTGTGTCATAGTGGATAAGACTCTCAACTCCCCAAATGAAGGACCTGAGTTCGATTCCCGCCAAGTGCTTACGACCTTGGACAAGATGTTAATACCCACACAATGTCCCTCTCGACCCAGATGTATATACCTGGCAACGCTATAGGCAGGGCCCTCTGGTAGAATACTTGTATGGTGGCAACATTGTTGAAGAGGCAACCCTGGATAAAGAAGATCTTGTTATCATAATTATATCATTATTGTAAGATACCGTGTCAAATGAGTTTTGGATTTGTCCGTCTGGAAGAGCTAAGGAGTGGTAAGATGACTGTGCATTATAGGTACTTCTTTATTCTATTCAAATGTTTCCATGTTTCTTCCACTTCTCAGCAATCATACCAGGAGCGGGCAAGATTCTGGATTGGCTCGGACTTTCGGTCTTTCCCGAGGACGTCATCGCATTTTTCAAAGCAGTCGTCGATGAGGCCGTCGACAACCGGAAATCTACGAACGACAAGACGGTGCGCCATAAGAAGAGTGAACTTCGTCAATATATTACATCAATATTATTTAATCAGTCAATCTTGGTTGTAGACCGAAACTTTGTAACATAATCATACAAGAAGTATCTAAGTGTGAGGTATTTAAACTAATCTAAAAATTATTCGTGGGAAAAAGCAGCGCAGAAACTAGTAGACAAAGAGAGAAAGAATGAAAGAAAGATACGGAGAGAAAATTAAAAGCGGAATGAAACTGAGAGAGATGAGAGACAATGCAGGAAAAAGAAACTAAGAAAGGATGGTAAGCTGCTTATCAAGAAAACAGTTTCGTCCCATGCATGCCTTCTCAAACAATACTGATACATGATTTACTTGATTTCTACCAGCACACGGTTGACCGCGATAAAACGGCAACAACAACAACAACAACAAAGCCGACATTCTTGGAAAAGTCTGATCCATTCACTTTACCATCTTAAATCTTTTGAAAACCTACAGAGGTTGGATTTCCTGCAGCTGATGATCGACGCGGCCGAAGAGGAAGATGGCGACGATGACGGTGACGGCGGCGAAGATCTCGGGAGCCGCTCTACTAATCGCTCGACGACCGAGTCAAAAACGAAGAGGGAGCCTCTTACTAGGCAGGAACTTACCAGTCAAGTGAGGCAGACGTTTCCTTTACATCTTTGTTTATTGATTCATTTTTAAATTCATTCATAATTATATGTATGTTTGCTCATTTATCGTATTCATGTACTAAGCTTATTATAATAAACACAGTGCTTATAATATTATAGCACATAATTATCACTACCGTGGTGTCTCTATGCGCTTTCAGGGAGAGGGATGAAAGTAGAAAAGCTTATTCACTAATCTATCATGTTCATGTACACTTATCTATCAGTTTATTCGTTTTTCTAATTACGTAATTTCTATTCATTCATTTCCTTCCTTTTACTGGGGAGGGGGTAGATTAATCTGTTCTTATGAAAATTTGAGGGCGTATAAAGTATGCTTATTAAACTTTGAGCTGTTAACCATGCAGTATACTAGTAGTTGATTCTCATTTACACATCCATCAACCATCGACTAGAATTGAATCACCTACGCATTGAGTTTGACAATTTTCTTGTTTATTTGCTTGTTTGTTTCTATGAATTGTCACGGAGAGGTCATGAATATCTCTCAACACACTGATATATACAAGTACGTTTTGTGACCTTGTGATGGGCGTTACAATATTTAAGTCATAATTATGTGTTATTATTCTTATGGTGAGTTCTCCAGTGGGTGTTATTTTTTTTTTCTTTGTTTTTGGACGTAAACGCAGACCATATTGGAATATTCAGACATTGTGTCAGATTAACGTGATTACGTTCTGGTGCCTGAATCACGAAATTCAGGAGCGTCAACGGAGGTGAATGTGCTGCTGTCCGTTTTGCAGTATAGGTCACGGGTCTGATTCCCCAAATCGTTCTTTCTCCTTAATTCCTGGTATTATCGATATTGAGCAATTAACGTGATCTTACTTCCGTAAACTATGATTATAGAATATGACATCTATTGCACTTAGCTGAATATGGACTGAGGATGGAAAATGTACAAACAAACAAACAAACAAACAAACAAACAAAAGAAACAAACAATGTATACGGCTCTCGGAAAGAAGCATGGTCTCAACGGGTCATTGCTCCAAGCACATTATTTGGGTAGGAATCTAATGTTGTGCTTAGCTGGCTCACTCTGTACCAACGGTCAAACGCTGTTTTCATACACGCATTTTCACAACTGCATCATCTAGGATTAGGCGCGGTCAGACTGGCAACAGATCGAGATCTTAAAGATCGCGAACTTTCTCAACCATCTGCCAGTCTGACTGCGCCTTGAGTCATCTTTCTACAGTTTGAAGAGAAAAACAAAAAGAAAAAAGATGCAGACCTTTACTGTTATGAGACAAGCACAGCATAGTTTTTGTTTTGTTTTGTTTTTATCTTTTTCAGGCTCTCGCTTTCTTTTTCGCTGGCTACGAGACAACATCAAGCGCGATTGGTTTTGCGTCCTATCTCCTAGCAACGCACCCCGAGGAGCAGGACCGCCTCATCGAAGAGATCGACAGTTTGGCGCCCTCACGCGACGATGTCACGTACGAGAATATGAAGAGTCTCACTTTTCTCGATAACGTCGTCAACGAAGCTCTGAGATTATACCCGCCCGGTGTCATGTAAGCCAACGGTCATCGTCGTCGCCCTCGACATCATTGTCGAGATAATATCAGAGAAGACAGACAAGCAAACAAACAAACGCAGCGCTACGGAGAAATTAAGCAAATTTTTACACTATTATAGTTTTGAATTCAACCTTCCTCACACCTATCAGTAATGTTATTATTTTTTACTATGTTGAACGTCACCGTTTTTATGTTCTCTTGGACCAGATATTACCTTTTAAACTGAGACTACACAGAATATATTGAGGGTAAAATCAATGAAATTATTGGTCTGATTAACGAGTTTTCCACAAATCATTTGAAAACGAAAATATAGAAAAACACAAGTTTTTCAAATTCAAGATAATTTTTTTTTTTTTGACGTGACTCGTCGGCCCTTAACCTTGACTATTATTTTGGAATGTTTAGAACACTATCAAAGGTAACTGATGAAAGGATAGGTATTTGGTAATTACTCGTATTATAAAAATTATGCTCTCCTTTCTCATTCGTTCATCATGCTCATATACGTTGGTCATCTTTGTTGACAGATCTGTTTTCTTTATTTTATCTTAAGTTTGTGAGTGAAGAAAGCGTAGTGATTTGAAGACGCAAACTTGATGTTGATCATTAGATTGTCGTATCTTTTAATTTTGTCTCCTGTTCACATTTGCCAAGATTCGACCGTATCTGCAGCAGAACAACCGTGATAGGTGACCGAGTTTTCCCCGCCGGAGCCTCGGTTACTTTCAATGTTTGGAGCACCCACCGCGATCCGGAATTCTGGCCAAATCCTGAAAAATTTAATCCCGACAGGTAAAGTCAAACAAATAGGCGCGCTCTACCAGTGTGAGGGGGAATCCCCTCCATGTAAATATGGATTCAGTGAAAGGATAAATCTTAAACAACAACAACAAAAACAAAAACAGCAACAAAAACCATTAAAGGTACTATTTACCTTTGGGAGCAGTGATTTAAAAATTTTTCGAGTTATCACATTTAATGCATATGTGTACAGCAGTTGTATCACAAAACATCCTATACCATATAAAAATTTTAAAATATAAAGCCTAAAATATGAGGAGATATTACCATTTTTCTCACTAAACCAGAACTGTAGACGGTAACAATCTTATTTTATACAACGTCCAAGTAGATCCTTGTAATTTGATTGGAGGATTGTTGGTGACGTAATATCAAATAAGTACTCCATTCAACGCGCCGTGCAATTTTTGTTCTATTTTTGCGTGCAACTTGGTTCGATTTTTTCGTTCTATTCCACGGTTTGAGAAATTGCTCGGTACTGCGTGTACTGTGTGTTGCATATTGAGGATCGCATGCAGCCAGAGCAGGTACGTGTGCGGTACATGCATGCGCGTACATAGGCCTACGTAGTGCTAGTGTACGTGTATGAGCGCTGGTATAGCTGTGACCTGTATCTACACTGATTGCACAAGCCAGAAAGAGAATCGCAGTGGATCCACATGTAAGTCTAGCTATATTTTTCATACATATATAGACTTCTAGGCCTACTTAGACCAAAAAGATCTACTTGGACGTTGTATAAATCAAATAGTGTATGGTCTTTACTCGTGCAATGGAACGAGATTTCGCACTCGGTGAAAGATGAGGCGCACTATTCAACTCGGCTTCGCCTCGTTGAATAGAGCGCCTCTATCTTTCACCTCGTGCGAAATCTCGTACCATTGCACTCGTGACCATTCACTATTTGTATAATAACTATTGTTCACATTTTGTATATTTAACAATACTTAACATTGATTATACTGATCAACCTCTTTTTTTTTACACTGGTTGTTTCTATCCCTAACTCGCATTTCAGAAGTATTTTGAATCACTTAAGCTGGGTTTTTGTTTCATCTGCAAATGGTAAACAATGCCTTTAATGAAGTCTGAGGAAAATCGGAGAATCCTCTAAAGAGTTCTGTGAAATGCTAAAGTTGTGGTTCAATCCATTTACCGTCGTGTCACAGTCACCTTGGTAGTGAAACGATTAAAAAGACGATATAAGAAGATGTCGGCATAATTTAATTTCACACTTTTAGCACAGTGAAAGAGCAATAATGACCTACTTCCTTCACAAGGAAGGGAGAACAACATCTCCCTGAACATGATATGCCAGTATAACAAGTTGAGGAATGTATACTTTAATGACAAACATAAGTAAATATCCAATGTGATATCCTATCTGTGTCTATCTTGTAAAAGACTGTGTCCTTGTGTTGAATAGACTGGTTGCGTTATATCTTATACTCGAAATATATTAACCGTTCACTTGCCAGTAATCTGTTTGTATACACTCCGTGAGATTACTGCAGTTGTCAGTGTTCTGTATTTACCGGTAACTAAATCAAAATATCTTGAAACGTTACTTATTAACTAAGATTATCTTTTTGGTATGGAGATGAAACATAATAACAAAGGCGGAACGACGCGTGTGGGAACAGAATATTTAGTGTACAATATAATTATATACAGTATATTTAATTTGATTTGATTTATTTCCGCATTCAATCAAATACAAATTGAATACAAAGTTCAAAAGCACAAAGACAAAGAATAACAAGTGCAGTGATATAAAACGATAACGGTATACACAAATGAATACACATAGGTAATTGCATTGAGCAATATACATACACCGAAACATAAAATAAAATATACAGCATTTTTCAGTAAATAACAGAGATAATTGAATGCACGAGACCGCCATCTTGAGCGATTAATTGAAATGGATGGATTAATATTTATCAATATTTATAAATATTTAATAATATTTATTTGCCTACAGATAAACGCTGATTGAGGAAGTGTGATGTACACTGAAAAAAAAAAACAACTGTCAAGCACGAAAGTGAGACAGGTTGTCAAATAAACTGGATTATAGTCAAATAGTATTTAGGCAATATTTCTCCAGCGATGGAATGAATGGGCATGTTCATTATGAGAAATCATGGAGTTTCTCTTTTTTTTTTTTTTTGTTCCTTCATTCTTGTGGCATTTGTCGTTAAAGCCAGTAATGCTTATTATTACTGATTATTGTCATGCTGTAATCATACTGTAATGAAAAACGGTCTTTAACATAGTTTAACCACAATAGTCGACCAGCTAAGACGTACATTTCAGCTAGAAAGTGGTAAAATTGGTTCCGATTGTAATATACAAAACTTGGTTCATGTCGTTATATACATTCAGGGCGTCTCTAATTGCAAATAGTAAGCCTACAGGGATGACAGGAGGTCGCACTGTCTGCTTTCATTAAGACTGAAATCTAGACGGGTTATGCTTTTGTAGTTTGAACTTTGCATGCTATTGTAAGGAAATGTCATCATTTGTTATCCTCCGTTTATTCTCCATGCACTGAGTGAAGGTTTAGTAAGGAAAACCGGGCCAAGCGTCACCCGTTTGCTCATCTGCCATTCGGCGGCGGTCCTCGGGTGTGCATCGGCCTGCGGTTCGCCATGATGGAAATCAAGACCGCCCTTGTTCGAGTCCTGCAAGAGTTCCGACTCGAGGTCGCATCGGCGACAGAGGTGAGAAGATATGACCGATATCGACATTGTGACGCCACCAGTCTTTGGAAAGTGAATGGAGGTCGGGTTCAGGTCCTGTTATGCACGTCCATATTAAAGGGCTGTTATAAATAGTTTTTGTTGAGATGGGGATAAGAAACCATTTACAGTAAAGAGCATACAATCATACTACATTCTAAGAGGAATTAACATGTTATTGTATGAAAATCGGTTCTGATATGGCTGAGATATCTAAATACAAAGCAAAGCAAAGTGGTCCTGATAAAAATGTTGGGTCTCCACCTTTTATCATGACTACTTGGTTTTGCTTTGTGTTTGGATATCTGGGTGCTGCCTTCGATTTTAAGGACGTTTAAACAGTTTATTTAATGATTATATTTGCAGGTTTATTGGAGTTGTAATGTAATTGTGTAAGATAGGGCCTCATCCACGTCAAGCTCTGCTTATGATGACTGTCCCCTGTATTGATTCTCCCTTGTTCAGTGACGAATACAGTACGCATTAAAATGTTGCCTTACAATTCGCATGTAAATAGGTACGATGTATGCACTTTGATATTTCATATAGTTTCCAATTATCTCGGTAAAAGTTAAAACCTGATTCCCCATCTCAATCCAAAGTATCACCCCTTTAACTGATGGATACCTTTGTCCGTTGAGAGTTGTGTGATTGAGACGAGGAAACTTAATGAGCAATAGCACATGACGAATATCCATTGCTGGCGGCTGGTGAAGAAAGAAAGATTTATTGTCTAGACAAGAGCTGTTTTGACAAAAACTGTCTCGAAGTCAACGCACTTGATTTAGAAGGGCCATTCACATTCGGAAAATTGCAAAGTCAACCTCGCGATTTTCCCAGTGTTCTAGAATGGCCCTATATACTTATAGACATTTCATTCACGGCTGCATAACAGAAATGTCTCAATCTTTAGGTTGAAGGACAGTGTTCAGTTTTACTTATACAACATCACAACATGCATTCCATTAAGGCCCGGTCCCACTGCACTTACGGATGCAAAGAGGATGTACTAAAGCGTACAAAAAATCTTGCCATCCGTTGGAAAACGCTACGAATCCGCTGTGTACCCATCGCATACGTGTTTCATCCGCTTTATCCATCGAGCATCCGTCCACTGTGATTTCATCCGCGCAAAAAGTTTTAAGCTGCTTAAAACTTATAGAACGGATGAACTTTCCGCTGTGTACGATGTAAATCCGCGACATATGAGCAACAAACGTTGTATGTCCGTGCGGCATCCCCTAAACGTCCGCTGCATCCTCTCTATATCCTCTGGGCATCCTCGCAACTCACATCCGCTGCAGCTAAAAACGGAAAGAGGGAGGAAAGATATGGTACGTGGAACGTCTTTACATCGTTAATAGCACGTTAATAGAAAGGATGTAAGCGTATGCATCTCGTATATAACGCATTTCGAAAGCATCCCCCCTGCATCCGCTCTGCATCCGCTCTGCATCCACTCTGCATCCGCTTTTTCTGCTATGCGTCCGTTTCGCAATTATCTCCGGTAACCCCTTCGGAGCTGTCATCCCCTTCCATCCGCTTTCATCCGCTAGGCTTCCGATGAACATCCGTTTAACATCCCCGCTACATACTACCCACGTCCGTTCTATTTCCGTTCTGTTACCGCCAATTTTCGCCAATTTTGTCAATTTCTGGAGCGGATGAAAGCGGATGAAGCCATCCCCGAAATTTTGCTCGTCCGCTGTGTCCTTTCTGCATACGCTTTGTGTCCGTCGGCCAGTGGGACCGGGCCTTTAGTTGTCATCAACTCAAGCGGATTACGTGTGCGTAGGCCCTATTCATAAGTTGTCATCAACACTCCACACCATGTCACGCTGGCTATAACAAATCGAGTAAATTGAAGAAAATTATGAAAGATTGAAGTTACACGTATTCGCACGTTACATTGACACTAGCAGCAACTACATAAGCCTGTAATGCAAATCAGATGCGGTAATGATGTAATTGTCAAACAATATTTTCTCACTGACCTAAGTGTAAAGCTTCTTTAAAATTCCTCCTATTTGTAGCTATATGCCTTTGGTGTTTCATTCTGGTTGGTTTTATCATGAGTAATCACTTTGTAAAACGCTTTATTCATGACATCTTCATTCCCTCTTCCATAGAGGTGGAAGATGTTTAACATTCCTTCTTTCTTAAACATTTCAACTCCGATGTGCTTCACTTACAGATTCCACCTGAGCTTGGGAAAATGGGATTTATCTTTCCACCAAAAGGCATCACCCTTCGAGTTGTGCCCAGGAAGGATGACCGCTCGTAAAGAGCAATTAATCATCCTCGCCGCTTTGACGCCTGTTCGAAAGACTAATTCTTACGGCGTCGCGACGCGTCTTTGATGTCGTCGGTGTTATTTGTGCTTTAGAATATTCCAATGTATTTACTATTCTTTGGAAAGATGAAAGAAAGAAAACCTAATATGATATTATATCTTTTTAATACGCTCGTGTCTCACTAGATCTATGTACTTAGGATCCTCAATTCAATTTATCCATTCGCTTTTAAGCTTAACTGTGCGAGCGTAATATAATATGTAATATATATTATTTCTGTTTATTTCGATGCATAGAATACATATTCATGTAGGCCTATATGAAAAAAAAATGTTTTTAATTATGTATATATGAAGAGCTTGCTTCCAAAAGGCGCTAAATCTTTTAATTTTTCAATGGATTTAGCGCCTTTTGGAAGCAAGCTCTTCATATATAAATATAGTGGAAGCTTTGAGCAAAGACCGGTGCTCTACTGACTGAGCTACAGAAAGCTCTAGAACAGTGTCCGTCCCATAACCCTTGATTTTCAGTGCTCCTGTAGTCAGAAGCTATGTGTGTGTATGTGTACCACACACACACACACACACACACACACGCACATACACGCACACACATTAACGTGACATAAACCTAAGATTGCTCATCTGTTTCAATATACAAACGTGATATACCTTGAAATGATTTTTGACTCATACTATAGCTAATATCTCGTCATAATCCCACTTTCAGACACATGCATTCACACTATCATACACGATTTGTTATAGCCGCTGCTACATTACGGAGTATTCGTGAACTTCTCGAATACGGACAGAATTAGTGGATGAAGCATGACTTGACAACCAGCAAAACTGGCGATATAACCCTTTGGTGAAATAGGTCTATCTACAGCTGATCCGATCACGGCAACTTAGGATATGGATATGGGGAACTAGGGAATGGAATTAAAATGGATCAATATGGACTTGGGCGTAGAACCCTAAGATATTCTGGTATGTGGTTATTTCCTAAATGTTACATCCATACTGTTAGGAATGAATTGAAAAAAAAAAGAAAGATAAGATATTCTGGTATGTGGTTATTTCTTAAATGTTACATCCATACTGTTAGGAATGAATTGAAAAAAAAAAGAAAGATCGATAGGAAAGAAATACATACAATACAATTAAGATGATTTAATGAGACTTTGAAATGAAAATGAAATTGTATTATTCTGATGAAATTGGGCGGGAAAACCTATATGGACGTTTGTAGTGCCGTTGTGATCCACAAAGGGGTGTGTGGTATATGCACACTGGTCGCCCAGACAGACAGACAGACAGACACACACACACACACACACACACATACTTCATATGCAGGTATGGGTGTAGGTCTACAGCTTAGCAGGTACAGAAAGGGCTGGCACTGTGTTTCCATGCATGCAGGGGTCAAATAGAATTTATTACTTTATTGCGTTAATATCACACGCTTCGTGCAAGATACATGTATTCATCGCTGCTGGAAATAAAAATGTCAACACTCGGTACTTGGATACGACCCCGGCATAAAAAAGGAGCACAACAAACAGCCCTGGACAGTTTTGCATGGAAATGAATGACTGTGAATGGTGGTGGTTCCGAGCCAATACACTCTTCGCACCGTCAATTCCTTCATCTTGAGGTTTGAACCAACAGGTCAGAATGAAACCCATTTATGCTGCACATAATCATTTCTAATCGGAAAGCTGAAGTACTCTCTAAAAAATCGAGTGAAAATTTTCACTCTAAAAAGAGTGAATACAAAAAAGAGTGAATTTCGAGTGAAATTGGAGTGAATTTTGAGTAAAAATGTTCATTTTCACTCATTTTGGAGTGACGTCAGGGATCACTCCAAAATCTTCGAGTGATCCCTGACGTCACTCCAAAATGAGTGAAAATGAGCATTTTCACTCAAAATTCACTCCAATTTCACTCGAAATTCACTCTTTTTTGTATTCACTCTTTTTAGAGTGAAAATTTTCACTCGATTGTTTTTAGAGAGTACTATGGTATCAAAGAATATCGATAGAAATGAATGGCAGAATTACAGACTTGAGACAGTTTATTTCAGCGGATACTGATTGTATCAATGAAAGTATGACGGCGGTTAGATCTGAAGTCCCACCTATAGGGATCTATAATGGATACCATTGTTACTTTGTATTTTTCATTACGACGTAATAACATTATATAAATAAAAATTAATATGCATTCAAAAACATTTCCCTATATGCCAATGCTGCAGGCATTTTCAGTCATAGTTTTTTAATCAAGGAGGTACGGAATAATTTGCAATTGATTTTGATGTTATCTGTGAATGGTATTTATAGATCTTAACAGTATATGCACTCACACCCACAAAAGATAAAGGTCATGGCTTTTGGTCACTGGATAATTGGGAAACAATGTTCTGTGAAGATAGTATACAAAAACCTCTCTCCTGAGAAAATTTTAAATAATGTAATATTTTGGATGTTTCGCTTAACTCTGGTGTGACATGAGAAGAACAGGATTCAAGTATTGATTGTGAAATCTCTCGGAAGATGGTTAGATTTGGAGAATCAAGCAATTTCGCTGAAATAAAACATGGAAGATTTTTTTTCTTTTTAAAATCTTGACATGATTTTTCCTTACATTGATTCCTGTATTGCAGTGCATTATGGGGTATCTGCACTCAATAGGAATAAGAAACAATAACTTCAGAAGAAGTATGCAATTGAAAAAGGAATTAGGATTATCTTAGATCAAAGCATAAATTTAAACAAAGTAATCAGTGAAAGAGCGTATCAAATAATGGTATTGTGTTCTTGCTAACTGGAATCACCAATTAACAGACTAGTATTCAGGACTCAATATCCAATAAAGTGCCCCCTTAATTAATACTCCCGGACTATTGAAGAAAATTATTTACGTATATTATGTTTTGTTATCTTGAACAATGCATTCCCACGCCCAATAGTGCATTGTTCGAAATGGAACGTCCCTCCATCTACTTTCAAAATTGTGAATATACTGCAAAGCTTAAAAAATTGATGAGATTAGTTATTAAATGAAATGAAATGCGGGCATTTATGACCTCGTGTGCATTCAGCGAGTGAAAACGGATGGGCCCTGGCGGATAGGTTTCGCGTTTCCTTTTATTATTCTTTTCTGCATTAACTAGTTAAGCGCACTTCGATATAACTTGTTTTCTTTCCACTTTCATTGTGATATTCTGATAAAATTGCACAATTTATATGATTCTTGTATATTGTTTGATGTACTCGCCATGTGGATATAACTTGATACAGATATACATATAATGCATGTCTTATATTATGTTCCATGTAAATTCTTGATGTATGGAATCATGGTAAAACTCATTTGGCTCCTTTGGTAAACTGTTTTGTACTGAAATGAACATGCCAATCCTGCAGGAAGGAAAAGAAATATGAGTGTGTCCATAGATAATGAGTTAGATGTGTATCACAATCCAATTGTGAATTCTTCTTTTGTATATAGAGTTACAAAATGAAATTTTATTGCTTACTTGTTTATTCATTTAAAAACAAATTTGATATTATTATAATTGTATCCATGTTTTGTTGAAACTTATGCGTGATTCAAAGTTCCTTAAATATTATGTACTCATGTATAAGCACTCATGTAAGCATTATGTATATTCCTTTGTATTACTTTATGTGGAAATAAAACCACATGAATTGAATTGAATTAAAGGAATTTAGCCGTTTCATTTTTCTTGAAGGAACTGCATCGTTTCCGTGCTCATGTATCAAGTTTTGTATAAATTACAATATTTTCCCTCCAACTTTCTCTTTTCTTTTCTCATCTTCTTAAGTTTATGAGATACGAACTTTGACCTTTACAAAATCCCATCTGATCGCTTCTGATGGATGCGTTTGGTCAAGCAAAAAGCAAATTATTGCTATAGCAACCGTTCTGTATGGTGATTTATAACGCATATTAATAAGTCTGTCACAGATTCATGTGTAACGAAAATTGTTGAAATTGTAGAAATTAATCGCCATAGTGTGTAGTATTATATATATACAAGCACACACACACACATATATATATATATATATATATATATATATACAAACATGTATATATATATATATATATACAAATATATATAAACACATATATATATATATATATATTATATATATATATATATATATATATATATATATATATATATATATATAATATGTTTGATATTGGTGGCAGGGAAAAGGAATTGTAAATAATGTGTCATACAGAAATCAAATCAAGTCAAAACAAATCAAATCAAATCACTACTGATACTTGCAACCCGAGAGCACAGTCCTGTTCACTATACCAGTCTGGTAAATTTTACTGTTTATATTGAGTTACTCCGATAAACACTTCAAACACCGCAGATAATACTTCTTGTGTACAGGTTAATCTATCATATATAAAGTGACATATAAAGCATAATAGTGTAGTAGGCCTCCTTCATACCATATGTCAACCCGTTACTGAACTTACCCAGCTCATTCACATTTCAGTAAAATAGGATTACAGAAGCACGATAATTTTTGTGCAAACTACAGCCTATAGATTTTGTGTGTCATTTGCATCAACGTAATTCCTAACAGGCTTGGTGCAGCATCAAAACATGTATCCTTATAATGTGCATGTAATGTGCTGTATGTATGACCAGGGAAAACTTTTCACTGAAACAAAATAAGGTCATTAAAAAATATAATCTGTATAAACGAGTTAGCATCCCATTTACTTGAGCAGAGAGGTCTAGTTTACAGTGTTATACCTTCTTTATAACCTTACATAAAAGTGCTTGCATTTACACACGTTCTCCCTTGCGCTGTGATATAAGACTTGGCCCCATTTCATTAAATTTGTTATCAATAACCAGTTGTTACAATCTACTGAAATCCTTGCATCTGATTGGCTGAGAGCAAGTTTGTCATAGAAATGTGGCAGCCGTCACTGATTACAAGTTTCATGAAACGTGACCCATGTCCCCATTGCAATGCCTCGCTTTGTGACTCATTTCTTCCACAATAACTTTATGCCATGTTCACCTGAAAAACAAATACTAAAAGGTGTATTATTTACCTTACAAATTATTAAACGTATATATAGGAGTACAGTCTGTATTAGAAATTGCACGTCTCACAATATCGCGATTTTGTAAACAACCTAAAAAGGCAGATAAATAATACTCGCCCACTTCAGTAAGTCACCGTACATGCACTGCATGTCTGAATGCACTCCTAGCGTGCAAACCAATTATACTACCCCGCAATTGATTATAATAGCAGGCTGTTTTTTGTTAAAGCCCTTAAACCCACTATACGATTTGTACCAACTGCTTACAATATAATATTATGTGTGGGACTGTGTGGAAGAGATATGCCCTGTGCACGTAAAAGAAGCCACTGCACTTTTCGTAAAGAGCAGCGTGGAGTTACACTTAAAGCTCCATGACAACAGGGTGAAATCGTGATGAAGTGGTGAAACATATCCGGCTGGCGATATCTACAGTTAATCTTCAGGACTGAAGAAGGCGGATTGAGATATTCGCTATTCTCAAGGTGTTAAAAAACGAGGAAAATAATAAGAAGAGATGGGAAATTTTCCCGATCATAATTTCAAGGATATTCCTTGTTATACAACTTGTGAGGTATCCTGTGAAAGGTTTTATTTTGTTCTATCTGATGATGAACTTTCTTTAAAGTGTTTAAAAGTGGCTCGTTAGGCGATCAAACTCTTCACAATCAATAATTGCCCGAACCATCTTCTCCTTTAAACCTTTATCGTTGTGATAAAGGTTCAAATTCTTAGCGACTATAAAGAGGTTTTTCCCAATCCTTTAGCTACAATAAACAGACGTATGATTATGACCAAAGTATAAGGCTGAAATGAAAAGGCTGAAATGAACGTTTATCGTTTTTTTTTTATTGTACATTATGAAATACTAACAGTTAGTCATAAAGAAAATCTAATAAGAACAGAACTGAGTATGACCCATTGCAATGCATTTCAAAAGGTTGAAAGCGCAGACATTAATCCTCTGGATAACGTGGGAATAGCATCATTCACAACAGGCTTACTCTTAAATTGAGTTGAAGTTGATTGTACCTATATTTGCATCAGAAAACAAAAATCCCCCACACCCTCCCGTCCAATACCCTATACCGCACCCCACCCTCTCCGCTATAGCTAGGTCGCTGCACTTATAGGTACATATTGTATTGAATTGGTTTGATCAGGGCCCACTACGTGTGAACCCCCATAAAAGGTTCTACTTAGGGGCCTATAAGATTATGTCGAAGATAGGCTCTGCTGAATGCTTATGAGTGCATGTCTGCAAGTGTTTTTGTCATTCCTATTTTTGTGCGTCTGCTTACTTTAAATCTTGTCCTCAATTTTTGTTTCAAGATTTGATCACTCCTCACCAATGATAGAAATTATCTCTGATTCGTCCTTCTTCGTCTTATAAGTTATTAGTGATCACTATATAGTGCCATGAAAGGCAACTATTGCATAATCATTGCATTCACAAAAAGCGCAAACTATATACACCAATATAATGCACATTCAGCACCATTCAGAATGAATTCACAATGCCTTGCACTGTCACTCAAGCACAAAATGACTTCGTCTATAAAAACCAACCCCCAAAACCTTTACCTGCCTACACACACACATACACACTTCAGTAAGAAATTATCATCCCACATACTTGTTTCACCTTCCTTATAGTCAAGCACTGCCTATGATGGCCGTCTCCTGTATTATCTCCCTTGTTTGTGCATAAGAAATTAGTAATATTAAATATAGTGCATAGTATGAAATGCCCTATATGCTATAAAGGAAAAGGATGTTAGGGAACTTTCATTTTCTAAACTGATTTCTATCTGTTTTACTCATTTTTCATACTTTGGTATATATTTACTTCAAGGAGAAATGCACAGATAAGGCCAAACCAAATACAGTCCGACCTCTATCCGGCATCCCTTTGTCCGGATCTCTTTGTTATCCGGATGCCGTCTCGGCTTGGTTTTTTTTTTCTCTCTCTTTGGTGTGTGTGTTTTCTTTCAAACATAGTTAGCATACATACACATCTAATTTTCATCTAAATAACATGCATTCAGACAGTCACTACTCCCATATCACTGCAAGAACATGGACAGAAAACTTTTCATTAAATCAGGGCATGGTACAAGCAAACAAACAGTTGCGAGTATCATGGCCAACCCGACGTTTTGAAAAGGGTGTGTGTAGGGGGAGGGGGGCAGTTCATATTTCTAGTGCCACTTAAATTAATTAATTTGTTTATCTATGAATGAATTAATTGATTAATTTATTCATTTATATATTCATTTTTTATTTTTCATTCATTCACTCATTCATTCATTCATTCATTTATTCATTCGTTCATTCATTTCATTCATGTATTTATTTTGTTCTTTTTTAGTATAGGTTTTCCCGGCCAATTTCGCACATTTGTCAGTCCATTTGATAAAAGGTTCATCCAATCTAGCGAAAATCCTCGTTACTGCACATTCTGTCATTCAAAATTGCAAGTTGGTCATTCAATTTAGTATTTCGATCAATGAAATTTGCACATGTGCCTTTCGAAGGGCATTCAAATTGGCACGTGCCCTTCAGTCATTCATATTCGCCAGCACTGGCCGAAAAGGGTATTTCAGTCATTCAGTTTCGCGTATGGGCAGTCAAATTGCAAGCATGTTCACTCAAATTAACGTCATGTTATTTCTTTCTTGAAAAGGTGAGAACATTTTTTTTTAACGCGTATTTCTATGTGACTTTTTGTTTCATCCACGAGTATCATAATCATCATGATTACAAGTCTCATAATATTTTGGACCCTATATAACTCGAGTGTGTTGTTCTGTAACGCCCCTTTTCTTCTATACATGTCATTTTAGGCCTAGATACCAATTACAGTCATGACAGCACAAGTTAGATACAGACGTATTTCTCAAGAAGACAGAGAAAGAATCATAGAGACATTTGATGATCAAACCTTGACTTCCTAGATCTGGCGGACACACTCGGAATAAAGCGCTCAACGGCCAGCTAAAGTTGTGACCACATGCACTATCTTCGCACTGGAAGACTCAATAAGCACATTGAAAAAAAAAAAAAAAAACTGTTGCCAAAATCTCAAAAAATAAATACGAAAATATGAAATGTAATGACGCTTGCAAAACAATAACTATGTTGAAAAAAATAAAGAAAGAACCAAAGCATAAACATGCGTGCTAAATTGACTGCAAAAGATGTTAAATTGGATGCCCAAAAATGAATTCGAATGAACGAGTGCGGCATGTCCGTGATCACGTGACTATGTCAGTCTAAATTGAACGAACGAATAACGAAATGGTGCTTGTTTTACGAATTTCAATTGAAAAAGTGTTAATTAGAATGAGGCTAAAGGTAATTTGCATGCTCCTAAATGATTTTGAATGAAGAGATCATGAAATTGAAATACCGAACATGTCATCTACGCTAAATTTTGCTAAATTGAATGCAGCAATTAGGAATTGGGCTGACAAAAGTGCGAAATTGGCCGGGAAAATCTATATCATGGTAACCCTTTCAGCTCACTCACACACTCAACTGTTCTACCGATCCCTGCATCACGTACAAAATACAATTTGAATAAAAAACAAAAACTTACAGACATGATAACAGAGAGGAAACACGACTTACACAAAATTATAAATACACGAGAAACGGTTGTACACAGGCCATTCAAGCAAAAACAAAAATAAAATCAAGTACGGAAACAAAGATAAAAAGGAACAAAGAAAAGCCGCACACATACATATAACATTCACCTCCACACTAGTGCACACACCCACCCAGACCCACACTTAAACTTGCACACACACACACACACACACACACACAAACAAACAGCCATGCTTCCGAATATAAAGTCTATCGAGGAAACTTAGCATTTTGCAATGCCGTTATGTGAGTTAACAAAGGTAGCGTTTCCAATGAAATCATTTAGGGGCATTCCAGACGATTTTCATATTAATTTCACATCATGTAGTACATAAGTCACAGCTCCATGTATAGATTTGTGGAATTTATTGTGGTTCTTGAGCAGAGAAAAAATACTTTGAAAAACCCTCAACAAATTACACTGAACGAGGATGATGACATAGGGCTCACATATTTCAGAAATGTAGCAGTTTAATATTCCATTATAATGCATTTGTACTGCTTGCTTGCGAGTTCACCATTGTACATAATGGCCCGAATTCACGAAGGTGGTACAAATGAAACCATGGTTTTAAACCATGGACAAAAACCATGGAGCGCCAAGTGTCGCACGGAATATTTCGCTACGAAATTGGTCATTTCGTCGACAAAATGACCACTTCGTTAACTAAATTATCATTTCGTGGACGAAATGTTCATTTAGTTACAAAATGTTGTTATTTCGTTACAAAATAATCATTTCATCGACGAAATGACTGATTTCGTAACGAAATATTCCATGCGACACCTGGCGCTCCATGGTTTTTGTCCATGGTTTAAACCATGGTTTCATTTGTACCACCTTCGTGAATTCGGGCCAAAAAGGGAGTTCACGGTTGCGATTTGCGCATGTGCAAAATAAAGGTCAAATGAGAATGTTTGTGTATTTGCCATTGACTTTCAAACGAAAAGAATCCTCAGGCAAATGAGGATTTGGAATGTTAAGTTGTGTGTTTCACCTTGTTAGAACGCACAGGTGAAAGTGATTCATCAATAATGTTTAACAAAAGCTGCACACGCATTTCATTGACATTGATTACAAAGGTGGCATGCTTCAACAAAAAATGCTCTGTCACAGGTCCTTTCCATGTTATTTGAAAGTCTATGGTGTAGGGGTCAAATGAGACATGCGCTAACCATGAACTCCCTTATACATTATATTTGTACTGCTTGCATGCTTGCGAGTTCACCTGTGTACAATCTGTGCATGCAGGGAGGTGCCTCCCTGGTGCATGCCTTCATCTTTTGTTCTGCTTCCTTGAGCCCCAACTCATGCATTCCTGTGCATGGTGACCCTGCCATGTCATCATCCTTGTTCATGGCAATTCGTTACAAATTTCGAAAATATTCTTATTCTTCATCCCAGTTATCATAAATTCTGAAACTCTGTCCTCAGTATAACTTATTTATAGTTGTTCAGGGTAGATCCTGTTTGGCACATGCATGCTTCAAATATTTTTGAGCGGCGGCTTCGAACATCAGCTAGCAAAGGAAATAAGACGGTTGTGACTCCATTCTCTAGAACCTCCTTGGTATTATCATGGACATAATATACGTACATAAGAAATGGACTGTTCACGGCAGTCTTTCTTTGATGTAATGATCGTCACCGACACCTGATTATGTGCATCTTATAATGAGTAAATTAAGGTGTCTGGACAATAACGATCGTGTGATCATGTATCGTCATTAACACAAGGATCGTTTCCCTCATTTCAGTCTTGTTTCGCTGATGTGCCTTTTTTCAGACGTGTTCTCTACCAGTACCGTCCCTTTTGCTCTGGAATAAGCTGGAGAAAAGTGAAATATTGAGATCGCAAATGACAATCATTCTGCCAAAATGTTAACTTTCTTTTAAAAACTACCTTCTTCTCCCATGCGAAATGAAGTATGATTTCCTAACATACACCACAACTGCACATTCCCTTTACTTGATTTTTGTGAGTTATTTTCTTCTGCGCATAATAATAGTTTTAGATTTCTCGAATCTCCGTCTTGGACCCCGTTTACAGTGCGGGGCCGGGCTCGGCAGCGGCTCGGCCGCGGCCGAGCCCGACCTCAATTGCGCGGCCGAGCCTCGCAATTTTGTCCGTTTACACTGCTGGGCTCGGCCGCGCTTTTAATTCAAACCTTTCAATATTTTGTCGTAGTGGCGCTCTGCTTGTAAACAAACGCTATTTGGTATAGCCTGGTTTTCAGACCCTTTGCCAACTGGATTCCGTGGCGACGAAGTCGCCGTTCGGGCAAAGGCCTTTGCCGAAGGAAAAATCCTTTGCAGGACAAAACCACCTTAAACTATACTAGTTTTCCACTTTGAGGGGGTTAATTTCGTGAATAGCGAAATAGTACGGGCAGAGGTTCTGGAAGCCAGACTAAAATTGGCCGCGCAATTGGCCCAGTTTGCGTTTACACCAAGACCCCGTTTACAGTGCGAGGCTCGGCCGCGGCTCGGCCGCGGCCGAGTCCAGCCTCGCTTCAGTGTAAACGCGCAAAAGGCCAAATGCGAGGCCAAAATTGGCCTCGCATTTGGCCTCGCTCTGGAGGTGGTCGGCCGCGGCCGAGCCGCGGCCGAGCCCGGCCTTTTCTCAGTGTAAACGCAAACTGGGCCAAATGCGCGGCCAATTTTAGTCTGCCTTCCAGATCCTCTGCCCGTACTATTTCGCTATTCACGATATTAACCCCCTCAACGTCGACAACTAGTATAGTTTAAGGTGGACACAATTAAGGTGGACGCAATTGAGGCCGGGATCGGCCGCGGCCGAGCCGCGGCCGAGCCTCGCAATTTTGTCCGTTTACACTGCTGGGCTCGGCCGCGCTTTTAATTCAAACCTTTCAATATTTTGTCGTAGTGGCCCTCTGCTTGTAAACAAACGCAATTTGGAATAGTCTGGTTTTCAGACCCTTTGCCAACTGCATTCCGTTGCGACGAAGTCGCCGTTCGGGCAAAGGCCTTTGCCGAAGGAAAAATCCTTTGCAGGACAAAACCACCTTAAACTATATTAGTTGTCGACGTTGAGGGGGTTAATATCGTGAATAGCGAAATAGTACGGGCAGAGGATCTGGGGGGCATTTCATGAAGGAACTTGTCGGATAAAATATCTGACAAGTCAGTTATATCCGACAAGTTTTGAGAAATTCTTTAGTCTGATTGGCTGATTTCTCTGAACTTGTCGGATATAACTGACTTGTCAGATATTTTATCCGACAAGTTCCTTCATGAAATGCCCCCCTGGAAGGCAGACTAAAATTGGCCGCGCAATTGGCCGCGCATTTGGCCCAGTTTGCTCGGCCGCGGCTCGGCCGCGGCCGAGACCACCTCCAGAGCGAGGCCAAATGCGAGGCCAATTTTGGCCTCGCATTTGGCCTTTTGCGCGTTTACACTGAAGCGAGGCTGGACTCGGCCGCGGCCGAGCCGCGGCCGAGCCTCGCACTGTAAACGGGGTCCAAGAAGAGGCCGGGCTCCAGAGCGAGGCCAAATGCGAGGCCAATTTTGGCAAAGGCCTTTGCCGAAGGAAAAATCCTTTGCAGGACAAAATTGCGAGGCTCGGCCGCGGCTCGGCCGCGGCCGAGCCCGGCCTCAATTGCGCGGCCGAGCCTCGCAATTTTGTCCGTTTACACTGCTGGGCTCGGCCGCGCTTTTAATTCAAACCTTTCAATATTTTGTCGTAGTGGCGCTCTGCTTGTAAACAAACGCAATTTGGTATAGTCTGGTTTTCAGACCCTTTGCCAACTGCATTCCGTTGCGACGAAGTCGCCGTTCGGGCAAAGGCCTTTGCCGAAGGAAAAATCCTTTGCAGGACAAAACCACCTTAAACTATACTAGTTGTCGACGTTGAGGGGGTTAATATCGTGAATAGCGAAATAGTACGGGCAGAGGATCTGGAAGGCAGACTAAAATTGGCCGCGCAATTGGCCGCGCATTTGGCCCAGTTTGCGTTTACACTGAGAAAAGGCCGGGCTCGGCCGCGGCTCGGCCGCGGCCGAGACCACCTCCAGAGCGAGGCCAAATGCGAGGCCAATTTTGGCCTCGCATTTGGCCTTTTGCGCGTTTACACTGAAGCGAGGCTGGACTCGGCCGCGGCCGAGCCGCGGCCGAGCCTCGCACTGTAAACGGGGTCCAAGAAGAGGCCGGGCTCCAGAGCGAGGCCAAATGCGAGGCCAATTTTGGCCTCGCATTTGGCCTTTTGCGCGTTTACACTAAAGCGGGGCTGGGCTCGGCCGCGGCTCGGCCGCGGCCGAGCCTCGCACTGTAAACGGGGTCTTGTTCTTCTCCCGGCTTGCTGGCGGTGACGCTCATGGGATCAAAAAAGTAAAGCATGCTAAAAATGTCTTTGTGGCGCTTTTGAGATGTACGGGTGCATGAACGATACGATGAATGTCCATGTGTATTAGGTCCATGGTATTATGTAGAGGAGGTAAGTAGATGTGTACACAGTGGCGTATCTAGGGAAAATGGCGCCCGGGGCAAGCGCGAAAATTCTGAAAAAGTGTTCAACCCAAATCCCATCCCGGTAGGGACTTTAAAAAAAGTCCACATGATATGCTTTTTCAAGCAACTAAAAGGGGTCTTTTGAGGGTGATTTAAATTAAATAAATTTTGATGAATATTAGCGAGCGAGCGCAGCGAGCGAGCCGAACATTTTTGTATTTCACCTGACAAAACATGGGATCCTTGTCATTTTTTGCTTATTAAATCTTACAATTCCAATCAAGATATAGTGACGGCCTTATAGATAACGATTTATACCAACAAACTAAGGACTTGAAAAAATACTCTCAATTAGTATGCGCGAGTGAAGCGAAATTTGTATATTTGTGCATCATCATCACATTTTGTTCTTTTTTTTTTTTGGCTAAATTTTGGCGAGCGAGCGCAGCGAGTGAGCCGAAAAATTTTTTATTTCAGCTGACAAAACATGGGATTCTTGTCATTTTTTGCTTATTAAATCTTACAATTCCAATCAAGATATAGTGACGGCCTTATAGATAACGATTTATACCAGCAAACTAAGGACTTGAAAAAATACTCTCAATTAGTATGCGCGAGTGAAGCAAAATTTGTATATTTCTGCATCATCATCACGTTTTGTTCTTTTTTTTTTGGCTAAATTTTGGCGAGCGAGCGCAGCGAGCGAGCCGAAAAATTTTGTATTTCAGCTGACAAAACATTGGATTCTTGTCATTTTTTGCTTATTGTTACAATTCTAATCAAGATATAATGACGGCCTTATAGATAACAATTTATACCAACAAACTAAGGACTTGAAAAAAAAAATACTCTCAATTAGTATGCGCGAGTGAGCGGAAATTTGTATATTTCTGCGTCATCATCATGTTTTGTTCTTATCTTTTTTTGATAAATTTTGGCAAGCGAGCGCAGCGAGGGAGCCGAAAATTTTTGTATTTCAGCTGACAAAACATGGGATTCTTGTCATTTTTTTGCTTATTAAATCTTACAATTCTAATCAAGATATAGTGACGGCCTTATAGATAACGATTCATACCAACAAACTAAGGACTTGAAATATGCGCGAGTGAGCGAAAATTTGTATATTTCTGCATCATCATCACGTTTTGTTCTTATCTTTTTTTTTATAAATTTTGGCAAGCGAGCGCAGCGAGCGAGCCAAAAATGTTTGTATTTCAGCTTACAAACATGTCTTTTTTTTCTTTTTTGCTTATTAAATCTTATAATTCTAATCAAGATATAGTGACGGTCTGATTGATAACGATTCATACCAACAAACTGAGGACTTGAGAAATACTCTAAAATAGTATGCGCGAGTGAGCCGAAATTTGTATATTTCTGCGTCATCATCACGTTTTGTTCTTATCTTTTTTTTTTTTAAATTTTGGTGAGCGAGCCGAAAATGTTTGTATCTCAGCTTACAAAACATGGAATTCGGAATTCTTGTGTGAACACAATAAACATTGTTATTTGTCCGCGTCATCATCATGTTTTGTTTTTATCTTGTTTGATTTGGTTTTCTGCCCCCCCCCTTCTCCCCCCCCCCCCCCCTCACCCCGTCCGGGCGAGTTTTTTTTTTTTTTTTTTTTTTCCTTCTTCTTCCTCTTCTTCTTTTCTTTCGTTTTCTTCTTCTTCTTCTTTTCGTTTTTTCTTTTTTTGCGCCCCCAAGGAGTGGCGCCCGGGGCATGTGCCCCCTTGCCCCCCCCCCCCCTAGATACGCCACTGTGTGTACAAATTATTCTGCATGTGATGTGGTTGTTGCAGCTGGGTGCTGCATATTATACGTTATACATGTGGGGGTTTCATTGCAGAGCGTCAACCCGACAAAAGACTGCATGAATACAATGTTTTTGTGGAGTGTCTGGAATTATTTTATTTATCTTTTTTTTTTGAGAGAGAGAGGAGAATAGTTGCGATATGTATTATGTTTATGAGTGTTGTACCAATTCAAAGGAGGTTTGAGAAATGGAGTTCCAACTGGTTGTAAACATTCAAACAGCTGCCAGTTTTCTTTTGACATACAAAAGAATTCCACAGGTGCATTTTGAACTTTGATGATCGGGGTTCGATGCCGCCGTCTTTCCGAGCAAAGAGATGGAACGCCAACATAATGTCGGCTATATTTTGTTTGTTTTTGTAATAAAAGAGCTTAAATTTCAGCTAATAATAAGGCATATGAAAAAGAGAGTAACTCCTCTCCAGGATTACGGTCAAAAAGTGTAAATCTGAGCCGTACGTTGTAAAAATATTTGAACTGCACCCTTATATACATGAAAGTTGATTTTATCATCTTTCAGTTCACTTCCGACAAATGAAACTGATAGTAGTATAATCTTCAAGTGTAGTTCTTTATTCATTTATACAATGTTAGATTAGTGTAAAAACACGTAAAGTCGGGTAATTTGAATTCTTATTTCATCAATTTTTTGTGGAATTTTTATTTGCACATTCCTGTGTCTGTACCTTTATGTACCGCTCATGTTTCATAGGAAGGGACAGCGAAAAGTAATTACCATCATAAAGACATACATCTTCCATTGAGAATGACGAGTCATGATGCAATGCCACATGAATCAGTTGTCTTCCTTTCTGTGAGGCAGCTCAGTTTAGCACATACATTTGTACTTCAAACATTTCTTAGTGGCGGCATCAAACATGGGATCAAAGGGAATGACACTGTTGTTATTCCATCTCTTGAATCTCCTAAGTTGTACATGCCATATTCGTAGACGTGTATTTCACCGTTTACACTTTCAGCGTAATGCCCCTGTAGCAAGCTATACAACGTCCTTTGCATTTGGCGTGCGCGTACGCGTACGACTACAGAAGTAGTTTTCTCTTCTCATTGTCAGCACAACGTCTACCACACAAAGCATTTGCTGCTTGTCGGCTGCGGTTAGACGCCCCTGGATCCTGGAGTCTCCTCTGCACATGCATGTCTCAATATACCGGTAGAAAAAGGATGATGTTTCGCGTAGCCGTAATCGGTGGTGGTGTGTCGGGCCTGGCCGCGATTAAAACATGCCTCGAAGAGGGATTTGAACCTGTTTGCTTTGAGAAAGAAGCATTCTTCGGTAAGTCTTGCCGATTTTCATGCCGAACAGGTCTTCAGACAGATGAATCTGAAAACGTGATGCAGTCTGTACCACGCACGATTCACATACAATGTAGTTACTTGAATCAGTCTCACCTCCCAGCTTGGATGAACCTTGTGAATAGTGCAGTGAGTGTAGTGGATCGATTGTGAGGATTAAAATATTGTTTGTCGGGTCTGTCACAAATAAGTTTTTATTCATCCAACTGTACTGTAACTTGAAATGAACTGCAACCCGCTTGCTTGTCTGAGACATTTAATTTTTATGGCAAAAGACACATAAACCTGGAGCGGTAGATATAACATGATTTCCGGCACTTGTCTCTAATTCAGACTGTGTAAGTTACTAGCCGTGTTTTATAAAACACTTGAGTCACAATAAGTAAAGAGCTGTTCCATTCACGTGGCTTTGGTCAATCATTTTGTCAACGGGCTTATTTGATGTGTCAAGGAAGGGTACCGATAGGGTAACCAACTTTTACGCTATTTACTTAAATTTATATCTATAGATTCTTATTTTCATTCTGATCTGTGCTGGAACAATGGACGGTCAAATTTATAGAAAATTGGTTTAGACAGATTTTAGTTTTGGAGTGCCTTAGTTTGTGCAGAATTTTCGCATACTTCTGCGATGCTACTGGGAAATTGATAAAATCCAATATCCATGCAAGTGTTTGAAACACTAAAAAGAAAAAAGAAAAAAAAGAGGGATTAAGAGGCATTCAATTCCTTTCTATGAAATAAATAAGAGAATCGTCCTTGTTGAACAAACAAAGAAACAAACACGATTATTTGCAAAGAGCCATGCAATCAAACGAACATTTAAGTGAGTCGAAAGAAAGAAATAGCGGATTCAACCGTCATTTGTTTCATTTGTGAAGCTTTAAAAAAACTGATTTAAAACAGCGTCGTAAATATGACCTATTATAGGTCATAGGTTCAACAAGGACGATTCTCTTATTTATTTCATAGAAAGGAATTGAATGCCTCTTAATCCCTCTTTTTTTTTCTTTTTTTCTTTTTAGTGTTTCAAACACTTGCATGGATATTGGATTTTATCAATTTCCCAGTAGCATCGCAGAAGTATAGATTAGTTAATTTGTCATATTTGTGAAGCACATTTGCAGAGTAAAGTGCAGTTTATGACATGAGGAGGACCATAATGCATGGGTACACATCAATAGTAGACTCTGAGTAAAAACAATACAAAACTCGAAAAAAAAAAAAAACACACCACCAAACAAGAAATCACTTGCGGTCTCAAACAAGACGTCTTTAAACAAATGCCAACTCATTCGCCCGGAAAAGAGCGGGAACGTCTCCGCGACGTCTCTTAAAGGTCACAGTTGGTCTCCGCGAGGTCGCGGGGACGTCTCAGAGACGTCTCAACAAACGTCTCCGCGACCAACGAGACTCGAGTCGCTTCCCGGTCGTTACTAGCTTTATAAAATAGTCTCCAAGCCAATACCCACTTACAGGGATTACCAGTGGTCTTTTCATTCATCGCAAAGAGCAAGGTCAGGCGTGTCTTATAGGCGTGTCTTCAAAGAGATTCTTTGGTGAAGCGATCCACCCAGAGAGTCGAAGCCTCTCACCCCCATCCAGGTACTCCCTCATGTCTAGACACCAGAAAACGGGCGAATGACATCGTCCCCTCATGGTTCGCTGCAGGACCGTGACTCAAAGCTCGATCGTGGCTGCGTCATTCGGTCTCTCGCTTCGCATACACGTTGCCTCGCAGTTAGTTTTTTCAAGGAAGCTCCTTGGTTTTTTTTTTTCTCCAATCCTCAGCTTCTAATAGGACTTGTCAAAAGTCTAACCCCATCACGACTCTGTAGTCTTTTTTCCATGACTGCTGTGCATGGAGCATGTATTCATTAATTCATCTTCAACGTCATCGTGGAATGCAGATTTCGCATTCATGTTCCTCACCGCTTTCTTATATCATAGTAACGTACCTGTCTTCTATAACTGAAACAAAAAGAAAATCCTCAATCGCTTAAAAGTAAAAGAAAAACTGGTATGATTAAGTAAAATAGTAGAAAGTATGTGGAAACAAACGATTGATTTATATTTTGGAAGTTGCGTTCTATGCGAGAGGATCGAGAAGAAAAAAAAAAGAGAGTATAAAAATGAATTTATCTAAATCAGAGATTTTTTTTTATTGAGAATAATGATTTGTCTTATCGACTTACGCGACGATAAAAGACCACAAATTAGAAACTGCTATCGGCATTTACGACTGCCATTTCTTTTACCAAGGATTTTCTATTTATCATCCAAGCATAAATCCATGCTGTTCGATACTAGCTAATACTTCAGGAAATTACAAACAGGTAAATCACTCAATCACAGGAAAACCTGTACGCAAATGGTGTTGACGGCCATCACAGTGGGGTCCGTCTTGCCCGTGCACATGCACCTGGGTCCGTTTTATCCGACCCATGGAGTAAAAATGGACCTTCGCTCAACATTTTCTTTATGATCACAATTTTAAAGAAAACTAAGGGATTCTCATGAAAATGTATAACTTTAACCTAATCCTACCCTTTGTTGCCAGAAAAAGCTCGAGGCATTATATACTGCAGTTATAAAAAATTACATAATGTATATAACACAAAACTGCATCTATATAGAGGTATAGCGACGAAACGGGTTGCGCGGAGTAAAATAAGCCCTCGATCTTGATTCACGATTACTATTTTGTTATGAGGGGAATAGCTGGAAAATGTTGAAAGCAGTGTATGGTAAACCTCGCACGAGTCATGTGGAGACGCATGCGTGATATTCAAGGTGACTTTCAGGTTGTGATATTTCCTGCCCTCGTTTGGAAGAGCTGCTCCACGCCACTTCATTGTCACACCATTTCTTTGTTACACCATGGAGCTGCACGTACAAACACAGAGAGAATGTAGACGGTCTCTGGCGATTGCTCAACGTCAGGCATAGAGGGAGGGTTCTTATTTACTTGAGCAATTTGATATGTTTCGAGGATGGTTGATGCATGAATAGCTCCATGATGTATCCGTGTTGTGAATGTAGCTACAGTACAGGGGCTTCGTGGAGAGTCTGCGGGCACCCTGCGTACGGCAGGTTGAATAGGGACTTTTCGATTTGCACGTTGAGCCAGGCGTCACCCTGTTATGACGTAGTTTTTACGTACTGCGCATGCGCGAGTGTCGACCCTCGGCTCATCGCACAAATTTCGAACGCGTTAACCCCGGTTATCACCGTCCACCCAAATCGGTTGCGCCGCGCTCAACCCACCCTTGCTATGACGTCACACTCCTCTCGGGTATCGTGCGAAAGAGCACGATGACTCTCGGGAAATCCGTGCTCAGTTCACCTGTTTTCCTTTTTCTTTCGAGAGAATATTTATATTCTAATTACATGAAAGCTTATGATCTTGATACGTCACAGCAGCAGCGCTGACATACAAACTACAGCCTCTGGTACCTACTTTATTTGCCCGTTTTCACTGTTTCGCACTTTGCAACTGCCTACCGTAGTCCCACACATGCATTTACACGTAATGCTGTACGCAAACAGATTTTGGTGCTTTTGGCCTAGCTAATGCAGCAGTGCATTAGCCTAGTAGTCTAACCATGCATCATGTTTTAAAATCCACATAATTCCTCCCAGGATACGCATCAAAATAAATATTACAAGTACAGAAACGAGTCACAAATTCCGCTTATATGCACGCAAGGCGCAGGGCCTGGTTGCCTCCTGCACACGCCACGAGACGTGACGCCAGCGCCCGAAATCGAAATGTGTTTTAGCAGCGGGTCAACGTACAGACGTGACGCCTTGACGTACGGTTGCGCTCGGCGGCACGTCCTTCTCGTTCACCCAATCGAAAACTCCCTAATGTCATCCGCTGCTCCACTTTAACAGGCCCGTAGCCGGGGGGGGGGGGGGGGGGGGGGTGCGTCGGGTGCGTACGCACCCCCCAAACTCTGAAAGGTCCACTTTTTCATAATATCGGCTTTTAGCAATTCTCAAAATAACAATCCAAATAAATATAAAGACACATTTTATGCTACGTAAATGTGGAAGAGTACGTTTAACAATGTTAAAAATAATTGTACGAAACCCTTTTGTTGTACGAACCATCGGATCGTCCCCATGCACACAAACACAAATGTTATGTATCAATTTGTGTGAGCTATTATTATATTGGCACTGCATGCCATGGCCCTTGGCGCGTGTGACCGGTGTTTTTTTTTTCCACTGGCCGCCCGAGTACGTGCGATTCGTGGTTGACATTGAGGTTAACACTTGCATTTTTTTCCCAGGAACAGAGGTAAGTGGATGAAAATCTAATAGCCTCAAGTTTACATATATGATAAAAATTAAAGATTTTTCCTCGAAATTTCTACATTCGAAAACCTAAGACATTTTATATCTACGTCTCACAAAGATATAGTACATGTTTATGCAGGCACGCAAACTCATTTTAGTTGTATTTCATTTAAATGTAATGGGTAAGAGGGTATGAGAGAGAATGGAAAGTGCTGAGCTATGAAGTAAAATGGTAAAGTAAAAAGTTTGTCAGATAGTATTACAAAAGCCTGAATATTGCAAGAGCTCCGGAGTAAAAACTGTCAGTGAAAAACCCTATGTATGATAGCATTGTGAGAGCGTTAGACTGCATTGTGACGCATCGTTATTTAATTTACATTCTTTATTGATATATTTTCATAAATATCTCGGGTAATGAGTCGGATTGGATTACAATTCTCACTTACAGCTTTGTAGAAGTCTGAGTCAACAGTATCACACAGTACTTCAAGACGTATTATAGTACAAACGATTTCTTGAGCCTGCACCGTTTCAGGCTCTGTTCTGGATACGGCGGTAGATACTCATTCTTTTTTGTGATTTTATCATTATTTACTAATCTCTTTTCTAACTTACAGGTAGCGGATTTCTTTGCAGGCCAAATTCGGAAACGTAGTGTTGATTATTACTTATACATTTTCTCATGTTGTGACAGTTCTATTGGTTCTCATTTTAAAGTGAGCCAAAACCTAAGAACATTTTCACTTATAATTTCCAAAGAGTGTTATGCAGGCGCGCAAACTCATTTTAAAGAGGGTATGAGAGAGAATGGAAAGTACTGAGCTATGAAGTAAAATGGTAAAGTAAAAAGTTTGTCAGATAGTATTACAAAAGAAACTCATTCTTTTTTGTTTATTTTATCATTATTTACTTATCTCTCTTCTAACTTAAAGGTAGTGGATCTCTTTGCAGCCCAAATTCGAAAATGCCTAGAGACAGCTAGCAACCAAATATGCTACTATAATTTAATAAATAAGAAATAACCATTCCAGTATGTATCTTAGTGTGCACAGTAAGACAGATCAAATCAAATAGGAAAACATCTGAGCACTAAGCCTGAGGTCTGAATTTGCACTCAACTTCTTCCAATGGCTAACGGATGTTTAATTTTTGAATTTCACTGACCTCCAAATTTCACAAAGAAAACCTTCTTAGCATGATGGTTAATATGACATTTGACTGATATTGGAGATGTTTGCGAATCGGATCTACTACCTTTAATATCATTAAATCTAAAATGATTATTTGAAAGTTCGGAAATGCTGGAAATATCCTACCACAAGGAGGCAAAATATAAATGGTTCACATTTACAATTCATTTTGTTTTAAAATTTTTCTTATTTATTTTCGTTTTTGACAAACTCGCATACCAGGCTTCAGGCCTGCTAACGCGGGTATACAATAGAAAAAAAATAAAAGTTAAAACACCAGGAAAATCACTATTCTCAATTTTGCGGCGCGCTACGCGCGCAGAGTCTCGAACACAATTAAACTTTGCAACTTCCTGGCAAAATAAGTTTTTACTATTTCCTAAATGAAATACAGTAACGCGATTGCATGCAACAGACAAAAATACAAATTTCCTCGAGACTTTAGAACGTCATTAAAACAGTCAAAATTCACAAATTCTTATACAACTTTTGTAGTTCGGTCGTCCAAAGAATATATATATATATATATATATATATATATATATATATAATATATAATTGTGTGTGTGTGTGTGTGTGTGTCATCATTGGTATTGGTACTGAAGGTCCGTTTTTTTAGTGACCGCACCCCCCCCCCCCTTGAAAAATCCTGGCTACGGGCCTGTTTAAAGACGTGGAATAAACCTACATCTGTGAGGTTCATTAGCTTTGAGGTCGACTGGGGCGCAATTTATTTTGTCGTCATGACGTTACGTGAGCCTACACGCACGTGATCTCTCGCTTGTCGGCATTCTGTAGTCACGTGTTTGACATGACCTTTTTCACTAAAATACTTAAACTGGTATAAGATGCATGAAGTAGGCCTACAATATATGATTTATGAAAGATCCTAAAGGGAATTAAGTGCCAGTACATCACTACACAGAAACACAACACCCATTGTTAGACGACTTGTTCATAGATCTATTGAACTATGGAGGTCTAGTAGGGCCTTACCTCCTTCATTAAGGAGACCTCCGGGTGATTTTCAGACTTTTACATGAACAACTATAAATTGGTTACACTGGGTGCAGAGTTTCAGAATTTGTAGTGATTGGGGTGAGGAATAGGAGTGCTTTCAAAAATTTATAACAATTAATCAAGGATGATGACATGGCAGCCTCACCATAAGAATGCATGAGTAGTAGCTGAAGGAAGCAGAACAAAAGAAGAAGGCATGCATAAATTCTGCACATGTGAACTTGTATAAGCACGTGGTATTGTAAAGAAATTACATTGCTACATTTCTGAAATATGTGAGGCTCCTATGTCATTATCTTTGTTCAGTGTAATTTGTTTTGGGTTTTCAGAGTATTGATTTCTCTGCTCAAGGATCACAATAAATTCCACAAATCTATACATGGAGCTGGATGTACGGGATGTGAAATTATGAAAATCGTGTGGAATGCCCCTTTCAACCAAGGAAATTTACACCATTGAGTGCGTGATAAGTGCCTCCCACCGACAAACGAAACACGGTCATTACACACTGATCTCTTATAGGCCTATGGTCACTGGGCCATTATCATTAAATTTCATATGCGTGCACACGCACACACAGACGCACGTCAACACAGCTGGACACTCGGGAGCACAGAAAAAACACGCCATCCGCTACACGAGCATGGAGCTTAAAGGGATTGTTTGTAGTTTTGGTTGAGATGCTGATTCAGGTTGTATCTTTTTGCGAGATAACTAGAAACCACTTACATGAAATATCAATTTAAAGAACATACAACATTCTAAGTGGAGTTCAAAGTTTATTTGAGGATAATCGGTTGACAATGGCTGAAATATCCAAAAACAAAGAGGTCCTTATAAAAGGTGTGACCAATCTTTTATCGAGACCACTATGTTTTGCTTTGTTTTTGGATATCTTGGCCATTTCAGAACCGATTTTCATCAAGTAAACTTTGAATTTTTTCTTAGTTGTTATATGCTCTTTAATATTTCATATAAATGTATATGCTCTTTAATATTTCATATAAATGATTTCTAATTATCGCGTAAGATTTAATTAAAAGCAAACAATAGTTAAAGAGCACATGCTCATATTGAATCAGTGATACATTTTAGAACCAGGTGTTGAAAATGTCAGAACAACAAAGGTATCATAGTTATATATTTAGGCATGAACAATGATATGAAAACACGGCATATTATACATTGAAGCCATCGCGATACAGACTTGAAATTTTTATAAATTATACCACCAGGAACTTCAAGCCATCAGAAACAGAAAAGCTAATGAATATCAGAGTCTACCCTACTGTTTGCATAGTAAGTCCAAGGAGGTTTTGTACATGGAGTTCCAACTGGCTGTAATTATTCAAACAGTTGTCAGATTTCTATTGATATACAAAAGAATTCCACAGGTGCACTTGTGTCTTTGATGATCGATGTTCCAAGCCGCCGTCTTGCTGAGCAATCTGAAGATTCATTTTGAACATTATCATAATGTTGGACATATTTTGCTTATTTATTTATTAATTAAATGAAATGAAATTTCACTTAATAATAAAGCATGTAAAACAAAAGTCAATTCCGTTCAGAAATTTGCACAAAAGTGTAAATCAGAGCTGTATTATGTGAAAATGTTTAAAACTGTACCATCCTTGAAGGCTGGTTTTATCACTCTTTTCGGCTTAATTTCCCCAATTAAAAGTAATATGGAATAATCTGCAAGTATAATTCTTTATTGATAGATATATCAGATTAGTGCCCACTATGCCCAGTCGAGTAATTTTCATTTTCATTTCAGCATTTTTTCCTCAATTTCTGTTCGCGCAGCCTCGTGTTTGTACCACCTACCTTTTATAAGAAGGGATAGCGAAAAGTAATTACCATCACGAAGCGGAAGACTATTATCTTCCTTTGAAAGTGGCTGGTGATTATGCAATGAGACACGAGTCAATTGTCTTCGTATCGGCGCGGCAGATCCTGTTTGGCACATATGCTTCAAATATTTTGGAGCGGCGGCTTCGAACATAGATCAAAGGGAATAACTCTGTCGTTACTCCATCTCTTCAACCTCCTTGGTAAGTCACTGTATAGATGACTACAGTCATGTATTATGGCACAAACCAAACAATAGAAAGCTTGTACACATACTACAAATGCATACCACAAACCTGCACGCAAACACCACACAAAGATATTGACAATTAAAAGCTAAAATGATCACTCGTGCACAAAATTCAGGTGACTACCGAAAGGCACAATGTGGAAAAAAAGGAAATAGAAAAGCATAATGATATTAGAATCTCCCCAATGTACACATTCACACACACACACACACACACACACACACACACTCACACACACACAAAATAACCCACCAGCAACAACAAAATGTACAAATCCACAGCGGGGTGTTAAGAAAACCAATTAATGAAAGTACATTAATTTTCTCATAAAAGCTTTGAAAGCTGGTAACGACTGTAATTTCTTTCAGACAGGTGGTATTTAAGTGTCATTTATAACTTATAGTGTCATTTATAACTCCTGCATATCTCGAGTAGCTTGTAAAACATTCAGCCATTCAGTCCAGATGGTACCACATTCAAAGAATTAGCTGCTCCTGCGTTAAAAGCATGCCTGTCAAAAATCGTCTCAATATTACTGCGCATTCGGCTAGGGCAAGTCCATATGCGTTTAAACATGAGCGTTGGCAAATATATATATGTATATATATATATATATATATATATATTCCTTGCATTTTATGATGCTTGTAATTTCAAAAACTTACGATCCTTTCCGTCGACAGTTTTATGGTCAAAGTTTGATGTAAGGACTCATGCTGCCCTGTTTGTAAACGATAAATAATATATCTAATTTAAAAACAGCAATTTCCCCAAGACTGAACACGATTAATCTATGAATATTTGAATAATCAAGTTATACACAAGTTTCAGTGAATTGATATCCAAGCAATTTACCAATTTTACGTAACATACAGTTAAGTAACTGCATGCTTTTTCGTAATGTATCCAATTTATGGATGTTTCATTCCAGGGAACACAGACGAGCTATTCCATTAATCTGCTCTTCTTAAATGAAATGTAATTACTTGAATTCATTTTGCATAATGTGTTACTGGTTGCTATGACTTGTCGGACAAGCCTCGGACGAGCTTTCAGGATTGTCAAGAACAACCTCTGTTTAAAAGGTATGAATAAGATTTGAATATAATATGACGAAAACCGCTCATTCAACACCACCATGAGCATTCAAATAACTCAATGAATTATAACATCCCCGTACCTATCGCATAAGCCAGTTCGGGGTTCCACTTTGAGCATGAGCAGAAAAAGGTCATTTGTACCATTAGAGCATGCTGGTCTTTAAATTCACTGAGATAGGCATCTGTGATGTAATGCTTATTCAAGTAATTCTTGCAAGTGGTGCTTGCCATCACATCCACCTGACAGTAAAAGCAGTATTTGGCAAAACCAAAAGAAAGTGGTTGTCATTACATTCAATGGAAAATAATGAAATGGATGCTTTCCAAAGTGTCAATTATTGATGGATCATTCTGGTCACCTGGTCTCCATGAATTGATCCTTTATTTGAACATGACTGATGCCGTGATTCCATAAATTGTTATGTCGGGCAAGCTAATACATTCTGTTGCCTGAAGACGAGCGGATTGCCTAATCAACTGAGAAAGAAGAAAGGTCCATGTACCCATCTGTACATGAGCTAACCCCGAATTGGCTTATACAGCAATCTTTCGTTTGCCTAAGAATAGCAAATCAATCAATTAATCAATCAAGTCGGATAAAACTCGAGCAGAATGAATAAGGTCTCTTCAGCATCAGTCTTTGTCTTTCATTGTCTCAGCGATGTCTTGTGTCTGCTGAAGACCAGTGTCCATCCTCAATAAGTCGATATGACATGATTGTCTTCTCGGGTCTTGGTCTTCTGGCATTTCCATTGAGGGGCTCCCAGAGAAGCACTGCGTGATATCTTTAGCTCTGGATGCTGTTGAGCATGACTTCAAAGTTTCAATCTTGGATCATTCTTTTTTTTAATAAACTTTGGAAGGTTTCCGTGCACTACAGCTCTGAGTTTGTCATTCTCATTGCATATCGATTGACACCAAGAGTCATTCATTCATGTTTCATCCTTTGTTCCTTGACCGTGTTCTTAATTTACTTCATTATTTTCATTTTGTGTTTGTTTGTTTTTTCGTTTGCATGCAGATGTGTCTGTCTCTTGTAATTATAATTATGGATCCGTGGATATGTAAATAAGGAAAACAAATTAAATAAATGCAAATGCGCAACTGACCTACGCACAAACACAGAAACAATAATTACACAATGCACCATCCACAGCTGAAGCGGCCTATCAAGAATTGTATACTTGCTATTTAGGCCTATACGTGTGCTATCATAGTATACAATTTTGTGCATGTTTACACCCTGCACTGACCTATTTAGACAATATTTTTTTTTTCTCACAACCTTCCCTGATTATTGGTAAGATTATCTATGTGACACTTTTTAGGTTTTGACGAAGTAAACCGCTCTGAGAATCTGTACAGGAATCCCTTACAATATCTACGGTCATAATATTGGAGAATGTTTCCCTTTAAACCAAGTCTTGTCTGTACACTGTATACTGGTTGACATCAAGTCCGAGACATTTCGAATGCCGATATTACTTCCTGTTCATACATGTGGAATTCACAGGCACACTATAGTCTATATTCTCATCAGTATTTACAACACTGGATGGAATTCGAAAAGTTTATATTTCATTGTGAGACTTTAAAGGACAAGTTCACCTTCATTAACATAAAGATTGAGAGAATGCTGCAATATTAGTAGAACACATAAGTGAAAGTTTGAGGAAAATTTGACAATCGATGCAACAGTTATGAATTTTTAAAACTTTTGTGTTGGAACCGCTGGATGAGGAGACTACTAAGGCTCGTGATGTCATATGAGTACAACAGTATAAAGAAAATGTAAAGAAAAAAATTAAACATATTTTCACTTTTTTCGCATAATAAAATAGCACTTGACTTGCCTCTTTCTAAAGACAATGGGAATAATATTACCCATAACAGTAACGAGTCAAGGGAATGTGTACTTTTTTTCAAAAGATGAAATTTTGTGAAATTCTCTTCATATTTTCCTTATATTGTTGTACGCATGTGACATCATACACTGCAGTAGTCTTCTCATCCAGCGGTGACTGCACAAAAACTTCAAAAATTCATAACTTTTGAACGGATTGTCCGATTTTCCTCAAACTTTCAATGATGTGTTCTACTAATATTGCTACATTCTCTCAATCCTTATGTTAATGAAGGTGAACTTGTCCTTTAATTAAGACTTTGTCTGTTGAAAGTAAACGGCTCAAGTACCCGTTTAGAAACCCCGCGCCATAATATACCGCCATGTGTGGTGGAATGTGTGTATAAACTGCATTGTATATATAATACAGATCGATTCTGAGACATTCCTGGACGCCAATATTATTTCGTGTACTTGCATGCAAAATACGCTGGCAGACTATTAAAAAATAATCACAACAAACACACCGAATAAGTACTGGCTGCATGCAAAAAAAAAAAAAAAAAAAAAAATCATTACCTCTCTCTGTCCATGGAACGACAACCGGTTGTAGCTCCATGCTCTGACCGACTCCGTTTTTCCCTCTCCTGTCATAATTACCATCTGTTCTAAAATACTAAATGAGACCTTTTTTTTTTTGGTTTAGTTTGTTTGTTTGTTTGTTGTTGTTGTTGTTGTTGTTGTTTTTTTTTTTTTTTTTGGGGGGGGGGGGGGGGGGGGCTCTGACTGGATGGGTACACGGCTCTGAGAGCCTGTCCACACTTTGTAGGAACTCGCTATACTGCCATGTGTGGCGGAATGTTTCCCATTAACACATCTGTCCCTGTACGTCTCGCATCTGACCCGAGACATTTCGAGATGCCCGGCAATGTAATTTCACGCGCCTGGATACGGAACGCACGGACAGACGATGTTCAATTAGCCGGTTCGTAATTAGCTCATGTGCATACTTGTGCATAATGACCTTGTGACCTCTGTTCTCATCAGTTGGTTAGGCACATACTTTCAAAGGGCTACAATGCATATAAAGCTTGTCAGACCTACCAATTTATGGAATTTATGCTGAAAAAAAGAATGAACCGTTGCGTAGACCAGATGACCAGAGGTAAGCGACCCGGCAAAATGGTGTAGTTTCACTTGGGGAAGCACCATTTCAGTGTTTTGAGTTGAATGCATAACAAACACCGTCTATTACAATTGTCAAATACTTTAGGCTTTAATGAACACTAAGTTCCTGTCCAGTGGTTGAGCTGGAAAGTAACATTTATAATGGATTACAAGAATAATCCTGAAATTACAAATGCTTATCTGAGAGAATTTAAAAGCCAATAAACTTATTAGTACAAAAAATATGACCTTTTTCTGCTGATGCGCTAAGTGGAACCAGGGAGGTGTAAGAAAAGGAGAGACAACTCCCTCGTAATTCATGCAAACACATGTTTGGGTTCAAAGCGTTACAATGGGATGTCTAGCATTCCACTATACGCTTTGAAGTCATGCTCTGCACCGCTCTAGTTGCAAGGCGAAGTTCGGAGACGAAAAACGCATTTCACCTTTCGTTGAATTACAAGCTTTATTTCCCCGTAAAATTTTAAATCGAATACTCGAATTGATTAAGAGTAGTTTAGGAAAGAATTCAATATTATAAACATGTATTTCTAGTTTCTTCGTAATGCGCAAATCGAAGTGAAATGAAAATTAGGCCCTCTTAAAAACCTAACATTTTTCTATAATGCGCACATTTCCGCATGTTAGTTTTCTATCCTTTAATCTGGGATATTTTGATCTTTCAAATAAAGTACTCCGCTAAAGCGTACTCTAGCGTGCTTTTAAACTATTTGCTGTTAAAATTGTCAGTTTTACACTGCATTTTGATTCGCTGCTCCAATTCAAGGTACACAAATTCATTGTTGCCATCACATTGAAAGAGAGAGAGCGAGATGCAGTAGGGGCAAGTATTTCTAGATGTGAGAGCGCTAGTCCCGATTATTGATGGTCTCTTTTGTCAAAGCACCTGATTTCCACCTGTAGTTAAGCGCATAACTTCTCGGCGGTGCCGCTCATCCTTCAAAGGAGAGCAGGAGTTGTCTCTCCTTTTCTTACACCTCCCTGGTGGAACAATGACCTGGCTTGTTCTCATTTTGCTGACCCCGTTTACAGTGAGCGAAAAGGCGCGGCCCGGCCTTCATTTCAGTGTAAACGCGCAAAAGGTCAAATGCGGGGCCAAAATTGGCCGCGCATTTGGCCACGCTCTGGAGGTGGTCTCGGCCGCGGCCGAGCCCGGCCTTTTCTCAGTGTAAACGCAAACTGGGCCAGATGCGGTACCAAATTTAGTCTGGCTTCTAGACCCTCTGCCCTTACTATTTCGCTATTCAAGATATTAACCCCCTCAACGTCGAAAACTAGTATAGTTTAAGGTGGTTTTGTCCTGCAAAGGATTTTTCCTTCGGCAAAGGCCTTTGCTGAACGGCGACTTCGTCGCTACGGAATCCAGTTTGCAAAGGGTCTGGAAACCGGATTATACCAAATTGCGTTTGTTTACAAGCAGAGCGTCACTACGACAAAATATTGAAAGGTTTGAATTAAAAGCCCAGGCCGAGCCCGGCACTGTAAACGGACAGAATTGCGGGGCTCTGTCCCGCAATTGAGGCCGGGCTCGGCCGCGGCTCGGCCCAGTCCCGCACTGTAAACGGGGTCTAAGACATGTTCGGCGAATGCACACACGCCAACTGTCACAGATGTGTGGAAACTTATCGATGATAGAGATTACCTAACCCTCAATATTTCCCCATGGCCTTTCCAAGGATATTCAAGACATAAGTGTCTCAAATATCTTATTCCCTTCGAACCAATGTTCTATACCGCCATTCAGTACTGGAGGTATGTGCCAAATTATAGATCTACCTCACAGATTAGGAAGACAATAAATATATTCATTCATGTCTCATCGCATAATGACCAGCCGCTTTCTAAGGAAGATAATGTCCTTGTGATGGTAATTTCTTTCCACTCTCCCCACTAATGGCCCAGTCACAATGTCGGCGATCTGTCGGGGATTAGTTTTGGCCGGGGGTCGTCGTAGAAAAATAAAGAATCCTTGAACAATCCTAGCAATAATCCTAATAAAAGTGGAGCAGTCACATAAGGATTTTGACCCGGTTTTGTCGAAAAATCGTGGGATTAGCCTCCGATCGCCTCCGATTGCATCGGAGGCGATCGGAGACGATATCTGCGATCGTCTTTTCTTTTAATTTTTAATCTTCAAAATCTTCTGTAACAGCCTCCTGCAGCAAGAGCGTCTCAAACTTTTAGCGATCCGGTCGGAGGCGCCCTTATATACACGGCGATTTACTACGATTCCACCGTACGAATCGTCGGAGACGATCACAGAAAGCGTACGAATCGTCGCAGGGCGCCTCCGATTCAGTCGGAGGGCGCCGGAGACTACTCGCAGACATTGAATCTCAACCTGAATTTCCAATCCCACACAGAATCTTGCGACTAGTCTCAGATTATTCGGAGGACGCCTCCGATTAATCGGAGGGCATCATTGGTCATCGGATATTGTGTCAGGGATGCCAAAAATGGGTGAAAAATCTTGCGAGCAATCTTGCAATTTTAAGTTCAAAGTTAGGGACCGCGACGGGTGTGGCGATGCCTAAAAAATCTGCGACAAGCCGCAGGCGTCCGGAGAGCGCCTCCGACGGGTGCAAAATCGTGAGATCTGTCTCAAGATTTTGTTAAAATTTCCCGGGTTTTACCCATCGCCGACGCATCGCAACTGATTTGTGACTGGCCCATTATACAAGATAAGCTGTAGACAGACGTGTACTTTTCCAGCTTTTTTCAAGTCAAACGTTTGGTTACACATGATGTATCAGGGGTTCTCTTCCCACCTCCCTGGTTATTATGTTACATATAATTTGTTATAATTATGATTCATGTCCTGATGTGATTCATGATTATATTTTTAGAATACAGTGTAAGACTTGAAAAGAATGAAATTTTGAATTCAAAGTGGACAGTAAATTAGACTGAATTTAATTGGGTTAACAATGACATCGACTAAACTTGACATAATCTGGCTCCCTGTCTTGATTTTGTTGTGATCCTGTTACTGTTTGCAATATCAGACTGGGGGAGTTCGATTTTCAGCTTTTTTCTTCCCACAACGGTATATCGTATACGGACAATTTCCTCTGTTTTCTCATTCGGCTTTTCAGGTATTCCGTACTTCCTGAGGGACTTTCGTCTACTGTACTGTTCCTGCTCTTCCTCCTGTGTCCTGTATGTTTTGTACATCATCTGCAAGGGATCTCTCCAGATTTTTTACCTTTTTCTGAAGTGCAGTTGTTTAATTCTCTTTCCCAGTGATGTCGTCCGTGAGAGCCTCATAGGTGTTTTGCAAAACTCACGTCGGAGATGAGGGTGACGAACCAAGGAGTAGATAACTGGCTCAGCAGCGGAGATACACTCCTTTACGCCGTCCCTGTATACTGACCATTTGCATCCTCATGGTCAATTTCAATGGACAGGATGGTATCATTTTCCACCTCGATGTTTGGTTGACCCAATTCGACCCGGACCGTCGCCTTGCCGGCCCCCTGTTCATCTTTCGCCACGCCGATTTTCAGAAGATGGAATCTCTTCGTCGTCAGATTTTCTTTCCACTTCCTAGCTGTCTCCTATATTCACAGCACACCTTTAATACATCGTCCCAAGAACATCGGTAAGTCTCCTCAGCAGCTCTGGGCACTGCAACAGTGAGACGTGCAGCCGCCTGATGTGCGAAGCAAGTCTCGCGGATGTCTGGCTAAACTATAAGCTTCTGCTTTTGTGTTTGTTGGTTCCTTTTAAAGAAGATTATATCGTATACATTATTCATGTAACAACATTATCTAAATATTTATGATACAAAGTGATGCATGTCGTAATCTTGAAGACAGAAAAATGGAATAGATTTCATATGAAAAATGCACGAAACTACCGTTGCAAAATGATGATTGTGGCATTCTTAAAGTGAATGATGCAATATTTGGGCGTATGCACATGCATAATCATTGTTTGTGCCTGTTTTTCATTAGGACAAAAAAGAAAAGTTCTTCATTTTTTCTCTTGTTTTGGCCTTCCCTTTGTGTGTTGTTGTTTTTTTTGCGTGCTTCCAGGCGGTACATGGACGTTTCGTGAGAAGGACCGCTCCCTAAACTCGCCTCGGATCTACGAAGGAATGTTGATCAACGTCTGTAAAGAGATGATGGCCTACAGTGACTTCCCTTTCCCCGACGACGCCCCGCCCTTCATTAAGGTACCGTCACGACTGCGTCTTGCAGAGCGAGCTAGATAATATGTCGAACTCCTAGTTAGGCCTATGTGTCTATCGTAGTATATGATCTATGATATACGTACATACGTAGTATATATACACACATCAGGGAGGTGAGCCTCTCACCTCCCTGCACACATATACCTTAGATATAGAAGCAAATGACTGAAATTAATCTGACATCATAATATGTAACGGGATTTCATTATATTATATGTTATTGTGTGTATCATTATCATAATGATACACACAATAATATATCATAATTATATGATATTGCATATTAATACATGAAAGTGTTTTGTGGGTGATAGTATCAGATATACACACATAAACACTTAAATGTATTTACGTATTTTAATTGTGTTCTTACGAAGACAGAAAGTAGTGACAAAATATTTGAATAGACCACTTAAATTTGCAAGAATAACGTGTTATACGTTTATCTGACTGATTCGCAGGGAACTGATGTCATCAAGTACTACCGCGACTATGCGGCTCACTTTGAACTTGAAAAGTACATCCAGTTTAACACCGAGGTGCTGCAAATCGAGCAGGCTGAGGACTACGACTCGACGGGCAGGTGGTTGGTGCACACACGGGAACAGAAAGAAGGTCACGTGGTCACCACGGAGTTCGACGCCGTGATGGTGTGTTCGGGTCTCTATTCCAAGGCCTTCATTCCCAGTTTCCCCGGGCTCGACGACTTTCCAGGGGAGGTGGTCCACAGCTGCCAATTTCGGAGAGGATCCGAGTTCAAAGGAAAGCGAGTGGTCGTCGTAGGTAAGTCTTTTGCTGCTTTTTTGGTTGCTTTCTTGGTTACGTTTTAGCACAACGGTCAAAGAATGGATAAACAGGAATCACATGCAGAATCGGAACGTCCTGTAAAGAGCATGATCATCTAAAAAGTCACAACTAATAGGTTTGGGAAATATTGTAGCAGAGGATGTCACAGGCATTTCTGTAAGAAGTAGACATGCCATGGTTGTGACCCTCCACGCACTTTTTCTTAAAACTCCAGGAATCCTGATGTTATAGATAAGCTTCCACTTGAAGGAAAGAAAAAAAAAACCGAATATAGAAACTTTTTAGGAGATATTATCCTTGGACTGTGACATTTTCAAAATATTCATTACCCTTTTTCTGGATTATACAAGTTAGCAGATAATATTACTCTTTATACATACAAAGATGGCATATTGCTCTTTATATATACATACAAAGTTGGCAGTGTATCATAAAAGGTCAAAAACATCGTCCTCAAGCGCAATTTGTAGCTGTCATACTATGCCAGTACAACTAGTTATCAATGTAAACTTCACTTTCAAAAAGACTTTAGAGAGATTGCAATTATGGTTTAAAAAAAGTTACACAGTCGGGTGTCAAAACTGTCTGGTTTCCAATCGCAAAATTAAGACTCTTTTGGTCATATACAAAAGGACATTTAGGAATGTATCCTTTCGTTTTAACAGTGAAAATACTCCTCTCTGGTCTAAAAAAAAAGGGAAAGACAGTAGTTGCCGTTGTTTCCATTGTTATGATCATAATAGTATCGCTTCCAATTCTGGCTTTACTTTCCTGTACATTAGCGGCAACATTGAAAAGGATGCTTCTGGTATAGTACCAGCATGACCAGCAGCGCCATTATCCTTGTATATAGATTGTCGAATACTTGAAATGTTGTGGAAGGAAGTACAACAACAATGCTATGTTTCAATAACATCTCATGCTTAAGAGTGTGTATGAGTGTGATAAAGATGATGGTGGTGACGATATATTGAAACATTTACCAACGATGACAGTTATAGTTACAGTGATATTCAGTAATACTAATACCTTTTACGATGAACCTTCCTTTGACTTACGCATTATATTTTTGACTAATGCATTATATTTTTGACTAGGATTCGTTTAAGTTGTCATTTTGGTCCCATCCTTTCATGTGATTGTCATCACGTATAAATCTGTTAATACGAAATTTTGATATTTTGTTTAAACCAATCAGCTATTTCATGTTTATTTGAGACTTTTTCGTGCTCAAGATTGGCCAGTCTCCTCACTTTGATAATCTGTATCACAAATTTCTATCTGCTAATGGCAGGCAACTTTACCATGACGCCTTGGATAAAGGATTACAAAACAGAAATGCGATCGAAATTAATTGTTGAAGAAATCAAATCTTAGATATATTTGATAATTATGTATGCAATGCGTAATTAATATTGTTTGTGTTCGAAAGAACTAAAGATATATTTATTCACTGATTTACTCATTCTTATGGCAGACCGTTCGTTTGTGGATTAAGTGGAAATTAATGATTAATCACTTTAAAAGCAATCAAATTTGGCCATATCTTCTGGCGGCATACTGTCTTTATTCATGACATTTGCAAATTCTTGCCAATATAGAACAAATCATCAGTCATTACGTCATGAAACGGTATACTTCATTCTCGTGAGACCAACACACACTGTAGAATTCTAATTCGCTCGTAAGATTAGACCGAGTCCAATTCAAATTTGTGTATGCTGTAACTTCTTATATAAAGAGCCCATCGTCACAAAGCGAATCAAAAAGTTTGTTTGGCCGTTACAAATTTTGATAAGTGACCCGAACGTATATCGTCTTTTGAATAGAAATCACTTGACATAGTAATCGTTTTCAGGCAGCTTAGATTTTGTCACCCTTGAGAGAAGTGAGTGGACGTCAACCCCTCTGTGCCTCTTGCTGTCTGAACCCATCAAATCCTTTAGAAGGGAATATCTGTCCTAAATAAATCATCGTCTTGTCATATTGATTGGCCCCTCTGAATGTTGCTATACACGTCTTATAGATTATTTTAGAAAAAAAAATACGTGGAACTTCTTAAAGTCATTAAATCTGTTCAAATTGATGATTATAGAGAAAAAGAGGGACTTTTTGCCTTCTAAAATGCGTTGTCAATTTAAGATTCATTTAGAGATCTGGTAATCGAACCGGCAGTTACATAGGAGGCTTTAGAATTCTGCAGTTGAACAAAGAGACTTGATATGATTGATAAAGCGCTCATATGACAGAATATTGTTGACCGATACCTAATGAGACACTAACAATGAATGATAAAGATTATGAAAACAGTTTAAATACATTAAAGCACAGACATGAGGTCTCTTGGATTTGATGGGTTAAAGTTATGAAATAGAACGACTGCACGCTTTGTGTGGATACAGTGTACTATAAATGTCATGTAGTTTTACTTGTTGGATCGCATGGAAACCTATGGCTGATGTCGAACCTTTGCTAAGACCTCCACTTCTTGTTGTTTTCAGTTCGACCAAGTTTGTGTGTGCTTGTGTGTGTGTGTGTGTGTGTGTGTGTGTGTGTGTGTGAGATGACAACCCCATGTAGTTGGGTGGATAGTCATTTTTACCCTAAAAGCACTTAGTCCACAAAGAACACTTGAGGGGGAAAGGGAGCGCTCTTCATGAGCTTTACATTGATTTAAGAGACCCTATAGCCCAACTAAAACATTAGAAAACAAAACAAACTAACCAAAACAGAACATTCGATCAACGGAGATTAACTCAAAGCTCAAGACTCTCAAAATGATACGAGGAAAAAAAAGGGGGGTGGGTTGGAAGTCCTTGAATCTGGCAATCAATTCCTTTTACTTTCATTTTGGTACACCTAAGCATTGCCATTTCTGAGGCCAAAAAGTCAATCCAAAAACTGTCTATAAAACAGCATGTTTTGTTTTTGATTTTGCCTTTTAATCATTTCCCAGATGATGCTGATACAGCACTATGACCTGTTTTTCTTTCTTTTTGATTTTGCCGTGATACTTATGGAGTGATATTCTCTCCCCCTGTCTTAGCTGCAGGACTGGCAATTCTACTAGTATTACTTGGCATAGTCATTTTTTAGTCTTAACACGGGGCGACAATACTTGTCTTGCCGCAGTCAATGTGAAAAAAAAAAATCCTTAAACAAAACCCAAACTTTGTAAGTCGTGCATGTCCCTCGTACAAACCCTTCAAACCGATGGCATCACTTGCTGTTATCCCCATCTTTTCCAAACTGTACGTTAGTGTTCCCATGTCCAAAATTTTCCTTGTAGTCATCAGGCTTTGCCCTTCTACCTTTTACGCCTCTGAATCGTTGCCTGGAGACTTCAAATATTGTCCAGACGGGGAAAAAAAAAAGAATGATCTTCATCATATATCCTTCCTAGATTGTTTCAACTTCAGTGATACAACATATTATTTTCCCTGCTCGGTTGTCCCTAGCGTGAAATAAAATAAGAGAGGAAATTCTCCATGTATATCACATTTTATTCATATAATGCGTCTCGATTCTACGGGATGGACAGCATCCCTCATTGTTAGAACGCAACCCAGAGCTTTGTCATTTGAAGGAAACACTTTGTAGGTGAAGATCCTTGATTCGATTTGGTTGCCAAAATTTGTTGATTCGAACAGAACTTGAAAAGAAACACATAAAGTGTAAAATGAACATTTGTTTTATTTTAGTCGATGATTCTTGTAAAAAGGAAGTCTTCCATAACCCTTTGTCCAATTCCTTTTGATTATTACACCCATGTAAAACTTCCTGAAACAAATGAAACGAAGTTGTGCGTAAAGGTATTAGTTTCCTGTAAGAGTTTGAATAAATCAGCAAATATTTCTTGAATTCTGACTAATTTATTCATGAAGAAAATTTAACATTCAAGAAATTCAGGGGAGAAAAAAAACCAACAGATCAAAACAACCTGGAAGTGGAATATTTTGTCACCTGATATATTTTTTTCTTCAAGGAGCCTGTCAGTCGGCTGGGGACCTGTGCGTGTTGTGCTGCGATCATGCCGAGAAGGTAATTCGCAGCGACCTGCCCCTCCGACCATGTCCTCGCTCGCTGTGGCTGGGGCTTTACTCGCTTTGTGTTGCTTTCAGCTTCCCTGAGGTTTTCCCCCATCATGGGGGGAAAACCGCCACTCTGATTTCTTCTGTCAGCGGATGTGGGTATCGTATCTAACATCGACCAAGTCTGGTCGAGAAAGAGGTACTCGTATATAGAGAAAGAGAGGGTGAGTGATGAGAATGCAAGAACAGCGATACGGGTTTTCTCAGTGCAAATGGTATATTTTCAGCTGGATTTCAGCTATGTGCATCTGGCCCGATTGCGGTGATTACACTTTATCGTATTTTATATGTGCAATGTACATCTAATTCATTTCAAATCATATCTCTGTGAACAATGATCTTTGAACAAGGCCTTTGAAACTTTTCACCATATACACATTGAATTAATCTCTTGCATTGGATTTTAGTAGCTAATAACCTTATCACTGTTGGGTCGAAATGCCCAAACCAATTTTCATCTTGCAGGCACACCAGACGCTCAGTTTTACCCATGATTTTTGACAAACCAATCATTCCTATTCCTTCAGGAGGGAATCGCTGCATTCAAGCATTAATTACTTCTTAACGGCCACGTGGAACAAATCAATTCATAGTCACAAGGCCAAAACTTTGGTTCAACCTGTTAAGCGTAAATGGCATCGGCTTGGTTCTTGTTACAGGACAAAATTTGCTTTGAATCCGCCACAGCACTGGAGTTATCAGGTAGAAAGTCGCGATGTAAAACACAACTTAAACTGAGAGCGAAGGGTGTTTTTTGCTCACGTTAGATTATATTTCATGTTTGCTTTAATTTGTTTGTTTTAATATATATATATATATATATATATGTGTATATATATATATATATATATATATATATATTTCAATGAAATTATATCGTCTGGTATGGAAGAGACCTCAAGAAACGGAAGGACTGATAGTCCGACAACACGAGACACCCAACGGGCCAGAGACATAGAACATTAACGGGACAAGATTAACATCAATACCGTTAGACGTCTAGATCAGTACACATTTGTACCCTTTGCATGCTCTGGAAGGGATTTCAAACGGTCACTCTAAATAAAGCCCCTCTCACATATCGGCGGTTCAGACATGAGCCGGTCATGACGCTTCACATACTACCGCGAACCGTGTCCAAGCAAGGAGGTACTAAGCCTCCTTGGTCCAAGGGATGGCGGAGGGCCTTCAACGTAGTCAGAAAACCCCATGGAGCTACTATGTTAGTAGCTCCATGGAAAACCCTCTCTTCACGTTGCTAAGACGGCGGAAGTGTGGATTAACAATACACGGCTATTAACAACGCAGGATGTTGTGGAAAGTCACGGAGCATCCCCCTGTATGGAGAGAAGTCGATACAGAACCTCCTACGTTGGCTGAACCTTAGCTTATGGTACTCCCTTTCCCTGCATGATGTGCATATTGAACAGAAGAAAATTTGAGCTGTCACCTGAGGACATTTCGTTTACAGAGCTGCTGCTGTATGGGCGAGATAATCAAGTGTCGTTGCTCTTTGCAGATATTGTAGCTGAACTCGAGGAGGAAACGGAAAGAGAAAGTTCCTGTTATCTATGGACAATGAGCACCTTATGGCAGGACTTATAACTAGATTCACGTCGCATGACGGTCCAGGAAGAAATTATGATTGACACTATAATTGACGCATAGCGGCGGAGTAACATTAGGGCTATGTATGTCTAGGTGTCAACATTAAGGCTTGAGTCTATTACACGGTGAACGGTAGTACGGCTCATGACTTGTTTAAACCGCCAACAGTGATACGACCAGGAACTGTGGTTTATGTGGTCCTCACGAATCATCCAGACGGCATGACCAGGTCGTGTTCCTCGGTGGGGCCCGGCGTACAGGGGCCCGGCATGAACCGCCGTCTAAACCGTCGATATGCGAGAGGGGGTTGTACGTGATAACCTTGAACCATTGTCTTTTGATGTGAGGGGCAGCAGTGACGTAAAGACTGTCAAACAATATTTATAACTTGACCGAGCTCATGCCAAAGTGTATACATAAATATCGGATGGGGACTATTGGTATGTCTTTTGCATGCTTCTGCACTGTCCAGATTTAATTTCCTAAGGGATAAAATCTTGCTTGCTAACTTCTACTTTGCCATACTCGGTTTATTTATTGTTTGTTTGCTTTTTTATGCCTCCGCCACGAAGTGGTGCCCGAGCCATTATTTAATTCTGAAACTTTTCCAAACGTTTTTATGTTTTTATGAATTATGATATTCTGGGGAATATACCACCATTGAGTATCACAAGTGAATTTATAGAAAATGGTTTCATCTTTATCTGAAGGTGTCAAGACACTGAAAACAGGAGATATTCAGCAGTGTAAAAAGGTTCATATCAATGGATGGTCGGAAACAATTTCATGCGCTGTTTTATTATCGTGTTCAACTAATGATGCCTTGTTTCATTTGTATATTGATCGGTTTATTCAAGGCATGGAGTGAAGATAATGCAGGAAAGTCAGATAATGACAAAGTACATCTCATTTAATATCTGGGACAATTTTGCTTCCTTATGCCAAGCAGTGGCAGAGCCGCGTTGTATCAGACCAAATTCCCAAATAAGAGTGAATAGTCGTCACTTTCTCCAGCTGACACTGTATGCCTATGCCTAAACGAATGTTCTATTTAAAGAGTCTTTGTCAATCGAACGAGTGATGAGATATAATCATCATCCACGAGACATGCATTTATACTGCCACAATGAATAATTGTATTTTATAGAGCAGAAGACGTTAAGGCCACTTTAAACTCCTGCTTGACGTTTACTGCATAGAGCGCTGTCGTCTCGTTGTATTTGTAGACCTGGCTATTTCTATTATGATGCCATAGTTAGTGCTGCACTCCGTAGTATTATTGCACTGTCGGTCGTGGCGTACGTTCATCGTGCTGGACGGACACTTTTGCAGTGGTTTCACTTACTCCATGCAATAACGAACATCTCTTTTTTATTTATTTATAGCTTGCTTAGCTCACCAAGAGTGGGTCTTCTATAGCGAGTCAAAAACTTCATGTTATGGTGATAATTTTGTGTAAAAGAATCATGACTGGTAATGTTATACAGTGAATGACTTTTATCCTGAGAAATACTTTCAGTACACATTTTATTTTGTATATTTTTTTACTACTTGAAGAAGAACAAGTGACATGTGTTATATAATCTATACGCACACATACATAATATCATATATATAAGTTTGCCCAAAGATGTCACTAATCATACAAATCATTGTTCCTGATCAGTCTTTTCCTTTTTCATTATATATGTATGTATAGTGACCTTTTCCTAGAATTGTTATTTTGTCAAAGCAATGTCCAATAAAGTCAGCCACTATAACTCAATGTGTTTGTTTCAGGTGCAGAAGCAATGTCGGTTTTCACTGCTGTACAACAGGTTGCAATTCATCTATTCGGATAGAAAATTTAAAAATATCTAACAGAAACTGGTCTCGTCAAAACTTCACAAAGAGTTCACAGTTTTCCGAAATAATGCAACATTGCCTGTGATACATGTTGTTCTATTCTTGTCAGAATAAAGAATGTAAGCTGATCACATTGTTGTAGCTCTGACTGTGAAAAAAAAGATGTATATTCCCATGAAAAATGTTCAAGAATTCATAGACATGTGAAATCACAATTATCCGAAACTATGTAATACTGTCAATGATAATCACGATAATATGCGGAGTTATTCTGATCGCAAGGAGAGTTGAAAAAGGTCGTAAAAAGGTTAAATTCATTATGAATAAGGGAATTAAGATGACAATTACGAAATAAATGCTTTGGCGTGTTTGGGGAACATAGACATACAATATCCTGAAAAAAACCTAATCTGTGGAATGTATTTTTACCAGAAATTCAAAACAATCAAGCATTCATTAAACAACCAAATGAAAACTGGAAATAATCTTAAACAAAGAAGATATGCATTATAAGAACAAATTGTGGAAAGGGGAAAATCCTCTAAAATCCAATGTTTGACATTTCAGGTGTTCTTGAAATGCTATTCCACACCATGAGCAAGCTGAGGTAAAACCAGACGTGAACAGAGTTGTAAAAGATAGGACATGACACAATGAATTTACCGAGTTTTAAAGTTTCATGCGTTTTCATTGATTAGCAGATTAAGTAAAACCAGGTGAACAGAGTGGTAGAAAGCCGGACATGACAAGACAAAGGTTTTGGAATTTTAAAGTTTCATGTGCTTTTATCAATGAGTAGATTATAAAACCAGGCGAACAGAGTGTTAAGAAATCGGGCAGGACAAATTAGTAAGTCATGGAATTTTGAACGTTTCGTATGCTGTTCGTCGATTATAATTATTGGTCCCAACCATATTATGCAAATTATCTGAGGTAATGATGTTATCAACACATTTCTCTCCCATTCGCATGTGATCTATAAAATAACGGAAAAGTCATGTTCTGGACAATGAGTTAGCAGCTGGACCCCCCACCAAAAACAAAACAAAAACTCCCTCCTGTATAGATTACAATACCATGACAATGCAAATGGAAATTGATATCAATGTAAGCATTTTGGGGTGAGATTTTCTGTCAAAGATAGAACATTATTGACGATTTTTGTGTAGGTATATAGAAGTGAAACTTGTGGGGCTGTCATATGAACTCTCCTGGTGTATAAGTTAACTTCTTCATTTTCTATAACATGATAAACCTTGAAAGCCCGTAACCTTCTTGTTTTATTTCCGATTCGAGGAAACCCTCGCCATCCTGTTTTTTGTGTGTTTATTTTTTTTTCTACGACTAAAAGCCAGCTTGAGCTGTATATGGTGTGAAGTTTCACTTTTGCGTACAAACACAAAAGTTCGGAAAGTGTTTTATTTTCTGTGGTTTTTACAATATATTTTGAAGCTTTTGCGGTTCGACTTCTGTGATGGAGTCATTTTTGCTTGATTAGGTTTTTTTTTTTTCGCTTTGTCATAAAATTATAGAAACATTACTTAACCCATGTCTGGTGTAACATCATCAAGCGGGAAACTAATTTATTATTCATCGATGATTCATCATGACGTAACTTCATTTTGTAGAATGGAGATTAACATATTAACGAATTAAACCGTCCAAAGAAATCTTTTGAGTGGATTATCGTGTGCGTTGCCCTTATAAATCACAAAATGAAATTATTACCATGGAAGTGAAGAAAAAAGCTACGATGATTGAAGACATGATCACTTTTAACATGAATAATTTATCTGTTTACTGATGTCAGTATTGTTCTTGCTTTCCTCTTTTATTTTTCTGACGTTATCGTGTGCAATTCCTTTGGTAGTTGTACATGAGCGTGCGTCACGGTGCATGGGTTTTGCCTCGCGTGGTGAACAAAGAACCACAGGATGCCCACGTGAATAAGCGCTGGAAAACATGGATACCCGAATGTCTACAGAAGGTCCTACTCAAGAATGCATGTATGTCTCTCCTTGACTACAGGTATGTGTTTGGTTTGGTTTAGTTTTGTTTGTTTGTTTGTTTGTTTGTTTGTTTGGGTTTTTTAAGGCACCGTTATACCCCAAGACCAGTCTGAAGAAAAACAAAATCTAAAAATGCATATCGAGAATTTGTATGGAAATTTTGTATGGAAATATTGTAGGACTGTGTTCTATATGCTCGTGAATATGGTCCCCTGCATTCCAATATTCTGTAAGCTTTACTCTGAGATATTCCCATTTTGTAGTGTAGGCCTATATACATTCAACATGACATTGATTTGTATCTTTATTTTTGGATTGAAAAGGTTTATCGTTTTGCTTAGTCTAGAAAAGGTGTATGAATAACAAACAACGAATATCACTGCTGCAAGCACTGATTCAGTGTATCATGGCACGTAGACGCCGACACCCGACGAAATAATCTAAATTATATACCAGAAGTGTATAGTGATTATCTTATTCATATGCTCGGTGACCGGTTGGTAAATGGTTGGTTTGCATTTATTGATGAGCAAATGGCTATACCGACAGCAATCCTTCATGTTGGGGACTAGCTATCACTAAAGACCAGCCCTAAAAAAAAAGAAGCTGGTAAGCATAGTGGGCGACCGGTTCCTTTTTACGACCAATTTAGTTTGCAGAAGTTTTGTCATCAGCATCAAAACCTCTATACACACACTGAACAAAAGCCGACCGAAACCGTTCGCCGACATCCATAATGGTAAAGGTGAGGTTTCAGCTTGCAACGTTTTGCGAAATATTCAGAAGCCACTCTGTTAATCGAGAGCGGTGAGTTGGCTCAGTCGGTAGCGCGTCTGCCTCACGATCCTAAGGGCCCGGGTTCGAACCCGAGTCTGGACTGAGCAATGTTGTGTGTAACCATACCATCCCCTTTAGCAAGAGGCAAAACACTCTGTCCCTCGGATAGGACATAAAATGGAGGTCCCGTGTATGAGAGAGTCACAACTCATGCACGTAACGGATCCCGCTTCATTCATTCATCGCAAAGAGCAGGGTGTTTAACCCGGTGAAGTGTCCCACCTCACATCCAACTGGACCCCATGGAAGACCAGCTAAACGTAGCTGAATATGGGCTATCCAGCCATCTTCTCAGATGGAAATCAACAAACAAACAATTCTAAGGGGAATCAAAAGTTTATTTGATGAAAATTGGTTCTGAAATGACCGAGATACTGAAAACAATGTAAAACAAAGAGATCCTAATAAAAGTCATGGCCAGTCAATTTTACAATGATCGTTTTTTGGTTGTTTTTTTTTTTTTTTTTTTGCATATCTCAGCCATTTCAAGACCAATTTTTATCAAATAATGTTGAATCCTTGAAATCACATTCTCCTTCATATTTCATAAGAGGTTTCTCATTATCTCACAAAAAAAAATGTTATAAATCTGAATCTTCACCTCAACCAGTACTGTACATTTCCTGTAAAAAGCCTTGTATACTAGTAACCTCCGACAACCAACTATCTATCGGGCTGCCTGTGTATACCAGTGATTTCAGAGGTCAAAGAATGGTCGTCGACAGGCCGTCGCCCAAGGGGGGAGGTTGGCTTTCCATACCGAAAACAATATGGTAGCTTTATATTTTTGCATGCATTCACGTGGGTTATATGCCTTGATTTGGGCAAAGAATAAGTCTGGCGTTTTATCTGGCAATGGTGTATGAAATATTGAAGTCACACAACATTGCTCTCCCAAACATGTATTGTTGACCCTCTTACAGTTTTCAATAGATCTTTTCATCTTATTCAAGATTTTCTTTCCCCCTTGACATTTTGTAAGCTGAAGTGAGTTGGCCTCGCTAAAACCTATTAAGGTTAGTGTGAACACCAAAATTTGATACAAAACGAAAGAAATAAAAGGAAAGGGTCAGTTTGTAAATATTGATATGATAATTCGTTTTTGTCCCCGCCGAACGATTTCGAGCAGGGGACTATGTAACGGGCTCCTTACGTGTGTGTGTCCGTGTGTCCGTCCGTCTGTCTGTCCGTCCATCTGTCTGTGCGTCCGTGTGTGATCAAAATGTTCAATTTGCTACTTCTCTGTCATTTATGAGCCAATTTTGATTCTGTTTGCTTCATATGATAGCACTACATGGGAGCTTTGAAACTTCTACACAGAATTTCAGTTGTGACCTTTGACTTTGACCTTTGACCTATATTGTACATTTTGCTTCGAAATGCTACTCCTTCGCCATTTCTAACCCGATTTCGATTCCGTTTGCTTTATGTGATGGCACTAGGTAAGGGCTTCAAAACTTCTACACAGAATTTTGACCTTTGACTTCTATGACCTTTGACCTTGATTTTTGACCTATATTGTACATTGGCTACAAAATGCTACTCCTTCGCCATTTCTAACCCGATTTCGATTCCGTTTGCTTTATGTGATGGCACTAGGTGAGGGCTTCAAAACTTCTACACAGAATTTTGACCTTTGACTTCTTTGACCTTTGACCTTGATTTTTGACCTATATTGTACATTTTGCTACAAAATGCTACTCCTTCGCCATTTCTATCAAAACCCGATTTCGATTCCGTTTGCTTTTTGTGATGGCACTAGGTGAGGGCTTCAAAACTTCTACACAGAATTTTGACCTTTGACTTCTTTGACCTTTGAACTTGATTTTTGACCTGCATTGTACATTTTGCTACAAAATGCTACTCCTTTGCCATTTCTAACCCAATTTCATTTCCGTTTGCTTTACGTGATGGCACTACAGTCTGTAGGTGAGGGCTTCAAAACTTCTACACAGAATTTTGACCCTGGACTTCTTTGACCTTTGACCTCGATTTTTGACCTATATTGTACATTGGCTACAAAATGCTCCTCCTTTGCCATTTCTGACCGCTGTCATACACAAATTTTTTCTCGCCCAAAACGGAGCGCGATCTGACCCCATGTCCAACAGCCGCACGTTTTCTCCTAATACTGCACTGTACTTTGTCGTTTTCCACGCGTTTCCATCCGCTAGGCCCACTGTAGAGCCCATTTGCTGCAAGAGATGGAATAAATAAAACGGCTATGTTCAACACATCAAACACGTACGCACAATATGGTCAAGGACGACTACCGGCCAAAACGCATGTAGTTACGGATGACAAACGGACGGGACGGTGATGACGGTGATAAATGATGATTACAACGTATCGGAGTTTCTAAAGCACATCCACCAGATATTAAAAGGACGTGAAGCCGATGTTTAACAAATATGTACCGGCCTTAATGCAACTGACTTCTGCAATGGCATATAAAAACGCCGTTTTCTGACATTCGATTTACATCTCATTTCTCACCCAGGTTCCTCGTGCGTTTTGTCCTGTGGGCATGCGGTTTACATTCGTTTCTCATGTGTTTGCGCACGTTCCACTGTCCTGTACACAATCGCCCTATGTGCGTTGTTTGTTCGTTTTGTTCGCCCCCCATGGACCGTGCACGTACCCCCCTCTGAAACGGACTTTTATACTTTGTCCACCGGATTGACAATTTGAACAACGGATGAGCAAAATATCGCCCGTTTGACGGTGGGCCTATCCGGCAAAGTGTAACCGGGGAGGTGGAATTCTCTCTTCCATGTTCCTGGTGTGATAGGGGTATTATGGACACTACACAGAAGCAAGATAGAATCTCTTTCATTCTAGAATCTCTCTGATTCTTACAGATTGTCTTTCATTCTAAAGAATCTCCTGATTCTCATTGGTGCGTCCACGAATCGTCTGCCTGTTTCGAGTGCGGCGGTGATGATATATTGTGTATTAAAGGGACATTCCAGACGATTTTCATAATTTCACATCATGTTGTACATAAGTCGACAACTCCATGTATAGATTTGTGGAATTTATTGTGGTTCTTGAGCAGAGAAACAATACTTTCAAAAACCTTTAACAAATTACACTGAACAAGGATGATGACTTAGGAGGTTCACATATTTCAGAAATGTAACAGTGTAATTCCATTACAATACTGCTTGCCTGCGAGTTCACCTGTGTATAATCTATGAATGCTTTCTTCTTTTGTTCTGCTTCCTTGAGCCCCAACTCATGCATTCTTTTGGTGACTCTGCTATGTCATCATCCTTGTTCATTGCAATTCGTGCTAAATTTTGAAAATATCCTTATTCTTCTTCCCAATTATCACAAATTCTGAAACTCTGTCCTCAGTATAACTAATTTATACTTGTTCAAATGTAAAAATCTGAAAATCATCCGGAGGTCTCCTTTAAGCGGAATGCCCACTGTGCGACCTGAGCCTGCGAGCTGTATGAGGCGCTAAGTGTCGCATGGCCTATTTTGTTACGAAATGACTGATTTCAAAACGAAATAGGCCATGCGACACTTGGCGCCCCATACAGCTCGCAGGCTCAGGTTGCACAATGGGCATTGGGCTTTTAAGTCAAAACAACAATCGCACAGACGATCTAGATGATTTTCGCGGTCTCTTTAGGCGTTTTCACATCAGTCCGATAAAAATCCAGGCACGAGATATTTTTCGCGATCGCAAATTAGCGCCCTATTTCATTTCCTATTCACATCTGCCCGAAGAGAATTAGCCCGAAATTTTTTCGAGCTAATTCGACAGCTGAGCATTCGCAAGCAGTGTCGGGTATACCAGTATATAGAGCGCGCGCTTTCAAAAAAGTTACCCGCGTGATCGCCATTTTTGTGTGCGGGTTGCCTCAACCAATATTGATTGATTACACTACACGCACGTTTTGTTTATTAGTTGTTCCTATCTCGCTGATTTCCTGCTCTAAATTTGTTCAGTTTTGCGTTTTATTGTATTCATTCATGGAAGTTGACGAAACCCTGTTAATATTATGATGCGAAAGAGAAGACGCCGTGAGGAGAGGAATCGTGAACGATTCTTCGAATTTGTGAAGAGAAGGAACACGCTGTATATAGGCATGATGGGATGCATCGCGCTAATTTCTTGAGGCGATTTCACATTATCAAATAGCATACTAATTCGCAAATTGTCCCGCTATTTCGGAAATTTTCTCGATCAGAGCAATAAAATCAGCGCGCTAATTAGTATTCACATTATCAAATAGCGCGCTAATTTCCCAAGTCAGAAAATAGCGCGCTTTTTCGAAACATCGGGCTGATGTGAAAACGCCTATTGAAAGGTATGCACGCCTCTCAAGTCTTCAAGCTGCGTTCTTGTTCTTAAAAGAAAGTCATTTTGGTCTTCATCCCCTTAGTGTACTTTTATAACACAACTAGATGACAAACCTTCTCAATAGTTCTGTTTATGTAGCATAAGAATGTTTTTATCTTTACCGAAAGGGATCTGGAATGGGGAGGGGAACGCTTGAAAATATCCATTTGTTCTAAAGCTTTAAAACCTGAAGGCTTCTGCGTATGTACATCACTGTGGCCGAGGAACATTGATTGATTGATTGATTGATTATTTCGAATTCATTTCCACTTTGTGTTCACAAGAACAACAACAACAACAAAAAAACAAACAAACACACACACACAGTTGAGTTACGACGATTACACGATAAGGATATCATGTATGAACAGGTGTTATTAACATCATCAATCTTCATTATGCTGCTACTCTGCCACATCAACTATTCTCATCTTAATTATCATCTTAAAACATTGTGATAGGGGACTGGGACTTCTCAGCACCAGACATCCCTACAACAGCAGCGTCATGATCAACGACACCCTGCCCATGAAGGTCATGTCTGGCGCTGTCAAGGTCAAAGGTCAGATTCAGCGCTTCGACGGTTCGACCGTTGTCTTCGATGACGGGTCTCGGGCGGAGGAAGTAGACTGCGTCATCTTCGCCACCGGTTTCCAATTCGAAGCGACGTTCATCGACAACAACATCATCGCTGGTAAGTAGGGAGCTTTAGATTTTCCCAACGGGGACGTTCAGCGGGGATGGGGGGGGGGGGGATGTTCTGAGTATGCGCAGAATCTCGCATCAAAGTCGATCTACTTAAGCTCGCGTCGTCTGAGTTTTCACTACGCGTTCTGTGCTATTTTTACGTCCGCTCAATTCACGACGTAGAGAGCTACTTTTATACACCTATCGTATAGGGGTACCATTTCATTAGCTCACCTGAGCCAAAGGCTCAAGTGAGCTATTGCAATCGCCCTTCGTCCGGCGTCCGTCGTGCGTCGTGCGTCGTCCGTCGTCCGTAGTGCGTCGTGCGTCGTGCGTAAACTTTTTACTTTTTCATCTTCTTCTTGAAAACCCCAAGACCGATTTTCATCAAACTTGGCAGGTAGCATCCCTAGGGGGTTAGGAACTCATTTTTTTAAAAATGGGCACCATGCCCCACCCAGGGGGCCCCAGGGGGGCCCAAACCCCCAAAATTAAGGAATCTGTAAAAATCTTCTCTAGAACCAGAAGTGATAGAGCTAAGTTAATACTATGAGTTAGTACATTGATGACTGTAGTTTCAAGTTTGTTCATGGCAAAATCAGGGGTGCCCCCTTGGGACCCAGGGGAGGGGGGTGGGAAAGGGTTCTAATGGGGCCTAAATTGTACATTTTCATCTTCTTCTTGAGAACCCCATGACCCATTTTCACCAAACTTGGCAGGTAGCATCCCTAGGGGGTTAGGAACTCAATTTGTTAAAATGGGCACCATGCCCCACCCAGGGGGCCCCCAGGGGGCCCAAACGCCCCAAAATTAAGGAATCTGTAAAAATCTTCTCCAGAACCAGAAGTGATAGAGCTAAGTTAGTACTATGAGTTTGTACATTGATGACTGTAGTTTCAAGTTTGTTCATGGCAGAATCAGGGGTGCCCCCCTTGGGACCCAGGGGAGGGGGGTGAGGAGGGGTCCTAATGGGGCCTAAATTGTACATTTTTATCTTCTTCTTTAGAACCCCATGACCCATTTCCACCAAACTTGGCAGGTAGCATCCCCAGGGGGTTAGGATCTCAATTTCTTAAAATGGGCACCATACCCCACCCAGGGGGCCCTCAGGGGGGCCCCCAAACCCCCAAAATTAAGGAATCTTTAAAAATCTTCTCTAGAATCATAAGTTATAGAGGTAAGATAATACTATGAGTGTAAGAGTGCTGGTTTTATGGTGTTGGTAGCGTGGTGTGCACTCTTAACTATAGTATACGATGTCAAGCCACAATCGAACATTAGTCCATGCAGGAGACAAGGTGGTGGTTCCAAAATATACAGTTTCGTTTATTAGATATAATAATCAGGAATTCCAGAATGGTGCATAATATTGACGAGGGAATATTGTCGGCAGTATATATAAAGAATACTGTTCCACTCCTTCTTGGCACATGACCGAACAGAGTCGGGGCCGGAGTAAGATTGATTTCTCAACTCTAGAAGCATAAGATATATACATGTAGGGACATGGATAGAAATTAAGAGATTAGTAGAAGAGGGTCTATGATGTGGGGATTATAGGTTCATTGAACAGTACTGTGTAAGGGACTGGTGGTGGGAATTGTAAACACAGTTAGTCTGAATTTACTTAAACTTGATTGAGGACAAAGGGAAGGATTAACTATTGAGTAGAGATTAACCAAAGTAATAACAAAGATGGTTGGGTTCTGAATGGAAGTTTCATTGGAGGTTTGATGGTCTTGTTAATAAAAGGACATGAGCCTATAAAGCTGGGAAGGGTACATAGGGTTTTGGATTGGACTGGTCGTATATTTAGACAGTATAATTGGGGCAGGAGATGGGGATAAATTCTTAACTTGGTCAATCAAAAGACACTTATAAATTACATGAGGTTTATTCTGTTTTAAGGTATAAACTCCCTATTTCTCCATCTTACATTCGTCCAATCTTTCAAAAAGAAACGTCCTCGTTTCATAATTATATACTGCAATATTTAAGAAGTTCAAACGATTGACAAATGAAAAAAAAAATTGTAATACATTTAAGGAGAGAAAAAAAAAATATAAGAAAACACTGTTGACATGTAAACATAATATAAATAATTGCTACACAAAACATAATCAAATTGAGTGGCATATTAATAATTAACAAATTAGTGAAATTATTAAAAAGAAGATTGATGTGTACATATATCTTTCAGATGAGGTATAAAAAAAAATCACCAAAGAAACCTATTTTCCAGGGGACATAATATCATTGTCTTGAGAGGTGTAGGAAAAACAGCATGGCCTACACATAGCATAGTGACCAATACATACCGAGGTAACAATATACATTAAATTTAGAATGGAAATAGAAGGGATATGAAAATAAGAGATCATCATAGTAATCCACAAACTGTATGTGAAACTCAAAGAACAATCAGAGATCCAAGAATTGACAAAAATGATATTACCATAATATGTTAAAAAAAACACTTAACATAAATGACAAAACTACAGACTGCAACAAGTTTACTAATGCTACAATTTTTCTTTTTTTTTTTCATACAAAAGCAATTGATCAGAAAAACAACATTTCTCACAAAAAAGTCAAAAGTTACAACCATACTTAACTAAGAAATTTATGCCAAAAAATAAAAACACTTATTAATCATGTCAAAAAGAATTCTTTCAGAAATAAAACACAATACACATGCTAACAATGAAAAACCTAAATACCAAATAATGCTACAAATTTACATCAAAAGTTAAACCGACATTATTGTTGAGCAAGAAGCAGAAATCGGGTTATAAAACGGTCAAGAAAGGGGCAATTGAACGTGACAGAGAGTGAGAAGGAAAAAAGGGAAAGTATGGACAATGCAGAAAAATGAATGAACAGCCATGTGGGACGGGGATGAGTGAGAAAAATATCATTGAAAGTACAGAAAGAAGGTATAAAAAAGAGATGACATTAAAAACAAAGTTTCACTACTAAAAAATAGGAATTTAAGTGCCCAGGAAGGGAAAGGGGTAAGGAGACTTGCCATAAATGCTCGATTATGCGTAAATAATTAATGAGAATTCTGAAATTTGAAATTTGGAAGTAAAGGAAGAAAGATTTCATTACATCCTGTCGCAAAAAAATGAGATCATAAATTATGATGGATCATAATCATTTGGGGGATTAGGAAGCTGACTGCCGTGTGTCCGAACACTATCGGCATGGATCACAGCGTGTGGATCATAAAAGAGGTGTGATGAGGCAATGGACATGTGAGAGGGGACCACAGAGTCCAAATTCGTGAAGTGGCTGGGAGAGGGCCGAGGAGAGTGAGAATGGGGCAGAGATGGGGGAAGGGGCTGAAATGTGTGGGTTTGCAAGGAAACAGTACAGTGAGCTCGAAGAGGGGGTTGGTAGTCGGACAAATCAGGAGGAGAAGAGGTGGAGAAAGGGGTGGAACTGTCCGAATCAGTCCCAGTGGAAGATAATGTAGGGGCGTCAGAGTCAGACTCAAGGGGAGGAATGTCGCAGTCAATAGAAAGAGGGGAAAGTGGGCTAGAGATGGGAAGAGTGCACTTTAGAGATCGGATTGGAGTTGGGGGAGATGGGGGTGAGGGGTGGGAAATCACTGCACATGTTTGTGGTAGTGAGGGAGGTGGAAAAACTGAGGTGCGATATGAATTACAGGCCTCACAGTGAGAGCAGAGGTCCGCAATGTCTTTGCGCATCCCATGCCAGTAGCAGAGCCCTTCGATAAGCTCAATTGTCTTGGCTGTACCGAAGTGAGGAGCTGACATGGAAGTATGCATGACAGACAGGACAGTAGGGATCACAGAATAGGGTATGACAATTTGTTCTATCATTATCCCAGAGGGATGTCTCTTCCGCCGACACAACAATCCATCACGAATTACGAAACGCTCAAACTGATGCCGGAACTTGAACAAGCATTCCTCGTAAAAAATGTAACAATTATTAAGTGTATCTACAACACAGTGTGTTGTGTAAATAAATTGATTTAAGGGATCAACATAATATGGTTCAAGAAAATTCCAATGCAATTTGAATGCAAACGAGGGGGTGGGAATGATAGTGTTTAGAGTCCCAAATTAAAACAAATTAACTCAATCAGTGAACTTAGCTGCAACCATTAAGAACTGGAATTATTATGCAGGGATGTGGAGAATCTGGAGGACACGTGTAGGAGGAACCAACATGGATGCCGTCTGATAAAAATTATGGAGGTAGTGGAGATCCTGATCAGGTAGATACGCCAATGAGCTGTAGACAGGCCGTGAGCGAGACAGAAGAAGATGATATAGGGTACAATGACATCAGATAGGATGAAGCATCTCACACCAGCACAGGATTCGATGACAAAGTAGATATAACTGGGCAGGCCACTAGCGATGGACGTTCCAAGAAAAAGAAGAGGGCAGAGGTAGTGCAGATAAAACGATGTCATAGAAACTGGTAAAGGAAGCGTGCAGGCATCCACAACGCAATGTAGAAACTTGAGTTCTGTATGCATATGTATATGGTAAAGTCACAAACAGCAAAGCGTCCACCGAGTGCAGTTTTTAGGAGCTGACCATTACCCACGAGAAATGCAATGGAATCCGGCAGCTCACAAGGTAAAGGTGTGAAACAGGATTCTCCAAAAACACCAGGGCAGCAATGTTGATATAATGTAGAAAGATGAACTCACAAGTTCGATCTCCGAGCAGGAAGCGATGGCCCCAGTTTACCGCTGCTACCAATGTAAGAGTGCTGGTTTTATGGTGTTGGTAGCGTGGTGTGCACTCTTAACTATAGTATACGATGTCAAGCCACAATCGAACATTAGTCCATGCAGGAGACAAGGTGGTGGTTCCAAAATATACAGTTTCGTTTATTAGATATAATAATCAGGAATTCCAGAATGGTGCATAATATTGACGAGGGAATATTGTCGGCAGTATATATAAAGAATACTGTTCCACTCCTTCTTGGCACATGACCGAACAGAGTCGGGGCCGGAGTAAGATTGATTTCTCAACTCTAGAAGCATAAGATATATACATGTAGGGACATGGATAGAAATTAAGAGATTAGTAGAAGAGGGTCTATGATGTGGGGATTATAGGTTCATTGAACAGTACTGTGTAAGGGACTGGTGGTGGGAATTGTAAACACAGTTAGTCTGAATTTACTTAAACTTGATTGAGGACAAAGGGAAGGATTAACTATTGAGTAGAGATTAACCAAAGTAATAACAAAGATGGTTGGGTTCTGAATGGAAGTTTCATTGGAGGTTTGATGGTCTTGTTAATAAAAGGACATGAGCCTATAAAGCTGGGAAGGGTACATAGGGTTTTGGATTGGACTGGTCGTATATTTAGACAGTATAATTGGGGCAGGAGATGGGGATAAATTCTTAACTTGGTCAATCAAAAGACACTTATAAATTACATGAGGTTTATTCTGTTTTAAGGTATAAACTCCCTATTTCTCCATCTTACATGAGTGAGTACATTAATTACTGTATTTTCAAGTTTGTTCATAGGAGATCAAGGGGTGCCCCTCTTGGGAGCAGGGGGGGGGGGTTGGTTGGGAAGGTCCAAATGGGGACCTGAATTGTACATTTTCATCTTCTTACTGAAAACCTCATGATGTATTTTCGTCAAACTTGGCAGGTAGCATTCCTAGGGGGTCAGGATCTCAATTTATAAAAATGGGCACCATGCCCCACCCAGAGGGCCCCAGGGGCCCCCAATCCCCCCAAATTAAGGAATCTTTAAAAATTTGGGCCCTTATTGTACAGTTTCATCCATCTCCTACTTGAGAATGCCTGGTCAAATTTTGGTAGAGCTGTGAATGATTTAGATTAGTGACTGCGTGAAAGGTGAACTTGCGATACTCAGGTGAGCACTAGACCCGCGGGTCTCTTGTTAGCACACCTGAGCCAAAGGCTCAAGTGAGCTATTGCGATCGCCCTTTGTCCGGCGTCCGTCGCGCGTCGTGCGTCGTCCGTCGTCCGTCGTGCGTAAACTTTTTACATTTTCATCTTCTTCTTGAAAACCCCAAGACCGATTTTCACCAAACTTGGCAGGTAGCATCCCTAGGGGGTTAGGATCTCAATTTGTGAAAATGGGCACCATGCCCCACCCAGGGGGCCCCCAGGGGGGCCCAAATCCCCCAAAATTAAGGAATCTGCAAAAGTCTTCTTCTCTAGAACCAGAAGTGATAGAGCTAAGTTGATACTATGAGTTAGTACATTGATGACTGTAGTTTCAAGTTTGTTCATGGCAGAATCAGGGGTGCCCCCCTTGGGTCCCAGGGGAGGGGGTGGGGAGGGGTCCTCATGGGGTCTAAATTGTACATTTTCATCTTCTTCTTGAGAACCCCATGACCCATTTTCACCAAACTTGGCAGGTAGCATCCCTAGGGGGTTAGGATCTCAATTTGTTAAAATGGCCACCATGCCCCACCCAGGGGGGCCCCAGGGGGGCCCAAACCCCCCAAAATGAAGGAATCTTCAAAATGAAGGAATCTTCTCTAGAATCAGAAGTTAAAGGGCTAAGATAATACTATGAGTGAGTACATTAATGACTGTAGTTTCAAGTTTGTTCATAGCAGATCCAGGGGTGCCCCTCTTGGGGTTGGGGGTCCAAATGGGGGCTTGAATTGTACATTTTCATCTTCTTCCTGAAAATCTCATGATGGGTTTTTGTCAAACTTGGCAGGTAGCATCCCTAGGGGGCCAGGATCTCAATTTATCAAAATGGGCACCATGCCCCACCCAGGGGTCCCAAGGGGGCCCTAATCCTCCCAAATTAAGGAATCTTTAAAAATTTGGGCCCTTATTGTACATTTTCATCTTCTACTTGAGAATGCCTGGTCAAATTTTAGTAGAGCTGTGAATAGTTTGGATTAGTGACTGCGTAAAAGGTGAATATGCGATACTCAGGTGAGCGCTAGACCCGCGGGTCTCTTGTTTTTTATAGGTTGCGTCTCGGCGTAGTCGAAAGCTGTTTTGGAATTTCAACACGGCGCAGGGAAGAGGAGAACGTTCAGCTCAAGCGTCGTCGAAAACGTCCGCGCCGCAAATCTAAAGCTCCCTAATGTTTGAACCGCGCGGACATGTATTATGCTCTTTCTCCGCTTCTCTTCACCATCTCCTTCCATAGATCTTTACTCTGTTCTATGAATGTGATCGAGTGGACTCGTATTGATCGAGCAGATGATCAAACAATCAAAACAGTTCAAAATATTCGAGGGGATTCAGAATTTCGCTGTTCACATATGTTCTTCACAAGGACGTGAAACAGATTTCGGTCGCAGTCACATTTTACACGATGAATGAGATGATGCCATCGCTTTAACAACTTTCGCTTCATCTTTTTTAAAAATAACAATTATATCGATAAGTCACTACTTCTTCAAACATTAACGTTTCACTCTGTGACAAAAACAAAACAAAACAACAAAACAAAACAATGACGCTGTCCAAAGTAATAAAAACGAAAAGTATAGGTAGGCCTACCCGCCACGAGGGGGATCAAAAACGAGTGACAGGGTGACCAGGGAGGTGGAAGTCTTCCACCTCCCTGGGGTGACCATCAAATCCGAAAGCGTAACGTCTCGCCCACAGCATTTCAAAACATGTGGTCGTACAGGCCCCATTTAGTATGAACTCGGGCTGTTTGGACATTCAAGAAAAATAGGAAATCGAGTGCTGGACAGGACCTTATACTTTCGAATCTTGTATTTCTGAAGTTAACATCAGAAAACAAGCAAAACTAAGAGACAAACAAACCAAAATCAACACATTTCCAATTTCAAGATGTCGTGAGCTACTTTAATAGTCCCCTTGCTCTTCTGCGTTTTACGGACTTATCTGTATAGTGTTCGATTACACGTTTATATCTGTATGTGTATGGCCGACATGATTGTGTCAGGTAAGATTAATCATGAAAAGGCCTTCACGACCAGTTCGCGCGTTAAAGCTCTTTTGTTGAGACTATCTGAGCAGAACAGTTTTAACAATGAGTGACAGACAGACCATCAAATCCTGAAGAGTAACGTCGTTCAATCAGTGAGGTGTAAGAAAAGGAGAGACAACTCCCTCGTAATTCATGCAAACACATGTTTGGGTTCAAAGCGTTACAATGGGATGTCTAGCATTCCACTATACGCTTTGAAGTCATGCTCTGCACGGCTGAGGCGAAGGCACGGCTGTTGCAAGGCGAAGTTCGGAGACGAAAAACGCATTTCAACTTTCGTTGAATTACAAGCTTTATTTCCCCGTAAAATTTTTAATCGAATACTCGAATTGATTAAGAGTAGTTTAGGAAAGAATTCAATATTACATGTATTTCTAGTTTCTTCGTAATGCGCAAATCGAAATGAAATGAAAATTAGGCCCTCTTAAAAACCTAATATTTTTTTTTCTATAATGCGCACATTTCCGCATGTTGGTTTTCTATCCTTTAATCTGGGATATTTTGATCTTTCAAATAAAGTACTCCGCTAAAGCGTGCTCCAGCGTGCTTTTAAACTATTTGCTGTTAGAATTGTCAGTTTTACACTGCATTTTGATTCGCTGCTCCAATTTAAGGTACACAAATTCATTGTTGCCATCACATTGAAAGAGAGAGAGCGAAATGCAGTAGGTGCAAGTATTTCTAGATGTGAGAGCGCTAGTCCCGATTATTGATGCTCTCTTTTGTCAAAGCACCTGATTTCCACCTGTAGTTAAGCGCACAACTTCTCGGCGGTGCCGCGCATCCTTCAAAGGAGAGCAGGGTCCCGTTACATAAGACTTTTTTAGCAACCTTAAAAAATTCAGGTTGGGATTTGCCCAACCTGAATTTTTTAAGGTTGCTAACCTAAGAATGTAAAATCCGTTGCATAAAAACTCTGGTTGGGAGCTTCCAACCGGAATTTGTGATTTCAACCGGAAAAAAATCCGATTGGAGTTTTATGCAACGGGCCCCAGGGTTGTCTCTCCTGTTTTTTACACCTCCCTAGTTCAATCAATACGGTCTTCTAAACTCAAATTGCGTTTTAAGCCCTCGTCACACTAGAGCGGATTTAGCCAACGAATGCCCAACGGATTCGAAAATTTGGAGATAAGTGATAAGAGGTTTCTCATTATCTCACTTAGGAATGTTCAAAACATGAATCCCCACCTCAACCAGTACTGTACAGTCCCTTTAAAACAGCTAAGACAGTTTTTCATGAATTACTGTAGTTTCATATTTATTGATTCTATGTTTTGGTCTGTTTTGCTTTGTTTTTCTGTCAGACGATCTCGGTAAACTAGAGCTGTTTATGCATGTTCTGCCACCCCGCCTAAAGCACCGAACCCTGACCGTCATTGGCTTTGTGGAGTGTCGGGGCGGGACGGGCCCGATGGCCGAACTGCAGGCACGCTGGTCCACGCAGTTGTTCAAGGGTAACATCGCCCTGCCCAGCTTGGAGACCATGCTTGCCGATATACAGACGACGAGGGACCAGGGCTACAAACGCTACCAACTCTTTCGTCCACGAGTGAGTGAAAACATAATTAATATGCAACCCCCTGTTAGAAAACAGCGTGAAATCGTATTACAAAAAGCGAAAGTAGTAAGAGTTTCACCAGTGATAAAGTAGGACATGATGTAAACTAACGAAAATTATGTTTTTGGAAATCTAAGATTTTTACTTCACCTACACCAACTGACTACGGAAAATGAGGGTTTTATTGCCTGACAACTTTCCTCTGTTTACATTAAAGGGTAATTTCAGGTAAATGGGAATGAAACCCAAATATACACATGTGGATTGAGTAAATGCAGCAATACATTTATCAAAGTAGAAGACATCAGTGAAAACAGAGGACAAGCGGACAATCCGTTCAAAAGTTATGAATTTTTACAGTTTTGATGCAGCCATCGCTGGATGAGAAGGAAACTACAGTTTGTGACGTCACATATGAAGAACGATCAATGTAAAGGAAGTACAAATACAAAAATAAACATATCACTTTCAGTATCATCAATTTCTAGCAGTAATGAAAAAGCAGAGGGAATAATATTTACCTTTAACATAATATGTCAGTAACAAGACGAGGGAATGTGTACTTTTCACAAAAAGGTGAAGAACATTTTTAAACTCAGCTCTACATTGTGATTGGCTTGAACTTGATGATGATTCTTTTTCCTTGACTTTTTCCTCTGCCAGGCATCCACCGTGGAGTACCAGGACATGTTGGCAAAGAGCATGAATGCTTTACCGTCCTTCCTGGACCTGGTCTTTCGCGACCCGGTCCTGGCCCTGCATCACTACTTCGGACCAGCACTACCACAGAGCTACCGTCTCGTTGGTCCTCATGCACAGAAGAACGCGAGGGAACGGGTCATCGAGAGCGCGCGCAGGTTGATGCACGGAATCACTCTGTCCACTGTGCGGCGGCTAGCCGACCCGAAATGTAAAAGAGTCAACAGCCGCGGAGGAGGAGAATGGGATTGTCGATTTAACGTAGATGGCGGGATGTTGGACAGGTTATTGGGAGGCCCAGGTTTTCTGTTCTGCTCAGGCTGTGCTTTGATTTGCTGTTCTCTGTTGATAGCGAGCCTCATGTAGTTGAAAACGTCATGCAAAGAACGAGTTACCACCGGAAGAAGAAAACGAGGCTTCTGTCATAACCACGGGCATCTATTCCCTTACAAGGTGTTACCATGGACCCTACGTAGGGTCCATGGTGTAACTAACCTATCATAATTACAATTTATTAGATACTTCTTATAGAGAGTAGACATAACTGTGTACTTGTACCTAATTTCTTTGACCAAAACAAGACGACACAAAGACAGATGTTCTCAGAGGTTAACTAGTCTAAATTTTCAACCAATCAGCCCTCACCTAGATTCCAGCTGGAGATCCACGAGGCCTCAACATCCTTCATGGTGCTACCGTCTGACTGATGTAGCTGTCATTTTTGTTTCAGTTTGTTAGGGTGTGAAAGAGCCTGTCAAATAAAGAAGTGTATTTTTCTTAGTGATCTGAAATTGACCGGCAGAATTAAAAACAGTCGTGTCTTACAACATACACTGTGGTACACGATAAACCTAGGTAATAGTGTAAAGAAGTCTTAGTTTTATGCATTCTAAAGATTGCTGACGCAGTGCTGTGAATTTGCTTGCCCAAAATCATTCTTTAGACGTCCTGTGGTGTATATGTCTTGTTTCAGTAATGTTGGCCATATAGTGAGAAGGGAGTATGAGTATATATAGATATATATATATTGATTTGAGAATTATGACAATAAAGAAATGATTTCACCGATTAGCTAGTTTATTCCAATTCACCCAGCCTGAATGTCTAGCGAAACAAAATTGCGTTTGTTACGGGCTCATGCACATTGTTTGACATTACAGTACATGTATCTTGTAATGATAGAACATTGACTATTGTGGCGGGGCTGCACGTGCAGATATCGGCTAATAGTGCATGACTTTGACACTTCAATGAGAAGAATGAATGTTACGTGATGCTAGATCGACCAATCACAAACCTTATTGCTAATAAAATGCCAAGTAACTCCAGCTTCAGTGATTTCCCTTGTTTTATAGTGAATTTCGTACAAGTTGATTTGTGGTTGATTTTAGGGTTTGGTATCAGTGACACGAACCGATTATGAATCATTTACTCATTAAATGTATTTACCAGTTTTCTCTATGCACATTAATAGAGCCTGATATTTGATATCTTCCTCAAACTCCCATATTTTGGTGCTTAGTATATAGACTAACGCTTTTTTCATGAAGTTTTCACCTCAAGTGTATCACATGGCATGTTATGTACGGATGATGTTATGCTTTATGGTCTGTGTTTTGTGTGTCATGAGTAGTATAGGGTGACTAAAGGCAATATCGAAATGCATTTTATTTTGATGGAAGCACGCTTCTTTGCAATAATATTCATGATGCTCTGTATTGTCTTTCAATGTAGTTAGGACCTTCAGAAAAATACTGTTGTGAATGTTTGCGGTTCCGATATTCATTTTACATTTGCCCTATATAATATCAAGTCTGAATTTGGCTGTTGGTGATGTAATGTTTTGTTGCTTATAAAAAGAAACTTGTTGTTTGCTTATGTCCATGTAGCAGATCGAGTTGCTTTAAATAAATTGAATTGTCTTCAAACGCTACACATCAATTATTTTGTGTAATGGTCAATGAAGTCTCTTCCGACAGATATTAGATCTCGCACAAGAGAATACGAAAAACTGTCACGTTGGGAGTAATGAGTGGAGTGGATTGCAGCACACAAAACGGTACAGTTTGACTGGATTCGTATAAAAAAGTTTAAGTTCTAACGTTTTCATGAATCGTTAATGTTGGTTGTAAATCAATATGCAAATTAGATGTGGTGATGATGTCATCAACTTACTGGACATTGCCTTTAAAATTGACAGAATGCATGATATCATCTTCATCAAATAATTGATACAGATGATTAAGTATTGACATGTCACAACTTTAAGAAGTAAAGAATGTAAATGCTAAATGTTTGACCAAAAATATGAATTCATATTTATTGCTGTCTCACTTGGCAACAGCTATTACTGTTTTGTGAAAACATGAAGGGAAATTTTAATTTAAGGTGCATTATGACGACAAACAAACACCTGCCTGCATTCACTTTTAAACAACAATGTTCCTTGAGTGAATGCAGCGATATATTAAAGTAGAACATTCTCGGTTAACGTTTGAGGAAAATCGGACAGTCAGAGTTAAAAAGTTAGGAATTTTTTTAGTCAGTGCTGGATGAGAAAACTACTACAGTTGTTATGCCACAAAGAAAATGTAAAGAGAATTCCATAAAATTTCGGTTTTTTTAAGTGCACACTCACTCGACTTGTTACCGACGTATGATTAGGGTAATATTATTCCCCTGCCTTCTGGAAGAGGCAAGTCGATTGCTCTTTGTATTATGGGAAAAAAGTAAAAAAAAGTAAAAAAAAAAAAAATATATATATATATATATGTATATATATATATATATATATATATATATATATATACATATATATAATTTCTACATCCGGTGACGTATACAGCTACGTTTATACTTGTATATCATATAAAAATGACGTAAAATATCTTATGGACCGCTAAGTCTTTGAAGTATGTTCCGGTAAAAAAAAAAAAAAAAAGTTTTGTAGTATAGAAGTTTATATATAATTATATATATATATATATATATCCGGTAAAAAAAAAAAAAAAGTTTTATAGTATAGAAGTTTATATATAATTATATATATATATATATATATAGAGAGAGAGAGAGAGAGAGAGAGAATATATATATATATATATATATATATATATATATATATCATCTCTACATACACCTGTCTATCAAAATGAGCGAAATAAAGAGCGATACATAGTGTATCCGGTGACGTGTACAGCTACGTTTATATATTATAGATGACGTTTAAATATATTATGGTTCGCTAAGTCTTTGAAATAGGCCTATATTCCGGCTATAAAACAACAAAAAGTTTTGTAGTATACAAAAAAGTAATTTGTTTCGAAGTCGGTTGGTCAATGCGCGCGCTCGTAAACACACACACACACACACACACGTTTGCACATACACAAACCAGAACTTTGACCAGACAGTGCTGTATTGCGAATCGAGATTTCCATATCAGTTGAATGCTTTGACACTGCAATTCGGATTAATCATTAACTGCACCAGACGACTCGAACAAATTTGAACAGTGCGTCGTGCCGTGCTGCCCCAGCGCACGAACGTTTGCGCGTAAAATGAAATAAAGAAAACATTAAAAAGACGTATATGACTCACCAATGAAGACGCCTTGCTTGCATGACATTGCTTACCACCTGCACGTAGATAATAAAGACCGATAGTAGTGAAAAATGGTGGTTATTCATAGCAGGAATTGCGATTAAGAATAAACTATGCAGAGTTCCAGAAAGGGTGCCATTGAACAATAAATAGTTCAGGGTTGACCGTGATCTGGAATCTCTGAACAAGCAATTTACCCTTTTGCTTGTACCTGCACCGTGAACCTGTTTCATCAACGAACTGTGTGTTCATGCGAGCGATATAGTCGCGTTTACTCTGTATGTTTTTGGAGCTTTTGACATGGCTACATGGATTCGAAGTGGAAAAGAATTCAATATACAACGGGGATAGTTTAATGCAAAAGCTTCCTGACTCGAGGAATAACTCGTTTGAGACCTGATCGGTTTAACAAGAGCGAGAGTCATCGTTCGCTTCTCGAGCCATTCAAGTACATCCCATAATGTAAGTACAGTGTATTCTATTGACGATTTGTCACTTCGCTGTTCATAAGATTCAAGCCGCACAAACAGGTGCATATTGATTAAGTATGTAAATAGATATATATGCAGAACAATGAATATAAATATAACTATATGCATATAAGTGAGACCTACACTTGTATCTATATGAACACACATTACAGCCAAAGCAAATTCTTTTATTTACTCTATGAGGCCTAATTTCACCATTTGATAGCGTGTAAAATGAGACGATACTGGTTTGTTTGTGCAGTATGTGTTTGTGTGTGTGTCTGCTTTTTTCTCACATACTGCATGTACTTAATCAATGACAGAAACAGCTGCAAAACGAAAGAACGTTGTTATGAAATGTAACTTTAAGGACTGCTACTATATAAAAAAGCAGAAGACCATTATTAAATGTTTGCTTTTCCCTAAAATTTCAAATAATATATGGTCAAATTATCTGCTTCTCCAGTAGAAAATTTAATCAACACATTGCAATTACCACCGAAGTGTCATCTGATTAGCGAATTATGAAAAAAAAATATTTACAGGTAGGAGTCTTAGTGTAGTGAAAAAATTCACTGTAAGTTGGATGCCTTTTCTATCCTGTGACGTCAAACCTTATTATGACCTCAAACCTTTGAACAGTGTGATATTCTAACCTTATTGTCATATCAATCGTTTCAGTTTCAATTTCAGTCTTTTTTACTCAAGTTATTATTCACAGTCACCACTTACACATATTACACATGGGAACGTGTACATGTATCAGTTACTGTATACAAAACTGAACATGTATCAGTTATACAAAACTGAAGCAGGTTTATATGCAGTGAATGTTGTGAGGGACTTAAATAAAGCACAGTTATTTGAAAATGTTTATGATATCAAACCTAATTACCTATTATGGTATCAAACTTTATTGTAATATCAAACCTGATCGTATGATGTACTAAATCCTATATCGTGATATCAGACCATATTGTTACATCAAGCTTTATTCAATTGATATAGGTTTTCATTCATCCAGGTGAGATTCAATTAAGAAACAATTATTAAATTGCTGCATGATCTGCACTTGCTGGTTACAAGTAATTCCGAGAACGATTTCACGTCTAATCCTGGACGCTCCATCAGCTCGACGTTTTTCACCCAGAAACTGAGACAAGCTGATAGCGTCCCAGTATCGGACTTGAAACTGTTCTCGGAATTTAACAGCAAGTCCAGATGCTCTGATTTAAGTCTTGTTTCATAGCCAAGCCTTATCGTTTAATCAAACCATGTTGAACCTTTTTGTGATATTAAACCTTATTACTGTATCAAAACTTAATTTTGACATCAAAGCTTATATATTGTGAGAACAAACAGTAATACATTAATGTATCTCGAAAAGATTGAGTGTATTCTATAATCATGAAGTCCAGTTACTTAGCATAATCATCAAGCAATTTTACGTTGCTGTTTAAAGCTTAGCAAGGAATGTTACTCAACGAAACGATTGTAATGCACTCCAAAATTACTACACAAGAAAACATTTTTTTTTCGTTCCATTATAATATTTTGTAAAGGTCACAAATCGATGCTATATTTCCAAGTACAGATGGTATAAAACAATCTAATCATCTAAAGTTAAATACATGCATGTCGTTAGATTCTGTAATTTTGAACGGGAAAAGCCAATTAGTATGATTGGCACTTGTTGCAGCGATTATATTTGTGTGCTATTGAAAATTTGAGTATTTCAGAATGTCACAAACATTGCTCTCCCTATTTCCTTTACAGTGATAAATACAATTTCTTCTGCGGAAAGCATTGAAATATAACATCCTTACCATGGCGGGAAAAACGTCGATGATGAAAATGTGTGTCTTCCTGTTTGGATTTGTAGCCTGTTACGTCCTTCTGTCTGAAGTCCATCTCACGCGAGAATGCTTCAAGTTTTGCAACAGGTAAAGCTTTCCTTCAATAAGTTTACTGGAACTTGCTTTGTAGAACCTCATGTATATATGTTTGGGTCAAGTACCTTACCGGCTTCCCATGTTTTTTTCACATTAATTTCCGCATTTAATTTCTGATTTAGATAATATATAGTTGATTAACCTTCAGAGGTAAGTAACAAAATAAAACCAATTAACGTATTGTATCATCGGTTGCCAAAGGGTCAAGCTTATAGCTTATTATTGGCGACCGTTCTGTTTGGTAATTCATAACACATGTACTGTAATTATGTCACAGATGTATGTGTAATAAAAATTGTTGAAATTGTAGAAACTAGCTATAATGAGTATCATATTTGAATAATGTTTGATTATATTGACAATTATAGAAACAATTGTAAATGATGCCATGCGGAAAATAAATCAAATCAAATAAGATAAAATAAGATAAAATAAAATAAAATAAAATAAAATAAAATAAAATAAAATCAAGACTCCACAACAGATGAGAGGAGCAATATTTGTCAGTACACGTAAAAATATTATAATAATTGTATATTATTGTATATTATTAATCATGTATTTAAAGAGCCCCTGAGGAATCCAATTTATCTCCGAACGACACAACCTGCGAATGCTCGCCCGTTATGTCCGCGATTCATGTTGAAGTGACAGTATTTGAACAGCACGAATCGTATTAAAACTTAACTCCAATCATGTGGATACGTGGTCAGCATTTCAAATGTTGGCGCCTTAGTCATCTATATTTTTTATAGGCTTTCGTGATCAATATCATTTTGACCTTGTCTGCTGTGTAAAAAAATACGTTGACTGGTTGATGTCCCAATGTAGAAATTGATCACAATGAATTATCGCACTGTGAGATAGTGCTGTCGGCTAAAATGAATTTGCACCATAATAATGGTCCCCCCCCCCAAAAAAAAAAAAAAAAAACAGAAAAGAAAAAAAAAACCCACACACACACACACACACACACACATGTCCAAACAAACAAACAAACAAAAAAGCACTGTCTGTTTCATTCTCTCTATTCTTTTAACCCTCTCCCGCCAGCGACTCGAGCCAAGATTGCTACTTACGAAGGACAGCCGTACTCGTTTACGACCAGAATGTCTCCTCCCACGAAATGAGCTTTTCACAGAACACCCATCCAAGCATCAACCTTGGCAGCTACGCCATGGAGGTCCTGTCGGGTCGCTACTTCGACATCAACTGCCCCGTCGATCACTACTGGCCCAGGGTCTCGACGCTCAGCCGCCGCAACGACTGCGCCGTCGTCGGCAACAGCGGCATACTGAACGGCGCGAACTGCGGCCGAACGATTGACAAGCATGAGTTCATCATACGTGCCAACATGGCACCCATACAAGGATATGAGGCGGACGTGGGAACGCGCGCAAACCTGACGGTTCTCAACTTCGAGACGCTGTTCTATATGCACAAGAACTTGACGCTAACTCACCCAGACGACAAATGGCACCGCACCTACGTCGACAGGGCGACGTATCTCAATGACTCCGTGCTGTGGTACTCGAAGTCGACACTGCAGAGAAATAGCAGCATCTACCTGAGGAACGTCGCCCATGTGCTGCAGGATCTTTACCGGTTGCCCATCCGACTGGCATACAGTTGGCGATCTGTATCTGTCGAGAAGTGAGACTTTGAACGTTTTTCTGAAAACATATACACACATACTCATTCGTACAAACATAAAGTTTATACAAGTAATATACAATTGCTGACAATTCAAGCAGGGAACAATATCAACCACTCTAGCATCAACAAAACACCCCAGGCCCCATCCCCCTCAAAAAAAAAAAAAAAAGGAAAAAAAGAAATGAAACATTGAAGCAACAAAATCAAAATGTAATTTTTAGGTTGTACAACGTTCCAATAGCGAGGAGACATCAATTCGTTTTGTTTCACAGGGCTGATCAGTAAATAAAAGTCTTTCCGAAGTCAGGTAGAGTAGTAGAGCAGTACTTTCTGTGCCAGTTGGTGTATACCTGCCGTGTGCTGTAGCATGTGATAAGAAGACGCTGGGTATAAAGAAATTATTATTTATCACTTGCGGGGATAATGCGTATAATTACCCTCCATAATGGTATATTTGAAAGTAGAAAATATCGAACCATGATTCCAACTGTTTACATTTGCCGATGGCCATTGGGGTTTTCGGTTTTTTTTTCCTTGTGTTCAGAGACATAAGTGAAAACGCGTCACATCCTATCAGGAATCGTCTAGAAATAGGGTGTTATTCCGTATGAATACAACAGTTTAGGGTTTAATTATAGAAAAACATAGAATGGTAAAATGTGTAGATATTTGAAAAATTGTGCTAAATATGATACATTCGATCATAGTGTCCCTGTATTGTGTGCTTTATTGGTAAAGTAAGATATATAATAGATCATTAATAAGTAGCAGATAGGAAAACGTATATGGAGACACTATTGACCTACATGATTCATATCATTACTGCAGGTTCTACGGCTTGACGCACTTCGCCACCACCGGCTTCAATGCGTACGTCATCGCCAAGACTTTCTGCAATCACGTGACCCTCTACGGCTTCCACCCGTCCAATCAGGACGAACTCGGCAATCACGTGGCGCACCATTACTACGAGGACGTCGAGTACGAGTACAACAACGACGTTCACAACATCCGCAGCGAGTTCAGAAAGTTACAGGAGCTGGAGACGAAGGGCGAGGTTACTATCGTGACCGACGTCTGTCCCGGGGGCGCCCGGAAGAAGACCTTCAGCAACATCAACAAGGAGGAACTCTTCGACCCAAAGTTTCTGTTCATGCCAGAAGCCAACAAGCTGAAGAAGCTGTTCGACGTTGAAAACGAAGGGGAGGAGAACGATGAAAAGCTACACGATGGTACTGCAGACATGGCTGGGCCTGGCGGAGAGAACAGGGCTGGTGAGAAGCACAGGATTGATTCACAATCTAAGATGGCTACCGCCAGCCCTGGTTTTGACAATGGAGGAAAAACCAGCGATACAGCATCGAAACAAGTAGCCTTTAGTAATCGTATTTCGGGTGATCTAAAGCCAGTGGCCGTAGAGATCAATAAGGGACTAGACGCTAGCGATGGCGGGAAATCGAAGACGGCGTCTGTAACGGAGCCCAAGGATGACCTTATCATGGGGAATGCTAACCTTTTGAGGAATGGGCAACCTACAAAGGAGATTGCTCTTGGGTTTGGTGGCCTTAACGACGATGGTGACAATCGTGTCAGTGGAGGACAGAAAGATGAGACAGTGCCGTGGAGAAAGACTGAAGCGCATCCTCAAAGTGGATTCCCCGAAGAAGGGGACGACCCTGGTGACGATGTCTTTGCCCAACTGGAGCAGTGGAATTTAGGCTTAGACAGTGCAGCGTCAGATACCAGAACTGACACTCGCAGCAAGGGAGAAAAGACATCGGGCCATGCAGACGGAAGTCTTGAATATGGTCAAACTGGCTCCACTGGTGCCAGGGACTCTGACCATAAGATGGATGTGGCAGGCATGATTAGGACAAACTACCGCACAAACTATGGTAGGAGCAATGGGAACATGTTGGACCTTGACGAGGGATCACCTCATAAATAACAACTAATCTTTTTCGAGATTATCATCATATTTTAATGTATTTCTGTTGAAATTTTGAATTTGAAGAGCATCGAACATTATGTGCTGACTTGGTGACTAATGCAAGAATAGAAAGAGTAGACGTAGCATCATCTTGGCTCAATTGTTGTTTGTGTCCATACGCAAGGAAATTCGGACACATTGTAGACTCTTACTTTTTGTGGAAGTGGCTTTCTTTCTGAAACAGCATTACTTTTATTCTTTCAGAACCTTGCCTCCCCCTTCCCCATCTTTCAAAGTCAGTGCTATCCGTGTATCAACATGATGTTAGTAAACATACACTGTGATAGCCGTTGCAACGCATGATTTACATTGATGGGATCACTCACTGAAATAATGGTTATACGTAGCAGTGTATTATGAATAGAGAAGTGGGTTATTCCGCTGATGTTTTACAAACTACTGGGATGTGTGACACGTTGTAGCTGATAATTTTACTACTACTCTCCGTATTTAAAATGGACTTCACCCCGTCACCTACTGCTAACAGATCAAAATTCACATTAAACATTGTATTCGTAGTGAGATACAATTACCCATCAAGAAGTTGAGGAGAGAATACCAGCATTTGGTGTGTGTGTGTGTGTGTGTGTGTGTGTCTGCATGTGTTTTGTACTGTCTTATTTTCATCGTCTTATCCGTGTGTTTATAATTTGCATTACTATATCCTAAGTACGTCCACGGTGATTGAGAAAATGAAAATTATGCATTCATCAGGGTCGCCGTTATTCTCAGTGAATAAGATGAATAACAGAAATCGTCCTTGGTAAACATGGTAAATGTAGTGAATAATAATTTATGATTGTCATCTGGAACGTCATACTAACAGAGGTTTGCATTTGATTAAAGCAAGAAGGTATATCACCCCTCCAGATTGCAGGTACGTCAACAACGACTGAAATGCTCCTGGCTGATTGGGTGGAGTTGATTAGCGACTGCCATGGTAACCGGAATTCTGTAAAATACAATGACTTTTGCATATGAAACAGGTCCCTGGACATCTTGTTTTAGTTCGGACATTGAAACGAGAAAAACATTAAGTCTTCTTTCTTTCCTTTTTTTTTTTTTAAATATCTGTCCATATATGTCATACTACTCGCGTTAGAAGTTATGAGCAATTGCGAAATTAGCTTAGTACGTAATTACTTACACATGCAGATTTACGCTCCATTATACCTGCTACGACTATTATCATTTAATTTCTTGTTTCAGTCTCAACGGAACGAGCTGATTTGATAGTAATTTTTAGAATCTTTTCATTCTGCCTCCCGGATTTACTACGATGCATAGGGCGACTGCACGGTAATTGCAGTTCCGGTTTAAAAAAAAAAAAAAGTGTTTGATATACAATCATTGACACAACATTCCTGATGATATGATGAACAAAATATTAAGTGCCTGCAATTTGCCCAGTGTCCACATTAAAATGTGTTTTTAGAGGATTTTCTTACGAAACATTGAGGGTATGTAGCTCTTTCTGTCATTACCAAACAGACCATATACGAAAATTTGGTAGCTCAGTCTCATCGTTGCACACTAGTATTTTATCACAACATCAAGTTTTATGTGCCTTACACGGCAATAGTTCTGTCTACTATATCCCACAGTAAAGAGTGAAACGGGTTTTGAGCGTTTTTTTCACAATCCGTCTCAGTAGGCTCAGTAGGCAGTATAAAAGAAGAAGAGGGTCAGGAAGAAGAAGAAGGAAGACAGTATACTTCTCGAAATGTCCGGGGATTGTTTCTGGTCCAGTTTACTGGATCAGTCTCTGGTAAAACCAGTCTCTGGTAAAACCAGAAGCAGCGAAATTATGAAAACAAACAAAATATGGGTCTCGTAATATCTGATGCTAAGCACTTTGTAATGAGCCACCATGCGCTGCATTGCATTTCTTTCTTTTTTTTTTCTCGACAGTTGACATACCCATGACAACCCTCAGTAGGACTATATAACGTTTATGCAACAATAAATGATATTCGTGCAATTTTGATCGATATTGCCCTGCAGCTATTATGGAGAGAAGCTGAAGTCGTCCAACCTCTGTGTCTTTTGTCTGATTTGTTTACTGTTTACCATTTTTCAAGTGTGGGGGTAACTGATTTCATAATTATAACACACAGTAGGCCTACATATTTAGAGAAAAATCTTTCATGCCACGCCCTTCGATGAAGAACCTTCTTGATGTGGTGATTATGATCATTCGGTTGCTTGGTGTGAATCCGTTGGCGCGGATGTGTCCGTGTGTGATTCTACCGTGTATGCGTGTATTATATCAGATGTTTGTATACATGGTATGATTTTCATAAAATGTTGTGTGTGTGTGTCTGTTTGTCTGTGTGTGTGTCTGTTTGTCTGTGTGTGTGTGTTAGTCGATAAAAGCTTTCCTGATGAAGAAAGTGAAATATAATCCCAACACAGAGGAGACAGACACAAACCTAGAATCACTGTCTTGAGTGTAAAAAATCAAACATCGTCTTTTAATGAGAATCGTGAAATAATACCTTTTGAGATCCACAAGTGAAGTGACAATATTTCGCCTCTCTTAATGTCTCTTAATTTCTCTCTCAATTAAATTACAACTACTACAATGACACATAAGAACAACAACATCACAAAATGTCGGCCGAACCCGGGCAGGACTACCTACTATATACCATCTGGGATCAATTCCTCGCCCTTCTCTTCAGCACCTCTACACTTGTAGTCACGCCATAACACTTTTGACAAAATATATTCAACAGAAACACTAAGGTAACTATCATTCAGAATTTCTGTATCCTGTGGAGAAATAGCATACTGGGTAATATAACTTTTGAATGAAATCGGGGGAAAAGAAACTTCTATATTTGTAACGGATGGGTAGCAATGAATGAGACACAATATATAGCAATATTCACTGCATATTATTATGAACACATCTATCCATAGCAGGAATATTTCAATAAAATACAGCTCATTGTATATATTTTCTCTTTTATCTTACTTTTTTTTTGCACAAGATACTGATTTGAGACAATGCTCTTCATTAGAATCTGTACTGCTTCACTTTGTTTTAGCTCTTTCACAGACAGTTTAAAAAGAGTGTAGTGAACATACATGGAAAACACAATAGATATTCTTGCCCCGAAGGAACAAAGACTTTGAATTTGTATACGAAGTAATAATGAAAACGAACATGGCACACAATTCGAGAACTTTGCAACTTTCGGCATTTCTAATAGAATTTGAAATCTCAATGCTCTTCAACTGTCAAATCAAATCTCACCACTTCACAGCATAATCAGCAATTCTCCATTTCTCAATATATATAGAATACATGATTAAGCCATGATAACCATTCTCGTACTTCACTATTTTCTGTTCTTATTCCTGTTTGACGACACGCGCCTGACCTATAGAACACACTTCATATCTTACCTCCCATCAGTACATTCAGTCACTAATACTCACTCACACACACACACACACACACATACACACACACTCTCTCTCTAGTGTTTCTACTACATGTAACTGTCATCACAGTGGAACGATGTTATCATAATTATTTCAACTAAATCGAAGAAGTACGGAGTGTATGTATAAACTATATAATGTGATTATGATACACACGCAGATGAACAATCCAATGCACATTTGTGTCAAGAACACAAGAGAAAGTACATACCCAGCACTACAGGAATAACTCTAATTAGTATTGCTGCTGTGTAGAATTGGTATGGTAATGGTTAGTAAAAACAACAACACCAACAGACACGAGTAAAATGACAGCAAGAAAGAGACACATTTTTGGCATAGTTGCTAGTAGAGACTTGATGTATGCTTGGCATAATATATGCTGTATCGTGTTCACTATTACGCCCAACATCATTTTACAAGCAAGAAGAACATCATAAATACTTGTTCTATTCTTCTTGAAATCACTGAACAAAGATATTGTAGAATAATTACAAACTACAGCTAAGACAAGAGGAGCTCTTTAAGACATACTGCCTATAAAAGTACTGACCTATTGTTACTTGGAAACGAAACAATTAACTGTAGTAATCGCACAGTAATACAAATGTGTATATGCCCGTAACTCTATCAGTGTTTGTGTGCTCTCTGGAATTTTTCTCTTTACTTTCTTTCGTTTTTTGCAAGTACAAATAATCTAGCTGGTTAATAGATTCAAGAATACATGGAACATTGGGATCACCACACATTTATCAAAGCAGGTTTCAACAGAGATTCTCTCTATACAGATGTTGATTGTATATCAACACTACATAGGGCATTAACTATGCTTAGCCATAGGTCATGGGTGCAGTGTTGCCACTGGTTACAGCATGCATGATGCAAACAGATTATTCAATGCACCTGTCTTGGCGTCATTTGAACCCAGTGGCCACTTCCTTTCCCTGTTCCTTATTAGACCAAATGCGTAACAAACACAGGCTACAACTGTCAATAAGATCTGGCAAAATTTGTAAATATATTATGTTGATATTCATTCATTCATTCATTCATTTATTCATGCACTGAAGAATCTTTCTTTTCAATTGAATTGAAAAAAAAAATACTATCCCAAAAGACCTGTACAGACCTCATGGGAAGATGATGTCTTTAATGAAGTTTGGAAATGAACAAACTCAGCACATGAAAGTATTAAACTAGACTTTGACTTCTCTCAACTCGAGCCCTCTTACATGTCCAATTCATATCTCCCACTAAGTATTCATACGGTGTCAAGTCTACGAGAGTCCAACATTTTTTCCAAAATGCTACAAGAAGTATATGAAGACCCATGAGCTTTCAAATAAAAGAGCAAATAAATGAAACAAAAATATAAATGCACACAACAGAGGATGTGGCTCAACTATCTCATCAATTCAATCCACAGCATCATCACAAGCCACAATACCGTATACCAGAAATCGCAAGTTACAATGACTGAAAAAAAAAAGCATTTCAGTTTGCTCTAAGTCTTATGTGCTAGTGGTTGTATTCTCTTACATACTACATCAAGCAGCTAACTCACACACATATTCTCCTGTTGTTAACAGCTAACACTGATGTAAAGATATGAAAGAAAAAAAAAATTGTGTTACGTCACAACCCATTTCACAACATTTCACTTTTTTTTAAAACCAAATTAAATCACATACTGAAGGGAAACATTGAATTTCAGAGTATACTCTCACACAATATTACCCACTGCTACACATCCTCTGTTATACAGAACACAAACTGACACAATAACTATATGTCACACACAAAAAAAGTTCCATGTGATACCGATACGGTGTTCCGAAACATGATGTGGGGACAGAAAATGCCAATCGTGACCAACAACACTGTTAAATCTCAACCAAGCTGTACAAAACTCAAACTTCTTATTGTAGTTGTCAGCTTGGACCTATCTTTGGGCCACATTTGGGTGACAGCCAATCAAACTAGTCCAATAATCATGAAAAACTGCCCTGCATCAAACCCTGTCTTACTTGCTAAGTGTCAAATAAAAAAATTAAAAAATCTCTCTTTTCATCAGATCTGCAGTAATGTCTTCACACATCATCAGATACTGAATCTACTCTGTGTCATACGCAAGTGCCTTTTTTTTTCATAGGCCTATGTGCATGAGAATGTGTATGTGTGTGTGCATGTGTGTCGGGGGGGGGGGGGGGGGGGGGGGGCGGAGGGGGGAGGGTGAAGACCTTTAGATATAGATACCGGTAGCTGAATACAGCATGACATGTCCTGACTTCACATCATAGGGGTGGAAGAAAGGTACCAACAAAAGCACAGTCAAGAGCAAACCCTGCTGCCCAACTCTTGTCACAGAATAGCAAGCTGCCAAAATAATCCCCAAAAGGCTGGAAAGGGCTCTTTTCAGCTCAAAGTAAGTGAAAAAGAGGATACCTGCATTCCACCGAGTCAGGAGTCACAACTGAATGTATGAATAACAAGACACGATGCATGGAAAACCACTTATCTACAGAGTAATGAATGGATGGTAAAACAGAATGTACATGTACAAAACCAACATAGGGTCGCCGGACATGGATCTTTTAGTCAAGAACAGATTCTGAAAGAGCAGACTTTAAGCTTTAAAATAATGTACAACTCAATTTGAATGGACTCTCCTAAGCTTTAAAATGATGTACAACTCAATTTGAATGGACTCTCCTAAGCTTTAAAATGATGTAAAACTCAATTTGAATGGACTCTCCTAACTAATCCAATTTTATTGGTAAGGAAGCATACGCTCTGGAAAAGTGTTACTGAGTAAAGAGGCTCTAAAAGTACAGTGTTCATTCAAGCACTTAATCTCACTGAGTTATGCTGGCTGTGCAATAAATGGGACAAAAAGCAGGATGTAAAATAACTTAGGAACAACAATGAAGGGGTTGTCAGAGTAAACCAAAGTTCACCATGCTCAATCAACACATTCTATCCATGAGCAATGCCAACTTTTAAAGCAGTACCATTATTCTTTCAAAAGTTATTAGAGTCGAAAGTGTAGTGTAAAGGATTTTGTGTTTAGTGTAAAGGATTTTTATGAAATGAAAAGAGCCCTCTAAGATGCAAAAAAATCAAACTATCAAAAAAGAAAAAAAAGTTGTCCAAGAAAAAATTGCTAAAAACACAATTTCCCATTCATTTTACGATCCTAAAATTTAGAATAATGTAGAAGAAGAATTTCTCCTGCAGAAAATACAAAAAAAAAACCAACTCAAGATTGACTAGGTTGGCCCATTTCACCGATTTTATGTCCTCATGTAAAATCAGGACATGCTACTTTTTGTTGGGTTTGTGATGCACGGTCACATATGCCCTTCACTCATTCAAACTGCCGATGATCAAATTTGAAATCTTCTCACTTTCTTTTTCCCCTCTATGCAGCCACATGAGAGGTTGAATGTCAGAAGACTCACACAGGATTAATACCTTCACTTCCCTACACCATTTCAGTATCATGGCAGAAAAAAAAAACAAACCAAAAAGCACATCCTGATCTGCAAACACTCTATCAAAAGGAAATAAAAGGGAATTCAAGACCTACTGTTTGCAACTAACACAACATACGCGACCTGTCTCATTTTTCTCTTCATACATGTAAGTACTAATATGATTCTGATGTTCATACATGATGAGATTTTACAGTCTAGCTTCCTATGGCACACACCCTCATGGATTCTACGGATGCAAAGATACTTATTCATATAGTCAATATACTTATTAATAAAGAGATGGAAATAGCTGGGCTGCACTGATAGAAACATTGATGATATATAGACATTCTGTTTGGATGTCTTGCAAACCAACTGCTCTGGGATCTAGTGTATTTGAGAAAAGTGCTGAAGTCTGTGATACATGTTTATCTCCTTTTAGAAGCATGTATCGTCTCAAACGAGATGCCATCACCGTATATTGCAGATCTCCACATTATTGTCAAACATATGATGCTACTATAGGGTGTGTGATAAAAAGCATGCAGTTTTGTATCTTTGCATCTACAATGCTCACAAAAAAAACACAATTAGAGAATTAGGCATATATCCTCTGCAGAATGATGGCATATCTATAAAGGTATAAGGAAATATTAATGAGAGATTTCATAACCACGTAGTTAACCTGGCGGTTCACATCCTTAAAAGGTATCGAGAATACAGTACATCCTTTCCATTTGTCCCATGAAGGTGTGTGATTATTATGTCATCAGCACTGGGCCTTATCACATAAAGTAAGTTATCAGTTTGTACATATAACAATATGAAACCTAAGTCCTACACTCTTATCTCTACCTAGGAGAAAGTCAAGCAATATCTTATTTGTCCTTCTGAGCAAGTATTTTGGTGTTTTAATGACACACGGATGACGCCTACGCCACCACCAGACACTGGAGGCCTGAGATATATCATTCATAAATATTCATTTTTCATCTTTCATTATGCAATCGTTATGCACTGCTGCGGGTTTCTGAAGACACCTTATGTCGCTGAACTGAGAAAATATAACATGATAAAGAGGGCTAGCCATTTAAGCATGTGACCTTATCCATGTAGTAGAATTTTCTCATACGAATCACTACAGAGCCAAATTTGCACATTTCTTGTAGCAATTTTAAAGCTAAGCTGTAGTGTCGAATTAAAAATAAATGAAACAAGTTGCTCAATATTCATAATATGGTGAAAGTCATATTGGAAAATTTTCCAGATATAACAATCATAATTACTGTTATTGGCGTATAACCTAGAACAGGACTTCAATGGCAAGCAGTCATTTTAACATTGACTGGTTGCATGGCACAGTGAAGTGACTTTGCATGAAATTAAAAAAATCACAATATTACATAGATTCAGCATCGACCATTTTTTTTTTTTAATATCTTTGAAAACAAGAAAGCCAAACATCCCGTCCAGAAACTGGTGAGTGCATTAATCCTTTCAAATCCTGTGACTTAAACTCCTATTAACATCGAATATAAACATGTTGCCAATTGGGCTGAAGGAGTTTAAAGACGATGCAGGGATTTTACAATATTGCAATATAGTGCCTAGTCGAATATATGCAACGCTGCCTAAGACTGGAGTGCAAATTGGCCAGGCACCGGTGATGCAGCCTAGCTTTGAGGGGAGACATGACGTAATCCTGTACTCTTGTTCAGAGCTTAAGCATAGATCACGTCCATAACATTTAGAACAGGGCTGCTTGGGCTTATGTTCCTAGTGTAAACACTGCCCACTAAAAGGCCAATACATGTTGTGTCTAAAACATTTGTTTGAATTGTCACCTTTGAGAATACTGAAGTCAAGAGGGAATACAGATTACCTTTGTCAGGAAGTTGCTCAGATGCACATCAAAGATTTTATACCGTTTTTTTTTTTTTTTTAATAAAGCATCACCAAAGAGATTTGAAGGATAACCAAGACAGACACAAAAATCGAAATCAAATGCATTTGTTACTTCATACCCATGCACATTACTAACAATGAGAAAAAATACCATATGCAACAACAGAAAAATTTCTGCAGGGCCACTGCAAACGGGGAAAAAAAAAGAAGAAATTTTGTAAGATTTTTTCTTCTTTTTGATAATGCAATCAACAAACATGTAACACACAAGAAACGCTATGAAAATTATTTGCTACGACGGACAGAAAAGGAAAACACCTATGCCATACACTCACTGTACATTGTTATGACTGTGTGGCTTGCAGTCGGTTTGCTGTTTTGATAGATGAACAAATTGAGGAAAACCCTTCTAAAATTCATGAGAATACTTCCTTCACGTTGACTAGGAGAATGCTACACAACTAGAGGTCTCACGATTCACCTGTCCTTCATCACTTAAGAATAATGGAAAAAAAAAAAAGAACGATTACGCAGGTTCGCTTCATGGTGGCACGAGCTGACCAGTGAGGGATCAAAATTGACCGTCACCGCTCACGATAGCTATATCCACCTGCACATCGATCACACCAGAAGTTTCCACCTACTGCTCACTACTAAACTGCCTGTGGCTGAAACAGCGAATGCTCTAAAGTTTCCCCCTCAGTACTAAAGCGCCAAGTCTTGAGCGAGACTGGCAATGCATGCTCAACACAGATGCTTCTGCCTACAGACTTGTGTCAACAAGACAAAAAGAAAAGGACAATTACACTTATTCTCAAACTCTTCACAGACTAATGTACAATACCTTATTGCATACACATCTCCATTGTACATATTATTTACAGAAGGAACTATACAATCACTAGATACTAGTTCATTTATTAATCAACATCTAGTGAAAAACAATATTATTTTTGCTGTCTCAGTCTAGTTGATACTTGTGTATAACCATTCACAAGGAAACCACTCAAATGCATCTACATTCTAATTAATCTAGTCTCAATGCTAGACAACAATCATCACTTTCACGGTACAAATGAATGTTTCAAATAATCACTAGAGTAGTAATCCTCCACATTAACTTTGTATTCACTCTTTCTTCCTCAGCTCCCTCTCTTTTCCAAGAGCTCTCAGAGACTTCAGAGGTAAGCCATGAGGATTAGAGAAGGGGGTGGTGACCACAGGATTTCTCCTCGATGGCACAGCGCAGGAAAGGAAGGGAAGAAGCTAGTCTCTAACTTCAGACTTGAAGCTCAATCTACTGACATCCACAGCTCCTTGCTCTTTCACAGTACAGCTAGAGTTCATCCGTCCTATGCTTGTGATCCAATCATAGATGTAGTGTATTAGATGCACATTTGCTCTTAGAATCTATGGCCAAAAAAAAAAAAAAAATCAAGAAACAGCAGCACAACTTCGCTTCATCATTTTCTCTGGAGTATTCTTTTAAACTCACTGTCATTTTTGTTGTGCACGCTTTTCTTAAAAATGTTCCTCCACGGCCATTGCTGCACTGGTGTTGAATGGCGATGGGGGTGCGAGAGGGTAGAGGGTCCGGGGCGTTATATAGACTGTTGATATGTATGCCTGTACATCTCTTTAATGGCCTGGCACCACTCGACGGCATCACTCTCTGGATCGATCAGGTAGTATGTCCGATTTGGCTGAAGAAGGAGAAAGCAAAACAAGTTTACGAAAAAACATGTCAAATATGTTGACCCTAGCAGTATATTTAGGTTTATCTGCTAATAATGTTATCTTTGATGTATATTTTCAGACGGCTAAACACGTGCTTGCATAAGATGCCCTATTTACAGCGAAAACTGACATTTGCATGATCAAGTACAAAAATGCAACATCACACACCACAAACACATCCACAGGCATTTTGAATTGTGTGATTAGTTTCTCCTTCAATACATTTTTAAAATTTTGGAAAAACATTATTTGTTTGTCAGTGTGCTTTCGTTTTTGTGTTTTTTTTTGTGTTTTTTTTGTGTTTTTTTTTTTTTTTTGCTTGAGGATGAAAGAATACATTATTTTCTGTGAGACTAACTAATGCATTTTTGATAAACATAATTATATTCTTTCCAAGGAGTTAAACATGAGCTCGATGGATTTGCTCAATTACAACCAACTGCATTGAGAAACAAAGTTTTTTTTGATATAAGCAAGAAGTTGCAGAAAAGCTTAATTGGGCAAAGTTTCCCTCCAGCTCAGGCTGGTCAAGCACACTACATTTCAGAAACTCTGTAAACAACCGTCAGTCCCACAGGCAGAAACGAATGCATGAAGTTCATCAGACTCTTTAAACGCTCTTGTAGCAAGCCGGTCAGCTGTTTTGCTGGGTGAGAAAGAGATCATTTTACACAAAACTGGGTTTTCACAATTATGTGCTTGCTCGAGTTTCTGCTTTGGGTGTTATTTGAAGCTAAAGGTACCCTTTGTTTGAAGAAATGTACATGCTTGCCAACATTCAACTTACTGTATGCACGAAGTACGTCTTGAAATTCTTGGCTTCTACTCTCAGCTGTGGTGACCTGTCAATGTGTACCGGAAAAAAACAAAGAAGGGGAGAGAAGAAGCAAGTGTCATGAAAAGTCATATATTGCAAAGTTATGTTACAGAATCCCATTCTTGCTTCAGTCCAAAGGTAATTCAGCTTGCTATTGTTGTCATCTTTCTCAGAAATGAGATAGTTTACAATGAAGGTTTCATATACCTGCCATATGATGTTGCAATCGAGCACTACCAAAAAACAATTTCCAACTACAGAAACAAAACTGAAAGTAATATCATGTGCAATGAGATTTATAGACCTGCAATGCCGCTGAGCGTGTATACGATGGGACGAGCGATATGTTGAAATGAAACAAATGAAACTCACCAAGGGATTTCCCCCTTTAAGACCATGTTCTCAGGGTCGACATAGTAGAGGTGGGGGCCTTCCGTTAGTAGTAGCATTCTCCTCCTCGCAAACAGACCCTAAATGGATAGTGGAAAATATGACACTGTGTATATTCTGTATTTTCAATGGATTTCTTTAAGATCTATAAGTTAGATAGCTATTTACACCGTCTTTCTCCATATCTTGTCTTTATACGTCCATTCATGACAAAAAAACAACAACAAAATCCTTGATCCACCCATCTATTTAGTATTTGATTGATTAATAATGATTAATTTTACCCACATCATCATCACTGTCATTTATGATGTTAAAGGGACTGCCAAGCTAAGAAAGACCTTTGTTTATTCTGTTTTTGCTTTCAGGACGCAACCAATGAAATATCCAAAGCTTGGCTCTACTATCCGCACTGCTATGAAGAAAAATCAAAGATGTGACTATCAGCATTTAATGCACAACTCTTGTCTGTTTGTGCATATTTATTAAAAGCATGTCCATTCAATGCATATAGTTTTTACAGTACTGGGTCATTTGTTTGAACAATAGCAAAGAATTTTTAAAAAGCCATTAGCATGGACATACAGTAGATGTGAATGGGCTATGTCATCAAACATGCAACTGGATGCATGCAGGGGCCAAGTGATATCTCATCACTGAACATCAACTTAGCAAAAGATTTTACCAATATTGTACTTTTATGGAGTCAGTAAGAATTTTGAAATGTATATGTAAATAGTTCTGATGCAGTTTTATCAGTGGTTAATCTTTCATATAGCATACACAAAGTCCTTGCCTGGTGGAACATTTTCATATTGCTGATAGCTCTACAACCATCACTATCATCACCACTACCCACATCAATACTGTGAAAAAAACAATGATATAACATGTTTTTGTCATTGGGAAAATACTTCTGTGTTGCACAACTTCTCAATATATAAAAAACCACTCGCTAATCTCTGAAACTTATATTCTCTTGTCATGGCATGAAAATATATCATCTACTTCATGCTGAACCAGATTTGATAGCTTTGCTACTGTAAACTCAGAAACATTCACGGCATAAAACTTTTGTGAATTAGAGCCGGCGGCCTTTTTCGAGGAATGAGACTTTCGCGAACTGCTACTGGCATTCGATGCCTAGTGCAGACAAAGACTTTTGTGTGCATTTTACTTTTGTGAATCTTGGCTCCTTGCAAAAGTTTCATGGACGCGGAGATTCATATTTTACAGCAATCCCATGGCTTACCTTCCGCTTGTCCACCCAGCCATTTTTTAGGATGAGGTTGCCCTCCACAAACTGGTGCCACTTATTCTCCTTGCGCTGCTTCTCTAGCCGCTTGGCCCGCTCTGCGGACGTCAGGTCCACGATGTACTTGTTGTCCCGCGTCGGGCTGCGCGGTCGGTCTGGGGTCTCGATGCGCTTAAGGTAATCGCTGAGGCTGGTTGGATTGGACTCCAAGTCAAAGTCATCCAGCTGTGTGAATGAATCAGGGTCAGAAAATTAAGAGTGCAGCCAAGAGAAAAATCACTGCCAGGAATAGCATGGAGGAGAAAAGTGGACATGAATACTGAATTAGATTGAAGAGATCTAAGCAATTGAACTGTTGCACAGTCAACTGGTATCACTGTATTTGCTATAATTACATGGCCCTTCACTTTACTTCTTAAACACACTCATTGTTAGTGATAACTGACGAAGGGTTGACCTTTACCCCCTCAGCATAAAGGAAGAACTTCCATTTTTTTTATTCATTTTACAGAATAACATTGTCATAAGACTTATGCCTTACAGATCTTTTTAGCCAGAAATCACTCTTAAGCCAAATTTTGGTGGCCTGTGACCTTTCACCTTTAACATTGTAATTTCACACTACTAATTGCTCACCCATTTCTATCCTCCTTACCATACAATCCCTGCGTTCACATTGTCCCCCGCGCCGCGGGGAAAGTCCCGAGCTGTGGGACTTTCTCCTCCAAAACCATAATGTGAACGCTCGCTGGGACTTGTCCCCTCGTCCCCGCGAATCAAGTCGGGTACGGGGACAAGATTTGGAGGGGAGAGTGACCTTGGGGCGAAATTGATAGCGTCCAGCTGTGGTCATCAAATGTGCGCATGCGCTGTGCCTGGCAGAGCTCGCCCCAAGCTCCAATTGCCCCCACAGCTCGGGGACAGATGAGATACCAATGTGAACGGTCAGTCGTAAAAAAGATAAGATCTCTTGAGGCTGTCCCCGCGGCGCGGGGGACAATGTGAACGCGGTGTTAATTATCACTTGACACTTGAAGGTGAAGTTATGTGTGAAGAATGCTATCTTGGCCAAAGTGAAGTGACTGCTGACTTTGACCTTTGAACTTAAACCATTATCATATCCACACAAATACCTGTCCGTTTATTTCTACCCTGTCCAAAATCTACGATGATCTCTGGACATTCCAAACTCAGGTAATAACTAAAGATTTTTTTGTTTTGTTTTGTTTACATTTGGAGCAAATGTAGTGACCTTTGACCTTGCACAACTATAAAGTTAAAATAGAAACAAACACCTATGTATTTTCACTCTTCTTATCAAATCATAAAACTGGACAGTCCTATATGGAGATACAGTGAGAGAGTGTTACTTTTAGCCAAAGTTCAATGACCTTTGACCTTATCTTGAGTACTGTACGAGCTGAAATTTTCGCGTACAGATATTTTTGCGAATTGCTACTAAGAGAACATTTTCAGGTGTTGTTAATTTCGCGGTTGCGAGGTCTAACTGTGCTTATCTGTTCATACGTTATTTTCGCGTGTTGTTATTTTCGCAGTTCAAAGGCGATTCGCGAAATTCGCAAAAATAAAACCACCGCGAAAATTTTAGCTCGTACAGTACTTAGTATATTGTATCTATACCTCACCAAGCATACCATGGCAAGCAGTGAGAATTTCCATTGAGTGTTCTATTTCAAAACGTGAGTTCAACAAGATGTGGGATGGACAAAGAGGCAAATGGATGGAAAATATGAAAACATGACGAAGGAGAAAGGGACGAGAGAAGGAGGAGAGGGAATAGATGATAGAGCAAAGGAGCACTTAAAGGGATCGCATAGTTTTGGTTGAGACCTAATTTCAGGTTTCTAACATTTTTTTTTTTGTGTGTGTGAGAAAATGAGAAACCTCTTATGAAATATGAAAGAGCACGTAATTCCACGAGGAATTCAATGGTTATTTGTTGTTTTGAAATGGCTGAGATATCCAAAACTGAGCGATTCTAATAAAGTGTGGGACCTAACTATCATTACGATCGCTTTGATTTACTTTGTTTTTGGATGTTTCAGTCATTCCAAACCCAATTTTCATCAAATAAACTTTGAATTCCTCTTAAAATGGTATGCTCTGCACTATTTCATAAGTGTTTTCTTGGTATCTCGCAAAAAGTTAAAAGCCCAATTTTCATCTCCACCAATACTGTACCATCCCTTTGAAGGGGGATGGGAACACTCACATAGTAATCGCTGTGAATCTCCTTCCCATCCACAACGGTACAGGGCTTGAGCTCCGGAGCTTTCTGCTTATGGAGGTTCTCCCAGTCCACCCCGTCGAGGAACGGATGTGCCTGCAGGGCAGGGTAGCCCCCACACTCGTCACAACCTAGCCGCTTACTGGGGTCAATAACCTGGAGGAGAGAAAAAAGAAAGGGAGAAAGAGGGAACCTCTTACAATATGATACATGGAACACATGATTACACAAACCCTTAAATTTCTTGTAGATGAGGATATGGATGTTTTGTACAAATTTCTGTCTTTATTTTGAAAGTTAGTCTGTTTTCCATTTATATTCATTCACACCCACCTTGGAAACGCCTTTCACAAGATTAGGAATACAAATGTCATTACAGATTTCATATCTGAAACATAACTTTGTTTTTGTTCCAGTTCCATTATCATAAAGGAAAACATGAATAAGTAGATAACAGAAATAAAACATGGCATTGAGATGTTGTTGATGACATTTTTAGCCCTCCCAACCTTTCTGACTAAAAATAGTAGGGATTTGGCTCAAAAACAGGAAAGAAAGAGCAGTCCCGTACAAGTGTGTGGTTGAATTATCACAAAAAATAGGAAACTCCTATAGAAACAAGAGAGCTGTGAATGGTAAGTACAGATTTTTCCTCCTAATTCAGAATGGTTGGGAGGTCTGCATTTTGGCTGTCAACTCATGCCAAGGATGATGCAAAACTACCAGGTAGTTTTTATGATGTGTTGCAGTGCAACTGCAGCTGCACACATAAATATGAATTTATTTCATAGCTCTGAAGAATGATTTACAATTCAGCACTTGGAAGAAGAAATGGCAATACACACATCCTGCTGTAAGGGTACGTAGATCTTACCAAGAGTTTTGACACCAGATCCCGCGCTTTCTTTGAGAAGCCATCAGGGTAGTCGTATTCTAGCTTGATAATCTTCTGGAATATCATGTATTCATTGCTGAAGCACGAAAGAGAAGGGGGGGGGGGGTGAGAAAAATATCAATATGAAATGAAACATGATTTCTGCATCAAACAAGATTTTTTTGTATCTTTCATTTGCCGATATGATTTCCTCACGTATATCATGGCATTTACAAACAAGAAACATGATCCACATATACAATCATACCAGTAACTTCGGAAATTGTGCAGGAATTTTTTAAGCTTCCTGCTTTTTCATTTGCTGTATGTAAAAACCTGTATGTCTAAAAAACGGTAATCTCAGAAAATATGTATGCATGTGTCATTGATCATGAAAAAAAACAAAAAACAACTTAGTTTAATCTATCTTGTTTAAAGGGGATGGCTAGTAATTGTTCAGTGAGAATCAGTGGGAATGCTGGGGGATGATTGTTCCGATTCTTGTGGGATTCATTTAAGAGTACATCATATATCTATTGTTGTGTGAAAATTATTTGCTTCAGAATGGTCTCATATTCAAGTATGTGCAGTTCAATGCTTCCAGGTTAGCATGCCTGTACAGTGACGGGGCGATCGTTACCAGGCCGTTAAGGATCGCCCCGACTGTACAGGCATGCTAACCTGGAAACATTGAACTGCACATATTTGAATATGAGACCATTCTGAAGCAAATAATTTTCACACAACAATAGATATATAATGTACTCTTAAATGAATCCCAGAAGGATTGGAACAATCCCCCACTGACTCCCACTGATCAGTTACTAGCCATCCCCTTTAACGTCTTATAATTGTTTTTAAGAATAATAAAAAAAAAAAAACCGAACATATTACCATACTGTTACAAAATGAACATTTATTTGGACTGTATTTCTGGAAATGCTATAAATTCTTCTTTTTTTCCCCCTAGATATGTTAGATATCTCCTAACCATTTTTTTTTCAGGAAAACAATAGGTAACATCATGAGTAACATCAAATAGATAAATCATAAACAATTCTGCCAAGGTGAACAGGTTACATCCCACAGATGCTATGTGCCAAAATCTTACATCTTTGAAACTGTGGTACAATAGATCAAATATCTCCAAAAGAGCATTCTAACAAATTCATGCAAACCATAACCATACAACAAACTGAATGGAAATCATTAGTAAGTTGTCGACTGAAGCGAAATGAGGTAGAAATCTTACTGTTGGTCAGTAATCATAGGATGCAATATCTTCAAAATTTAATGATTGAAAATGCACTTGAATTTCCTTTTTTATTACAGGAAAAAAAAAACCCAGTCATTGAAAGTTGTTTTCTTCCAAGAAAAATTCATTGATCATGAGAACGCAGTGAAAGAAGATAGCACAATATGAAATCTCAAGAAAAGAGAAAATATATGAATGACATGACAGGATTCCTGGTTTGCAACAACATATCAATTGCCTCTTGCTCTCTGTCTCTCTCTCTCTCAACAAAAAAAAAAAGAAAGGAAAAAAGTATATATATATATATATTTTTTTTTTTGTGCAAATAACAGCGATGAAATGAGAACTAGCAATCACTGAAAGCCTGAGCAAAGCCCCTGGTACAAACATCAATCAAGATACAATAACAAGAATGTCAGTCTATATGAATAGGGCAAATCACTGGGAGCCATACAATGCGACTCTTTTATGCTATTGTATTTTTTTTTTGAGGAAAACATCTGATTTGATTCATATTTTTGAAAATATAAAAAAATCTTCATTTTACTGCTTATTGCTTTGAGGAGATAACAACTTCTAAATACAAGCTGCGCCACACTGCAGAAAAAATAGCAACAAAAAAACCCCACAGAAAACATTTTATCTGCACCACAATGTAAAAAAAACCAAAACAAAACAAAATAAAAAACAAAACAAGAACAGGCGCGGAAGGGATGCGGCTGGCAGGGTGTGTATACAAGATTGCTATCAACCCTCTCGGGTTAATCACCTTACACATGAAATCTTATTAAGCCTGAAAGTCTGAAAATTCTTGATAGTCAATGTAAAATGGATAGCCGAGAGTACCGAAGGAGTCAAAAATTAACACAATGAATTTCATCACTAGACTGGCAACTACCAAGGATACACTTTGAATGTGGGTCAACAGTAATGGTAATTAGAGGGTTTATTTTACAAATGTGAATAGGAACTGTTCTAGAGAGATGTGTATGTGGAAAAACTTATGTTCTCCAATGTTCTCTGTCAAAAAAAAAGGCTTTTGTTCTCTGCACCTACCTTGCTCTAAATGGAGGTAGACCTGCTTGTAGTTGATAGACTATACAGCCAAGAGCCCACAAATCAGAGCTGAAAAAATGAACAAACAAGGAGCACATAGCATTCACATGACATGAAAAACAACTCTTCATGACATAAAGTATATGTCATTCTCCCAAACAGATAAATCTCCTCACTTGAGCTGAGCAGTCACATTTGTTTTTTCCGATCAATGAGCCAACTTTGACTATTTTATCAAGACAAGGGATTCTTTTATTAAGTCGGCATTTGTTCTATGAGCCTAGACAAGCGGAGACTTCCATAAAATAAATTATGATTGAAAGTTCTCTTTTGTTTTTCTGGCTACTCTGGTGTGATCTTTGTTACCAGTTCATCAACTTACTAAGATACTCACTGGGAAAAAAGTTTTATTTATTTATTTATATATTTTTTGGAAATACTTGCATTATCCTAAAAATAAGAGGCCATGGAAAGTTGAACTTCCCCAAACATACACATGGATTCAGTGAGTGCAGAAAGGTTTAATACTGGAAAACTCAGTGAAAGTATGGGAAAAAGTACACAATTCATTCAAAAAGTATCGCTTTTCTTAAGTTTGATAATTAAGTTTATGTGCTGCCCTCTCTCCAGTATATCTCTATAAAAAAAAAAAAAATATATGTACTTATAATTTCACATATATAATTGTACCATAACACTGAAAAAACACCTGACCTAGCTCTTCCAGAAATAATCGATTTGCCTTAAAATATGCTACATGATGAAGAAGTGTTTACTTGTCACTAAATATGAGTATTTGTTGAATTCTTCATAATTTCAATGTACTAATGAAATCTCCTGGCATTGAAATTGTTCCAGTGGTCCATCTGCAAAGGGTAGCACATGACATTAATCAAAACTTTACAATTCATGAACGTTTGGTCTAATTTCTCTATTCTATCATGGAGTGCTTTATCAATATATATGAGTGGGAAAAAGTTTAGTGTGATAGAGTCCATTAAACTATGCTATGTGCAAAACAACACCTTTGAAAAAATGAGTTCTGACAAACTTTTTGATGAAAGTTCAGTCAACCTTGCATAAGTCAAATCTATTTGGATTGAAGAAATAGCTTCAACTTAAAGAAAATTTGACTTGGAGGGATTAAAAATCAATGGAATTTCAGGAAAAGAGGACTTGAAAAGACATTTGACTTAGGCGATAAGCAAGGTTGACCTGTATATCGTTTGACAGGGTCCTTAGTAGTCAGCTCTCACCTTTTCGTTGCGGATTTCTCAGTGAGGAGTTCTGGGGATACATATTGTGCTGTCCCGACGAATGAATTTGCACGGACTGCAGAGAGGAGAAGGCAATAACATTCATTGACAAAAGAAAAACAAATGTAATCACTACCATTAGCACAGATTTGTGTAATATGTTTTACTGCATCATAAACCCTACAAATTACGTCCCAAGACAAGAGGTGAATTGGAGCCGGCTGCCTTTTTCACAGCCTGAATTTTTTTTTGCGAATTGCCACTGGCATTCAGTGTATATAGCGTTGATAAGAACTTTCATGTGCATTTTAATTTCAAGAAATGCTGGCTCTCACAAAATTCATGAAATTAAAATACATGCAAAAATCTCACGTTTTACAGTAGTCTGCTGACACTCATCTAAAGTGCTTTTAAAAAGTTATCACATCAAAATGTCACCATGTCTTTGCTTTCTTCACCAAGAGTTTTTGTTTTGGGGAAGGTACTCCGGTGAGGCCAACTACTGGCAAAAACAAAAGACCAGTCACCAGGACAAAATACTGACAAGCCATCGGTAACTTCACTATGTATGGCAAGATGATTGCCCGGTCACATGATTGACTAGTGGCTAACTATTTGATTAAGACAGATGCTACTGCTGTCCAGTCGTTGAAAAAAAAAGGAAGGAAAAGAAGAAACTTTTTTCTTAAAAATACCATTTTCACACCCCAAAATGTTTATAATCCATCCAATCTCTACTCCTCTTCTCATTAACCCATCATCCATCTGTCTTTAGTTGTTTCACTTTCTCAGTTTTATTATCACATTACCATCTGCAACATACTGTAAAACGAGGAATGTTCGCGTGTATTTTAATTTCGCGAATTTCGTGAGCGCCAAGATTCGCGAAATTAAAATGCACGCGAAATTTCTTGTTTACACTATATGCATTGAACGCCAGTGGCAATTTGCGAAAATTTCACGCCACGAAAAAGGTGGTCGGCTCCAATTCGCGAAAATTTTATGCCGTGAATATATCTCGTTTTACAGTACTGCAATACTAGAAATTTTTGCATGTGTTTTAATTAGACAAAAATTTAATGACAGCCAAGACTCATGAAATTAAAATGCACACGGAAAGTTCCTATTTATGCTATATGCACTGAATGCCCATGGCAATTCATGAAAATTCCATGCTGCGAAAGAGGCCATCGGCTCAAATCTGCAAAAAAATTTCATGCCACAAATATTTCTTGCTTTCCAGTACACCATTATCTAATTTTCATGCTCACAATAGTTTTCCTTCTCACAATACAGAGGTGTAGCATTGATTCTATCTGAGATGCCCAGAATGAAAAATTAAGCAAGCTTAATTTTTTCCACGGACATGCCGCAAGAACAAGGATCATGCCAGATGACTTCACGGAGTCAACACGGTCATGACAGAAACAGTACGGATGGTCCCGAACGACACAGATCCATGATGCGATCCATGAAAGAGTAAAAGGGGCTTTAAGGCAAAATTGACTGCAGTCTTACCAGCTCCTTCTTCGGCATCGTCAGTACCGATTATTTTTGCCGTCCCAAAGTCAGTGATTTGTATGTGCATGTCCTCATTGAGCAGTATATTCTCTGGCTTCAGATCTCTGTGGATGAGGAAGAAGACAAATGAGATACTATGAAGCTGTGATTTTCAACACAGCAACATTTCTAGGATCATATAACAATTGGGTCAACGAGTTCGCAAACTTGGTGAAAACATGTGACATTTAACCAAACTACCGTGCTCAAATTTATATGAAAATCGGAGGGAGAAATAAAGATGGTGTCCTACAATTAATCTAGTACACCAAAGGCTGCCAAATGCAATTGTAAAGAGACAACGTGAAAATTCAGCTGTGTCTGTCTCGATTTGACTGACAAATGATGGACAAACACATACACACAGACACTCACATATCACATGATTTTTTATATTTTGTTTACACCTTGATGTGTAAGTTACTGTTGCATGTTTTGATAAACAAGGCCCATTCATACTAAATTGCTTACCTTCTGTTGGATCATGATGCATTTGATTTGCCATTGTTTACACAATGGCTGAAAAAAGGAAGAAAAAACTCGCTTGGCTGCATATGTGACAATTTAAATCTACATCGCGTATATGCCTGAACAATGACCACAGCACAAACCTCCCCCCCCCCCCCCCCCCCACACACACACACACACACTCTCATCCACGGCCTAGTACGACAAATTGTGTCTTGGGGGATTAAAACAAATGAATCTTTTGATGAATGTGGCATTCACATATTAAAATGGTGTACAAGTTATCATGAGGTTTTTCAGAAAGATATCAAGACCTACTCATTTTTGCTGATTTGCTGTAGATCACCATGGCTGGTGAATTCATTTTTGTATCTACACTCAAAGAACTATCAGTTTTTGCATTGCACTGCAAAAACTTGATTTCTAAATTCTGTTATTTGCAGGTGTGTAAGAACAGGCCGGAAAGAAAGAGTTTGACTTCAAAGTTCTGAACTGGTATTGGCAAACCTTTGAGTGCCCCTCAACTAACGGAATATCTCTCGATATTAAAGTTGGCTCAAGGAAATACTTAATAAAAAATAAATACAGATGGGATTTATCGCATTTGAAATCCTGTATCAGCAATGTGAGGTTTACTTTATTCAACCTCACTAAGCAATTGGACATGTACCAAATTTCCTTGTATCATTAAATCGACATCAGTAGTTTTACTTTTAACGAATATTGATCTTTTTACACATAAGTCGATTTCTAAAAATAAAAGTTTCAGGTTGAGAGATACAGGTATATCTATGGTGCACAACAGTGAAAAACAAAACACTTTGTATAATATTGAAAGTATGCCAAGACTGATTTGTTTTCAAATCCAAGAGCTCTCCATGAATCAACAGTACTTTATTACATTCTCAATTGAATTTGTGTACAAGTCAGCATGTTCTTCAGTCTTAATAAGGATCATCTCTAAAACAATTGATGGCAAGATAACAAGAGAAAAACACATTTCTTCAAAACAGATAAAAAGTGTTATTTTTGCGTGGTACAGAATAAACAAAGCACTTCAGAAACTGGAATCTTGATATGTCTGTGCCCAGACAGTACGCAGACACACACACACACACACACACACACACACACAAATACTCAGAACAACCCCTGGCACAACGTTTTTGATATTTTAATGTTGTGTTGTCCACTTTTCAATAGTGAAGAAGTGTCAAAAAAAAAAGAAAGAAAAGAAATCATCAAACCAGTTTGACCTTAAAGGAATTCAAATCAATTTGACCTTCAACCCCTTTGACTCGTGACCCTTATTATCATATTTATTGAGGCAAGCTAATATACACTTTGACTGAACTTTTTGGTCTCAAAGAACAAAGTTTTTTTTTTTGTGAAAAAGATTATTACATGTATTTTAAATGTACGGAGGGAAAAAAGTCATGTGTTAAATGCCTGGTAGTGTGGGAAGACATGGGTGATCCTTCTTTAATTTGCTGCCCATCGGGGTACTTTAAAGGACAAGTTCACCTTTATTAACATAAGGATTGAGAGAATGTAGCAATAAGTAGAACACATCATTGAAAGTTTAAGGAAAATCAGACAATCCGTTCAAAAATTATTATTTTTTGAAGTTTTTGTGCAGCCACTGCTGGATGAGAAGACTACTGCAGCGTATGATGTCATATGAGTACAACAATATAATGGAAATATAAAGAGAATTTCACAAAATTTCATCTTTTGGAAAAAGTACATATTCCCTTGACTCGTTACTGACATATGTTATGGGTAATATTATTCCCCCTGCCTTTAAAAAGCGGCAAGTCAAGTGCTCTTTCATTATGCGAAAAAAGTGAAAACATGTTGAATTTTCTTTACATTTTCTTTATAATGTTGTACGCATATGACATCACAAGCTGTAGTAGTCTCCTCATCCAGCAGTTCCAACATAAAAATTTTAAAAATTCATAACTTTTGCATCGATTGTCTAATTTTCCTCAAACTTTCACTGATGTGTTCTACTAATATTGCTGCATTCTCTCAATCATTATGCTTATGAAGGTGAATTTGTCCTTTAAAACTAAAAATGTAAACTCCATTAACTGCAATAACATTGGTTTACCTTTTTTTTCATACTAATTAAATTGAACATTCATGTTTATATTCAGCAAATTTCATTTCCCTGTGCGCTGTTAGAGGCAAGTGTCATATTTCTCCCTTCTATATCCTTGTGAACAACATTGGAAGTAGGAAGTCTTTGCAACATTTTATCAAGGAACTAATCGTCAACACATCCCCAGATGAATTTTTGTTGGTGGTGCTATCAACATGAAACGATAATTTTTTATTCCTTTTTCTCATGAATTCACATCTACTGATCGACTTATTAAAAGCTTTGCAATCCAACAAAAAAACAACTCTCACATCACATCAAAACAGGAATCTTACAAGTATACACATCATAGAGTGTTTTCTTACAGACAATGATACCGCGGCCAATGAGAATCCACCTCAACGAGACGGAAAGTAACTCTGCACCACTCTGAACGTTTGAAAAAGGCAATATATTATATGCTCTCTCCGTGATGCCTTTCTCCATTTCACAGAGCGCGAGGCGTTGGAATCAGAAAAACATCCTATTTGGAAGGCGTATCACTAACCCAATCACGAGTCAATGATATCACATATGAGATCAACAACCAGCTTGTGTTTATCGCATGTATAATATTGCCCGTCATTCATTTTTTCTCTCTAACAGGCATTTGTACATGCATACACACAAACACACACATGCACACACACTGACTTGTACGTACAGCACTACAAACAGCATCGGAGGATCCCACACAGAACATGCAGGATTGCACACACTATACAACATACATACACAGGAACATATGAGCACACAGCTGAGACACACTCACACACCCACGCACACACAAACACAGATGCGGATAGCACAGAGACACCAACACAACACATGCAGGTGCTCACACACAAGTACAGTCCATTGAGAGAGTGCTAGGTACACACTGATCCACACCTAGCACACACTCTTTTTCTGCATTTCAGTGTATGGTGGCCTCAAAGTGCAAAGTGCAAGCTAATCTTTGCCAGAGGGTTCCAGACTACACTCACAGTGCATTTTCATGCACACTTTGCTCATATTCTAGAAATGTGTTACATACGCTGATGACAAATTCCAATGCCAACTTCAAACTTAGCTAAAGCAGGGTTCTTCTGTAAAAAATACTACACCTGTCTCATCTAGTTTAAGTATAACAGTCTTGACAGTAACATCTACAGGCCTACTGTAATTTCATTATCACTTTTATATTGGAGTAAAATGGGACACCAATAAAATACACAAATTTGTTGTGGTATTAAAACCCCAAACAACAACATTTTCAGTGTTTATCTGTTTGTTTGTTTATTTGTTTGTCTGTTTTTTGTCTGTTTCTGATTTGGCATGTGAAACTTGAATTCATATATTCCTGCAAAACTTCATATATTTAAAAGCTTCATATAAGTGGTGTTTCTTCTACTCTTATATATGTATTTTTTTCCAGCATAGGGTGTATGTCACGATTTATATTTGAACTATGACATAAGTTTTCTAAGAACCAAGGCAATACAATGACCACCAAAAAAAAGACAAAAATTGTAAATAAGGTACACGCTGTTGCTAAGGGGAATCTCACTGACGTATTATCTGCAAGAAATATAGTGTCTATGCATGATCAGATTTCAACTTGTTTTGTGTGAAGGAATCCCTCTGACCTCGTAATGCTCTTACAAACACAAAATTTTCAGGTGAGCCCAATATATCACTTACTGACAGCAACATGTATTTTCTGTTGAAGTCATTTTGACGGCGGACCAGAAGAGTTTGGTCAGATGATGAATGATTTCAGGAAGACTTACTCCTCTCAGAGTTTAGAAAACTATTCTGGGAAACTAATCTGACAATGACTAGTTTGTTTTTCACTACAATCTAATGTAAGCTGGCACGGGACATTCTCCATTTATTTTCTTCGAAAATTGTCAACAATGAAGTCCCTAACACCAAATTTCCATTGTTTAGTGCTGTCACTTTTTATGACAGTTTTCACTATTCACTGCTGGTGTTCAAAAAGAAAAGGTACAAAAACTATGTTTCATTTGGGCCCTCTGTAAACATAGTGCCTTGTCTGATTGCAGGATTCTTAAAAGCCTTCAAATTGCTGAATCTGCAACTGATGATCCTTCCATTGGCAAACACATTGTGAAAAGATTGAAGGACAAGTTCACTTTCATAGACATATGGGTTGAGTGAATGCAGCAATATTAGCAGAACACATCAGTGAGAGTTTGAGGAAAATTGGACAATCCGTTCAAAAGTTGTGAATTTTTGAAGTTTCTGCTCAGTCAAGGCTGGATGAGAAGACTACTATAGCTTGTGATGTCACATGTGTACAACGATATAAAGAAAGAATAAAGAAAATTGAACATATTTTCACTTTTCTCGCATAGCAAAAGAGCACTCGACGTCCCTCTTTCAGAAGGCAGGGGGATAATATTACCCTTAACATACATCAGCAACAAGTCGAAGAAATGTGCACTTTATTCAAAAAGTAAAGTTTTGTGAAATTCTCTTTTTATTTTCCTTATATCGTTGTACGCATGTGACATCATACACTGTAGTAGTCTTCTCATCCAGCAGTTACTGTGCAGATACTTTAAAAATTCATAACTTTTGAACAGAATGTCCGATTTCCCCGAACTTTCACTGATGTGTTCTACTAATATTGTTGCATTTACTCAATCCACTTGTATATGAAGGTGGACTTGTCCTTTAAAGTTCTCAAATTGGCAATCTTTTTATACACTTTCCCTAATTTAATGAATTGAATCAGTTCCATCTATAAGTACTCTTTCTCCAATAAAAAGATATGAAGTGAAGTTAAGATGTGCCAATGACGACACAATATTAAATTTCTGCCACAAACTTCTTCTGGGACTTTAATTATGGACTGACAGGTGCAAGGAATATATGTCTGTATATCTGCTGCATCTAATGACATCTAGATACGACATACTGAAAGAAATGAGAACGTAACATCTCTGATTTCAATATGGCTAATCTGCGAACTGCACAATCCTATAACATCAGTGCTTTGCTTTCACAAAATTGTTTTACTTACAATTCATTTGATCAATAAAATAATGACAGGCAAAGAAAAAAGATCCAGTTTGAAGCATGCTTTCCATCAGTAATTGCACAAACTAGTGAGCTGTTTATCTAATCATGACCAATACTGGGTATTAAATTCAGCTGGTGATCTCCATATATCAAAGAAAAAAAAATTAAAAAAGCACAACATAAACTATGGAAAATCATATTTTCTAACTCATAAAATTCTTTCCTTAGTGCAAACATCTTTGAAAAGCTTCTTTAAAAACACATATGCATATTTTCATTTTTGAAAGATTCTCATAAAGTCAAACCTATGATTTCTACTTCTACTCACCAGTCTTTGAATAAAAAGCAGTTTGATTTCTAAAAATTCTCCAAAAAATCAAACAGCACATGCATTTATTGAATTCCATAAAATCATTCACTTCGTTCCTCCATTCATTCATTCATTCATTCATTCATTCTTTCGTTCATTATAAATTTCCGTAAGTTATCTTTATTTTTCTTTTACCTGTGAATGATTCCACGGCTGTGCAGATACTTCAGGGCAAGGATAATCTCCGAAGTGTAGAATCGTGACGAATTTTCATCAAATGAGCCCAGCTTCTTGATATATGGAAGCAGCTCTCCCCGCTTTGCTAAACTCAAACCAAAGTCTGTGCAGTGGGTTTTGTTAAGGACTTTGACATATTCTTTTTTTCTTCTTTTGCTTCTTTATACATGTATGTGATGAATTATTTGTGCTCTTGGAAAAAGGTGCACCATTGCACCCGTTGAGGACGTTTTGATTTTGCCACAACACGCATTTCCCATAGACACCTGCCCGAGTATACTCGGGACTCGTCCTCAATGGGTTAAGAGACAGAGGGAAGGATATTTAAATATATATGCCGATGATTTTTATCATGGCTATTTCTCAAAACACTTAACAATCGGTGTTTATCAACTTCAATGAAGGACAATCTGTCAATCAGTTGTAACTTAACAGTATGTTTGCGCAGCAACGTAAGATGCATCACATCGCCCAAAAAGTACTTCTTCACATACTGCAAATAACCAGTGTTGATCATACAAAGGGGTTGGTCTCATATCTTAACCATACACACTCGTCTTTTGAAGAGAGCACTGGAAAAGGATACACAGCTTATTCGCGTCTTGAAATGTGAAGTACAGTTTGACGAAGAACGGATGATCCAGCTTGCTGAGAATGTCGCGCTCCCGTATGACGCATTTCTCCTTCCGTTCCCTGAGTATGTGCTTTTTCTCAAGTACTTTGACTGTCGTCCAGGGAAAGGGGTGGGGGGGGGGTGGGGGTGGAAAGAGGGTTGACGAGGGACCAGAAATAATCATTAGAGGATGCACATATCATATACTTATTTGAAAAGGCGAACATATCTACATACAGATTTTTAGGAGTTCATTGAGCCAAAGTGAAAACTTGCATCCAATAATGCTAAATAATGCTAATGATAACGAAAGTGACGATTGTGATGATGATAAAGATACTAAGTGCTCCTACAGGTAATGATAATTATAATAAAAAAAAAGAAAAATAATAATAATGAGAATGCTATTCAAGATAATAACAATAAATTTATATTTCATAGTTAATAAAATAGAATTAAAGAAGAAAAAGAAGTAGAATGTGGGCTTAATATAAGATGCAAACTTCAATGATGCTCAAGGTGCAGTGGAAAATCTTTTTCACACAGATCATGAGAATTGACAATAAAAAATTGTAAAAATGCTGCATTAGCTCGGATATTATTGTTTCAACTTCCTCTCTCTCTCTGAAGCTGTCCTACAAAGAGTTCGCAGGCTTCATTTGTGCTATTTGGATCACATGTGGCTCATCCACTTATAAAATATACAATAAAAGCAGATCTACTGTATATTCAAAATTACTGCATGATCAACCGCATGGAACACATTTCTATTGCAGTACTGCTCTGTGACTTAAAACTCTACTGAAGTTTAATGTGAACATGTCGGGTTAATGCCACTATACACTGCACTCTATTCAATTGAAACAAAGCAAAACAGACAATTAAAAGTCTTGATGATCATAATGACTTAAGTGATTTCATCTTGAATGATAATATGGATAATGGAGAGGAATTTGTTCAATTCAAAATTAGATTTTACATTCTTGTCAGAAGCAGTGATAAATGAATAAGCATTGATGAATGAAAATCTAAAAAATCCCACACATCTGAATACAAGTAGTACAAATTGAAAAAAAAAGTCTGTGGCCATTTGAATCAAATTCTGATCTACAAGGCTTCTAACATCCAGCAAAACATATCCATCGTTGTTAATGACTACAATGTACACATTGTATCATGGACAATACCACTTAATGTATAACTTGGCAAGCACAAACTCAAAGTATCATATTGCCCGCAATCATAATTTTGGAATCAATTTACTCTGATGAGATACCCTTGATACAACTTTTGAACGGTATCACATTTCTATATGTTCCTGCCTCCGGGAAGCATTCTCATAATTTAAATGGTGGTCGTAACTTCCATGTCTTTCATCAAATTAGGTGATAAGGATTCATTTATATGATGCTCGTATTTCACAGTTCCCTTTTCCCCTGAAACTTTCCTCCTGGCTGAAGAAATCGTGCCAATCTAGCTACATTTACAGCCACTGAACAACAATTTAGCCCTGCTGGTTCGTGCAAACCACATACATTTTTATGGTTCTTGCATGCAGTCTGGAGGCAGAAGGAAAACAGGAAATGGCAACAAGTGCATTGGACAGTTCAGGATCTGTGAAGTCATTCTGCACTTTCAATAAACTGTCAAAAACAAATGTTTCCTACTCTAGTGGCTGGCATCGTCGTATCCATTAAACAAATCACACGAGTAACCACACTACTGCTTCACTACAGTAAGTTACCATAGGTGCGAAAAAGCTTAAATTCAAGTTTTTGGAAGGGCCAGGATGAGCTTGTAATCCTCATAAAACAAACAAACAAACAAACAAACAAACAAACAAACAAACAGACCTGATTAAACAAAGAGTATGAATCAAAGCAATAGGATCAACACCATTTAACAGCTGGAAAATAAGTGCTAAATCAAGTATGGAATCACCACTTAATCAAGGAATTAGGTTTGACTTGCAGAGAAATATAGATTTGATATCTTGTGTCCCTTCATAAAGACATATATACTTACTTGCATATTGCCTGCCAGTTGATATTTCTGTTGCTAATACGACCTGCAAAACCAAAAATGCATTTGAAAAACAGTCTGTTGGTCACATTTTACTGGTGAGCTTTCAATACACTGGATAAGGATTCTAAAATGAACTGGCTTTGTGATCTTCCAGACACTCAATAAGAATGACTTAGAAACTGCTGACTTGTCATTCGAGATGGTCATGTTATTCCCCACACTACAAAATTGGCTCTATACTACATTACATGTCTAGTTAATTGTTTCAGCCAAGAACACTTCTCAATATCAGCAGGAGATAGATGGCGTTGGCTAAATTTGGCATAGAGAGATTGCATGTTTGCTTGGCATCACTGTCCACTGTGCTCATTGTCCACTATGCTGACCGTCCTAACATAGAAAGTTTCTTCCTATTGGTGTTAAGGGTGTCTTCACACAGGGCAAGAGTAAAGAACAGCCTCAAAGTCTATCACTAACACAAGTAACTATGATGCAAATTATTAGTGGTAGCTAAGACCAGCAGGTTTGTGAGGTTAAAAAGCTATTGGACTGACAATATAATGAATCAAGTAGACCAATTTACATGTTTTCAAACAAAAATGTGTTTGTGGTACATATGTCTGGTGATGAGCAATAATTTCAGGGTGCTTGTTTTGTTTAAATTCAAATTATAATATATAATCTACTTCTACTAATGCACTCTTGTGAACTGGAAACCAATTTCACTGATATGATTTCCCATTATGATAGGCAAGCCACATGCAAAGCTAAGGCACCTATGGGGTTGCCACGGATACATTGTAAACTCTTGTGGAATTTCTAAGTTATCATCCACACAAAACTGTTGACAGGCAATGCTGACCACACGTTTCTGTTTGCTATTCAGTGGGTGTCAAGGTGACATAACACAAGATCAGCAAGAGAACGGCCATCCTCATTTGCAACTCACATTGAGACTATTGCATCATATTGAGAAATCAAATATCACAGAAGTAAGAACACTTGCAAAAGCATACCACCTTAGAACCAAACACAAACAACACTCCTGTATACACGTTTTGATGGAAATTCAAAGGATAAAATGAAAAGATAAACACAACCCATTTTATGTTGTGATGGGATAACCATTTCCTCATTCCATTCAGATGGAAGCTTTTCATGTTCAAATCATCTAGGTGTACAACTTAACTACAAGGGAGAAAAACTCACCCGAACTATAGATTTGACCTTGTAAATCAATATGCCACTACTTTTACTTTTTGTAAAGCAATCATCTTGCTTTGAGTTGAAATAAATGATAAATCAAAGTCTTTCATCTTAACAACAGAAAATCTCTCAGTGGCAGACAACCAGCATTGCATTCTTGGAAATCACGTCCCAATTTGGAGTCAACTCACTTCTGAATATGAGCCCTCCCCCAGGATCTTGCCGAACTTGAAGTCGGCGCGCTGCTTCTTCACCCGCGCCGCCGCGTCGCTGGGAGAGGAGGCTGACTGGGGACTGGTGGGGAAGGAGCTGCCCCCGCTAGCTGGCCGGCTAGAGCGGGGGATATTCTGCGGTTGCGTCTCGCCCTTGGACATGGCTTCTTGGTGACATGACCGACTCACCGATGACGTATGGCTGATGTGCTTATTACAATCCGTCTATAAATATGGAAAAACAAAAAAAAAAATGAATATGACAATAAGAATAGCACCACTTTCTATTGCGACAAATTTCCAAAATAACATCATATTTATCTATTCCTGAGTAAGTCAGCAACAGATTTCTTGTCAACACAATATATATTCTTACACTGGTAAAACTTCTATTATGAGCGTAACCAGCAATAAACAGCTAAAGAAAAAATACAATGCATGGGACTTAAATCAGTTTACAAAATATCATTATTTGCATAGTTTGTACTTCAATATGTAAACACGCTATTCAGCTTGCCAATAGTGCAAAACACGATGGATATATATCACAAAACTTTATTAAATTCACAGCTGAAGCTTTGAGTACACAAGTTACGCTAATGCTAATGAAAGTTTACAATATATTTCAAAAGCTGAATTTCATTGCAGATTTTGACTAGTGGTGTATAATCACCTCATGAAATATTACTTGGCATGTCAATGACCACAATGATATCTCCCTCACTGACTAAGTCTACAACAGCAATACACAAGCAGAAATTGATGACCTGTGTTTTGCTTTCTACATTTCCTACTTTTCCCTCTCTTTCCCAGTGATATTTTCACATATTATCCCTTTTTTTCCATCTCCTTTCTATCTCTAACAGGTCTATTCAATATTTCCGTTTAGCTCTACACATCATTTATGCTACATTTGTCCGTCTCCTTCTATTTACTCCTACACCTGTCGATATATGTTTCTCTTTCTCCCTATTTGCCTCGCATTCTACTTTACATCAATCTATTCTTCATTCTTCTCTCTCCAATCTCACTATTTCTTTGTCAATATCTCTTTCTTCCTCTACCTTTTTTCTCTATTTCTTTGTGTTTCTCCACATAATTCTGCCACTTGTGGCTCTACTCTCCTATCTTTATAATTCTCTCTACATTGTCATTGACCTAATCTCATTTTCCTTCTCCATATTGTTCTGGTTCCTTTTCTTTCTTTCTTTTTCTGATTAATATCTCTTCAAGACTTTCTCTTTCTATCTCTTAATATTTTTTCCTCCCTTGCTGTTCAATTCTCTAATTTCTGTCTTCTCCTCTATTACGTATAAACTCATTTATTTCTCTTTCTATCTTTTTATATATTTCCGCCTGTATCTCTCCCCATCTCTCAATATATTGTTGTCTTCATTCGTGTATATCATTGTCTCTTTTGCTGCTTCATTCTTTATTTCTACCAGTCTTTTTTTCTTTTTCTTTCTCATCTTTTCCCTTAATCTCTCTATCTCTTTTTTGTAATCTTAATAATCTCTCTCAACCTGTAACCTCATTTCCAATCTCATTTTATTTGTGTTCTTATCTCTCTTTGATATTCTCTTTTCTCTTTCCCTGCTCAGCTCTCAATTCTATCATTCTCTTTCTCTGCACAACCTTCTAACTCATTCCTTTTTTAATATATATTTCATTCTCATGATATCTCTCTCCTCCTCTATTGTTTCCTTAGTAATTCTTTCTATTTCATCATCTTTTCCTGTCTCTCTATATTACTGTCATTCTATTTCTTTACCTTCCTACCTCATTCTTTATCGCCCTCTCTTTCATTTGCATATATAGACATCTCCCCTGTATCTATGTATCTATTATCTATCTATCTGTCTATCTGCTTTTCTATCTATCCATCTTTCTATCTATCTATCAATCTATCTATTTATCTGTCTATCTATCTATCTATCTATCTATCTATCTATCTATCTATCTATCTACCTATCTATTTCTTTTGGTCTGTCTTTTCTTGGGTGCCTTATGTCACTCTCTGTCTCTCCATCTGTCTCCATCTATCTATCTGTCTATCTATCTATCTATCTATCTATCTATATATCTGTCTATCTATCTATATATCTATCTACCTATCTATTTCTTCTGGTCTGCCTTTTTCTGGGTGCCTTATGTCACTCTCTCTCCCTCCATCTCTCTCCCTCCCTTTCTCTCCCTGACCCACTCCCCATCTGCAGCCATCTGTGAACTCATCCAGGACTGGGGCAGCGGCCCATCTCATTCTCCCTCCCTGTCACTGTTTATAAATGTTCTCCCGCACAACATGAACCCCTTGCATTTTAAAGTGTGCACTGTTTTCCCATCACGGAGACACTGTTTACCTGATAGCAACGTCTCACAGGCTCACCCCAAGCCGGCATGCATAAGCAATTGCATTCTATGTTGTATTTGCCAGGGATCTCCTATTCACTGAGAGGAAGGGAGTTACCAAAGCGAAAGAAGATTGGACAGAACAAGGCTGTAAAATGCTGAAGAAAGGCCCTGGTAAACTCAATTATCTAATTGATACCCTCTGATACGTGCTCTAATGACATTAGATTTGATATAAAAATCACTTGCTGAATAAAAATGCACTCGGGTTACATAAAGTGCTTACAGCGAAAGACATTCATTTACTCACAGAGACATGCACACACAAAAAAAAACCCCAAAAAAACTCGACAACATACACATGCACAGCATTTTCAAGGAAAAGAAGGCACCACTGGTACATTTGAGGACCAGACGGTATAAATATACAATGTCTTTTCCTATCTCCTTCATCCGACTTGGACCTGTCACAATAAGGGAGCAAAGTTACGCAAGCTTTAAATACTGTAAAAGTGGATATTTTCGCGCGACTAATTTTTCGCGCTTGGCCGGATAAGAAGAGTTTCGCATGTTTTGAATTCCGCAGAATCAAGAAATCAACTACTGGAATATATGGCAAGCAAAAATATTCGCACACTTTTATCTTCATGCTAGTTCCAGGTTGTGTGAAATGCGTGAAAATTTCAACACCGCAAAAATTTTCACTTCTACAGTAGGATGGCAACTTCTATAAAATAATTGTACTTCTCCCTCCAATACCTGTACATGTATCGTGTACCATGGTATCACTATATATCAAAATACAAATCTGACTTCCTAAGTTTCTATCCTTACAAATTTTTCAAAAACAGCACTTGTTTACATATCGTTTGATGTCTTATAAAGGTCTACCATGAACAGAAGAGGCAGGGGAAAAAATGGCCATACAATGTACTTCAAAGACAGCTCAAGCTTTCAAAGCAAAGAGCCACGCTTCGCTGGAAAAATCTTTCCCATTTCCAGGTGCGATGAGTTGGAGCGATCCTTCAACGACCGACAGACAGAATTGATAAGCAATGGCACAAACAAGATGCAGGCATTATAAATAGCATCCGGAACTTAAACGGCAGCCTGGCAAGAGTATACTGTACCCTGTCACTAATGAAGAGTCAAGAAAATCACATCATATAAGGCTGACTGATTCTTTTTTTTCCTCCCTTTTCTTTTCTCTCATTTGTTTTTTCACTATGATTCCCTTCTCTGGAGTGAAATATTGATTTTGCTATTTCCGGGGCTACGTTCTGCAAATCATAGTCTGCCGTTGTTGGGGCTTTTTGCTCTTGATCAGCAGTATGGGTCCTTTCACCTGTCGTGCACCACTGGGGTATTATGAACACATGTAAACATTTTTGAATCTATCATTTCTGAAATAAAAGCATTCCATTGAGTGAATCTAAGAATATGAATGCATTTTTTTCATCTTTTCTAAAAATGCTATTGAAGTACTATCAAAGATTGGTGATGGTTAGTCAGATAACTCATTTAATGCCAGGGTGTGGTACCAGGATAACTTAATATATTTCTTTCCCGCAGTGAATTACACAGCATTATAAAGGTGATTTTAGTTGAAAAACAAAACAAAATAAAACAAAAACAAAAAGATTGTAATACAAGGGTGTGGGTTGAACAACAATGGGAAAAAATATGAGCATTACAAAACATCTTTCTCATGCTTTCCCTAAGTCAAGAATATTAGTCACAATCAAATATTGTGTATATTAGATGAAACAATGGCACCATCTCCTTACCCCTAGAAAGCAAGCCATTGGTTTGTATTGTCAGCAAAATCCTTTCACTGTTTTTTTTTAAAGACTAGATTTGTTGTTGGTGCATTCACTTCAATAATGGTAAATTCAAAAGCAATTCTGATGTCAGGTGATAACATTTTCATCTCATCTCATTTCCTGAAGTGTTATTCTAAAACTTTGTAACTCCTTCATTTAAGGTCAAATTTAAGATGGAAACTAATCTAGCTTATCTATTGAAGTCAAGTTGACCATGTAGGGCATAGATCACCATTCTGATGGCCACTGTTTAGGTGATTTGGAGAAGAAGTTTATTCACTCCATGAGAGACAGATCTTCCTCACCCTTAGCCATGACAAAACAAATTTACAATCAGTGTAATATTTGACTATCTGGGCTGAGGGCTTTTATTCACTGAACTCATCCTAACTCAGAATTTCATACTTTCTCTTGTACGGTACAAGATGATCTCTATGATAACTTTGGATAATATCCTAGGAAAAAAAATACAAGTGATTTGCATTTAAGATGCCTCCCCCCTTTGTCCCCCCCCCCCAAAAAAAAAAAAAAAAAAAAATTGTTGTTGTTGTTTTAAAGAACGAAAGGAGAGAGAGAGAGAAAATGGGGCCCTATACAAATAATTTGCCCCAGACAGCACTTAAAGGGACTGTACAGTACTGGTTGAGGTGAGGATTCAGGTTTATAACATTCCTAAGTGAGATAATGAGAAACCTCTTATAAAATATGAAAGTGCATGTCATTCTATGAGGAATTCAACGTTTATTTGATGAAAATTGGTTTTGAAATGGCTGAGATGTCCAAAAAGAGCGATTCTAATAAAGTGTGGGACCCACACTTTATTACGATTGCTTTGTTTTACTTTGTTTTTGGATGTTTCAGTCATTCCAAACCCAATTTTCATCAAATAAACTATGAATTCCTCTTAAAATGCTATGTTCTGTACTAAATCATACGTGTTTTCTTGGTATCTTGCAAAAAGTTAAAAGCCCAATTCTCATCTCCACCAATACTGTACCATCCCTTTAACATAAAACAAACATTATAAATCTTTAAAAAAAAATAAAGACAAAATTACAGTGTATGAATAGATGGTATAAACATTGTACAATGTAGACGCACACATGTATAATGTATTAATACAATGTGCCAATGTGCCATTCTATAAAAGAGAGTTGAGGTAGAACCATTTATCCAGTTGACAGATGACATACTTGCTGAAAATGTACTTTCCAGGTAACAGGGAAAAACAACTTGTTTGTGTTATTTTATCACCTCATTACGTGAGTATGGTTTCACAATCAGGCAAAGTACGCACAACGCCAGATAAAGCAAGAAATTACTCCTAGAAGACAACAACTGCAAGAGACAACCACAGCCACCCAGCTACACAGTTACTACATGTACCACCCGTGTTTCTCAATGTATGTAGGTGCAACAACTCTATAGGTGTGTTCAAGGGCTCTCCTAAAGCAACCGAACCTACCACAAGAAAGCTCTTGCTGCAAAATGTGTGACCCCCTCTACAATACAGTCAAACCTGTCATAGTGGCCACCTGTCTATAGCGGCCACCTGCTTATAGCGGCCACTGAAAAATCCCCCACCCCATAATTTCTGTATTACAGACCCTTTATATAGCAGTCACCTGCCAGAATATGGCCAGCAGCCGCTCATTTTGTATCCCATGATGAATATCTACATGCGTATAGCAGCCACAAAAATTTAGCTGAACCGTAAAATCAGCCATTAATATGTTGGCTTTTACGTTCATTGCGTAAACAGTCACAATCACACAGACATGATTAATAAATAACATAAAATAACATAAATTAATGCAGCTCTTTGCCAAGAAAAGCCGTCTTACCACTAACTTGACTAGATCTAGGCTTCAGTAATGCCACCCTGAATAGATGCTACAAAGGCAAAGACAGCTCCTAATAACATCATAGAATTTTACCAAAATGTTGACTAATTAGTGATTGAAATACTTTTGAATAAGGGCAATAGGGTACTTGTCTGGGTATGGATTGTTGCATTCGTCAGCTTCGCACAACATCAATCCCCTCAAAACTCACTTGTGAATCTCATTTATGTAAAGCGGTACGAACCAGTGCAGTTCCTCAGGTCCGAAATGTTATTTTAAAACTTGAAAGAACAAAAATAGGCAGGCAAAAAAACCCCAAACAAACGCAAAAATTAAATGAAGAAATTGTACAAACGATCTCCATATTGCAACTGATTGACAAATTGCCCTACATCGACGTAAATAAGCACTGAATTGATCAGTGTTTTAGTAATAGCCATGATAAAAAATCATGGGCGTACATACTCGAGCAGGATTCGAACCTACGACCTCCTGATCACCGTATTATAGCTGCACATGCAAACTTATTTCCTTGTTGTTGTTTTTTTTTTTTTCCTTTTTAGAATATTAACATGCTGTTTAGGTACCCTGAAAGTAATCACTAAATTTCTAGTCACACACACCTTTCATAGTCTATACACAAAGAAAGACCCAAAATAAATGGATGCTCTGATGAACCCCAGATGCACGTCTGCATCTTGTGCTCATCCCTGCTCGAGATCACTAGCAAATTACCACTTAATTCTGCACCAAATGGTATCAATATTTCAAGATTTATGTATGTTTAAACACACACACACACACACACACACACACACACACACACACACACACACACATAGTATGGCACACTCACCTAACACTACCCCATAACAGGTACACTTTGTTGGCAGATACTGGTAACCACATCTGAACACAAACAAACACAGACACACAAAAACGCACACAACAAATTCCTATACAACACACACAAGTTCAAATAGACATGACACGGGTGACTTTCCCAGAAACAAATTGATGCTCTGATATCAAACCCCAGAGGGACAGCTGCATCTGGTGCTCATCCCTGCCCCAAACCAAGGGCAAAATACCATTAAATTTTGCACCAAACAGTATCAATATTTTAAGAATTACAGGAATGCAATGTTTACACTAGATGTTCCCGGCAGCCACAGCACCCCCGTGCTCGAAATGTAGTGCACCGTGGGTACGGAAGGTGGGATAGATTCTCCTTTGTTTTTTCCCCCTGCTGTATTCTAGTCTTGTTCATTCCAGTCCTTGCTACATTGAACATGTAGCTACTGTATATGCCGAATATTTTGCGAGGTTTTTATTTTCGCAAATTTCGCGAGTCAGCTGCCATTCGCGAAATTAAAAACATGCGAAAATATTGACTCTGATGCTGATATGAATGTGACTTACACGTACACATCTCTCCGTTCCGTACAGGATTCCACGATCGCGAATTTAACCAATCGCGAAATTGTCGGGAAGTCCCAATTCACTAAAATTTAGACTCGCGAAATATATGACGTGTACAGTATTAGATGCCATTCTCTCATGGCATCTGGTCAGGCTAAACTACACATAAAACATATTTCCCGTCACGTACCACCGTGGACCGCTTCAAAGTTTTTTTTATGGCCTATACTATGTGTCATCACGTTTTGTCGCGTTTACCCAAATTCATTACAGCCTATTAGGTTTCTCATCAGCACCTTCACATGTTGACTGCCGTGACAAACTTCTTGACAGTTTAGAAATCTGACATGACATCCACAGCAATCATGGTCTGTCACGTTTGAACATCCCATCCCACAGTGTGGTTACACATTCATTCTGAATTGTCCTAGGTGGCCTGAAACATGATTGCCGTGGCCCCCTGGAATATGACGTTTACCAATATGCAGCATAAACTCTGCATCATGAGTAGAAAAGTGCTGCACTCGGATACAAAAGAAAAGTCCCGATTCGTCCCCATGCATTCACGTACAAACACAGAACAAAACAATACAGTGCACTCCTGTTATAACGAACACGGTTATAACGAAATTCCTGTTACAACGCAGTAAATTTTTTTGGCCGCACCATTATGCACTCTGTATGTATTTTAATTGTTTATTTGTTCGGTTATAACAAAATTTCAATATAACGAAAGAAAACTGCTGGTCCCAAGGACTTCGTTATAACGGGAGTCCACTGTACAACTCAAAATCCAGCTGAGTCAAAGTTGTGGAGTTAAATGCAGCATCTACTCCCTTTCACACAACCATGGGAGTTCAATCGCATGAGTCGAAGTAGCAGAGTCTTCCATTAAATTTAAGAATGCAAACTTGCATGACTCAATATTATTGGGGGCTACATACATGTAGTACACCCAGCTCCAAATGCCCTCCTTGATTTTGGCCGCGTATCACATCTGTCAGTTTAGACCCAATGTGAACAGTCAATCCCAATTATACAGAAGCCAGAGGAGTTTTTAGAGGGTTTCCAGTAAATTTAAGAATGCAAACTTGCATGACTCAATATTGGGGGCTACATACATGTACACCCAGCTCCAAACGCCCTCCTTGTTTTCGGCCGCGTATCACATCTGTCAGTTTAGACCCAATGTGAACAGTCAATCCCGATTATACAGAAGCCAGAGGAGTTTTTAGAGGGTTTGCTTGTTCATGTGCCACAATGGACGATGACAGATATCATGCGTCCAAACAAAGCCATGTAATCAACAACTGGAGTGTTTTTGTGATTTGTCTCTGTTATCCGAATATGTAATTCTCTAATTTTAATCATGAAAACAACAAAGTTCAGATGGCTGGGTGCCATTATGTGGTAGATTATGAGGACTGGTAAGGTTGGTATGTACATGGCCATGGCTTCTAAATGAGATATTGGATGAAGAAAACAGCAATGATTTGCAATAAACATGTAATAACACACACACGTAGACAACACAGATTCACGTATAATGCATTTATTCACATTTGCTCATTCTGTAGTACATTACGCAGTTCATTTCCATGTTAAAAATTTCCAATCAATGCACAGTAACACACTGGGAAGTGTGAACAATTGGTGGACAGCCAACTGCAACATAGAAGAGAAAAATGCCGAAACATGGGTTGATACAGACTCACACGTGGAATTACAGCTTCACAGAGTCGCAATATTGAAAATCATGCGAGTTGAAAAAACACACATTAACCCCTTGCGAGAATCAGGCGTTGCTTGAGTCAAAGATTGCATTCATCAACTATCCCATGTGTGAAGTGTGTTTCATTACAAACTATCAAAGCACATATAAATTATAATGATATTGGATAGCATTAAATGACTGACTAATAGAAAATAATATCTTGGATATGCAATGGCCAAATGAAGCACACTGCCATTCTTGATGATAATGCACTACTAGTATTCTTATGCCACATCGGTCTTGAGATGGCAAAACAACGTATCTAACACTATTTCCAGTAAATCGAGTTTGAAGTTTCCCAAACCTACAATTGTACAGCCCTTTTTCTGTTTTTGTTCAATATTTCATATCTTACCCAACAGTATTAGCAATGCAGTGAGTGCAAATTGATTTCACTAGACCCTTTATTTTTATAATAATTTGCACTTAATCAAAACATATGCTGTTTTGCCATCACGACATCTAACCACGCTATTTTTTGAAATTTTGAAATTTTGAAATTTATTCATATTCCACATAGTGGACATTATATGATAAGATATACAGGGTATAACACATAGTGGATATAATATCAATACTATACAGAGTATATAACATGTATATACAAAATATCGTGATATTCTGAGATAAAATCACACCATGTACAAATGTGGAGGGGACTACTTAGAAGCACTGCTTGTTAAATGTAGTCCCCCTACATATTATAGACAAAATAGTATCAAAGATAAGGCTGAGTGGAATAACAAAAACACCATATATACACTATTTACAAGGGCACAATTATGAACCGTACTATGGATATACAATAAGTCATGGATATGTTACAAAGCACAGGTTTATGTATAAAGTGTTTACAGTGTACATTATATACCATTAGAATAATGAATGAAACAGAAGATAACCTTCCGAGTATACTTAATGAAAGTACTTCTAGAAAACATTGATTGAAGTATACATATACGTTTTATTACCATAAAACTGTTTATCAATACTTATCAAGAAACAAAGTTTTAAGCTTATACTTAAAGCTATTCAAGCTCTGAGCTTGTTTTAGTGAACGATCAAAGGAATTCCAAAGCTTAGGACCAGTAAACATGAAATTTCTGTTACCAAAACTAGTTCTATTTTTAGGAAGATGATAATCATTCGCATTCCTCGTTGAGTAATTATGTATAACATTATTTTTTCGAAACATTTCCTTAAATACAGCAGGGGTAGCGTTAATTTCTACATTGTACATAAAACAACCCAGCTGAAGACGATATAAATCAGTAATCTTAAGAATACGGTTTTCTTTAAACAAGACATCAGTGTGTGATCTATAAGCGGTATTGCATATTAAACGCATCGCTCTTTTCTGCAAGAGAAGTACCCTGTCCATTTTTGCTTGTATTGCATTTCCCCATGCCATTACGCCATAATTAAGGTAAGGAAGAATAAGAGTTGAATATAACATAAGAAGCACTGACTTGGGGAGAATCCGTTTAACGTGATTAATAATGCCAATATTTCTTGACACTATCTTACAAATATTATCAATATGACAATTCCAAGTTAGCTTATTGTCAATTGTAATACCGAGAAATTTTGTAGTCTTGACTTCTTTAATGACAGAATTATCAAATATCACTTGGTCAGGAAGTTGTTTAACAGAGTTACTAAATAACATGTAATTGGTTTTTTGTTTATTTAAAGATAATTTATTTGCTTTTATCCAATTTGTTACATGTGTAAGTTCTACATTTAAAACTTCTACTAACTTATTAGGATCACTGTGAGTATAGAATATGTTTGAATCATCAGCAAAAAGGATAAAAGAGAGAACACTCGAAGAACATCGAATGTCATTTACATAAATAGAGAATAACAGTGGACCAAGAAGGCTTCCTTGGGGAACTCCACACGTGATTGGTACCGTAGACGAATTATACCCATCAATGGTAACGAATTGCTTTCTTCCAGAAAGATAACTTTCGAACCATTCCAGAGCCTTACCTCTAATACCATAGTGCGCAAGTTTGTATAACAGAATGTCGTGATTTATAGTATCGAATGCTTTAGAAAAATCTAAGAACAAACCGATAGTATGACAGGATTTTTCGATTGAAGCTGAAATGGTATTTATTAAACTTAGAATGGCATGAGTTGTGTTATGTTTTTCTCTAAAGCCAAATTGGGAGTCAGATATGATGTTGTGAGATTCAAGGAAGGTAGTAGTCCTTGAATGAACAATTTTCTCTAAAATTTTTGATAACGAAGTTAACAAAGATATTGGGCGATAGTTGCTGATACATAATTTGTCTCCTTTCTTGAATATTGGAGTCACCTTTGCGAGTTTCATTTTAGATGGTACTTGACCAGATTGTAGTGAAAGGTTATATAAAAACAATAAAGGATCTGCTATACAATGTATAATGTCTTTGATAAGGACATTGCCAATGTCATCATAGCCAGGGGCTTTGTTTGCTTTGAGCTGAAGTACAATTTTGATTAATTCTTGCCTGTCAATTGGCTTGAAAAAAATTGAGTAGTCGTTTGGTGAGGAAAGAAATTCGTAAAATGATTTATCACTTGGAGTGATAGTTTGTGCTAATTTTGAACCTATTTTTGAAAAGTATGAGTTAAAAATCTCGGCAATTTCAGACTTGTCTTCAATGATAGTATTATCAACTTGAACTTTAGAAATGAGATTTACAGCCTTCCCTCTATTCAAAACGGTATTTATTACTTTCCAAGTGTTCTTGATATCACATTTGAATTGACTCAATTGGTCCGCAAAATATTTCTTTTTAGCTAATCTGACTGTATTGGTAAGAATATTTTTGTATGAGATATATTTCATTCGAGAGGTTTCGTCACGGTTTTTGATAAAATTAACATATAAAGTACTCTTGCGATTTATTGAGCGTAAGAGTGTTTTGGAAACCCATGGTTGCTTGGGGATTCGTTTGTAATCCTGAGTACGACATTTCCTTAATGGAATGCATGCATCTAGGCAATTATTCAAAAGATAAAGAAAATTATCATATGCTTGGTCAATATTTTCATTTGCGTCATACACAATTGACCAGTCCACAGATTGAAGTTTTTCTTGAACTAGAGCGATGTTTTCAGGGGTGAATTTACGACGAAATACATGCCTTTGAATTGTACTTTGACTCCTTGGTCCAATATCAAAGTGACAAAATATCATAAAATGGTCTGATATATCGCTCACCACTATGCCAGATTTTGGAAAAGGTTTAAGGTTAGCAAAAATGTTATCAATAAGAGTAGCAGAATGACCAGTAATTCTTGTTGGTTTAGAAATAAGAGGCAGAAATGAGGCTTGTAAAATGTTATCAAGGAAGTTATCACAGGCAGCATTACTGCTTGACAAAAGATTTATATTGAAATCACCCATGATGATGCAATCCTTGTTGTGGAATGCATCGTTTCGACAAATATCGTTCATAATATTCATAAAATCATCATAATTAGATTGAGGAGGTCTGTATATAACTCCAAGCAGAATGTTTTTGCCCTTACAGACTGAAATTTCAATAAATAATGATTCTATTACATCATTCATATATTTCAGTTCTTCCTTTATAGCGTAATCATATATTCGGGGAACATATATAGCTACTCCACCACCTGGTCTATTTGATCTGTTGTTAATGACAATATCATAATCAGCAAGAACATTAATTGGACCTGACGCTGGAGTTTCAACAGACCACGTTTCAGAGAGGCCTATGATAGGTAACATGGGCAAATCAATATTATCAAGAAATAAGCGAAGCTTTTCAAAGTTTCGATTAGCACTTCTTATATTCAAATGGAAACAAAATAATTCGTCTCGTTCTAGCATTCGTAGATATTCTCTAAGGGTAGCTTCTGTAAAGTATGGCGATTGAGCAAGTTGACACGCTTCATCGTGGCTGTTAAACTCAATGTTAAGTTCGTCTAGATTGTCGGCTAAGATTCTAGTTGCAGTCCTATCAAACTTGGTGTTTCTAGCAGGTACATTTCGGTCTTTTTGAAATAAAGTAACAAAGTCATCATCTGTTAAGAGATTAAAAGGAAAAATATTGTTATCCAGCATTTAGCGGAAGGATCATAGTGGTAGACAACAAACAGAGGTATAATTCGTATATTTACTGTAGCTTTGACAGGTCCTCTTTCCTGTTGATGACACTGATTGCGCCTCCGTCGTTTTTCTTCACGTAGATTCGCCCGTTGTGGGTCCACAGGTACTTGTATCCGGCCAGCCTCCTTGCTCTGTTAGTTTCCTTCAGCAGCTCCCTGGTGGACGCGACAAGATTTTCGTTGACGTAGATCCGTCCGTTGCCCTTAGAGCTGCTGCGGAGCCCGAAATCTTTCGTGGTGAAGTGCTGTAGCTTTCTTCGGCCGTCGTAGATCATGTTTCGTGAGCGTCGGTTGGTGAATCTCACGATTATCGGCCGTGGTCCCCGCTGATCATCCTCTTTTCCTATTCGATGAGCAATGTCGATGTCGCCAGCGCTCACATCTTCGGTGATCTTTTGAGCAATCTTTAAGACGATCTTTTCAGGGTTTTCACCCTTTTCTTCCGGCACGCCGGCGATTTCAAGGTTGACCCGACGGTGGTACTGATCAAGGTCATTAATTTGGTGAGTCAGATCGTCCACTCTTCCCTCCAGCTGCTGATTTTTTTGTTTGAGCTCGTGATTTTCTCCCTCCAGTCGCTCGGTGGTCTTTTTCATCTCCTCGAATTTGGCATTTAGAAAAGTAATAGAGTTCAATATGCCTTGCTGGCCCTCCTTGACCTCCGAGACCGCTTTCTCCAGTTGAGAAAATTTGCCGTTGAGAATACGTGAGAGATTTGCTACTTCATCTCTCAACGCGCTGAGATCCACTTCCTCAGCAGATTTCTTCTTCGGAGGCATCTTTTGATGATGTCACAAAAGCTCTTAACACTAAGCGCGAAATAAAGGGATGGTTGCTATGCGCGATGTGGTAGTGATGGAAGAGTACGCAGGAAGGATGCGTGGCCTACGCACCAGGTAAGTTTTGTTTGAATAGTCTCAAGCAAAATATCTTCCCAAAACAGCGAAAATGAGTGAAATAATCGCACTATACGCGAAGTAGAAGCACTTAATGCAGATGTCAATCAGATAACTAGATTCTTAGTCAAAAACGCCGTCATTTGATGTAAAAAACTCACAACAGGCAAAACTGAATCCGCATATACCGAGTGTCACTTGGGAGCTCCTCAAAAACACGTCTTCCTATGTTGACCGTGCCATTGCTACAGCAAAACAACGTAAGTCTCGCTCACGGGGGCGCGTGTATAATGTCCTACAACATCAATGTGCGCGCACTTTTGCAGCCGCGTGCGGCGCGCAGCCTATTACTGCATAAACATGTAGATGGCAAAATGACGTATTGCATACAAGTGTAGATACGTTGTTCTGCCAAGTCCATGCTCAACGTGTGTTAAACAGGGGCAAGCATATCAATGCTTACGTTGTTTTGCCAACAAAATTTGAACAATTCCCACTGGGAGAGAGCATCATATCTCTGTAATGGAATGGGTCCTGATTCAAGACTTGGTCAAGAGTTTAATAGATTATACTAAAATAAGCTGAAATATGTGACTAAGTCAATTTTCATGAATTTTCAACATACATTGTTTTGCCATCTCAAGGTCGAAATGCTTTTCTGTTTGACCAACCCTCACCAACTTCCTTCATGAGAAGGTGGGGGCACTACTCTGTAAGAAGATGGTACGAGATTTCAGCATTGAGCATTACACGACGGACCTAAATCAAATCAATCAATCAAGTACCATGTTACGATGGCTTGTACATATTTTAAATGATTCTGTTTTGGTATTTTAAAAAAAGAAAAAAAGAAGCACATCCCCAAAGGAAAGAGCGAGAGAGTTAAAAATAGTCATCGCGAGTAGGAACAAACAAATTTAAGCCCGTCAAAGTGAGTCAAGCTAATCGGGCTAATTAAGAACTTGCAATGACACTGTCACTGTCATCAGCAGCCAATTCGGGAGGTTCCAACAAGCCTCATCATGACATTCACTGACTCACCGTCAGTCAAGTGGGTTTACACTCACTTACCAACCCCCCCCCCCCCCCCCACCCCACAACACTTTGGTCTACAATTCAGACCCTAAGTTCTCCTATCCCTCTTCCAACTTTCTCCATTCTATCCTTGAACCAGGTAAACATGTAAAGGTTGCTATTGCAGGTCTGCCAACATCCCCACATCCAAATCAGGGAGATTCCACACAGCAATCATTAATTATGTTTAACATGCATTTCAATGGGCGAAAATAATTCCCAAATCAGGGAGATTTGAATATTCTCATATTCAGACATGAACAGATTTTGACATTTTCAGAGAGACCGGCTGCAGTATCAGGAAGACTTGGCAGCTCTGGTTATTGAGGCAAGTTTGAGGTCTTTGAATGAAGGTACAGGTGATGACATAAGATGTTTTTCTCTCTCCATATCAAACAATGTAGGAAGACCCTGTCTTTATGATTCTCAGGGATATCAGTGACATTTGCATGTTAAAAAACAAAACAAAAACAAAAACAAAATGGCAGTACTAAGCAGATTATATTGACATCTTGCAAGTACAGTAATTACCTTCGGTTGTATGTACCTCCTCTAGTAATTATTCTGGTACATGTACGATTTTAGCATCTCATATATCTTCTTCTCTCTCTCTCTCTCTTTTTCTTTGAATATTTTGAGGGTTCACTCTCTTTGCGTCATGGACTTCGGTACCTTGGGCAATTAAGTAGTCAAATGACATAATATTTACACTTAACATCATGCGTACGAATGAATGATTACAAAATAACCCCAAAACAAAAAACTGGGACAGTTTACACAAACATCATGTGGGCAAATAAATGATTACCAAATGAAGTGGGACAGTACGAGGATGAAGAACACAGGAGGAGCTATGATGCAATATTCAATGATGGTAGTCATGAAGATGAAGATGAGGATGTTGACGATAACAATAACAGTAATTAAAAAAAAATGATAATAATTATCAGGTTTATAACAATAGTAATAATGATAATAAAAATACCGCTGACAAAATTAGCAAATTACCAAAAGTCACATAAACACAAAACAGCGATAAGAATATACACAGCAGTCTAATAATTTTGGCAAATGCATCATCGGAACAAACGTTCATTCATTTGATCCACAAAATAACCCCTTTTTAGGGTTCAAAGCACATGTACTGTAAATGTTGCGATGCCTACCTTATAAATGCATAGATCTGGGAGAGGTAGCTATGCTGAACTTCCACACGCTGTTATAACATGTTAACAACATGCACATTACGACGACACTGATTGTGACGATCATACAAACACATTTTTCTCATATTCATTCCCCCTTGTTATGCTGCCACACAAAAACACGTATGAGCGTAAACAAGTATGAGCCGCACGCGGGGAAGGTGACTGCGTATCGCACTGACGGGGTGGTACACTGTAAAATTTGTTGTGCATGAGTAGAAGCTGACGACGCTCGATAAGATTACCGCCTCTGCAACTACGTCTCACTGCCTTAGAACGGCAAAAGTTTAGACTACAGTTTGCATAATCTATTGGGAACTGGTTAAAAAATAATCCTTCTTGTACCTTAATGAAATTCCTGCAATTTTTTCTAAGGATTTATTTATTATTTTTTGAAATTAATGAAAAACAATGGAAGTGTTTCAGCAAGATTTGTCCCGATAAAGCGGTTCCAGATTCTGATTTCAAAGCAGATAAAATTAACACGTGAAAATTTTGTTAACATCAAGTTTTGTAGCACTTAAGCGAGGTTTCGGCTAAAGCGGTTCCCGATTAACGGGTGAGCACTGTATTTCTCATTTGATCCTATTCCTCCTATTCTGCGTTATTCTAATTTTATTTTTATGTTTTATTTGTTTGGGTTTTTGTTTTTTGTTTTTTTACATCAGGTGATAAGCACAATCAGGGTATGCAATCATGACTTTCTCACTTTAAAAAATTGTAACTTCTAAAAGAATGCACCAACTGACTTAAAAATTCACATGCAGCATGCCAAGACATCAGTAATCACATGTGGTAAGACAATAGCTAATTTCTTCTCATTTACTGTTAATTATTAAAGATTAATTACCAAAAAGTCCCCCAAAACCCACGTAATGCGTCAAAAAAAGCGTTTTACAACTTACGTAAAATCAAGATTTGAGGTCCATATTTTAAGTCTACCCCTATGTGTTTGGTATCAAATTAATGGATTTTTTCCTGGCATTGCTTGCATGCAATAAAAAACAGTGGTTCTTTCAGCTGGAGAAAGTTATAAGGTCTGAAGTCCCATCCTGGTAGGAGTGTAATGCTGGCTTATTTTTGTGACATTGTGACCTTTTAACCCATGCTGTACAGCTATACATGGAGAAACAGCTTATTTTTTCGCTTTTCCTGAAAGTACTGAAGACACACTACAATATGGTGTGCTGTTTGCCAATAAATGTTCAGCCAGTTTTGAGTTTTGAGCCATTTTCAAATGCTGAGTAAAATAAGTGCAGCCGTTTTTCAGTACTTTCAGTTAGGTATATCCTGATTTGACTACTTTAAAGAATCTTTTCCCCTTATTGAATATCCTTGTTTTTTTAACCATGAATTGTACATATGTAGAAATCTATTGTGTGAAAATTTTAGCAAATTTGAGCAATAGGAACTTATTTTTTTATATTTTTACAAATTGCTGAGCATAAATAAGACCGATACACGCCCATGTAATACTGCATGAAGATCATATGATAAGTGTTCCGTGTTCATATTTCAATGCTTGTTCAATTTCTAAAGATATCATAAGCAAAAACATAGTATTTTGGCTTAATATGTCATTGTTTGAGTGTCACAGCTTGGATATCAACTCAAGTCATCATAAATCTCACATTCATTCTTCTATCTGTGTTTACAAATATGAGAATTGATCCAAACACTGTGCGCACATTCAAGGTCAAACTGTACAGATAATTTTTTAGATGAAAAATATAATATCTTCCAAAGTACCAGCCCTAATTTCATAAAAATTTGTAATAATGGCCACTATATGTCTGTTACCTATTCCTGAAAGTTTCGCCTCTTCACTCTTTGGCAAAAGTGAAATATGATAAAATATGTAAAAGTGGTTTTATTTGAATTCAAAATAATGCCTACAAAATTGATCATCCATTTCGAGAAGTGAAAATATGAAATTCATTCATATTTTGTGATATGTCATGGCTATGTGCTGGTGGTGAATGAAAGGGATATTTATCAGGAATATCTAACAGCAATATCAGATGAAAAAAGCATTCTCCTTTTTTTTAATGAATTTTTCCAATATATTAGTCATTTCAATGTAATTCGACACCCCTAATTTAAATGCTAATTTATGCGCAGTTTAATGCAAAATTTTGACTCTTTCTTTACATGAAATGAAAATTTGAACACTCAGCTACAACAAACAACAAAAAAAGCATTTTCACCAAGTTTTTTCATTTTTGCCCTGTTACACAATTGCATACCCTGATTGTGCTATTGACCATCATACATTACACAACAGACATCCAGGGCAGCTGTATTATGTATTGGGAGAGGCAGCTTTGTGATATGCAAGCATTAGGTAAATTTCCTCCAAAAAAAAAAAAAAAAAAAAAAAATTATAACTCTACGACAACGTTCAGTTTCCTTGTCAGTTGTTTATGAGGCTCACCACGAGTCTAATTCCTGGGGTATGGCAGAATACTGACGTCGGTGGAAGCCAATTATTCCAAACACATTGCATAATACATGAGCTTCACCTACTACAGCGTGACTGATGATCTTGGAATGGCATTTTAAGAAGAAAAACACAAACACAGACTTAGCTGGTTCATTGCATGTCAGGTACAAACGATATCTCAAGCTTTTATGGCATCCAGGTGTGTAGTGCTATTACACAAGGCAGTTCAATACTGTCTCCAATATGGCAGCCCACATCTAGACTGTATCATGTACACGTGTACAGATGTAGAAGTCCTGCCATTTTCACCACCTTACTCCTTTTTGATTAATTGAATAATTTTTATTATATTTAATACTTCAATTATAATTTCACATTTAATAATAATTAATTTAATCAAAAATACTATGGTTATTGTAACATTAGTCAAATTTGGTACCAGGAACAAAATCATTTACAATTTTTTGATGAAGTTCCTTTCTTCTTTCACACTCACAAAAGCATCGAGGCTGCTCCATGATCTCAGGATGCTGAAATTAAGTATGCATGTAAATCTGTTTAATCACCACAAACATACGGGTAAAATGTATGCAAATTTATGGAGACCAGCATCCTCTGAATCCTAATTGCCCAGCCTAAACCCCAGTAACAATCTTTTCAACTTCAACTGCCAGTTGGGGCATAGAGCTCAAGGGTGGTAAAGATCTAATGACATTTTTCACTCACTGATACCCCCATATAAAAACAAATTTCAATATGGATGTACATATCTATAAGTGTACATAAATGTACATGTTCATCAATAAAACGAGAACCTACAATTTCATCAGAGTTTGAATCCTTTCACTCATTAAAAGCCGAGACAGCTCAATCCCTTTAATCATATAATTTCCTTGATCGTACCTTCCAAAGGTAATCCCTGCCCCTCATCCCCCCCCCCCCCACCGTGTGAAGAAATAATTCATATGCAAATTTTGCTCTCACTAGCACATTCCTTTGGATCTACAGGCATTAGTAGCCTTTTGAAAGATATCACTGTCTACACACCTTTCTGTCTGACTTTCGTCTGTTTTGGGGTAATTTTAACCCTGATTTAGATGTGTGGTATTGAAACGTAAGGAATGCCATTTGCATAATAAAGAAGACTAGCTGGATGTTAACAACAGCCTCTTTGGCTTTGTGTTACAATGTTTCTGGTAGTTTAATCAATCTGAACAGCATCCTCCATATACATGCTACCCGGGTCCCTAAAACATTTTGAAAATTGAATGTGAAATTAGAATGTGGTCTTAAATATGCTTTAAATATGTGAATTACGATGTAACAAAGCTGATGAGAAGGGAGTGACCAGGGAGATGTTTCACTAAGCTCTGAAATCAATCCCAAGTTCAATTTCAATTGATCTTTTGTGACAATTTTGAGATATGTCAGTCCTTAGAAGTTAGGAACTGTTTTACTAAGCCATTTGGGAACAACACCTTTCACCCACCCTGCCAGATTCTACAATTAGAAATATATCCTTCCTAACCAGATCTTATTTGAATCTGTCCCAACTATAATTGTATGGGTTCATCATTTGGTTTGATTTACAAAGCAGTTTCCATTTTATTGCAACGGGGCCCAGATTAAACCACACCCAGCTTTCCCCCTTATTTAACCATATTTGACTGAAACATTCTAAACAGAGGCATGAAAATATTTCACTACCATGGTATTGTTCACAAAACACTTTGGAGTGACAGCATAATTTTCAAAACTTTTGTATGATTTCTTGATCCATTTGGAAACATCATTTCTAAAAAAAAGTTCTCAGCCAATAAAGTTCTACAATATTTGAATATATATCAAACTTCCACAAGTTGAACAGTATATCAAATTTCCCGACACCTTTGCAGCAGCTCAGACCAGACAGACAAAGCAAAGGAAAAGATTTTGATTTTGAGCACTTTGCACGCATTGTAAACATGATATGTTTCAAAACAAGGAAAAGTGCCCTCTTGTACCCTATCAATTTGCACTCTTTACCTGGAGATCCCTAAATTGGCAACGGAGGAGCGTGTGTCATATTTCATATCAAGTCATCTATGGCTTGTGAAGGAGGGTAGAGAGACATTTCTTGATTTGGTTTAGATGTCTATTTGCCTGAAGAGACTGTTCTATTCCACTTTCTGTCTCATTTACACGTGGATTTAAATCGAAAAAGCAAAATGGCAGAAATTTCATTACAATCTCACACTAAATAATACTTTTTTATGAAATGCTATGAATTTCATTAATCATAATATATAGAGGGCAGAGGTCAGTAAAGACTTGCTCTCATTGCAGAAAACCTTTTCATGATACCGAGGAGTGCTATAACATGGTCTTCCATACATCCAACTTGTATACAGACTCTTGATCTTTGTCTCTTATTCCAAGACCTTCTGTTCTTCTTTGCTAAATCTTCTGTTTAATTAATTGATTTGTTTGTTTGTAATACAGTTAATAAGCAGCAGATTTCTCTTTCTTTTCGTTAAAGGGGAAATCTAGTCCAAATATAAGTAAATTTGAAAAGAAAGAATAAAATAATATGAGTTTGATGGTAACATTTTGATCAAAATCGGGTAAGAAATAAAGATGTTACACTATGAGATTTTGAAGTTTCGCTAATTTTTCAGGAAACAGTTCTGTAAAAGTCAATATGAATGTACATGTGGTATGCAAATGGCAAAGTGGTTGTGTCATACCCTCACAACTTGCAATATAGTTTGTAGATTAAATTTTTACATTTCCAGTTTTTCACTCAAACACAATTATGCCCGAGGCTCAAAACCTGGTATATCTGACTGATCACTACAAGGGAGTTCACGGTTGCTATTTGCGCATGTGCAAAATAAAGGTCAAATGAGAATGTTTGTGTATTTGCCATTGACTTTCAATCGAAAAGAATCCTTAGGCAAATGAGGATTTAGAATGTTAAGTTGTGTGTTTCACCTTGTTAGAATGCACAGGTGAAAGTGATTCATCAATAATGTTTAACAAAAGCTGCACACGCATTTCACTGACATTGATTACAAAGGTGGCATGCTTCAACAAAAAAATGCTCTGTCACAGGTCCTTTCCATGTTATTTGAAAGTCTGTGGTGTAGGGGTCAAATGAGACATGCGCTAACCATGAACTCCCTTATTCTGAAGTTATTCAATCTGGAATAACATCATGTTTCAGACTTCACTGACAGAAACATTTAATTTTCATCATTTTTTTTTTCACGATCAATGGAAAATTATGACGTTGTGACATGGTTACATCGTAGCTCACCCCATTTGCATATCCATATCCACTGTACAAGAATTGTTATTGCAGAAATTAGCAAAACTTCAAAATGTCATAACTTCCTTATTTTTCATCCGATTTCAGTCAAATTTTTACCACTGAACTCGTAAGATTTTATTCTTTTAATCAGACTAACTTATATTTGGACTGGATTTTCCCCTTTAACATTACAGTGGGTTTTTGAAGTTTGAAGTTGGTTTTAGATATGTACACTGTACAAAATAAAATATTTCAATGATGGGGTTTCACACTTACTGCAGAACTAATTTTTTAGACCTGCCTATAAATACTTTCATGCTAATCGAGTTAAACTACTTGTTAGTCAGTCTGAAAGCAAACTCTATTTTCTACTTAATCAATCTGGAACCAATCTGCGAAGTCGTATTTGTCTAATTGCCATCCTGAAGTGTTTTCTCATTTGAGTTTTGCTCAGTTTTGGGTGCATGTCTGCTGTATGAACAAGGTGACATCAAGGATTGGATGTAGGTGGAACTTAGCTTGACTTTCTACATGTACATACGTGTACACAATTGTATTGACTTCCTCCATTACAAGTGTGCAGGATATGTATGTAATTTTACGCACAGTGTCATACAGCTTGTAGATGGAATGTCATCGCAGCTGGTCACAGAGGAGACTAAGGCTGTGTTCGAGTGCTCAAAAGTGAACCAAACTGTACAGAACCGAACCATATCGTACCATACCATGCTGAATAGGGGACGTTTGAGCACCGTGCACGTTTGTATGGAGATACCGTAGTGTACCTCATGAACTACTTTTGTTGTGTCAGAGAGATCACGATTCGTAACAACAGATCATGCACTTTGTACACTTACACTAAATACAGGTGTCCCAAACAAAGAGAATCAACTCTACGCATTATGACGTATCGTAGCGCATGTTACATTCTTATTCGCATTCGCTTTGCATTCTTCTCATGCCAATTTCTGGAATGGTACACTTTTGGAGCACATCAGGAAGCGGTCACTTTTGGCATGGTACGGTTCGGTACTGTACACTTTAGGGAGTGTTGAACGCACAACATATCCGATACATTTCATGACCAAATGATTGCACTGCAGCGCAGAGCATTGATGAGTCGTCTTATCTTAGACAAGAGACTGTCTAGTACTGGCATGTCAGTACTACAGGTTTTCACCAAAAACAATAAAAAACAAGAACTGAGACAGGGAAAAAGCAGGGTTGATAGAAGGAACTTGCTGTTTACTCAGAACTGAATAGTGAAGGTAGATAGCAAGCCAGATAGCTTAATCTAGTGTGAGAATTACATCCTGGTGTTTGCGATCTGTTCCAACAATACCATGTTATATAGGTCCTACACAGACCTTTGTCTCAGATTTACACTGTATACATACAATTGGACAAAACATTGTATGTCTGTGCATAAAATTTGTGCCCCAAGAATAGAAGGCATTTTCAAAACTACACTAGCTGAACCTGAACCCAAAACTAAAATTTAAAGAAATCATCAAGATCTGAAGCCCATGAATTGGTATTACGCTTGAACCAGGATATACCTTTAGTATGCACAACGGGAGGTACTTTTCCAAGTAACAACCAGCCACTATCTGAGACATCTTCAAGTACTTGTGCTGAGGCTGACAGTTATATTAACTTCTTGTCTTGCTTCATGATTTTGTACCTGTAGGGTAATATCACACACAGTACGACATCTGTTTGAGCTGAAGGTGTCATGATGGTGTTTTTGATTGTCCAAGATTTACGTTACGTCCCACTACACACCTGTACATATATTATCTGTTGATGAGGGACTGCATTTTTACCAGGCTTTCTTGGGTTGTGCTACAGTACATTGTATGTTTCAGCCCTTTGAGGAATGAAGATATCTACGAAGCTAAGGATTAGATTTAAATAACCTTGGCATCTTTGGTTGAGCATATACCTCTAAGGAATGTGAAAAGCCATGAACAAGCTAAAGACTACAGACACCAATGTACATACTTACTCAGAGCATTAACTTGGCTTGTAGCTCTATCACTTCTGATTTTTTAGAAAAGATTGAAAAGATTCCTTAATTTGGCAGTTGGGATGGGCTGGTGGCCATTTGAATAAAATTTCTATCCTAAATTTGAGACCTTATTGCAAGTGTAAGTTCCAAGATTGGTAAAAATATATCACTGGGTTTTCAAGGAGAAGCTGAAGAGTTTTTTGTTTTGTTTTGTTTTTGTTTTTGTGTGTGTTTTTTTTAAAGGTTTACACACAACAAATGACACGACACATGCCACACGCCAGAAAATGAATGACTGCAATAGCTCACAAGGTACAAATGAAAAGCAATAATCCAAAATGACTTCGACTCATTCTAATCAATCACTGCCTGTATATTAGATAGCAACATTTGGAAAAGCAGGGAAGTTGGTCAACATTCCTTGAGCAGTCAGTGAGGAATAAACAGTGGTTTTAAACTGTGAACTCTGATAAGAGCAGCTACATGTCATCAATTTTGAGGGGTGTTTTTTGAGAAAAAGAAGGAGTGCATCGCATTGCAATCATTGATTTTAGTCTCCTGAATTTGGTGTGAACCAGGAGTATTTTCTCCTCTAAACCCTTGTGTGAAACACAGGTGACACAGTCCTTTTCAGAGGAAGTCATGCTTGCATGATGTACCCAAATGGTAAACCCGGCCGCTTGCATTACATGTTGTGGGAAAGTCAGTGAGCTGAGAGTATGGGGGGGGGGGGGGGGGGGGGGTGGTGAAAAGAATGCTGGTCTGTGTGTAGCCTGAGGCCAAGGCTGACATCCACTTATTTTTGCTGACGTGCTGCTAGTCTTTATATACACATGTAGTCGCAATTAGCACCTACTTGTATAACCGCAGATTACCCATCAAAACAGTTTTCCTTCACTCTCCCATTCTTAACATACGTGGATGCTCCAAAAACAGCTGCTTGCATTCAAGAATGCTTTTGATCTGCAGCATATTTACACCGTAGTAGTTCTATCATTATGAATGAATAATGGTATTAACCTGCTGAGAACGATTTGATTTTGCTACAACATGCATTTCCCATAGCTAGACACCTGCCCGAGTATATTTGGGACTCGTCCTCAACGGGTTAAAGACAAAGAGCATGATCAATTTTTCATTTGCAGTATAAATGAAATTAATCTGCTTTTATGCATGATAGAGTACAAAATTGCTCAGCATTCAAGCAGATAAACATGCACTAACAATGCATACACACACACACACATGAGAGGAAAAATAAGATATTTTTATAGGTATTTTGGTACCAAGAGGTGCAATGGGTGTGACTACAGTGTACCGGTACTGCAAAACATGTGCACACAGACAAACACACACACACACACACACACACACACACACACACACACACACACATGTTACAAACAGACTAAAATCCATAGAGTTGGATGAGGTCTGAACAAGCACAGCTGTGCTGATAAACACATTGATCCTGTCTGATGGAAGACTTGTTTTCAACTCAGGTGGTGAAAAAAGACAAACACACACACACATACACACACACACACACACACATAATATATTTTGACATATTTTTTTTTCAGAGATGAGACAAACACATACACACACACATACAGATGTGTGTGTGTGTGTGTGTGTGTGTGTGTGTGTGCATGCATGTGCATGTAAATGAAGCATAAATGCCAAAAGTATCATAAGATTATAAAGTTACAAACTGAGAAACATCATTTGCTTCAGACATTGCACACACTGAATTCAAGGTTTATTTTCTCTCAAACACTTGATCTTATTTTTCACTTTCTTTTCCCTCAATATGTTTTGTCCCTTGTTTTCACCTTTGTACATGTTTTCATCTCATGCCAATGTTGCCTGTTTACCTCCGAGTCCTGGATATTTTAGTTTGATATTCAGCTGTAATGCTATATATAAACAAAATAACTTTGGAAAGAAAAATATGTTTATGAAGGCAAGATCTGTACCAAGATTGAAATTATCATTCTAACAAAATGGTGGAATTCTTATGTAGTGCATCTATGTAGATTTACAACAAAACCAATTACTGTAATAATGTCACGTTGTTGTTCCTAGCATGTACTACTGTATGTCTTCTGATATAAGATACAGGTACTTGAGAGATCGGATACTAAAATTTCCAAGCAGTTAACCTTATTTGGAAAACCCTCCTTAATTTTATAACATTCATAGATAGTTAATGTGCTTGTAGGTGGCAATAATAAATGGGAATAGCATGAAGCCACTGTATGTTTCTACTGTGGGAAAATGCCAAAGACATACACCATGCATCATCTAGGGTTACAAACATAAATTGTAATGTGTCAAATTTCTAACATATAAACAGCCTTGAAAATGTGCTCATATTACTTGGGACTTGTTAAATGAATCATTTTAAAAGCTGTGGTGACCAAATTTCTGCATGGGACCCCTACCATGCTTTATAATGATTGTAAACTGTTAATGGTTGCAGCTGACATGGGAACCTACAACCAAGGAAAAGAAGCTATTAAAGAAAAAGATATAAAGCTAATAAACTAAAACCTCAGTAACAAAAGTCATGTTAAGACAAGCAGAGCACACAGCCACAGTAATCAACTCACACCTTAATATCTTCTGAAATTGTTGACGTCACTAGCGCACTGGGTAGAAAACACGGGCATCGGCTCGCTGGCACGATCCCAGCTCCATCCCAACATCCTCACGGCGTGGCATCAAGGATTTCGTTGACGCTCTCAGCATCATCAAATACCTTTTTCAATGACCAACACCACAGGCCCTCATTCGTAGGAGCAGTAGCATGTCCATGATGTCAGACATACACGAAGTTACAGCCCAGGGACACCAATAATTGAATTGAGAGTACACTTAAGACTCTGATGGCGATCAAATTGTACTTGCTTTGTGAGTACTTAGCATTTGAGCTGATGACAGAAGCGCCACAGCTATCAGGGCATTGCCTTTTGTAATACAGACAGCTTGGCTGTGCTGCTATGGGCAGAATCAATGTCATGTCAGATCTGTTTCTGACTTTCAAACTACTGTACAACGTACAGTGCACATCTCCTTGTCACGGGTCTACAATTTGAAGTCCTCCTCTTTGAACAGTAAATATCCACTCATCACATTCTGTTATCTACTGACTGCCTTTATAATGCTGCATGCATAATTGAGCACAGGTTTTATCAATGTAAAAGAAAATTCTCTTTTCATGCACCTAATCACTGAATCAAATCAAGACTCATGTGTCAACTGTATTAAAGTACTCATGACGATTTGAAATGATTCACATTCAAAGACTGATAAAGGAAAGAAAAATAATTTTGAAGTTTGGCAGCTCGTCCAGTTGCCATGATTTCTTTCATAATCTCCTTTCATTCTGTGACATGATGATTAGTAAATGTCTTGACTTACTACAGACATGACAGATATATCTCATCATATGTCTCTCTCTCTTTTCATATTTCATCACCAGATACCAGCTAGATGAATTACAGTTCCATCCATTCATAGATCCATCAGATTACTGTAATTTCCAACAACTTCATGTCCAATTGCAAATTACTGTATACGCCGAATATTTCGCGAGGTTTTTATTTTCGCGAATTTCGTGAGTCGGGTGCTATTCGCGAAATTAAAGACAGGCGAAAATATTGACTCTGATCCCGATGTACAATATGACGTACGCGTGTATTCTACTCCCTTATGTACGGGACTCCACGATCGCGAATTTAACCACTCACGAAGTCGTCGGGAATTCCCGATTCGCAAAAATTTAGACACGCGAAATATATGGCGTATACAGTATGTGATCATCAGAAAGGAACTTACACCTCAATCTTCAGGTCCACAGTTCTGAGCCCCTCTTTATTGTGCACCTTCGTTTTTTGTTTTTTTTTAACACTGCATGGAGTATGTTGTAGGTCATCTGTACAACTTAAGTGCACCAATGCCTGACAACATAATGGCAGTTCAAACTTTATCTTCAATTCATGATTGGATAGCACACCCTCTAAGCCAGCTGCCAAGTCTGATTCAGCTTGATCAAATTATGAAGCTGTCCTGTTCCTATTAACAAAACTAAGTGTATTTCTGTGATGCCTTTACTGATATTACATACAAGTATATACATAGAGAAGTAAGATTACCAGGATTAAAATCTGAACTAATCTAAACTATTTGTACACTGTAAATCATGATTTGTTTTACGAGGTAACTTAAGGAAGAAATGAATGCTTGCAAGAAAGCAACAATCACCCTTTGGGAGAAGTACATTTTGTACAGGAGGATAAAGTGCTTTGCCTAGGGACACAACCACCACAGCTAAAGGATTTCAACCACAGACCTTGAGAGTGATAGTACGGCTTGTCCTATCTACAGCTACAACACCTCCTCATGTAGAAGATGTTGAAGCAAAATAATACAAATGGCTATCTCAAAAACTTTTGAGACTATCAAAAGCACAAAGCTGATTTGATTCTCTGTTCTACTTGACTCGTCATACAGCTGACCATCAATACTTACTCCCTACTGCAGCAGCATTAACTAATTACGTTGAATAGAATAAAACTGTTTATTTTGTACAAAAAAAAACAATAACACTGTACAGTGTGTACATGGTATAGGAATATACTTTGTTTCGAAATAAATAAACATATTATTATTATTTCACAAGTTTTTATTTCTCAAATCATTTATCAGACATATGCACTGACAAACTAAAGTCTGCTGAAAATTGTGCATGAGGTCTTTCCTCTATGACAGAAAAAAATGACAGAAATTAGAGCTTTCTTTTGCTTTCAAAATGCTGCATTACAAGTCAATATGACAACATGTCTCACAAAGGAATAGGCACACATTTGGAAGCTTTAGCAGCAAAAGGCAGCAGACAGATGCATGAAACTAGTTTGTAAACCATACAGGGTTCTTGAAAGTGCATGCACCGTAGGTGTAGGTAATTCAAGAAGTAGGAAGGTAGCACTTCATTTTTATGCTCTGCTCCCCCTCCCCCACCTCCCACCCTCCTCTGCCTTCACTGATACAATTGTAGCTTGCAGGGCATGGCTCTGATGGCATCATGATAACCACTCAGGGGCATGATAATGATGATGTCATAGAAGGGATTCAGCTAATGGTGATATCATCTGGAGTGTATGTCTCTTTGATGACTGACTAAAGGACATGCCTTCAAATACTTCAAAGACTTCATACAAGTTGTTGTTTTTTATGTCAGTATTACATCAGGAATATATGTCTTTGATGAGACAAAGTACAGTATCCCTTCGAAGACATTTATCTAAATGACCTATTATGGTACTTTGACTGCATTACGTAAACAAAGAAAATATCATGAGGTATTTCACATCATATTCAATGACTCCATCACAGGATGGCAGCATGAACAACATTCAGCAAACTTGCAAGCCTTCATACAGTAAATTATGCAGTACCAGTATAACGGCTTTGACAGCATCCTGAAGTTGGTTTTTTGTGACTTTGTTCTGGGTTATCAACTGCAAGGACCGTGACGCCAAGTATGGCTCTGATGACATCTTGGAGGCCGGGTTTTGAAGAACTTGTGCTACAGATACAGCATTGGCTTTACTGGCTTCAAGAACAGTAGTGGTTTTGTTTTTGTTTGTTTGGGTGTAATGACAAAGGATAATATGCCTTCAATGACATCATGGATGTTCAACTTGGATAATAACTGTATAGATACATGTAGGTTGTGGAAAATGGAAGTAAGCAAAGTTTTGAAGACATCACAGTGGACATGGCTTTAAAATTGACTTTGTGTCTTGCAGACAATCTTGAGCAGTAATGTCGATACCAGAAAGATGATGCCATCAAGACATCCAGGGATCCTTTGGGGTTGGTGAGACTACAATGTATATGCAGGGTAAAGTTTCAATGATGTCATAATGCAAGGTAGGACTTTCTTGACATCACAAATGGTTTGGGTTATGGACATCATGCAAGCATGGCTTTGAAAACTCCCTTCACGGCAGTCAGCATCATGGAAAGCACAAGAGATTTAGCATTGAAGATATTTCAAAGGCAAGACAATAGGACCGGTCTAAATGGATCCAAGCACAGGGACTTAACTTTAAATAGTAACTTCAGTTGCCAGCTGGGTATAGTTCCCATTACACCACGAAGAAAGTGACTTTGAAGATGATGTTCTTGATGCCAACATCACAGATGGCCCTACGGTATAATCTAATGGTGAGTGTTCTGTATCAACACCAGCATACAGGCTATAATTTGGCTTTAATGACATCATGAAAGATATGACTTTGATGGACTCAGTATTCAGCATCAATGCCAATTAAATTGTGACTTCAGTTTGAGTACATCATGAAAAGTACATGTATGACTTTGATGACATTGTACCAGGGTATACTGTAACTTGAAAATGTCATCAAGGGTATAGATTCCAATGACACCATGCAAGGTACAACAATGACCACAATGTGATCCTGCACTTGCTGTAGCTAACATTTTCCCCTCCTATCCAATGAATATAGAATATTTGGGTAAATAGTGAATAAATTTGTTATTTACTGTATTTTACAGTCCTTCAACCAGGTAAATGGCAGAATAATGGCCATGCATAATAATGCATAATAATGACATTCTGTACGCGCAGGACATCATAGACTAGCTTTACTGAGTGTTGTATCAGCCAAAATCACCAAAAATGTGACACAAAATTAAAATGTGGAAATGCAAAGAAATTCACATTTCACCTCAGATTTAGAAGATGTTGATTTAGGCCTAAACATTTACAACAAGATTTAATTGTGTTAATTGTTCAAAATGTCCATGTTAGATCTTTTACCATACATTACAAAATTTGTTGGTTCTCATTTGCCATTTTTGTCTGTGTTGTCTACTTAGTACAAATGTCTACCATGTATCGCGGGTGTAAACAGTGATTCTGATGCATGACTAAGATATGAAAGATATTGATTATTCCATAATGAAAATTGTCTCCAGAATTGTAATACGATTTAAATTTTGCAACATATGCTACCAGATATTTTTTATTTTTTTATTTTTTTTTTTTTGTACAGGGGTTGACTTGAAGGATATTTTCCAAGTATCAGAGCAAACAATTCACATAATTTTGCCAAATTCATAATCTTCAGGACTTTGTTGTGTTATTTTTACTCAAAATGTCATCCTCCGAGTACAGAATTCAGAGAAACAAAATATAAGAATCTGGAAATAAAATACACTCTCCTACAACCCAGCAGGTAGGCATAGTACTACCTTAGATGTACATGAACTGGGTCCCCCAAATACTGTGCCAAGTATCAAGAGTTACATGTACTAATCTAGTTGATTTGAGTCATGACAGGAAAAGTCTCCCTAGGGGAAAAGAAAATAAACAGGAGTGGAAAAAAGCCTTCAGTCTCTCTGAAACTCTCCTGTGAAACAAAAATATTTAAGCATCACAAAGTGCTGTGAACACCAGGATTAAGAAATGAGATAATACATTGTACAAATGTATAATATTATGCCTAGTCACATGCACTGCTCAATTGCATTGTTATTATTAGGATGTTATCACAATACTGTACCAATAATACAGCCTGGTTCCAAAAGTATAAATGATTTCTTTTTACTTGTTTAAAATCCTGTTCCCTGGATACAGCAAATTCTTCAAACATAACCCTGTTCTTATTATTATTATCTTCTTCGGAAAGACTTTCTTATGTCCGGATGCCCCCCCCCCCCCCCCCCAAACTAATATAACTTTGCCATACCATCCCACATCATCCAAGCTTTGTATGCATGGATGGGATGAACACGCATCTGGCAAGTGGTGGATATATAATTATTAGTGTGTGTCTGTGTTGTGGGGGGGGGGGGGGGGGGAACATACGGAAGTCTTGCCGAAAATGTGAGTGAAGCCTCCCCTCCCCCCCCCCCCCCCCCCAACAAACTCCTCAATCAAACAGGAGTCACAAGTGCAGATCTCCAAAACTCATTTACGTACATACATGTGTAAATGCACACTACAGAAAAATCTGTCTGTCCGGAGGAGTCTTTTATCATTTTTTGCTTTTACAGCGAGGAGGGTGAGGGGATTCCATGAAGCCAGACATAGTCTCCGCGAAACATATCCCCGGCAACAAAATACAGACCAATCTTTCAGTCAAACTACCATGGTACATGACTAGTGTGTGTGTTGTGTAGATCTACCGACACACACAAATTATTCTCTATTCATTGGCTCTCTCATAGAGAAATAAAGGCTTCTCTATGCCTCAATCTTCCACATCACATTGTCATATCAATCATTCTTCATCATGTTCATGTCATGAACATCATGATACATGGACATGGACCCCATGCCATGTATGAATCCAATGAATGATTCAGTTGTTGGACACACACACACACACACACACACACCTTGCTGGAAAAACAAACAACCGGAGGAGCCTAACACCGTAACGGTAACATATGAAAATAATTGAATAATTCTGACCCTGTTAACATTATAAGTAGCTAACATGAAGAACGCATAATGCTCAATATCTGTTAATCTGAACGTACGCTGTCTGTAGTGTCACGTAGGACTTCTATAGGGCACAAGCCCCATACACGATCCTACATCGGGACATGGACAGCCGTATCCGCGATGTAGGTCTAGCAAGACTACAGTAGACTGCATGCATTGCCTATGCTCACGGACGTACCCAAATCACCCAATGTCGGGGGTCTAATATTTTGCCGGTTGGCTACTATACTCACGTATTCGGCTGAATTAACACTTGCCATCTCGCGAAAAATGGTCAGTTGATCTCAGGAACTCTTCTAACTGTCTTAGTCACCTAGAAGAATTCATAGCAGATCAGGAAGTTTCAACGCAGTTGCAGAAATCCGAGAAAAGGTGCAGTATTTGTATCTCTTACCACGGTAATTCGGCCAGAGGCTCGCTAATTGTAAACACGTTGAAGAGGTCGACGAATTACGGATGCCTGTGACTATGGTGGCTTTAAAGCCCGAACGTTGAAACTGAAAGCAGACAATAATGACAGATCTGCCCCACAGAACTCTTACACAAGTTCTGTGATCTGCCCACCCAGTGGCTGTTTTCGTGTTTTTATCCGGTTGTGTGTGTGTGTGTGTGTGTTTTTCTTGCTTAAAAAAAAAAAAAAGAAAAGAAAAAGTGATGGTTGCGTGGCTGTGCGATTTCTTAAGTGTAAACAGTCGACAGTCTTTGGCATTGGTACACGTCTTCCCCTTTCAGGCGAAAGCGCCACAAATACCCACGCAATCTGCGCACGCAAAGATTGTTGTTAGTGATAAAAGGAGATGTCGGTAGGCCCTACCGGTAATTGTTTTCAGAGCATTCTTAAGGAGAAGGCGTTTCCTTGAAATCTTTGCCTCACGAAGCTTGCTCCTGTAGACTACTTTAAACGCCCTGAGAAGATTGCTAAGTTACTTAATGAGGTTGACATGCGTTCATTCAAGTTCTATTTCACCCTTTGTGCTTAAATAGCATGTTGGTCTATCTGTGAGCTTTATCATTATAGTGACATCACAATAACTGCATTATTATTGTCAAATTCCAAACGCTTTGATAGCTCTCCACTGGAACTCCACTGCATGTAGGCCTACCTTGATAGTGATTTATTGTGAAATCAAGCAACAATTAATGTTTTACTAAAAATACTCGTATTCAACGTACCAAAGTGACACTTTTGGAATGATAAAATTTTTCGTGTTTTAAAATGAATCATTATGATATCAATAATAATTCTGTGAGAATAATCAAACGATGAGATAATGATGACACTGTTGCCCTTTTGTATATAAGAGAATGTATTCAGATCATATTTCGGCCCATTTTAAAACAATTCTAACTCCCGTACCGAAAGTCATCGTCAGAAACTTGAAAAAAAAAAAAAAAAAAAAAACACGTAAAAATGAATCTTGTGAAGGGTGGGAATAATAATAGAACCAAAAAAAAAAAAAAATGTATAGAAATAGAAGTACATAGTAAATGAATTGGTGTGCAGTAAAATTGAAGACATACGAATTGATGACATTAATCTCCTTTAGTTTTATCGGTTTGTGAAAATAATTGTTTGCAACTTCTTAGCTTTAAGTAGGCCAATATGTACTCACTTTCAATTGAAATCGAACTTTCACTCTTCTGATTGATTAACGAGTTTGCTCTAGTCATCAAAATCAGTGTTTACTTGGAATAGAATTCCTCTTTGAGCTCCAGAATGTCTGTGTTCCATCTTTTGTCTATTCATCCACCTATCCATCTATTTATTCATCTATCTATCTGTCTATCTATCTATCTATCTATCCATCACATATTGAGCACGGGTCTTTTTTTTTTGGGGGGGGGGGGAGAGGACCCGGCTTATGGGGGTCAAAGGTCAATTACAAAACCAACCCCATGTCATGAGTTTTGTTGTTACAGTTTTAGAAGTCATTTCTGTCATTTCGGTTGTTCGACCCCCCCCCCCCCCCCCTTTCTTTTAGAACTGAAGGGGGAGGCTTCAACCTCCCCCTCCCCCACCCCTTTCGCGGCCGATGGAGAGAAACTCCCTGTGAGATTATTGCCATGAATCATGTCAATTACTTGATAACTTGATTATTTTGATACATAGTGTCTAAGAGTTTACAAAGGAGAAATTAATGCATTCTAACGTATGGCACGCATGCGTGCGTTTCAAAAATCTGTCAGTCCTTCCCACACAAGTTGGGCAGCTCGGCCTCTCAGCTGATGAAAGAGGGAATCAATATGCTGCCCTCTACAGACGTTATTCTCTAGTTCCTCTTTGACAGCTCATTCTTGCCCAACAGTGTACTTTTCCTTCCCCACTGAGAAATATTTTTGGGTTTTTTGCTTTGTTTTGTTCTGTTTTTTTTTCGTTTTTTTTTTACATACATAAACACACACACTCACAGAAACACTCACACACACGCACACACACACACACACACACACACACACACATATACACTTTTCCGATGGTATTTATCAATTTTCATTAATAATGTAAGGATAATGTACTCTAAAAATGGTATTTCTATACAAAGTCATATAATATTCGCATAATTTTGACACAATAAAAATGTATTTCCTTCCTGTTCATCTCTTTTTTTTTCACATTGTAGAAGAAAAAAAAAGAAGTTGATTATAAAAGTACTGAACATCTCATTTTGTTAAACATGATAACATTAGTGAATAATACGATGAATTTGTACAGCAAAGTACTGTACAGCAAACTACACTGGACTAATTCCATCGTCAACATGATTGTGCATGCTTATATAGTCATTTTCTCTTGCCCGGTTTTGTGTACATTGTACTTTTATCGCAGTGATAATGTAGGCATGCATGGTTAATTCTGTCATCATCAGCAATTAAGTACCTAAATATAGGGAAGACCTAAATTCATCCAAGGGAACTTTGAGGGGAAAAAAAAAAAAACACCCACCAAAATAACGTCCTAATGATTATCATTTATATCAATTTTTCAGTTATGGCAATGTTATGTAGAATACAAAGTGAAATGTAAAGAAGTCATTTCAATAATCATTTGTATTTATATTGATTTTTGCAAGGGATTTCCAAAGATGATAGCCGAATAATCATATTATGGACTTGTGCCGTCCTTATATTAACGTATTCAATGTCAACATGATTGTAATACGTTATTAAACTGATGATGGTGGGACCTACCTTTTATTGTGACCACTTTGTTTTTGGATAATATTATGTCACCCATTTCAAAATCGATTTTTATTAAACAAACTTTAAATTCTAAGAATAATGCTCTTTAGTATTTCACAAGTGGTTTCTTATTATCTTGCAAAAGGTTTAAAACCTAAAGTCCCATCTCAACCAAAACTATACTAACTACTAACTACACTACTGGTCAGGGCAACTAGATATTAATTTCAGACCATCAATTAATTTCCAAAAAGTTATATTTTGGTTTTCCGATCGCGCAACAAAGATTCGAAATGGATTGTTCTATTTGCTTTTATTTCAGGCCACTACAAATATCACAGAAAAAAGTTAGCCCTTATATATATATATATATATATATATATATATATATATATATATATATACATATATACATATATATAATAATGTATACATATATGAAGAAACAAACTGGTAATGCATTTTTGGCCAATAAAGAATGACTTTACTCGACTCGAGTTTTCGGCGTCCTACGCCTTTCTCAGGAGTCTTGACAATGAAGAAGGCGTTGGACGCCGAAAATTCGAGGCGAATAACTTCATTCTTTATTGGCCAAAAATGCATTACCAGTTTGTTTCTTCATTTTTTCGTGGAGCCAATACGTAATATCTCAATATATATATATATATATATATATATATATATATATATATATAATATAATATAATATTATAAAGAATCAAGAAATAAGCTAGCAATGCATTTTTTTTTTGCCAATAAAGAATGAGTTTATTGTACTCGAATTTTCGGTGGCCTCCACCTTCCTCAGGAGTCTCGACGTGGAATAACGTACCAAAACACAAATGTTCAATTTGTGTTTATGCATTACTAGTTTATTTTTTGATTCTTCGTTATATTGGAGCCAATACGTGAATTCTCAATATGTTTGTATATTAAATATAGGTAGAGAGAGAGAGAGAGAGAGAGAGATAGGATGATATACATTGTATCATACTTTCTACAATGATTACGAATCCCGTCGTTATGATTTAGTAATTGTATACTAGTATGCTTGGTATTTGTTATTACTGTCATACTTTATATCACGCAAATTAATGCTGTAGCCGCAATGTCACTAAAACACGGGTACACCTATTGAATGCACATGATAGTTTGTCATTTTATTTTGCATGCATACTCTTATTTACAAACACACATAAAAACATCTTATTATATTGGCTATATGTCCTTGGTTGATTGAATACCAAGCTTATAATTATAGAAACAATGGTTAGATTAAACCCATTATGAAGGAGATAAATAATCTTTACAAAACAAAAGCAAAGTGAAAGCAAAATGATAAAGTAAAATCTATAGACATACAATTATTACCAATCAATGCTCAAGTGGTAGAAAAATGCTTTTCAGATTCATATTCAGGTTTAAATTACACAAAACCATTTTGAAAGGCACAGTGATTTTATAAAAGTAACACACACACTAAATCACAACTCTTTACTCATTAAATTATAGCTCTACCGAAGTGGAAATCTATTTCCAACGTTACCTTCATTGGATAGAGAATCCGAAAGCTAGAATATTTGTTCTCGTTTGCCAAACTTTCATCAAAATCAGTATAAGCGATAGATGATTAATCACATCTAAAACTTTGAACGTTTCCCTAGACAATTACATAGTGCATAATTTATCAATTACATGAAATTGTAAGAGCATGTCCGCCTATTCGTTTGCACACATAAAGTTGTAAAGGAATTCCATCACCGTCTTGTCTAATTTAATCTAGTTGGTGTGACCAATATCACTCTTGCGTAGACATCTCAATGTTCTACATTTGCTATCTTGCCCACAGTGTTTGCTAGATTTCCTGGAAATTTGGGCGCTTGTCTTAATTTGCTCTAGTTAAAAAAAAAGTCGCCTAAAACTCATGATAGAGTTTCACTTAAATTGTAAGGTTCAAAAAAGCCCTTACGACCCATATATTCTTTATGGAACACAATGTAATGCCATATCATATTTCACATCAATGACTGATGGGTAGAAGGCTGGCCACAATTCTTTTCAAAACCAGCTAAAAAGTGCAGGAGAGACTAATGTCGTGCACCAGTCCTCTTCAGTTTGGCACCAAGGTGTGAAGGATTGTGACTGACGTAAGCCTCCAGCTCCTTTTCAGATTTGTGATAAATGACAACAAACTGACACAGTGAAACAATGATTGATAGATCTAAACTTGAATACAGAGTTGTACAAATTGGTTGATCATGGTTGATATTCATTTCAGCATACGGAAAAGAAAAGGGGTAGGCCCTATCCAATATCGAGCAGCTGTGTTGGACAAAGATACTTCCTTGGTTGACTTGCAGTGATTACGACGCACGCCATCTACGTTTGGTGGCGCGATAGTGGAACACACCCATGCTGTTTTTGTTTTGTTTTGTCTTTGTGTGTTTTTACGGTTTCTTGGCACCAGTTACAGTAAACGGACCAAGAAAACAATGCGTACATACTCACTGTATAGCTGTAATGAACGTAGATAAACCAGACTACCAGAATGTGTGTGTGTGTGTGGGGGGGGGGGGCATCAAACTAGTTTATAAAGTAGGAACCTTGTGGAATTGCAAACTTTCCCATTTCTTCACAAATCTCAGGTAATAGTCACAACCACTTAAATTGACAGCGGTCATTACAAAACAAGTTTCTGTGAACCGTACACAACAGAACTTTTCCAATATTAAAAATTATCGATAAAAGAGTAAGATGTAACATCATTCGTATCAAATCATCGAAGTTTTGTAAAGACAAAATATCACACGAAGATGAATATTGCAGCAACCATACACTGCTATAAGTCGTTATTTTTATCATAATTGCCATTGCTAGAAATGATAAAACGAAGTGACTGTAAAACCACCAAGTTGAGATCTTCCCTCATACTGTCATAGGAAGCGAAATTCTGTTCAAGGGCGCTTGCATAAAGTTGGACATCGACAAAAATGTTGCAATTAATGTTGGTAGAACCTTGCCATGGGTAGGTGGTTCAAAAATGAGTCCGTCCTGTGAAATGAGGAATAGAGAGAGAGAGAGAGAGAAAAAAAAAAACCCAGAACAGATTATTTTTTTAGAAAGCCTCAATTCCAACTGCATATACTTGCCATACTTCTACATTATTTCAACACTTTCCACATTTCAGATTAACAATACTCATATAAACAAAGCAAGTAAAGTTCGGAACGAGGTGAATCAAAGTAATGGAATAAACAAAAGTATGATTTTTTTGGAGGGGGGGGGGGATCAGCCTAATCCAACCAAGACCAATGCAATTGTAATATATTTCATTTTCATTTCATTTATTAGGTTTCCACATAAATCATACAGTGTTGTGTTTACAACATCCATCAATGACAATGTAAAGTGACACATGAATTATAAGTTATAAGTTCAGTATATACAAAAGCATTTACATAGCACAATATCAGTTGAAATTATTCTCAAGGGTATACATTCATGACGGATAAATAAAACTGTGTGTGGAGGGAACCTACATAGAGGCAGATGCTTGTAGGAGTAGGTTTCCCGAAAGAAAATCAACACATGCTTTTACACTCACACACACACACACACTCTGCACGCACGTATATAGGATATCAAAAGAACATTATTGTGACATATATATATATATATATATATATATATATATATATATATATATATATTATATATTATATACTTCTGACGGTTTAATTTTTTACCTTTGTTGCTCTTTTGTTTCGCTTTGCTTTATCCCTATAACCGGCCCTAATGAGGCTGCCAGTCAGTGTGACGATGCCATAGGGAGCCCTCTTTGGGGGAACTGTGTTGATATCGAAGCACCTACATTTGTACCCTCGGTATTAGAGGCATGATATCAGAATTACTTTTATTAATCAGCGTAAGCAGAATAACAAATCGCGTTGTTCGCCGAAAGGAAGTGTCATGGGAAGGATATAAATTACGTGAATTAAAACGAGCATGAGTTTGAGGATGTGCACAAAATGAAATATATCGCGGCGAACAGACAGACCACGTGTAGGCAACTGCCAAATTTGATTACATGTTTTGCTAAGGGGATGATTAATGTCTCAGACAATAAACGGCATAAACGGAGTGACTTCATTGGAATCCTCACCATGCCCCGATGCTCCCAAGCCCCTGGATGGTACGAACATTAAATAACTTTCTCTGTCTCACAAAATGATGCATTCACTGACGAGGAGGGAAAAAATGTACTAGCATGCAAAAGCAAACGAATTATAAACGAACCCGCAACTTTTTGATTTGAATTGCTTATTATTTTATGTTTCTGGGATGCGTTATGGTATTGTTTGTCTCACCAATATTACTCAAACAAGGAATGCACCAAGTTTGCTGAAACTTTCAGGAATAGGTCCTTAATAATGATAAGAGGATTAAGTGATTACATGTGATTTCTTTTATTCTCATGTGATATTAGACCACATTCTGTAATGCATTTGGATTCTACGCATGCTTTAATTTATGAAAAAAAAAAGTTGCCCATAGCAACAACAATGCTTGGCGAAGGCTTGTCCTACCTAGCCTAGTCTATGGAACTTAATGAGAAGGAGCAGGTGAATGAAATACATCGTTAGTAGGCTGCAGGGGAAAAAATCTATTGATAAAACTATTGTAATAAATTACAGAAACGGTCTACTAAGCATCACGTTACTTGAGATTATGGCCTAATCGAACAAACAACAAGATCATCTTTTATAGGGGCACTGTGACATAATGGATAATTAAGGCTCTTGGAGGACCCGAGTACGAATCCAGTACAGCGCTTAATATTGGACAAGGCGCTTCCCTCCATGTCCCTCTCGATCTAGTGAATGGATACAACTGCAGTGGTCTTGCATGTCGACGCTGCAGGCGAATTTTTAAAACGCTGCTGAGATCTGAACTGATGGCATGGCGCCCTACAGTGTCAACACTGGAGAGGCTAAACCCTGGATAAAGAGGATCTTTTTATTTGTATTATTACGATCATTATTATCATCATTGTTGTTGTTGCTCCTGTGACTATCATCATTTTATTATTAATTTTATTATCATCATCATTATTATTAATATTATTATTTATTATTATTATTATTATCATTATTATTATTATTATTATTATTATTATTATTATTATTATAATTATTATTATCATTGTTATTATTATTGTTATTATCATTATTATTGTTATTATTATTATCATTATTATTATTATTACTACTACTATTATCAGCAGCAGCAGCAGCATCAACATCAACATCATCATCAGTACCTGGGTACATGTGCAGTATCGGTATTAATCATCCAAAGTCAGATAGCTATAGGTCAAGTCCCAAGTAAACCATCTAATCTGGTGTAAGATTTAAGAAATTTCCGCACTCCTGACGTTAGTGAAATTCACGATGATTATAGAGTCGTAGTCCAAACGTATCTCAAGGGAATCATAATTCAATGTTAGACATAGACAAACTACGAATAAAGAAACTTTATAAAGAGCAAAAAAAAAAAAAACAACACATCCCCATTTCTTGTTTTTTTTTTTAAGCTGATATCATGACCAATTTTATTACTTAAAATCTTGGTGCAACTAATGACTTGGTCAATAAGGGGGTGGGGGTGGTTGACTCTGAAAAATATCAATGGTTCTCTGTTAATGCAGAAAATTGCATTAACCATACCCTTGATATCAAATTCCTTTTAAAAGAAACCTTGAATCGCTATTGAGCTTAGGTCGAAATCCACTCTGTTGAACAGAAAGCTGTATCCCTTGATTAAACCTAACCAGGCAATGAAAATGATGGGCAACACACTAATGTGAGTGAGGGAAACCATATACCCATTATGATATTCTTCCATTAACAACATTGATACTTTTCGAGCGATATCTTCTTGATCAAAGGCGGTAGGACGGAGGGCGTCACTATTCTTAAATCCTGAATGAGTTCGCCTTCATTTGTCGATTGTGATATTCGGGGTTTTTAATACTTTTTGGTATCATACAGTTAGAATAACGAATCATGTCGATCGGAAAAGGTTTAAAAATAGTATGCACTAAAGCTATAATTATATAATAGAGTAAAATCAAGTAGCGTGACTGTTCTTGCTACATACAGTCGTGAGTCATCATGCATTGTGGACAATACACACAGGCATGATAACGGTAGTATGCGCAAATATATTTATATACTTCACACAACACATTAAGATCCTGTACAGCAACGGGATCAAAGAGAAGCGAATTGTGGTATACTGCCCTGCCATGCATGCACTTAATGAAGGGGCCCATGACAAATTTAGCACGTGGGATAAGGAGAGGATGCAGGATTGTGATGCTGCGGCATTCTGATAGGCTATGCGAGCACCACATGCCGTCAGCTCCCCGAGAAATTGAGCCACACGTATTACGATGGACAAATAGGCCTGTGCCATCCTTAAAGGGTTGACTAGCTCTTAAATAGACGCCATAGATCTATGGGTCCAATTTCATGAAAGATGTTAGGATAGCAAATCTTGCTGGAATGGCAGCTTCCAAAAGCAACAGCCCATCATGAAGATGGATTCTTGTTGTTACCATGACAATTGACACTCCGGCAAGAGTTGTTATCATATCAACTTTTTATAAAAATGTGTCCCACAGGTCCTGCGTAAAGACTGAAAGAGGTTTGCTATGCACAATGTAGTCTGTTTCAAGAGGCTTACAATTACCTGTATAAGCGGCATTGATTGCAGTTATTACTGTGGCAGTCGGAATGCAACCAATCAGCTTTAAGCATTTAGTTGTGGTTGGTATGGCAACTGTAATCATTATTAGTTACATTTCTATTTACATTTTTTTGTTTTTAAATTGACGAACATCTTTGTAAATTTTCGAGCGTCTGATAAATTCAGGCACTATACTAGTATCTTGAAACGCCGTGATCTTCGCAAAGATTACGTAAGATATCGGCACCGACGAAAATAAAATCTATCCTCTTAACAAATAATTTCAGTCAAGACACACATTTTCAAATTACTCATTTCTTTATGGAATTCATGATAACTCGTTCAAACAAAACAAGCGCGAAGTATATACGCCTACCTTGATCATGCGCGTTCATGATAGAAGTTTTCTCTATTATAGAGTACGAGTTATGATCGGGCACGCGTGATGGCGAAGTCGAATTTGCATAATAACATGTACACTTGTATTACGAAACTACAGAGGAAATTCCGGCCAATGACCAAACTGTGAGTAAACTTAATCAATGAGAAAACGAAGGTTAATCAAAATTTGTGGAAATTTGTTCTCCTGACTGTCAGCAGGGTGCTTGGGTCACAATCTTATGAAATGACTCTAGAGATAATGGATGGATTTATGTGTGGTTATGACTGTGATATTCTCCATTATATTTTGCTGATTCGTTACGTGCTTTTGAAATGTCCAACTGCGTTATTCTACCATGGTAAAAACAATGCCAGCAATCGGGTGAAAACGTCATTAAAAACGAGGCAGAAAGGGATAGTTATCATTCAAATTAAGAACCACCCATCTAACATTATCCACATCCTATCCCTGCATGCCCCCTCCCTATCCTGAGTTAATCTCAATGTCGCCCATTCCTCTAAGCAGTTTCTTCAGTGTACGTTGCTGCTGATATGTGATAGTGGATCGTAGGGGAGGGGTGAGGGAGAAGAACCCTTTAATATCTCCTGGGGTTCACCGGAGGGCGATATCACGTTGTCAGGACACGGCATGTTGTCGGTGATGAACCCACCCCGTTGGGTGGTAAATCAATCCGCCACATGCATACCATGACACACAAGCTTACCCCGGCCGTCCCCCCATTCGACGAACGAGAGACGAACACAGCTCATGCATGAGAATATCGTACGTGCTGTGCGTTGTGCTTTTGGCGCCTGTGGGGAGTAACAAGGGTTAACACGCCCCTGGGTGAGCGTTCAAAAGCAATCACGATTAGCATCTAAAACAATTAATGAACATTTGCGTTATAGAGAAAGCCGCCAGAGGGTATAGGAAGGGTTACCAATTAAGCATCACGTATGCCATGGAGCTGATAGATTTTCATATGTCAGCAAATCTACTTCCTGCTTCGTATGACTCTAGGTGTACATAATTCAATGACCGGTTACAAGGAGTCTCAATATACAAAATGCATTCGTAATTGACCAATCCAAACATCAAATTAAGTATGTTTGTATAACATCGGAAATAGACAGTGGGGCCGATGTTACTTCGATTCTTACACCAAAAGTGGTTATACGACAAAGTATAGCTCCGAACGAGTCAGTCGATGAAACAAGCTACGAAGCGATTACACGAATTTTTCAAACTGAACATAAAACGAACTGGATTAGGAGGATCCTCGTTTAAAGGGTAAATAAATCTATTCCGCGTATACAAGTGTAGGCATACTTTGAACAAGGACTTTATATATTGATTATCAAACTCTAAATGCAATAAAGTGTTGATGTTGATAAAGAAAGATTGTCGCTGAAATGAGACAAAAACTCTTCCTATTATCTTGGAAGTTCAAAAGCGTGCTTCGCAAAAAACAATGCTATCTGTCAAAATCTCTTATTAATGATATTTCAACAAGAAATTGCACCAGGCGAAGATACCAACGGTTTACAACAGTCCTAACTGACTGTAAGGTGAAACTAATGTCAAACACTCGTTCTTTTTGTCAATTATTCTGCCATCAATAGCCTTTCAAATGAAACAAGACACCATTGCTTAACCATGACAACTCTGGAGCGATCATATTCAAAGTGAGAAATATACTTTTAAAATCTTTTTCAATTCTTGTCAATAAAGAAACAGTTTGAATGTAAGCGAATAAAAAACTTACGAGACTACATAGCACATATTTGTTTTCTTGATTCACTTCTTCTAATTTGCAAAACGATTTTGCTTGTTACCTTCGATGTCACTCTTACAATCTGTAATATAGGCCTACCAGAACCTTCTTCATGTTTTTCTCGCAATATTCATTGTTCATACTGCATGATTTCAGCGAAATTCTCACTGTTTCGCTTCTGCCTCTCCGGATAATATCATAATATATTCTATCTGTCAGATCAGCTTGAACATGGCGCGGATTTTCACGTCTACCCCTATATAAGTGTTAGTGGATGACTTCATTGCTTTCAGCGGGAGGTGAGACGACCTTACCTCCCTGCTTTCAGGCAGATTGGAAAATCCCCGTGTCGGTTTTGGAAGCGCATCCAGTGAAGAGCTTTAGGTGTACTTCGCTCATCTCAGAGTCCTACATTACATCTCGCCTCTTATTGTTTATATAGGCTGCATTTTGATATCGGAAGAATTTAAGATCCATCAAATTTGAATGCAAATGGAGTAGAAAGAGAGAAGGCGGGAGAGAGGGTATCACATGCCACCTTCTCTTTCTCCCCTTCGTTGTTTTTTTCTCTCTCTGTGTACCATGTACAGGAAACACGGAGAAGAAAATTCCTTAAATCGAGTCGACACAATTGCAAATTGCCTGATGCATTGATATAAATTACCCGATGTCACATTCTTATATTGGCAGTAAGACATTCAAATGTCTTAACGCGAAGTCACAACGCGAATGAATTCGTCGCGATGTTGTTGAATTGAAACCAAACGTCTCGTTTTAACAGCGTTCCTTCATTGTTTAGTTCACACACAATTTTTGAATAAACCATTGACAATTTAAGAAAAATCGGGCAAGATCCAAGGAACCGCCCCATAAAATAATCATTAATTAAGCTGGTGACTAGATGTTAACATGTATTAATCAATTTTGTACACAAAATGTAATTACAAGCTTGGTTCGTTCTTCTCCATCAAGTCTTGTTTTCAGGTTCAACTTTATGAATTGTCATGATGCGGAGAATATGAACTTCTGCACGGTGTGCATGTTGTTGCTCCAGAAAATAATTTCGAGACAAACATGAATTTTCCCTCATCACAACAAAGAAGAGTTGTACACAACTCCGCTGACATTTACTGCTGCCACCCAGTGATGCTGTAAACCCCTTATTCCTGACCGATTTATTTCATTATTATTATTTTTTTGTCAAAACGTTTCCAAATGCTATAAAATCTCCGGATTTTCCTCATCTCCCTTCATGTTTTGCGGGCCGATTTTAAGGGTCATTCATTTTTTGACCAACTCGATTCTGGACACAGCATCATGAATTTACTGACCACACGCTCTTTTGAGCAACATGCTTGATGAACCAATCTCAAACACATGAATGCCCTAACTCTTCAAACCTGTGAATACTTTGGCTGCAGAATTTTTCGTTTGGTCATTACTCAGTTGGCAACTCTAAATTTCACCGCACATCTTGGAGAAACACTAATGAAAAAAGGTAAAAGTTATCAACTTTGCGCAGCATAAGAAAGAAATTGTGAGAAATTTGCCAATATTTGGCACAGAAATAAGAATTTGATCTTCCAAGATTCTGTTGCAAAATAAGAATAAGCAATTCAGATTCGTTTGAAAACGGAAACGGAACAAAACTTTAAACGGAAACCAAAAACGAATGTACAACGAAGAATTCAGTGATAAATATACTTTATCCTTGACCTAGATTACATGGGATACCATAAAAGTATTAGGAATCAGTGGATTAAGTGCGTCCTCTTATCAAAAGACACTAATCGTTCTTGAAGTTTGTTTGCTCAGCAGTTTCTGAGGTTTAGAATTGTTTCCCATCTACGCCAGATAGCATTTCCCATAACAAAACGCTGATGTGTTTGTAATTAACACTGTTCATGGGCGGGCTGTCCTTTACAAGATAAGTATTACGCAGTGGTAAGTGCATGGGGCACATTAGCAGCAATTATTAAGCCCTATCATTTTCACTATCTGAAACTATCACGATATTGAACTCAGTATGAAATGCCGACAATGATGACGGATTTAATCGCATGTTGGTATCGGATAACTTCAGTCGGTCTCGGGTGACGGTTGCACTCTTCGCAAGGGGCAAGATCTCACCCGAGCGGAAGACTATGTTCGTCGTCATGTTTCTCGTTGCGCATCAGAGGCGTGCGCACAAGAGATGCGCCATACAAACGATATTGTCAACAAGATAGTGATTCTCACTGCTACCGATGTGAGGTCTTCACATCCTTGGACAAAACATGAGCTCAGTTTCCGCTGACATGTAGTGAATAACCTATAAATGTTTAGGTGAACTTTCTATTTCATTTCTCACTCACTATACCACAGGGTGAGAATCTGCACTCCAAGGGGTGCTGATTCAAATCCTAATGTTTATGTTGTTCAAACAAGCCTTATATTGAAATGATATCGACCCATCTCCCGATGATTAATGCACCCATAACTATTCTGAAAAGGATGCAATGATAACAACCTTTAATATCCTGTGATTTACAATCTTACAATTTTTGGTGCTTTGCAATATTATTGTTATCAAAACTTTGATATATAATCTTATGATTTTTAGAAACTTCCTGGCAAATTTTCTGACTGATGGTGGTCTGCCACTACTGCAGCGAATGCATCAGACTATAAGACATCAAGATATACAAGAGAAATAACATCAGTACAAAAAAAAAAAAAAACCCGAAAGCAGTAAACATAGTTGAACGTGTGCACAAGGGATGCCATCTATTTGCTAGTATATCAAGGGAACGATTTTACAGACCACACAAAATCTGGAAGATTTTCTGTGTCTCTGTAAGCCGGAGACATTATGACATTACGACATTACGATTTTACGAACCACACAAAATCTGCACGATTTTCTCTGTCTTTGTAAGGCGGAGACATTTTGACACAAGTGGCATTATTCCAATTTTAAATCTTGATTCTGTATCATCTATTTGCTAGTATATCAAGGGGACGATTTTACGGACCACACAAAATCTGCAAGATTTTCTGTTTCTTGATGTTAGTTGAAGACATTATGGCACCGGGCTGGAAGACAACATTCGCCTCAGGTTTGGGAATTTCAGAATTCACTGCTCTGATGGTCGACTCACCCATGGTTTGTGTTCATGGACATCCACATGGTAATAATAACTGCAGCCAGTTGAACTTGTTTAAAAAAAAAAGACGCAGATTGTCCTAGCTCCGGTCTACAATCACAACCGGCCCTGGATCCGGACGACCGTTTGAGCGTTTCGGTGATCGAGAAGATTCTAGGATGTCCCTCTCCTGATCTTCTTGGCTCCTGGGTTTAACCAGGGATGTCAGAACCACTGAGTTTTCTGCCTTCTCCTTCATCCGCTTATAGAGTCCGTAGAAAAGGCCGCAGACGATGAAGGAGAGGAGCAGGAAAATGATGCCGATAACGAGCAGGACGATTCCATGCCGTCTCGACGTCGATGTCGACGAGTCGATCTGGAAGGCGATTCCGGCCACAATGAGGCAAACTCCAACGAACGCGAACGCCAATGCAGTGTAGACCAAGCACCGGACCTTCCACACGTTCACCGGATTAGTTGCAGGGACCGTGGAAGGTGGAGGCGGTGGTGATGGTGGGGGAGGTGCCGGCGGCGGTGGTGTGAGAGGAGCGGCAGCGGTAAAATTGGTGTGAGTGAGCCGGATAGGTTCCTCCTTGGCATGGAGCATGAAGCTTCCGGCCGACATGGGATGACCCGGTCGTGAACTGCTACTCGACTGCCTGCTCAGTGACGAGTTCGAACGAGGACTCGCCATTCTTCCGGTCTGGGGCGAGATCATAATATCTTCACAAACTTTAAGGTAAAGAACCTAAAGCGAACGAAAAAAAAAGGGGGATGATTGAGCTATCGAAACAACTCAGAAAACAAATAAGTGAAAATAAGTAACGCTTAGTCATGTTAGTTACACAATGATTATAATTCGGCAGTGTTATAATGCTCCTGGTGTATGAATTCTAATGTATGACAATCCCTCAATAATTGTATCGATCTGGATATACAACAGAAGCATACACATCACCACATTATACCCTAAAATCATCATCCTACTCTGCTAGCTTAACATAATATTTGTATAGTGAAGATTCTGTCGAAAGAATTATTAATCATAAATCCTCTCACCTGGTTGGACTGGTAGCAAAATGAAGTACAGCTACCTCCGTCGCTCTGAACTGAGTTGGTGACATTAGATGTCGGCAACAATGTGTCCTTTTTTTCAGTCAGGACATGCGCTGGCAGACAGTGTTAAAACGATTCCCAATAACTCTCCCGGATAGCGCTGTAACTTGCGGAATGTCACATCCGTCTGACAGATGCAGCTGTCATTATCAGCACAAGGTATCGAGGTCGACTAGCCCTCCAGGGTGTTGGGATGTGATATACTGTAGGTACACGCGCGAACATCGCAAGCGCGCTCGTTTGGTCATCAGGGTATGTGACACGCCCTGGTATCCGTATTCAATGCCTGAATGGTAACCTGATAAACATTATGTCTGTAATTCCGCCAAGAGACTGTATCTGTATGTGTGTGTGCGTGCGTGCGTGTGTTGTGTGTGTTTGTGTGTGTGTGTGTGTGTGTGTGTGTGTGTGTGTGTTTGTGTGTGTTTGTGTGTGTGTGTGTGTGTGTTTATACAGTGCCAAATGACGAATAACAAACAGAGCCGTTCATCTAGTCATAGTACCTGTCGCCATCTTCCTCGAAGCTCTGAGACATATACTTAAAACAAAATAATACGTACAACAGAAGTTATATTTCATTGTAAACTGGTGGTGTGCAGATCAATGCTCACATTTATAACTTTGAAAATTATCGTGCTTATTGTATATCAAGTTGTAAGCCTTAATTTTCTCTGTATTGTGTTTTTCGTGAATGCAATGTAATCCCATCGTTTTAGGGATCGAGATGAAAATTGAATGAATCTTCTAGATTGATGCCCCTATAAAAGAGAGAGGGAGAGAGAGAGAGAGTACTCTTCTTGATTGTTTTTTACCATAACGGTGAATTAAATTTGTGCATGCCTGAAGGCTGTGGCATGGCTTGACATTTTTGACTGATTTTTGACCGACCGAAATCCCAATAAATTTGCACTGGACCCATGCACTAGAACTATTTTTTTTCTGTCGGAAATGATGGATCAATGAGTGTCATTACCATGGTTACATCCAGGAAAACTCTTGCATGTACTCTCTGTATATAGTGTTTGACAGACATAGAACAAAAAAAAAAAAACTGTAGATGAAAAGGCATTTCGTATATCATTCATGATATAAATGTGGATGAATCGTCAATTTACAGTGTAACGATCGAAGTTTATCTGAAATAAATCCTGGTAGTTTAGTAATGATTGACAGTTTATCTGATGTTGACGCTGGGAAAATATAAGCGAGAAAATTGTTTGTGTGTGGCCGTATCCATGTCATCTGAAAAAGATAGTAGAAACATTACCATATAGCATATGATTATAACAATATTCTTTGGCCACGTAAGTTTGATAAAAAGTAAGTAAAATCTATAGTCATATTATTAAGTATGTTTACATGACGGCCACTTTTTCGTCTTAATTGGGTGGCCGCTTTTGGTTTCTTGACATTTGCTCCTGCTACGTTAGCTGCCATGAAATATTTGCATGATAAGCCAAACAAAATTCTTATACCCACAAACATAACCCTAGCCCTAAAGTCCTTATGGAAAAAGTAAGACCGGAGCAATTGTCGCAGGAGCAAATGCAAATGTTACCGGCCGCTATAGAAAGGTTTGCGTGTGTGTATGTGTGTGTGTGTGTGTGTGCAGGGCCGGCGCAGTGTTCACTTCCGGGTTTCATGAGCTAACAAGCAGAAAACAAAAAGGGTCCTCAGCTCATCTCTCCCCGTCCACTTCCGGGTTTCTTCAGCTGACAAGCAAAAAAAAAAAAAAAGGTCCTCAGTGCTCATTCTCTCCCCTCCCATTTCCGGGTGTTATAAAAAAAAAAAAGGTCTTCAGAGAAAACACATAACCTTACCGCCGCCATACTTCAAGATCTCTACCTATTTCTATTTTAGTGCCACTTACGTACTTTCGGGTTGAAAAAAGTGTGGGGGCCCAAAGTGATGACACCTTATGTATTCCTTTGTATGGTGTACAAAAAGTGTGGGGGCCCGAGCCCCCACGGCCCCCACGGCTGCGCCGGCCCTGCTCGGTGTGTGTGTGTCCAGTGTGTGTGTGTGTGTGTGTGTGTGTGTGTGTGTGTGTGTGTGTGTGTGTGTGTGTGTGTGTGTGTGTGTGTGTGTATTGTATCAGGGAGGTGATTGATTATAAATATGTAATATCCTGCTTAAATATAACCCTCCCTGATTATATATAATATCCTGTTTCACAAATTGCATAAGTAGACCTATTTCTCTTCACATTTGTCAACAAGCATTTTCTTTTCATGGACCCTACATCATAGTATTACTACTGTTCTAAGTGAGTGATGGCCGCGCAGCATAAGTATATTAGGACAATGACATTTGTCTGACTGAATTTGGACATTCTTCAACAGTCTCACTATATGCCTAGATGTCAAAGACTGCATGATGTCATGAAAGAATCTACTAGTAAATGTGGCTTCTTTCTTTCTGATAAAAGGTTAAATTGTAAACAATACTTTGAACCAATACAAATTACAAACAAGTATACTTTGACCATAGTCAATTTCAGGGTTTCCTGTGGGGTGGGGGGGGGGGGTGGGGGCTGGATTAACCTACTACTTTGCCGGTCTTCAGAAGCATCATCACTTTTGTGCAGTTTGTGTTGGTGAAGTTACAGACAACAATGCCTCATTTCGGCAAACTCCTGGAGGTATATATATATATATATATACATATACATATGTATATATTACATAAACAGTCAAACCTGTCTATAGCGGCCACCCAAGGGATACGGGAAAAGTGGCCGTTATAGACAGGTGGCCGCTATAGACAGGTAACATGATCATCGTTGTATACATCTATATGTACTTACATGTACATGTACATGTATGTGTGTACGTATGCACATGTGTGTATCATGCATAGAACAGTGCCGGTGTTTATGAAATTGTTGCACAGTACATGATGTAGCATGTGCAGTCACTAGTGCCTTATTGTGACTGAATAAGTGATGAATGCAACGGTGGCGATCACTGAACGTTGCCCAGGAATGACTGGCACGGCTAACAAGCAGAAAAACACGCTGAATTATCGGCTCGGCTACGGCTCCATCGGGTTTTTGGCCGCTATAGACAGGTTAAAATCTACCGCGGGAAACAAAATTTGTGGCCGCTGGCCGCGTTAGACAGGTGGCCGCTATACACAGGGTCTTTAACATTGCTTTTCTCTCGGGGGGATTTTTCAGTGGCCGCTATAGACAGGTGGCCGCTATAGAGAGGTGGCCGCTAAGGCAGGTTTGACTGTATATCAAAGTTTTTACACACAATTTATTGATCTGTCAAGCACCTCATAATTTCCCATATGGCCTACGAACCTTTCCTCTCAACATGCACATACCTATATATGCAAACGGGTTTAGAGCAATTACCCCCTGGGCAATTACCCCGTACCCTCCCCGTGGCCCTAAACCTAACCCTAACCCTAATCTTTACTCTAACCTTATCATTAACCAGTATTTAGCCGGGGGGGGGGGGGGGTAATTGCCCTTGGGGGATAATTGCCCGGATACGCTACAAACACACTGTACGCCCAAACGTTGCTTTGTTGTCATCAATCTATCTACTCGCCAGTCATTCACTTGTATGTTCATTCTTTCACCTACATCTCGCACTCTAAACGTAGACCCTACATCACCGTAAACTATTTGCTTTCTTCTACTACTAGTATAGAACCAAGGTGCTTCAAGCTCCTTGATAGTACACTACACATGATTGTCGAGAGCCTTTGTCCAAGGAGCTGTCCTTGCTTTGTCTAAAGCGGTCTTGTTTTATTTTGTTTTGTTTTTACACACTTTTTATGTACAATTATTGTTTCCTTCACGCATGCGCAATGCTCTAAAGTGCGAGGCCGCCATCCCTGTAACCTGGCGCTAAATTTCGTCTAATGTTTTCACTACGAGTTCGGTGCAAAGGACGACAGAAACTTATTGAACTGCCCAGTTTAGAGGTAAGTTTCCCATAAACTACATAGTAATCGGAACTCTTCATCACCACATACTATTTTAATGGTTATCAAAACCGCAAATTATGATTTGTGTAGAGGGCTATTATTGATTGAATTCACGTGTTGTTTTGTGCAGGTTCTTTGTGGAATATTCGGTCCCATGTATTCGTTCCTGTGTAAGGGTAAATGAACACGCAGTAGCCAGTTTTTCTTATTCATTAAAGCAAGGGGAATCCCTAACTACACGCAGCCGCTGTCGCGAAGCGACGCGGCTGCACCTGTATTCCTTCGCAGACGTTGTCATATTCAGTGTGGTTGTGCGACTCCTTCATGAATATCTTTATTAATCATGGAAAACTAAAATACAAGGAATTATCGTAATCTATGATAATCATTCAATAATCGGTATGCGATTTTTTTGTTTAATTACGTCAAAAACTCACCGAAATCTGTGGCTGATATCAGGTCTGTAAACGTCCTTATTGTTTCACTCCTCATCTGCGTGTTATTTGAATGGCATTCACTCTCGTATACTACAAAGTACAACGTAGGTAGTCGGAGAGGCGCCCTCTAGCTCTCCGATGGTGGAGTGCCGAGTGGTGCGTGGATCGCGTGGAATGATCCTTGCCCCATGTCATGACATGTTGACTGACAGTGTCACCACAAAACCAGCTCTTGTCTCGCAAAGCAATGAAAGTAACCTCATTTTCATACAGTCTAACATTATTTTCTTGCAAATACAATTTGTATTTTTCGCTCTATTCTCACATTTGTTTGATGGATTTAAAATCAATAGCAATGGCATCATTAGCAAAGTTACAGTTGTCACTAAATTAGGTAGGGGACTTCGGATTGACATCGTTGGTGCTTCTTAAGTTCTGAATGGCCGATGTACCACTAGTGCCAACATCGTGACTTCGGCCGCTTACAGTTAACTTGTAACGATAGCGCAAGTAAGTGCTGCTCTGAAAGTAACCCAGTTTTCCTTAACTTCAAAGCTGTGTAATTTTCTTAAAATGGTTTCAAGTTCATTCTTTTGGGCTTTTCTCCTTGGTTTTTTTTTTTCTTTCATTCTTGTCACAAACGTTCAGCTGTTTTAATTGTATGTTTTTTTCTGAAAAATTTTACTTCCATTCTGACTCCACAATCAATGGCCAGCAGCGCAGCCAGAGCAGCCGTGCTCCTCCAGCATAGCCCAGCTCGCCGGCTGCCTTGGCAGAGAATATTAAATGCACATGTTTTGGTGCTTTTGTGCTCTGAGCACAGATGTCTCGCAGCGCTGCTAGCTATGATTGTGTGTAAATACCTGTTCACATGTCTAGCTACCGAGAAGCTTGCTCAAATGCAGTGTGCTACGCTAGCACATGATATAATGATGCAGAGCTGAAGCCTCGATACAGACCATACAGTCCAACGATGCGTCATGATCAATTGTATTTAAAGTCCCAAATCAACTGTAACTTTGCTATTGATCCAGACACTAGCTTATCGAATAAAGAAAATGAGAAGAGAGTTTAGAAATGTACAAAAAAAAAAAGGAATTGTCTAGATGGTACGATAATATTGAATGAGGTTATTAATACTTCATCACTTTGCAGTGGTACACTGCGTTGCATTGGGGATGTTGCGGCACCCGTTGGTGACCGAATTCTGGCTAGTCAGCACTTGCATTCAACACCTGTACATGTAGTCACTGCATTGGCATGTACAGAAATTTTGCTCTTCTTTTGCATTTTTGCGGATACCATCACACTCTGAGCTTGTAATTTAAACAAAAAATCTCGCAAGAGAACGGTGCATTTCTTAATTTTAACCTTTTTTTCAGTGACCCTGATTCTTTACAATGGACTTAATTCATGCGCACTTTGGAAGAGTTGCTCAGATTCTGCATTGTTTACAGTGAAATTTGGGATTTTGGATGCCAGTATGGTATATAATGTGATTTGTGTGTGTTGTGACAAGAGAATTTGCTGGCTTGTAATTAGCGATAAGTGACCGAATTCCGGTAGGTGACCGAATACTGGTAAACTTGCCCGATCAGGCCACCAAATTCTTCATTTCTGAAATTTTGGTGGCCCGACGTGCATTTTTGGTGGCCCCAGGCCACCGGGCCACCGTTAGTGTCGAGCCCTGGGTAATGCATGAGAAAAAAAATGTACGTTTCTTCATGTAATGTCATCAAGTTAAGATTCTAAAAGATAACTGTTACCGCAATACCCAATTGCACAATGCCATGAACATAAAAGAAAGAAATGGTTAGGCATCAGTGGGATAAAAAGATCATCCAGTGGTAAGTGAAAAAAAAAATAGTGGCTTTCTGATTGTGACCAACATTGTAGTGAATTCCCCCCCCCCTTTCTATTCAGGATGTTGTATTCATAGGTGGTGGTGCCTCCACTGTGATAGTGGCCCCAGGAATCTGTGCTAGATTGTCAGCTGCTGATACACAGTCTTGGTGCATAGTCAACCAAAGGTCAGCTCAAATGAGGGAGGATGGCCACCTCGGACCATCCTCTGAGTCCCCCGAGAAAGAGAGCCAAGCTTTCCCTTAAGCTCATCCGCAAGGAGCTTCACCCTTCGCCAAAGGAAGAACCTACTGAAGATGATAGGGCCGAGGGCACACGGTGAGTTGGTTCCTTGAAACTGCGTGGTCTGTTTCGTGTACCACCCATTACACATTCTAGGAGCAAAGACTGGTTATAACCTCCAAAGCAAGATGAAGCCTGAGTTTGTGGAAGCATAAGTAAAATTGCTTAATTAGTAGTTACGTATACACCTGCTTTAACATCAACATATTAAATTAGTTGAACCTAAAGCACTCAGTTGAATGCATCTGAAAAGCAAAATTCTTGCTTGTATCAGTTGTATAAAGGCAATTCTTTGTTCGTGAACCACAGAATCAAGTGTATGTTCTTCACTTATAAAATGAAAGAAATCTTTGAAATGTTCTTGCTCTCAGATGCTATTAAGTATTCACCTTGTTCTATGTTGAAGAAAAATGATTTCTCTTGTAAAGTTTTTATATATGTGTGTGGACTACTATTGTAGATCTGAGGCCGATGACAACACCCAGCCTTGCTTTCCTGAGGCTGGTCTACCACAACCAGCAGCAGAATCATCTTCATGCATTCCCAGTGAGTATGTTGTCACAGTGGCACCCTACACGGGTCTGCACAACCTGGGCAACACTTGCTACCTGAACAGCGTGCTGCAGGTTCTCCGCTACTGCCCGGGCTTCTCGGAGAACATGGAGAGGCTGTCGCGGCTGGTTGCCGAGGTGATAGAGGTCAAGGAGCAAGAGGTCAGAGAGGACCAAGAGAGGGAGGAGGCTGCATCCAAGGAGGAGGAAAGGGCCAGGAGGAACAGGAAGGAGTTCCTAGGCCAACTCAAGCTGGTCCACAAGCTCAATGTGGTATGTGCCTTTCCCCTTGGTAATATGTTTTGTTTTGTGTGTGTGTGTGTGTGTGTGTTTTCATCACTATCAAACAAGGTGTAATGACATTGTGCAGATTGAATTGCTTGTTTTCTCAACTAAGTGGTGGATTCAGAGGGGGCGCACTGGGCGCGTGCCCCTTCTTTGCCTCCCATTTACGGAATTCCTGGATCTGCCCCTGCTACTGTCTGTTATTTAAAGTTGTGCTTGTAAAATTAATGTCTCTTCATGTTAACTTGGCAGTCATGGCATCATTATTGAATGACATTGAGTACAGACCTTGTGATTGGTACAATTACTCTACTGTAATCAAGCCGTCAAAGAATGACTACTCAAGTAATCAGGAAAGGTAGCTTGCATAATATGGAGATCATGATTCTTTGCAGGCCTGAATTTGAAAAAAAAGGAAACAAAACAAAACATGTTAACAAAACGAAATGCATTCTTTGGGGTGTTTTGCCCATACAGGTCTAATCCAAATAAGCCTTTACAAAATGAATAACGTGTAATTTCTTTTCAAGTGGTAGGAAATGTAGGTTTCACTCTCTATGCTGAAAAGTAGTGAATGGATCATTCTGTTTTGTGATGACGAAATCAGCTTATCAAAGAGAGGCACATTTGAACTGTGTGCATAGTGAAAACAAGCTATGATCCAAGTAATTGTGATGTCACAGATTCAGCTGATTATGACATCACAAATTCTGCCAGACTCACAACTTTGTTCTAACTTGTCTTCTGTCTTCTATCTTTAGTTGTTTAACACCATGTCAGACAAGGAGCGGTCCTACCTGGATCGGATGATGCCTTCGGGCCAGGAGCTGGCCATGTATCCTGAGGACATCCTAGAAGCAATCAGGTACGAACATCAGCCTTATCAACCTCTCTATGCTTTTATCTGCTTTCATCTGAAAAATTCAAAAACAGATTCATTTTTAAAGTTTTTGAGGTAATGTCATCATCAAATAGAAAAAAAATAATAATCTTTGCAATGATACTCAACTTGTTACAAAACAAGAATTCATTGTGATATCAAAATGATCACATATATTTTACTTATTTTCTCTGTTTTTAGCAGCTGTAATCTCAATTATCTCAAGTTAATGAAAATGGATATATCGTTTTGCATTTGAAATCTTCATCATCTTACTCCATACTGGCAAACTGCTCCATTGAGGCAGTTACTCCATCTCATGACCACTTGCATGTGTAGCTACTGAAGTTGGCTTCTTTGTCTTCCTGGAACATATTTATTGCTTTGCTTTTGACTCAATATCACTCACACATATTCATATTGATACAAAATGTTTATGCTCACTCTCAACATTCTTGTATCTCAAAAACTTATTGTCTTTTTTAATGTAAGGATGGTCAAAAAATTGACCTAACTTCCCTGCAATTGAGTATTGCATTTTGACCATGCAGCAAGTTAACTAAGGCAAGAGAAATTAAGGTCCAGTGAGATCAGGGTTGTTTATTGTAACATTTGGATATGCAGTGTCATACAAAATGCTGTCACATTGAGAGGTTTTCTGTAACCCCTCTGAGACAAAGTGAGATGATTTTCATTGCTTTGTGTACTGTACCCAGCATCTCTTTGGCCCTCCTTGTCATGGTCATTTTATTTTATTTATTTATTTATTTATTTATTTTGTCTGGCATAAATAATTCTGTCTTTTTATTGTTTTATAAATCCAGGGATTTGAACCCTATGTTCAAAGGCTACCTCCAACATGATGCCCAAGAGTTGCTGTGTTGTATCCTGAGCAATGTCCAGGAGGCATGCCAGCGGCTCTGTGCTCAGCAGCAGGGAACACCTCACAGGAAGGGCAGCGACCCACTACCGATCCCCACTCCATCAAATCCTTGTGTGAAGGCCGTGAGGAAGCTGGACATGGAAAGAACGGGAGACTGCATTCCATTGGAGATGGCGGGAGGGGGAGATGGGAGGCTGTTGGGAGGAGCTCGCACAAGTGTGGATAAGGGTTCCTGCTTCAAGAAGATTAACCACAGTGACCAAGATGCCCTGCGGTCAACAAAAGGTCAACAAAATGGGAAGGGCAACTCTTCTACCATCTCCAGTTGCAACGGCAGCAAAGATGGCGTCACCTCTCCCAGTGAGCTCAAGAACAAACTCTCAAATGGCCTTCCGTCAAAATCCAAGAACAAGCTGGAAAGACTGCACGGAAATCAGCCAGGAGAAATATCTCCCAGTAATGACTCTGTGAGGAGACGTGGCAATAAAAAGAGTGGTCTCAGTAATGGACATGCCCCTGGAAATGAGTGCAATGGAAGTGCCTCATCCCCGGGTCACCATGGTGACAAGAATGGAGAAGGTGATTGCTTGAGCTCAAAGAAAAAACGTCTGGGGATTGGACGCATCCACCAGTCTACTCTCCTCAAGTACACTGTCTCGAAGAAGGAGAAAAGTGAGCCCAGCGACAATCACGAAACGGACAGTTCTCGCACCTCAAAGACTTCTCAAGATACAGAAAGACATTCTGCAGATCTTGACTCCACTTCTAAATTACAAGGGACCTCGGAAATGAACATTCAGAGAAATGTCACTACAAATAATTCCAACAACAATGAGGAATTGAGTGAAAACACGCAGGAGCAATCTGTATCAAGTCAAATCCATCATAATGAAATATCTAAAGAGGAACCGCATCAGTCAATCCTTGAGAACAATGAGCAAATGCGTACGGGAGAGAATCCCATCAGAACAGATGGGAATCCCTGCCGGCTTGAACAGGATGTGAATGATACGGCAATGGAGGAGGAGAAGGAGGTGACTCTGACCGCCAGGCGAGAGCAGAGCGAGATGGAGCTGGTGGAGAGGATGTTCCGGGGCACACTGGTCCTGCAGACGAGATGCCAAGAGTGCGAGTCATGCTCAGAGAAGAGGGAAGACTTCCAGGACGTGAGCGTGCCGGTGCAGAGCATCCCTCCCAGCAGCAGTGAGAGCGACGATGAAGACCACGAGCCAGGTTTGCACACTGATGTTGAAAAATTAATGATACAAATTGTTTTAAAAAAAGCATCCATACTGTGATCTTTTGGAGCAAAAAAAGTCTTCCGTATATCAAAGGCATAACAGAATTGTGTAAACTGCATTATAATCATTTCTCCTTCTAAACAGTTCCCTTGTCTTGAACAGATACTCAAAAATATTAATCACAGACTTTATGAAACGCAGCCAGGTTATGAGGCACAGTCATAACCTAATGTACATGTGTTTAGTATACATGCTATTGATAAGACCAGTGTGAGTGACCAGCTGTGTAGGAAAATGTTTTTTCCATAAAGTACCAAAGTGATTTTGTCACTGTCTTTTGTTTTAGTGTGTCTTGGAATCGGGTGCGCGCATAAACACTCAGGTTGGATGAGGTTGTTTAGAACCAGTTTCTTTGGCGATGAATGGCTATGACATCACACCTTGGTACTCTATAGCGACCTTTACACGTTGCCCTTTCTCTCTGATTGGCTCCTGCTGTGAAAATTCTTCATGAGTTATCTCCCTATTTGTATGAGGGTCTTTTTACCTGACAAGAGTTCAGTGAAGACTGTAAATCTTTTGTGACTCCACGTTAATCCTCCAGATGTCAACCCACCCAGCCTATCCCTAAGTTGGGCGCTGTCCGAATTCACGAGTGTGGAACGGCTGACCGATGACAACAAGTACTACTGCGAACACTGCCACCACCACACAGAGGCAGAACGGTCTGTCCTGTTCGGCCGGCTCCCTAACGTGCTCATCATCCAGCTGAAGCGGTTTAGTGCATTCATCAACTGGTGAGAAGGCAAATTTAGTGAAGGCACAGGTTTTGCTGGTTGGTACTTAGTTCTCTGCCGATAGTGTTGTTTTGTGTAGCACTGTCCTGTTTCATTTGCCAAATGGAAATGGGACAACTTGAGCTTGATTCTGCAATGCTTGTCTACATATGAACAGCCATATCACATGTATTGGGTTTTAATATTCAGAATTTTGATCTTTCAGTGATTGTTGTTATTGTTGTTGTTTTTATGATGACTCCAGACCTTCATCTGTCCAAAACTGAGGTTTGAAAGTAATGTTAACTATGTTTCACATCAATCAGAAATTCAAAATTCCATTTGTTTCATTTCAGTGCATATTTCATTTCCAATTTCACATAAAGTCGTTCAAATGCAATGATTACAAGAAGTGAGCACATGAATTCAGTAAAGGGATGGGCGTTGCTGGTTGCCACTTGTGAAAAAAAATAGTGAGATTGCCAAAAAATGACAATGGTGATAAGTCAAAGGTCAAGGTCAATGGTCGCTGTACTTTAACATTAATACAAATGCTATTCTCAGCCACTAACTTCAGCTTTTAATGTCTAATGGTAAAAATTTGGTAATATCTGTATTAAAGTTCCTGTTTACCTTGGGAGCAGTGATTTACAAATGTTCAAGATATCACTTTTTGTGCATATGTGTGGGTCACTTGTATCACAAAACATCCTACCATATGAAATTTTTGCAACAAAGCCTAAAATATATGGAGATATCACTATTTTTCTCATTAAATTATAACTGTAGACAGTTTAGTCTGGAAACATTTTAGTTATAACTATTCACATTTTGTAGATTTAACAATACTTAACATTGATGATACTGGTTCAAATTTTTACATGGGTTGTTTGTGTCGCTAACTCACATTTTAGAACTATTTTGAAGCACTATTGCTGGGTTTTTGTTTCATCAGCAAATAGTAAATTATGCCATTAAATTCAGTAAAAGCATGGAAGATGTTGATGTTTGTTGCTGTTTGATCGATTACTTCTCACACCAGTAATCTTTGTTCTCATTGTAGTTTCTCCCCGGGGGGCTCTGTGACAAAGGTCAATGACCATCTTGCAGTGCCGTTGACCCTCAGCTTGGCCAGATGGTGTGCCAGCTCCTGTAGCCAGAGGGGCGGGGCATTTGAACTGTGCGCCGTGGTCGCCCACAGCGGGATCTCAAGCTCCAGCGGTCACTACATGGCCTATGCCAGGGTGCCAGAAAGGACCACCACTCCATCAGGTTAGTGTCCGTCACGTCGGACTGGACTCTTATAACTTTACCCTCATATAAGTTTTCAAATATTTCATGTGATTGTGTAGCACTGTCTTCACATATTTCATATGATTGTGCAATTTCCATGATATTTGTGGGTCAGCTTTTTCTCCTTTGCTAGATTGTGGGATCATACCCCTAAAAGTGTTGACCATTGGTCAGTTTTCGATCATGGACGAATGTGGTCTCAGGTCACACCCATTGTCAAGTTTTCCAGTGATGGATTGCTGAGTGCTTTGAGTGGAAAGTGACACATTTTGGACCCTTTGACTTTCATGCAAAAGCCACGAATCTTTTAAGATTTTGGTTTTGTTTGTATATGTACAAAGTCCAAATGATGTTTGCTTTTCAGCCAATTTTAAGTGAAATGCCTCCACCTTTTTATCTCCACCAAGGAGGTTATGTTTTTATTGGCGTAGGTTTGTTTGTTTGCCTGTTTGTAAAATAACTCAAAAAGTTGTGAACAAATTTGGATGAAACTTAAAGGAAAACTTGATAATGACACAAGGAACAGATGATTAAATTTTAGCTGTGATGTGGGAATTTTTATTAATTTTTAAAGGATTTTTTTGTCTTTTGCCCAATAGGGTCAATGAACTTGGGAATTCAAGCTGCGCATACTTGAGGTTTGCATACGCGCACTAAAGCATATGCTCTGCTTAAGGCGCTGCACAGCACGCAGAAAGCTAATGAGGTAAACAAAGGCTTCTTTATCTTGGGAAATTTGACGATCACGATTTCCAGCATGCGTTCATGGGTGGAAATGAGCTGCTTGGCAGAGGTCTGCACTCTCCGAGTGATTTTTCTGGTTTGAAGTGGAAAATATGTGTTTTCAAACAGAAAATCACTCTCCTTGCTTATCAAAAGTGTAATTTTTACCTTTTCAAGTACACATACATCCGTGCATACATCATTATAACATTATTTTGTGTTCTTGTGATGTTCAATCACATGTTAAGTTTCTGACATGATACGTTACATTAAGGGGTCATTGGAAGTGAAGTTCTCTTCATATCCTCTTTCTTTAGTTTTCATATCACACATAATATAGAGTCTACTACTTCTTTAAAAAAGCAAAAGGCGAAGGGGAAGAAGATATTATCATGACTCGTGAACTTCTTATGTCTCTCCTTCAGGACCAGCTGAACATTTGTCCAGCATTTCCTCTACCTCATGCCAAGGTCCAGCCGCAGCTACATCCCCCGGCCCGTCCTGGGCCAACTTTGACGACGACCGCGTCCACATGATGTCCGAGGACGACTTCTCGTCGCTGCTCAACCCCCTTCCAGGGAGTGAGACATCTGCCACCCCATACCTCCTTTTCTATCGGCAGAAAACCTCTGAGATGAAGTGACTTACAAAAGGACATCTGATACCTTAACCTTTGGTCATCAGGTATTGGAGTACATTTGGTCGTTTCCATGACAACCTCTTGATTGGGTGAGCACTCAAAGGGGCATGTACCATTGATAGTTGTTGGGTTTTTTTAGGGGGTGTAGGTTTTTTGTTACGTTTGTTTTTCAAAAAGAGGGCAGTCCTGAATAAAAGATCATTAAGAGTGAATCTCTAACAAGGCATTGTTTTATTTGAAGTCAGAAACAACTCATCCCATATATGTAGCTCAGTGTTCAGTTCATAATCAAGAGCATTTCATTGAAAACATTTTCATAGCGCTTTCAGTGCCAAAAACTTGATACAATGTCATACTGATAACCTGATCCTGGTATGATTAAACATTGTCCAGAAGTCTAAATTTCGCAGTCAATTTAATTGGTGTCGGCTTTAAAGAAGTCAAATAAGAGCGAGTGAACAACAAGCACAAAATCAATCAATACTCATTTGACTTACTATGCAGTACTTGAAGTTGTTACATAGTAGGTAGCTGATCTTGAGACCAAGATAGCAGTATGTTTATCCTTTGTTATGATGCATGAGATGATATAGTAACTGGTCTTTTTCATAAGATGTGATATTTACCTTTCCAGCCAGTGAAAACTGAATAGGTCTTTACCACATACACTTTCCAAAGGGTAAACACATTTTTTTTTATTTCTCAAATCACATACTAGATTCTCATCCGACAATGAGGTCTCTGTTTATTGATTTGTTGTTGTTTAATGTCATTGTAGGTAAAGACACAACATAGAACATTATTCCAACCAGTGGACAGTTCTGTTTTGTGCATGTTGATGATTTTCCATTTGTGTTTGAAAAGATGGGATTATAGTTTAGGTTTATGTTATGTAATGGTTGTTTTGATATATCCCAATCTTTGTGCTGTGAGTTAGAGTGGGCAGCTGCAGAGGTTATCACGTAGGGACAAGTTGTTTGTGCATGGTAGTGTCTGCCATTTGCTGTGGATCATACCTCATATTTACTTGGTTTCAACTAGACTTGCATACAATGTTCTTGTTCGCCATACTTGTGCTTTGTTTAACTGTAAGGTGGGCCATGAGCTGACATCTAAGCCTGGTGTATGGAAAGGCATCTTGATATTGTGTGTGAATCATATGTGCGTAAAGTGCACGCGAGGAGTGTCAAGTCCGTTGTGGATAGGCCCGGGGTTCTAGGTCTCTTGGTTGATATCTTAACCATATTTCTTTTCATCATTTGACCACCGCAAATAAGCTATAATGCAAGGACTTAAAAACAAAAGCAAAAAATCTTGGATTTTTGGATAGATTTTGGTAATTTTGTAGATACATTTGACTTTTTTGCAAGTTTTGTACACTTTGTATTTGTAAATGTGCAAGGATGTTGTCATTTTGTTTTTGCATGGCACTTAAAATGTCAAACAGAAATGTCAACTTTTCATCACGACACTTTGAAACATCTCACAAACCACACTGAATTGATGGTGTGATCCACAGAATGATTCTTCCTTCCTAGTCATTGCAGCCAACATGATGTACATGATAGGACAGGATTGTGTTCAAAACTGTGAGCACCTGTGTCTGTTTTCTGTTTTTGTCATATTCAAGAGTGCATGTTCATTGGGAGGAGAAATTATCTAAGTCTTAGTGAATGATATAATATGTAACAATGGATTATTGACATTGTACTTTTGTACAAGCCAGTTTTAGGGAGTATTTGCAGATGTCCCATTTTTT